>CM035626.1:62938876-64188876 GCA_020496765.1 Gossypium stocksii
GACTAGGAAAGAGTTTACTGTCTGTAACGATGCGTCACACATTGGTTTAGGTTGTGTGTTGATGCAAGAGGGTAAAGTGTTAGCTTATGCATCTTGCCATCTTAAGACGCATGAGGCCAATTACCCAACTCATGACTTGGAGCTAGTCGCAGTGGTATTCGCACTGAAAATATGGAGGCATTATCTGTACAGTGAGAAGTGTATTATTTACACGGATCACAAGAGCCTTTAGTACCTTATTACTCAAAAGGAGCTAAACCTTAGGTAGTGTAGATGGATTAAGCTGCTTAAGGACTATGACTGCACGATTGAATACCATCCTGGTAGAGCGAACGTCGTAGCCGACGCACTGAGACATAGGGCTATGTCTGATCTAAGGGTGATGTTTGCTCACCTAAGTTTGTTTGATAATGGTAGTCTGCTGGCTGAGCTTCAAGTTAAACCGTTGTGAATTGAGGAGATTAAGGGTAAACAGTTGGTAGATGAGTCACTCGGTCCTCGATTCAGGAAGATTGAAAATGGGGAAATGACAGATTTTGGACTGAATAGTGAAAGGGTACTATGTTTCCATAGTAGAGTCTATATACCAAGTGATACTGATTTGTGGCAGTCTATACTGTGAGAGGCAAATAGTAGTCCTTATGCTATGCATCCTGGCGACAACAAGATGTACTGAGACCTTCGTGCGCTATACTGGTTGCCAAGACGTAAATTTAAGGTGACTAAATTTGTATGTAAGTGCTTGACATGCCAGCAAGTTATGGCTGAGTATCAGTTTCCTTTAGGGTTATTACAGCCGATTAAGATTCCACTTTTGAAGTGGGAGAGGGTAACTATGGACTTTGTTAGTGGGCTGCCCTTAACGCCTACTAAGAAAGATTTGGTATAGGTCATCGTAGATTGGTTGACCAAGTCTGCTCATTTTATACCGATCTATATTGATTACTCATTACAGAAGCTGGCTAAGTTCTCTGTGGCTGAGATTGTAAGATTGCATAGGGTACCGATTTCTATAATATCTTACAGAGATCCTCGTTTCACGTATCAGTTATAGAAGAAGTAACATGAAGCACTAGGTACAGGGTTGTACTTTAGTGCTGTATTCCATCCTCAAACAGATAGTCAGTTAGATAGGGTGATTCAGATACTGGAGGACATGTTAAGGGGTTGTGAAATAGAGCTCCGAGGTAGTTGGGAAGACTATTTGCCGTCAGCAGAGTTTGTGTATAACAATAGCTATCATTCGAGCATACAGATGGCACCGTACAAGGTGTTAGATGGCCGTAGGTGTCATACTCCTTCATGTTGGACTGAATTAGGTGAGCAGCATGTTCTGGGGCCGGAGTTAGTTTCTAATACCGAGGACAAGGTTAGATTAATTCAAGATCGGTTAAAGGTGGCATCAGATAGATAAAAGTCGTATGCGAACTTGAAACGCAAGGAGATCAAGTATTCTGTGGGAGATTACGTATTTCTTAAAGTCTCACCATGGAAGAAAATACTGAGGTTTAGACGAAAGAGTAAGCTAAGCCCTAGATTCATTGTGCCTTACTGTGTACTGAAGTGTGTGGGACCGGATGCCTATCAACTTGAGTTACCGCCAGAAATGGACCAGATTTACGATGTATTCCATGTTTCAATGCTGAGGCATTACCGCTCTGATCCCACACATGTTGCCTCAACCGAGGAAATCGAGGTTATGCCAGATCTAACCTTCGAAGAGGAACCGATGCAGATATTGGACCGTGAGGTAAAAGTTCTGAAAAAGAAGTCGATCTCAAACCACAGTTCTGAGGTGGCCACGTGGGAACCCAAGTAGGCGATGCGACAACAATACCCTTATCTGTTTGACCAGGTAAATTTTGAGGCCGAAATTTCTTTTAGTGGTAGAGCTGTGATGCCCCAAAATCTAAGCCTTTAATTTTTGTATGTTGTGACATAAAGTGCATGTTTGCAATATTAGCTAAGTGTTTAGGAGTGTTTGGGGGTCTCTGAGAAGCCTTGGTTCAAGCCTTGGCCTATGCAAAATTTTTGTTTTTCTCTCAAATGAACCTTGAGTCCAGCATATAGGCTTTAAAAATTCTTGTGATTATCTTACGACACAAAGAGCTAGATGGTCCATTGGTAGTGGCGTGTTGTGTTTCTTAGGAGTTTGGGGTTCGAGGCGCATTATGCACAAGGGGGTAATTATTTTACTACTCTTGCCAGGTAAGAAGTAGAGGTTGACTGAAACACTGGAGAAATTTGAGGAGTGATTTGAGGAGATAATCTGTGTTGTTAGGAGAGAATCAAGGGAAAATTTGAATTGTGAGGTGTTGTAACCGAATGAGAAAGCTTGGGTATGCAGAATTCGACTAGGGGTGTGTCTCTCTTTCTTTTCATTTTTAGTATCGGTTTTTGGAGTGTTGGTATTTCTTAGGATCCGATTTTTGTTAAAAGATTTTAGGAGTCCTCTCGTTCTTTTTTTCGCCAATTGTTTTGAGACTACTTGTTTTTTGGTTTTTCATTTTACTTCCAAGTTGAATCTATGTTTACCATTTAAGCATTCTACGAGTTATTTCTGTCCATCTCTAGTGCCGATTTCTCCTTTCTTAACTTTTGCAGAACCTTTCTTTTCTTTTGGCCTCTCGTGTTTCCTTTTCTCTTCTCTTCATCTTGGTGGCCAAATACCCTTTTTTTCCCTCACTCAAATATTTTGTTCTAGCCGATTGTTGCTCCCCTCCCTCTTACTTCCTTCTCTTTCAATTTCTAGCCTTCGGTTGCTTAGCCAAAAGGGTTTGACTTGGGAACTTGGGTTTGATTGTATTGTTTGGGTTGCAGTTTCTGCTACTACCCCCTTATTGCCGAATTTGTGTGTAAGTATTCCTGACTCTTTTTAAGTGGTTTTCTTGGCTAATACTATTTCCATTCTTCTATTCTGGTTCTTTCCCTTTTGCCAAATCTCCCCTCTTTTCTCATGGTGCAATGTTGGTTGGTACCTAGGTCTTCTCGAGGAGTGAAAGAGGGGCAAGCATTCTGAAGCAGTAGAAATCCTACTCTCAATACATGATCAGAGTAAGTATTTTTGCCTTCCTTCTTGGTTAGAGGCTGAATACTTTTTGAGGGTACTATAAGTTATCAAATGTGGATGTAAACCACATGTCTCAATTAATAAGGTTTGTTGTAATGCAGAAATCTGTCAAGGGGTTTTGTGATTAATATTCGTCAACAGTTAAAGCGGACTTAGCTACGCTTGTTCAATCAAGGCAGGTACCAATGTTATTTCAGTTTAAGCACTAGAAGAGGTTTACCAATGTTATTTTGGTTTAAGCACTAGAAGAGGATGATAAATCTTATAAATTGAAGGACTAACTGAGTGCCTTGATCAAATATAGGTTTTGCACCCGTGGGTTTCTGCGCATTTTCGCTAACAAAGTGTGTACTCACACTGCTTTAACCGTACAACGGCAAAAGCCGAAAAGCCAAAAAGTTGAAAAGTACAACAATTGATGCAACATGGGTATACAAATGCACGCGTGGAAATTTGATATGATGGTAGAGGCCACCATGAGCGATCTCACGGGCTTAAGCCGTTTAAGGCAATGTTGCGCCAAAAATAGGTCGTGTCAGCCCAATGGGCTCGTGGGCCACACACGGGTAAATATCACAGGCATGCGAGAAATATTGGACCTGGCTGTGTCATTCACATGGGTAAGGTCAATTCTGGGCTTAGTGGGCCACATGAGCGTATGGACCCCACTTGGGCCACATAATGGGCTTTGGGCCCAATGGCATTTTTTGAATGTTCAAGGTTGATAGGTCACATGAACGGACTGTGGACCTACTGATGGGTCGGTAAGTGTACCTTGACCCTAAATTGAGAAATGACTATTATGCCCCTATAGGGTAAAATGGCTGTTATGCCCTTAGGTGATCTGTGTCTGATTAAGCATGCCATTTGATATATTTATGATTTGCATACATGCATGATTTTATGCTCTATGGGGATGGGTTATTGTAAATGCCGGAAGTGTACTGAATTGTTAAGGTTGCACGGGTCGTATGAGACTGTTGTGGACTTACCGACGGCTTAAAACTGCTTATGTGATTGGCAGCTTTGCTGTAATACTAGTTAGTGCCGCAACCGGTGCTAACATTGGAGTGTAGGGATGGGTAGGTTGATTTAATCCCTAGAGGAGAGCAGGGTTCGACAGGAGATGGAGTGCAAGGTTGGTTGGTGTTATATGCATCATGTATTCTGATTTTTGTTACTAAAAGGGCTCAGGCTCAGTTTACTCTGTTGCATATTATTTGTTTAATCTGGGAAATACAAATTGAGTTTCTGTAAACTCACCCCTCTATTTGAACTGTACAGGTAATCCCCAGTGATAGATGGTTCGACACATCAGAGGGCTTAGAGGTGGGCACACTATGGATAGCTAAATTTTTAGTACTTTATACTATTTCCGTTTTCATTATTTGGGTTTTTGTTGTAATAAGGCCTCTTTAGATTTTATTTTTAATTTTAGCTTTTTATTTTGCTTTGGTTTTTCTCTAATTTTAGGTATTGAGTTTTTAAATGAAATAACGTTTTTCAAAACAAATGCAAGTGCACCATCGTTTTTAAAGAAATGCTTCTACTATAAATGAGATTTCAAAGTTTAAAAACGTTTTGAAGAATGAATTTTCATTAATAATACAAGGTTTTTAAATCAACCTTGAATACATACAAAGAAGATAAAACAAGTTTGGGTTTTCAAGCGAAATTATGTTTCAAACGCTAATAACTCAACAAACGACGCACATTTTGAGATTGAACAATTTGTTTTGAAAGTCACTATTTAATCACAAATTGACTAGTTGATTGATGGGTCACAACAACATCGAGTTTTATGATTCACACTTCAATGTAACACTGCCAGCTTCAGTCATAACGTCTGGGTCGAGTTTGGGCTGTTATAATCAAAGCTAGAACTTAGAATCTCTGACTGATATGCAAGGCTTAACGAGCTTAAAAAATAATTATCTACCACCAAATCTGGATGGTAAGAACTACTCCTAGACTATGTATAAGACCGCTCGAGTTTGGGCTTGGGTTGGGGTATAGGAGGCGGATGTGTCACGCAGTGGGAAAGGTGCCCTCATTGTTGCATGTGTGGAAAGACTAGAGTCAATTACCTACCAAATAAATACGGTTTCCCATTCTAGCGTTGGTACTCCTCTAAAGGATGCAAATCAAAAGCAAAATCCATCTGAGGTCTCATCAAGTCGTTCCATAATATAATATATTCTTGATGCTTTAATGCCTAATTATTTACTTGTTTCCTCTTTTTTTAATGCGATGGACATCCCCCAAACTCTATGAAATATCTGTAATATCTTGTATACACTCAAACTATGGCAATACTTGATTCCCGTTGTAACACTCGACTATTGAAAAATTCAACAATGTTGCGTTAATACACCACAAGTGTGAGTGGATGTGAGCATATTGGGGAATAATAGTCGCAATGTCCAAGATAGAATATGACATCCAGATGAACTGCATAACTAATAACATGGTTATAGTAAGATGAGTCAAATAACATAAATAAAGTAATTACATGTCATGAATATTAGAAAAAATTACCCCCTTCCCGACGTGTGTCTCAATCATCTATCACTGAATCGAAAGCATATATGACCTCTTGATACCCGAAGAAGTACTATATCTATGAAAAATTAAAATTGTTAGAACAAATTTTCATAGAAAAGCAAAATTATTGATATAATACTTAAATTTTATCACCTATTCTCAAGTGGAACGACATGTGTTTGGTGACTAATTGATGCCAAAAATGGCATCCTGTAAAGCTCCCAGGACTGCAACAATATCAGGCACCCACCCATGTTTATGTTGCTTTGTCTCCTGACAAAGCTCATGATACAATGTTGCTAGTACTACTGAGTCCCAACTGTACTAACAAGAAGCTGTCAACTTAGAAAACATGGGCAAGTACATCAAATGGACCTTGTTGTTATTTGCATCTGGCATGAGTACACCCCTTATTAGATGCATTATATATGCTCGAGCGGTGCACATCACCTCCTTCTTAGTAGCAGTACTCAATAAAGTTTCAAAAATTCCCTTCAACCATGAAAATTTCAAACTCGTAAATTTATCTCCATCATCACTGGTTGAGCATCCTAGTAAGTGATAGAAGAGCGTTGCCAATTTGGACATTATACTTACACCCCACACTACCGTTGATTAGGAGCCCGAGCTATAGTACAACATCTTCCAAAGTGATGATGCACTCCCTACACGACAAATGAAATGTGTCGGTCTCCGTGCGCCATCGCTTAACCAAAGCAGATATCAAGTCACACCTCAAATTGAACATGCGGGTCAATGCCATTGATCCAAATCCAGATGCCCCCAAGTATGGTATAAGATATTCATCTGAAAGATAGCTCGGGCTTTCAACACGACCCTCAATACGCAGTATGGACCCTATCCATATTAAATTACCAAATTAGTTAATATATGTAACACCTCTAACCCATTTCCATCGTCAGATTAGGGTTATAGAGCATTACGATACAATTTAGAACATATAACTTCAAATAGATACACTTATATAAGTTAAATGTTAACATTTAATAACTCAAATTAACTATAGTAAAATACACTTACTGGCCTTAAATCGAGCCTACGGGCCCTAAAACTACTTTAGAAACATTCAACAATCATTTTGAAACAAAATATAAAATTTTGGAAATTGGGGTCACACATGTAACACCCCTAACCCTATCTGTCTTCGAAATAGGGTCAGGAAGCATTACTGGACTTATACCATATTTAAACATACACTTTATATACAATTTCCAATACCAAATAAACATCATTAAATTTTATCCATTGTCCCTAATACGAGCCTATGAGGCCCAAAACATGCATTAGAAGTGGTTCGCGACTAAATCGGTAACTTATTAAAATTTTGGGAAAACATTGAAAATTTCAAAGAACAGGGCCACAAGACCGTGTGCCCAGGTTGTGTGTCTCACAAGCCAACAAACATGCCCGTGTCACAGGTCATGTGGACATTCGAAATGGGATCACATGGCCGTGTCCCAGACCGTGTCCTACCCCATGTAACTCACTAACTTGTGCCACACGGCTAACCACATGCCTGTGTGACTAGCCTGTGTAACTCACTGACTTACTTCTATTAAAAACTACAAGGGACACATGGCTGTGTCACCTAATTGTGTATCACACATGGCTGAGAACATGCTCGTGTCTTTGCCCGTGTGGATGAAAATAGGCTATTTTTCAAGCCACATTTCTCACCCACAATGCATTCACCTACACAAACAAAATTTGCACATGACCATATCTTTAAATGCCATATAAACTCAAATAAATCAAGTTCAGACCATGCTATATCATTACCATCAACTACAAGACACTCAATTATCATAATAAGCCATTCAACCTCATACCTAATTCACATACTTAAATCACTTAACTAATTTACTTCATATACACACTTTCTTACCTAAAATCACATGTATAACAAATCTCCAATTTCAACCATATGGTACTCAATTTACCAATTCAAAATAAACATAACATAGCCATTACTAACAACATGAAAAACGTCATTTGGACATATATATATACACAACCAATGTAACACCCCTTACCCGAGACCGTCGCCGGAGTTGAGCACGAGGCGTTACCAGACTTATCTTACTAATTCGGGGCATAAAAACTTACTTTTAAAATTATTTGCTCACATTCATCCAATATATCCCTAAAAAGGGCCCTCGAGGCCTTAAAACATGCAATTGAAATGGTTCGGGACCAAACTGAAAACATTAAAATTTTTCTAATTACTTACACAAATCAAAACAATTTATTTCACTATTCATAATAAAACTGTCCATTTGCGTAACAGTCACTAAATTAATTATAACTCGAGTTACGAAACTTGAAATTTAAATCCATAAATTTTTCCTGAAACAAGGCTCATATATCTTCTTACCATAAATTTTCTAGAATTTTTGGTTTGGCCAATTAGTACAGTTTATTCATTAAATGTTCCACTATTTTGCAGTCCAACAGACCTAACCTCTCTTCACTAAAAATCGATTATCTCATTTTACAGAATTCAGATAATGTTTTCATTTATTTCTAATGAAAATAAACTCACTAGGAAATCTAGAAATATAAATTATACATCATAATTCTTTTTTTCTACAATTTTTAGTGAAATTCTAAAATCAGAACAGGGGATCACAAAGTCATTCTAAACCAGTCTCACAAGAATTTAAATATCTTAGAATATAGAATTCCTTTGCTTGCTCTATTTTTTTCCTATGAAAATAGACTCAATAAGATTTAATTCTATAGCTCATTCACCATTCAATTCCATTTATAAAATTTTTAGTGATTTTCCAAATTCATATCACTGCTGCTATGCCAAAACTGTTTCATAACCAACTTTTACTCTTTCATAATTTCTTTGCATTAAATCTAATTTAGGCATACATAACATCAACACATGTTCTTATCTAGCCATTTCAATAGCTAATAATTATCAAGTATTCGCATGTCATTCTTTAGTCATATCGTAATGACATACACACAAAATAACCAAGTCCCTATACATGCCATAACTTAAACGTTTCAATGAAAATACCCAATTGGCAACTTGTTGGTCGAAAGTGTGAAGCGATCTCCGACGACCTCCAACCCGAGCTTGTTTGATAAAACTCTGGAATAGAGGAAAGGAAAGAGGTAAGCTTATAAATCTTAGTAGGTTCACATGTAAAATAATAGGCATTAGTAATGAATTTAGCTTATTATTAAGCTTTCATAATTTGTATAAATAATGTTAAGTTCTTACTTTCTCGTCTTACTCTTTGGTAACCTTACCAAAGGCTCGGAATAATAAAAAGAATACCTTACTTGATAGCTTGTTTATGTACCTGCAACATCTCACTTAACACATTAATATTCTCTCATAATATATAGGCATATTGCTAATCATGTCACAAAGCGTCATAAGTATAATTGAAAACTTATTACTTACTTAATACTTGAATATACTTATTAAAATACTTTTAATATCATCAACTAACAAAATCTTTATTTTACTTCTCCCCTTACTCTTTAACTTTCCTATTTATCATTCCTTTATCAGAACTTTCTTGTAACATAGCCTATATATTAGCCCGATGAATCGTTTGGAATACTAAGGGTACTTGGGTTTTCTTGTCTGATAATAGCCTACCAATGCCATGCTCTAGGCATGGTCTTACATGGGATGTTTCGCAACTATCTCAACTTGCCAATGCCATATGTTTGATATGGACTTACATGGGATGTTCCTCAACTGTCTCAACCTGCCAATGCTATATGTCTAACATGGACTTACATGGGATGTTTCTCAACTGTCTTAATGTAATGCCCCAAATTTTAGGGTTCTTGGAATTTTTGCATAAATTGATGTTTGCATTTTTTTAGCATGCTAGAGTGACGTTTTGGGCGTGCTTAGGGTGCTTTGGAGGGCATGGGTGTGACAGCCCATTTTAGACCCTAATCAGAACAGTGGTTTCAGGACCACAAATCTGAGTTTGAAAATATTTTAATATTATTTTGTGTGTTTAATTTATGAGATTTTTTATGTGGGAAAATTTAGTAAATTAATTTCATCGTTTGGATGTTCGATTAAGAAAAAGGGACTTGATCGTGTAAGTTGAAAATTTGATAGATAAAAGCATAGAGAGTCAATTTGTTAATGGCTTTGGAAGTTGAGACCTTTAAATCGCAATTTCACCATAATAAAGGTGAGTGGACGATAAGGACATGTTTTATAATGGTTTCTTATTATTTTATAAAGGTTAATAAAGTAATTTGTAAATTATAATGTTAATAAAACATAAAATAATTCAAAGGACATGCAAATGGCTTTCTTCATAGCCGATTGCTAATTAGAAAAGAAAAAGAAAAAAAAAAAACTAAGAGCATTCGGCATTGTTGTAGCTTGAATTAAGGCATGATTTCAACTTAATTTTCTTTAAATTTTGTGTTTTTGAATTAGTTGTTAAGTTCTTTACATAGCCCAAGTGTTAATTTTAAAAATTATGGCTAAATACTCATTCAGCCATGGATGATATGTATGAGATTTTGGTGGTTGTTTTTATTTATTTTAATTTGTAAGATGAGTTATGAGCTTGATAAGTTTTGGTAAATGTGGCTTTAATGCCTGAATGGTATTCGGCCATGGTTTAGAAAGATATGAGGTTGATGTTCTATGTTAAAAATTTAAGATTTAAGAGTTAGTAAAATGCTTTTTACGTTATAAATGGTATGTGGATTGGAGCTTAAGGCTAAATTGTTAAAATAGAGAAATTGATGGATAAATAGCTAAAATTAGGAAATGTAGAGATTTGGATAAATTTCATGAGCATTCGAGTTTAGGGTATTAATAGAGAGAAATGAATTGTTTAATAGTTTATGTTATTGGAGCAAATTGTAATATTAAATTTGATAAGAGATTATTTTATAAATTTCGAAATCTTGTGAATATGTGTTAATAAATTTGTAATGGTGAAGGGCTAAATTGATTAATTGATGAAATAAAAGGAATTACTTGTGAATAGAGTAAATTCAGCGCAAGCATATTTGTATGGATTTTTGTTGTTGATTTACGCATATGTGTAAAATTTGAATGAAAATAAATTTGATTAAGTGATTTAGTAAGTTGATTTGTTTAATTTAGCTCAAGAAAAAAGAGAGCCGAATTCGGATAGGGGGAAGGCGAAAATAGTCAAATAGTCGAATCGTAACTTTCGACAACATCCGAGGTAAGTTTTAAGTAATTAAACATAAGTTACATTTGAATATAACATGATATATTATGTAAATTAAATCTTCATTGTATGTATGTACAAAGTCGAATGTGAAGGTGAGTTGAAAGAAAAATAGTTGATATGTTTTATGGTCAAATGGAAATTATGATATGAATGTAAGATGTTGATATGTGTTATGGACGAATGGAAGATGAAAAATGTAAGTGAATAAGATGATATGTTTAAGTATCGAATGAGAACTATGAAATGAAATAATGTGATTAGTATGTGCTTATGATTGAATGATGCTAAGATTTTGTTGATGTGTTTGTGCTATGTGGAAACTAGAAGTATATGATTTGATATGTTCGAAACTTTGTGGATTGATTACAGTACTGTATTATTCGGGCCTTTGGCCTAGCAAGCTTTAAGCTAGTGATTACTATCAGGCTTCGAGCCTAGCAGGCAAAATGCCGGTGAATGAGTATCGGACTTAAAGTCTAGCAGGCCTTGTGCCGGTGATGAATTTAGGCTCACACCTAGTAGGTTATATACCGGTTATTTAATTCCAATAATGAATACAAGAAATCAAATTATTATAGTTATGGAAAAATGGCAATTTATCTATGTGGCATTTCTTTGAATCGATTATATACGTAAGTATAATGTAATGATATTGAATTTTCAAGTTAGCTACTATGAGTGAATTTTACTATTTGTGTATTCGATTTACATAAAATTATATTGATTGAATGATTCATTATAATAGTGTGATATTAGAGTTGAATATATGAGACATTGGAATTTAATTATCCCTTGTATTTGAGCATATGTAGACGAATATTTGTATGGAAGTTTCAATGATATATTACTTAACAGAATATCATTGGAAATGTTTAAAAGATGATAGATATTTCCATGTACTTTCGGTTAAGATATTATATTGGTAATTGCATAAGTTTAATATTTAAATTTGTTAGTTTGAATATTCTTTTTAATCTTTGATTTGGTTGTTTGATTACTTAAGACTTGCTAAGCTATTTGGCTTACTTTGAGTGTATGTGTTTTGTTTCGTTTATAGATTTTTGGCTGAGAGTTACAAGATCGGGGATCAATATTGAAGTCATCCACATTATCGTCACTATTTTGGTACTTTTAAAAGACTATATTTCGAATGATGGCATGTATAGACTAAACTCTTTTGAAAACAAGTTTATTTTGGAAAATGTATATATTCAAGCCGTGCGAAAATGGCTCGCTCATTAGCTAAATATGAATTCATGGTTTGATGGAATTATGGGGTTGATAATTATGTGAATGACCTTGATGTAAATCTTAATATATGTTTTGATTATTACTTGTCCTTGAAGATGCATGTATACTTGTATGTGTTTGGATAGATAAAAGTTTTAAAATGGTTAACTCTTGCTTATGGATTGAGTTTAAATTCGATTATCGTAATAGTATAAGTTTTGATTAAAAGTGAAGTTTATACTCAACATGTGGTCGTATATATATGTTTCATTATGAGGTTTGATATGTGACCATTAATTCATAACCGAATGCGTAATCATAGATAATTTGGTTTTTGACTATATGAACTATTGAATGGACATATGATTTAGGCTTGTTACATTCAAAAATGAAAGTTGAATTTAAGTCATTAAGTGATCTATGTGTAATGGAATGAAATAGTTTGAGATTCAAATAATAGGTATTTTGTATATATATATATATACGGAATTTGGCCAAAATGGTGTTTTATGTGTGAAAGGCATTTGAATTGATAAGGGTTATAATTTACTATGTATGAAAAGTAGGACTATTATAGGACATGGTATATTTGTTGTTTGAATCATTTGTTTTTACAAATGAAATTTGCCGAATTGACAAATTGTAAAATGAGTAGTGAAATTCTTGTAATGCTTTCGATATTCACATATGCTATGTGATGTGATGTTATTTTTCGAGATTGTATGCTTATAATTTAGAAATTAAGTAAACATTCTTTTTAACTATATTTAGGTTAATAATTAAGCTATAATTATGAGTATGTTTATATCTGATAAAAAGGTTGTGCTTTGAATGGTAATGCCTTATAACCCTTCCGGTGACGGATAGGGATTAAGGGTATTACACTGGGTTAATGTCTAACTCCTGTCAAAATTTTAATTTTGGCCTTAAGTGAATCTGGACATTGGTAGGTAGGGCTTATAAAAAGAGGATGTGGTTCCATGTCACAAGGAGCATAGTGGTGGAGTGGCTTATGGTGCCACATGTGGGGCTTGGAAGTAGCGTCATGGGTAAGGGGGTCAAGGGTTCAAACCCCCTTGTAAGCAATGTGCATTTATTTTGCTACTTGGACTAGGTAAGAAGTGGACTTGGAGTCGAATACTGAAATGGTTGAAGACTTGGCTAAAGGTGAGCAGTTTGAATTGGTCAAGGTGGTTGGAAGAGTGGATCATGGAGCGAAACAGGGAGTGATAAGGGGAGGATATTGTGGAGATTTTCAAGGGATTAGATAGGGGTAAAAGTTGGCCGATTTGGGGTTTCTAGTTGGTGCAAATTTGGCTAGGGGTAGTTAGGGGTGTATTTTTGGCATCTAGAGAAGGAGTATGTGCCGATTTCTTTCCTTAGGGGCTTTAGGTTTTACTTTTGTCATTGAGTCAATTTGGTGTGAGTTTTGTGTCGATTTCTTTTAGGGGAAATTTTGTGTTGGGAGTGTGCTTTTTGTGCCAAATTGCCTAAAGAAGTCTCTTTTCTTCTCCTCTTTCACTTTTTGGTCGACTTAACATTTTTGCATAATTTCTTTCCTTTCTTATTTTTCCCTACCTCTGGCCGAATCTTACTTGAGTGTGGGTGAACTGATCCTCTTGTTCTTCTACAGCCAACTCATAGATTTTCCTTCATTTCTTTTTAATAGCCGAAACCTACACTCTTTCTTCTCCCTTTCCTTTTTGCTCTTTTATTTTGAATCAATTCCCTTAAATCCCTCTTGGCCGATTTCTTCAAAAGTCAAAACTCATATTTCCATTGTCGTTCGAATACTTGTACTTCTTTTCTCTCTGAATCCTTTTGACCATTCTCTACTTTGACTGCTTTTGAATTGGTTTCTCTGCATACTTATTGAATCCGAACCATATTCCTCTGCTTCTCAAACATACTGCTTTGGCCAAATACCACTCTATTTCAATAGCCGAATCAATAAGCAATTATTCTTCCTTTCGATGAATACTTAAATCTCCTCTTCTCCACTATGTTCGCCTGAGCCTACAAAAGTTCTGGACTTGGATTAGTGAGCGACTGCTTCTAGGTTTTATCAACTCAGTCAAGCGGATCTGTGTGTAAGTGCTCTTCGTCTTAGATTTTGGCTTTTGATATTAGGGCTTTCTCTTCAATAAAGTTTCAGTTGGGGAGGGGGATCAATACTCCTTTAACCCTTTTCTTTTGGTTGGATTTATCAATAATCGTAGGTGCTTAGATCTGTCGACATTCAATCAATACTGGGGGTACTCGTTAATCGCAGGAGATAGTAGACAAGCGAAGCGGTGGTAGGTAACCGTTGAACAAACCCTTGAGTATGGTTTTCTCAATGTATTTGTGAAGGTATTAATTATTATTGTTATGACAATAGGTTGAATGCATGTCGACAGTGGGATCGCAAAAGCAGGTGTGTAACTACACCCACTAATAGCGTAGATCGGCAAATGCTGAAAAGCAGAAATGACCGGCATTCCGAGGTCTTATGAGCGTGCTAATGCTTGTGGGCCAATTCGAACCCACAAGCTGTAGGCGACGAACTGAGAAGGCTGTGGTGCGCATTTTTGTGCACTTGGGTCGTTATGGGCCTCGATGGGCCAAGATGGGCCAATGGGCCTATAGGCCCATATAGGTAAATTGTGCGGTAGGTTGCTATTGGTATGCTAGATGTTAAGATTTGCGATGATGTATGTGACAACCCGAATTAGGGGCTAGTCAGAATAGTGGTTTCGTAACCACAAATCCGAAGTGAAAATTTTTAATTATGTGAAATTTTGATGATATCTGTTTGATTAAATATTAGAGTTAAAATGCTGTTTGAAAATTTTACTGTATTGATGTTTAATTGCTAAATAAGTACTAAATTGAGAAAACTATAAAATGTGCCTATTAGATGATAATTGGACTTGATTGAATTGTTGCATGAAATAGGAAGCTTTTATGTGGCAATAAAACCATGAGTGAGTATTATGGACCAAAATAGCCTTACATGGAAAATCTTTAAGTAATAGATGGAAGGGCATTTTTGTCAAAAGTGAGTAAAAGACAAAACAAATGAAATAAAACATCATTTTCTCTATGAAACACCCCATGTTCAGCCGAAAATCCCTAACTCCACAGCCAAAGGTTTCAAAGTTTTTCAAGCTTCCATGTAAGTGCAATTTGGTTCCTTTTTCAATTATTTTTTGCATTTTTTGACTTCTTGAATCTTGTATTTCATTATTCTACCATTGATTTGAAGAAAAAGCGAGGGTTAAAATTTTACCCATTTGTGGAATGAGTGTCTTTGGCTCACTAATGGTAGATAATGGAAGTTTTAAAAGCTATATGCATGTTTTAATAGATGAAATTGAATGAAAGGTCATAAAGAGGGACTAATTTGTAGAGATTACAAATTGTTCCTAAATGTGTGGAATAATGAATACTTGTGTGTTATATTTGTAAAAATGGGTTTAATAAGCCTATGGAATAAAGAAAATCAAATTTTGATGTCGAAGGGACTAATTTGTAATTATTGCAAAGTTGAGGGGTAAAATTGGAAATTTGCCCCAAATGTGAACTGTGACTGTATTAAAATAGATAAATGATATCTGTGCTATATGTGTTAATTTAGATCAAGAACGTTCTGAAAGAGCTCGTGATCGGGGAAAAGAGAAAGCCCTAGACTAATTTCGAAAATTAGTCCTTTTTGGCAATCTAGATAAGTTATATGTAATTCTAGCGAATTCGATTAGTTCTGTTAGAATATTTGCTTATATGATGATATATGGATAATTACTCTATGAGGTGATTGAATGTATGGAAAATAGTATTGACTATAAATTCCAATTGATCATCGTATGTGCTTCTGAAACTATTGATTTATGCATTATCTGTAAATCCCTATTGAGCAAGTAGGAATAGACATTGATAATAGTGACATGTCACTTGGGGCCTACTGTTCCGACTATTATAGCTACCCGAGTGCTAGGTAGTCTTGCATGTGTTGCAGACACCTGTCAGCTTGTGTGAGCAGGCCCGTGGTTAACTTCTGTACTGTTGCTGATTGTAGCTTCGGCTACCCTACTGTTAGTAGCTTTGGCTACTTCATGGCTTCACCGTGTCTGTATGGCACTTATGTGCTAACCTTTGTATATCTGTTCATATTCTGAAATTGCTCAATGGGAATTAGATTAACTGTATTGTGATGAAGTGATTGTACAGGTAAACTGAAAATGGTACGGTATACTGAGAATGTTATTGCTAAGCATGTTCATGGTTGGTATGTGGAATGAGCACAAAGAGTAAGCTAATTGTATAATGATATGTGATAGCATCTATGATGCTAATTTAATGATATATTGAACTGTTTCATTGCTATGAGTTTCATATAACTTACTAAGCTATTGAAGCTTACCCTCCCTTTTTCTATCCTCTGTAGATATTAAGCTTGTTAAATTAGGATCGTAAAGTTGGAGCCACGCAACACACTATCAAGCTTCTTTTGGTATATTTCATATTTCAAGTGTAATTTATGGCATGTATAGAATAATTGGTGGTTGTAATTGGCTATTTTTGGTATGCCTAAGTTACGTTACTCATATGATATTTTGTAAGTAATGTTATAAATGAAGTCCTTTTAAGTAAAATTTCTCTTGAATTGGCTAGTTAGATTATGTATGTGTTTGAATGTGTTTTGAGGGAGGCCAAGGCTTGGTATATAGCCTGACACAGCCTGCACGACAGGGTACACAGGCGTGTGCCATGACCGTGTGGGATTTGGCAGAATGCTCCACGGGTACATGGCACAGGCATGCCTATACCGTGGGCGACACAAGGTCTAATCCTACGGGTGTGCCCCTAGACCGTGCCTCCTTGCACCTTGAATTAAATTTTAGTGAACCACACGGGTAGGAGACACAGCCATGTGTCTCAACCGTGTGGGGTACACAGCCTCCAAATAGTGGTGTGGAGCGGTCGTGGCATAATGTATAGTTTTGTCCACGGTTGCCGAGCATGGGCGTGTAAAGACCACACGGTCTATCAATACGACCGTGCCAATAGTCACACGGGCGTGTGACGGTGCTTTAAAAGCAAAAATTTTTCTGAGAGTCTGATATATTAGAATTCGAATCCTAACCATCTGTAATGTCCGTAATGTGTTTGAAAACCTTTGATAAAGGTAATTCTGAAATGAAGTGCATGCAAATCTGTAACTGTCCTCGAATAAACTCTATAATGTTTATTTTGAATCTAGAAATGCTCATTACCCGACTCCAGTGACGGTTCCGGGTAAGGGGTGTTACAATGTATGGAAAATTGGACCGAATGGGCTGCAAGAATGTGTGGGCTCGCAAGGCCCATTATGGGTTTTAGGCCCGTATACACTGTTTGACCGTACGAACCTTCTGCGTCGCTCGGAGCGACGTTAGACCTACTAGAAGGTCGTATTAGGTGCTGAGGCGTTGTAATTTAGTAAAATGACCAGAATACCCTTGAAGGGTAAAATTACCGTTTTACCCCTGACAGCCCAAATGACAGTTTTAACCTTAGTTATAGGTTGTTATATGTGTATGGTCGTATCTATATCTATTTATCTGTAAGCTTGCCATATTTAGTTTTGAGTCTGCATGGGCTAGGGTTTGATATCAGAGGAAGATCTGTATAGTGGCTCTGCCACGTGATTCTGTATAGTGGCTTCGCCACGTAATCTGTATTAAGCGGCACTACCACGATATCTGTTATTAGCAGCTTGGCTGCATATTGGTGTATGGGCTGGGTGGGTTGAGCTATTCCCTACATGGTGTGATGGGCTGGCATGGTGGTGTACGGGTTGGATTGGGTTTGGGTTGCATACTGTTCTGTTCTGTATCTGTGATGGGCTTGGGCCCTGTAACGCCCAAAAAATAATCCCGAATTTCTTTTTTTTTGTGATTTTTATGTGAATATGTGCTTAGTAGTTTTAGGAAAATATTATCTAGGTGTTAGAAGGCCCATAGTAGAGTTTGGGTCCAATCTTAAAAAGGAGAATATTAAATTTATTTTGGAGTTTAATTTTAAGCTTCTAGAAGATTGGTAGTGGCGTGAAGCTGGACTCTTAGAGAGGTGATCAATAGAGAAAATTTAGGAAAAAGATTAGGGAGTTATCAGGGAGAAAAACGAGGAGATGAGAAGGGGGAAGTGATGGAGCTGAATTGGGAATTGAAGCTATAAGCTATAAATATGTGCCGAATTTGGATCCTAGGCAAATGCCAAATTTCTCATATTTTCCTCAAGTGCCAATTTGTATTTTTTTTCTTCTCTTCTTTCTTCTTTTTCTTGCCGATTTCTTCCTCTCCCTTTTGTTTCATCCATAGCCGAATCTTTCCCTTGCCAATTAAGCCATCCATTATTTTGCCAAAACCCCTAGTGGTCCCATTATTCTTTTCTCTCTTAAAAGCTGAAGAACCATACCCTTTGTTGATTTCTCTTGTTCTCCATTACAATCTATTTTGCTACCTTCAATCAAAGGGGTTAGGAGCAGATTGCATATTCAGTGGACATTTAGGCCGCAAGATTCAAGGTGAGTTTCGGTAAGTGTCTCATTCTCAATTTTGGTTTCTGAAAGGGGTGGCTGAATATATGTGTAGCCTATAAGGGTGACTCGTGTGAAAGACGAGTCATCTGATGTTGATAGAATATGTGTGTTGAGGCAGATCTAAGAATATTCGGGATTAATTGCTAAGGGAAATGCTAGAAAAGCCGAAGGTATACGGTAAGGCTATGGTAAGGCTTCGGGATTTGATAAAGTTATAGTAGGGTTTGGAATTGATTCGAGAGTGGTTTTGATTGTAGGTCAAGGCTAAGGATAGTGTAGTGTGGGTCGTCAATCAGGTGTGTACATACACTATACAGACGAGAATCGGCAAAAGCCGAAATCTCGAAATCCCAAATGGGCCTAGCGACTTGTGGGCCCAAAGTGGCAAAGTTGTGATATGAAATTGTATGATAAATTGACATGCATGAATGTATGATTGGATTGTGATCGGGCCTAATGGGCTACATAAGCATGTTTCGGACTTAATGGATTTAATGAATATGATTGGGCCTAGTGGGCCTTATGGGACTGTAGAAATGCATGCTAGGGTTTTTTATGGACTTTAGGCCTAGTTCTAATCTCTCAAATTTTACATAAGAATTAATTAAATAATTAAACAAACCCGTGGACAAGTCGCTAGACTAAGGTGTGGCAATGGATATGTGCATGTCTAGGATTGGATCTAAGAAGAGCTTGGTACTTAAGCGGTCCGAGTGACCCACCTCCTCTTCTCTTGAATCCTACCTTGTGCATAGTGTTCGTTCATCTTAGCCGTAAGGACTTGTTGATGGGCCAAAATTCATAACTAAAATCTGTATCATTAGGAAATTACAAAAATACCCTTCTAGGATGGAATTACGAAAATACCCTCTAAGGTAGAATTACTATAATGCCCTGTAGGGTAGAATTACTAAAACACCCTCATAGGGTAGGAGTACTGAAACACCCTTGGAGGGTAGAAAATTACCAAAATACCCCTGGGTAGTAAAATGACTGAAATACCCCTAAATGCTTATTGTATGGAAAAACTTGTATGTGTACTCGTAAAATGTTGTATGTGCATTCATAATATGTATGTTGCATTTTGGGGGGATAAATTGAATGGAGAAAGATATGAGGATCACATAGTCGCTTGATGACCGTGGATCCACCAGTGGCTTTAATCCCATTATATAGCAGCCCCGCTGCAACGATTGAGTAGTGTCGCAACTGGTGCTACCTTTGGAGTGTAGGGATGGGTGGGTTGATATTGATATCCCTACAGGAGTGTAGGGTTGGCACGGGTAGAGTGCAGGGTTGGATTCAGGGTGGGAGCATTGCATACATGTAACTTTGATATGATATGATATGAGGTCATTGTGGGCTAAGGCCCAGACCACCGATATTGTTAGGGCTTAGGCCCAATGTGATATGTATATATATTGAATTTATTTGTTTGCTAAGGGTAGTACACACTGAGTTTCGAAACTCATGCCCCTAAATTAAATGTTCCAGGTAACCCTCTGTAGGTGGCTCGACGTGGGAGAGGACTCGGAGATAGCCACACTAAAGTTACTTAGGAATTTTTTTAAATATAGGTTTATTACATGATTTATGATAATTTTTTTTTACCTTCACTGTGATGTAATAAGGCTATGTAACTCCGGTTTCACTATTTACTTGGGATTTATTTAGTTATTGTTATATTTAATAAACATGGGTTTTTTATAATTCTTTGTTTAATTAAATTCTTTGATTTTTAACTAAGTAAATTCTTTTCAAGCATATTTCGTTCGAACTAAGTTTTAACTAAACCGTTTTAAAAGCAACTCTTCAATGTGACATCGCCAAATTAGGGCCTAACTTCTAGGCCGGGTTTGGAGTGTTACATTTAGTGGTATCAGAGCCTGGTTGTAAAACTTGGACTGTGAAATGGGTCTTGGATTTTGGGTTTTTAAAACAACTAGATTTAAATTACTGAACTTGAGGTGTGGTACACCGAGCCCTTGACGTCAAGCCAAGTAAGTTTTTCTGTTACTGAACTTATTTAAATTACTGAACTGTATTTAGATATTGGGCTAATTTAGACAACAGGTTCTTAGAGACTAAAGCCCATAGGAAACTTAAGTCTGTAATGGATTTACGACTGCGAAACAACTTTTAAATTGTTACTTACATAGGACATATGCTTTAAATAGTGGAACTATGAACTAATCTCATAAAAATCTAATCTAGAAAGACATACGCAACAAAGAGCGCTTGAATGGGTGCAAGAGGCAGTGGTAGAGGCCGTGGAACTGCTAGGGCTTTGTAAACATTTGAATCGAAATTTGGTACTTATTTTGTGTGTGTTTGACAATGTTGGTGATAGATGGATATCCTGAGTGTGTATTACAATTATTTGGATCAGAGTGCGCAGCGGTAGCATAATGGGATAGTTGTCACACGACTACCCAAATATTTAGAAATTTCGAGGACGAAATTTCTTTTAGGGGGTAGAGTTATAATGCCCAAAAAAATCCCGAATTTCTTTTTGTGTGATTTTTATGTGAATATGTGCTTAGTAGTTTTAGGAAAATATTATTTAGGTGTTAGAAGGCCCATAGTAGAGTTTGAGTACAATCTTAAAAATGAGAATATTAAATTTATTTTGGAGTTTAATTTTAAGCTTCTAGAAGATTGGTAGTGGCGTGAAGCTGGACTCTTAGAGAGGTGATTAGGAGAGAAAATTTAGGAAAAAGATTAGGGAGTTATCAGGGAGAAAAATGAGGAGATGAGAAGGGGGAAGTGATGGAGCTGAATTGGGAATTAAGGCTATAGGCTATAAATATGTGCCGATTTTGGATCCTAGGCTAATGCCAAATTTCTCATATTTTTCTCAAGTGCCAATTTGTATTTTGTTTTCTTCTCTTCTTTCTTCTTTTTCTTGCCGAATTCTTCCTCTCCCTTTTGTTTCATCCATAGCCGAATCTTTCCCTTGCCAATTATGCCATCCATTGTTTTGCCAAAACCCCTAGTGGTCCCATTATTCTTCTCTCTTAAAAGCCAAAGAACCATACCCTTTACCGATTTCTCTTGTTCTCCATTACAATCTATTTTGTTACCTTCAATCAAGGGGGTTAGGAGCAGATTCCATATTCAGTGGATATTTAGGCCGCAAGATTCAAGGTGAGTTTCGGTAAGTGTCTCATTCTCAATTTCGGTTTCTTAAAGGGGTGGCTGAATATATGTGTAGCCTATAAGGGTGACTCGTGTGAAAGATGAGTCATCTGATGTTAATAGAATATGTGTGTTGATGCAGATCTAAGAATATTCGGGATTAATTGCTAAGGGAAATGCTAGAAAAGCCGAAGGTACACGGTAAGGCTACGGTAAGGCTTTGGGATTTGATAAAGTTATAGTAGGGTTTGGAATTGATTCGAGAGTGGTTTTGATTGTAGGTCAAGGCTGAGGATAGTGTAGTGCGGGTCGTCAATCAGGTGTGTACATACACTACACATAATAAAATCGGCAAAAGCTGAAATCTCGAAATCTCGAATGGGCCTGACGACTTGTGGGCCCAAAGTGGCAAAGTTGTGATATGAAATTGTATGATAAATTGACATGCATGAATGTATGATTGGATTGTCATCGGGCCTAATGGGCTACATAAGCATGTCTGGGACTTAATGGATTTAATGAATATGATTGGGCCTAGTGGGCCCTATGTGACTGTAGAAATGCATGCTAGGGTTTTTTATAAACTTTAGGCCTAGTTCTAATCTCTCAAATTTTACATAAGACTTAATTAAATAACTAAACAAACCCTTGGACAAGTCGCTAAACTAAGGTGTGGCAATGGATGTGTGATGTCTAGGATTGGATCTAAGAAGAGCTTGGTACTTAAGCGGTCCGAGTGACCCACCTCCTCTTCTCTTGAATCCTACCTGGTGTATATGTTCGTTCATCTTAGCCGCGAGGACTTGTTGATGGGCCAAAATTCATAACTAAAATCTGTATCATTAGGAAATTACGAAAATACCCTTCTAGGATGGAATTACGAAAATACCCTCTAAGGTAGAATTACTATAATGCCCTGTAGGGTAGAATTACTAAAACGCCCTCATAGGGTAGGAGTACTGAAACACCCTTGGAGTGTAGAAAATTATCGAAATACCCCTGGGTAGTGAAATGACTGAAATACCCCTAAATGCTTATTGTATGGAAAAACTTGTATGTGCACTCGTAAAATGTTGTATGTGTATTCATAATATGTATGTTGCATTTGGGGGGAATAAATTGAACGGAGGAAGATATGAGGATCGCATAGTCGCTTGACTACTGTGGATCCACCGGCGGCTTTAAGCCCATTATATAGCAGCCCCGCTACAATGATTGAGTAGTACCGCAACCGGTGCTACCTTTGGAGTGTAGGGATGGGTGGATTGATATTTATATCCCCACTGGAGTGTAGGGTTGGTACGGGTGGAGTGCAGGGTTGGATTCGGGGTGGGAGCATTCCATACATGTAACTTTGATATGATATGATATGAGGTCATTGTGGGCTAAAGCCCACACCACCGATATTGTTGGGGCTTAGGCCCAATGTGACATGTATATATATTGAATTGATTTGTTTGCTAAGGGTAGTACACATTGAGTTTCGAAACTCATACCCTTAAATTAAATGTTCCAGGTAACCCTCAGTAGGCGGCTCGACGTGGGAGAGGACTCGGAGATAGCCACACTACAAGTTACATAGGAATTTTTTTAAATATAGATTTATTAAGTGATTTATAATAATTATTTTTTTTTACCTTTACTGTGATGTAATAAGGATATGTAACTCAAATTTCACTATTTACTTGGGATTTATTTAGTTAGTGTTATATTTAATAAACATGGGTTTTTTTCTAATTATTTGTTTAATTAATTCTTCGATTTTTAACTAAGTAAATTCTTTTCAAGCATATTTCGTTCAAACTAAGTTTTAACTAAACCATTTTAAAAGCAACTCTTCAATGTGACATCGCCAGTTTTGGGCCTAACTTCTAGGCCGGGTTTGGGGTGTTACAGGCCCACTCTGTTTCTGTATAGGGCCAAGGCCCAGGCTGATCTGTCTCTGAGTAGGGCTTCGGCCCAGTTTGATTTGTTGACCTGATCTAGGATATTTGTTGGAGAAGGTTATACACTGAGTTTCACAAACTCACCCTTTTATTTTCACGCATGCAGGTAACCCCCAACCATAGAGGATTTGGAGTTGCGAAGGACTCATGGTGGCCACATGCTTCTGCTTCTATTTTTACTTTTATAATAATTATTTCTCTTAATATTTATTTTGGGTTCTGGTATGTAATAAGGCCTTTATGGATTTTTATTTGGTTTAATTTTCTATTTTTATTCTGAATCAACGTCACAACTATAAAGTATGAAATTGGGTTTTCAAAATTAATAACAAAAGTTGTCAAGTAACTCATATGAGATGTTTTCAAAAACGATAATAAACTAAGAGTTTTCATAACCTTCAATAATCAATTTTAGTAAATAAGGCAATCTTTTCAACTGACATGCCTTCTAGTTTAATAAACGATTTCAACCTAAGATCAACATTCCGAATCTAAACATGGCTTTTAGAACAAAGGAAACTTTTTACGTTATAGTCCAATTTCGTGATCTTTCATGTGACACACCAGATCTAGCCATAATGTCCAGGCCGGGTATGGGGTGTTACACTAAACCTGCCAATGCAGTATGTCTGATATGGACTTACATGGGATGTTCCTCAACTGTCTCAACCTACCAATTCCATATGTCTGATATGGACTTAAATTGGATCATTGCCTTATATACTCACCAATGCCATGCCTTGGCATGGTCTTACTTAGTATCCTTATCTTATGTTGTCATGCGTCAACCATGGTCTTTTTTTTTTTCGTGAATTCTTCCTTAGTTGCCATGTTATAAACATGGATTTTGAAATTCAATGCCTTGGCAAATCATAGCTAAAACATACTTGCTCAATATTCTCAAGGTCAGTCACATAACTCAATAATAATAGCAATAATTGCATAATAGTAAAATACTACTCAACTTACATACTTACATTCTGAATCTCATCATATCTTCAATCTATCTTACTTTCCTCAAATTATGCTATTCAATACTTACTTGATCTTATACAAAGCCACATTACCACTATGGTCTTCTATGTAAACTTATTCGAATTCTCATTTTTAATGTCAAATCATCATCGAACATTTCTCGATTATTATCATTATATTAAAAAATCTATACTAAAACATTTACCACTAATATATCAATTTAGCATTCAAACATGCTTAATTAAATGCTTATTAAACACATGAACTTACCTCGATACCAATACGACCATTTTGACCAACTTTCCCGATTTTTAGTTTTTCTCCCGTTCTAGGTCCAAATCTCATTTTTCAGGATCTAAAACATCATATTTCACTTATTTAATCCATGAACTAATCATTTCAAACCTAAAACATATTTTTAAAAAATTTAGATTTTTGCCCCTAAACTTTTGTATATTTACACTTTTGCCCCAAAGCTCAGAAATAATTTTTTATTCAATTTCTTGTCATTTTAGGCCTAACTAAACCATTTCATAAATATGGCAGCCCACAATTCTCATTAAAACTCACACGTGTGACCAATTTTATAACTTTTATGATTTAGTCCTTCCAGACGTTTTTGTCGAAAATCAATCGGTAAAAACCGTTTCTCTAACCATAAACATGCATAATCTACCATAATTCATAAAAATGCACAATTATTCAACATGGGTCAATTTTTGAAATCAAACCCTAGCTCAAATAAATGGTAGATATAGAGAAATCATGTTACCAGGATTTCAAAAACGTAAAAATTATTAAAAATGGGGCTAGAACGGACTTACGATCGAGCTTGGAAGCTTCAAAAACCCTAGCCATGGTCTCTCAATGCTATATTCAGCCTAGAGGAAGAAGATGAGCAAATTTTTGCTTCATTTTCCCTTTTTAATTCTTTTAAATTACAAAATATCCAAAATGCCCTTAAAGACTTCTCTTTCAAATTTGTCTTATTCATGCCCATTTTTGTCCAACAATTTAACCAATGGTCTAATTACTATTTAAGAACCTTCAATTTAAAACTTCATAACAATTGGACACTTCTAACATGTGGAACTCAACTTTGCATTGTTTATAATTTAGTCATTTTGACTAAATTGAGTGCCCAAACGTCGAAATTTTCAAACGAAATTTTCATGAAATCTTTCTATGAAATTGTAGATCATAAAAATATAATAAAAAATATTTTTCATGTTGAATTTGTGGCCTCGAAACCACTGTTCCGACTATGCCCAAAATTGGGATGTTACATTTCTCCCCCCTTAGGGATTTTCGTCCTCGAAAATTTTACCAGATGACGGATTAAGGACTGATTTCATAAGGCACTTTCAATTTCTCGAATAGTCTCGGCATCCTTAGCATCTTACGGCTCAAGCTAAGATTCTAGATTATACTCTCTTATCGTAGACATAGGAATCACATTACTGATCTTCTCGAATTCTGACTAAAATACCTACTAATAAGTAACTGACCTTATTCTTTCTATTATCTCATACTCTTAGATGAACTGTAACTCACTTTTCTCTACTTACCAAAATGAAAAAAATTTTGTTAATAAAATACTTTCAGAAACACCTGACAACCATCTAAGTTTCAATATTCTAGCCTTTTGATTCTATACACAATTTCTGATAATCTGTCTCTGGTCTCAAAAATCAATTTTCACCTTTCTCTAATATTTTAACTCAAATTAACCCTGTGAGTTTCTCTTTCTCAATTGCTCTTAATATTTAAAACACAATACAAAACTTACCTTTCTAAGAATCTGAATCAGTTCCTCAATCTAACTATTAGTATTAGAGTGACACACAATAACATTTAGAAATCTCGTACTCAAGACTTACTGTAACTTTCTTCTAAAGTTTTAATACAAATCTCAGATTTCAACCATAACCAATGAAAATTTGGGCTCTGCATAAACTGACAACCCCAGGATAAAAACTCAGATAACCCATCAATAGAAAAACTTGGTCATGCTGAGAAAAATATACATAAGCTTCCTCAAGTAATCAACCATAGCTCACATAACCTTTACCCTTTTGATGATAATACTAATTCTGTAATAGCCCTATTTCGACCCTAGTCAGGAAGTGGTTTCGGGACCACAAAACCGAGCTATTAAAATTGAGAAATGCCATATTATAAAATGCTGATATGTGAATTATGCATGTGTGAAGTATTGTTACTTTAATATTAGAAATTTTATGTGAATTATTCAATAGGACTTGGATGGGAAATTTAAAAATAAGTGGGGTGAATCTTTGAGTGGCCGAATTGTGCATACTATAAAAGAATTGGACTTGTATGTCAATTCTCTCTTTTATTTGAAAGTGGCCGGCCATGCAAATGTTCTTATTGGTTGCTTTATTATTTTAATTTTTAATTAAAATAAGTAGAAATGATAGCATAATAGAAAATAAAATAATGAAATTAGTAAAAAGAAAAGAAAAATTTGGTTGTGTTTGTTCTTCTTGCCGTGAACCATAGAAAGAAAGAGTGAAAAGAGAAAGCTATCCTTCGGTCTTGTGGAATCAAAATTAAGGTATGGATTCATGCTATTTTCATGAGAAATTATGAGTTCTAGTTAATAGCTAAGTATATGCACCAACCCATGTGTTAATTTTGCTTTTGGATGGTAGATTCTCTATTCGGCCATTGTTAAGGAAATGGAGTTTTTGATGTTTTAAAGTATGAAAAATGTTAGGGGGTGTTGAGGGATATATTGAAGTTAAATCCATGTGACTATTTGTTTAAATGCCAAAATAATGCAAAATTTGGTGAGTTATGTTATAAAATACATTGAATTGTATGTTTGAATAGAGAGATGCCTTGCCGAATGTGAATTTGAGCAAGGGAGTTGAATATTTGTTATTTGTTTGGGTCTTTGAAAGTAGAAAAGTGACCATACGGACTGTGGGAGGTAGAATTTGTGATTTAAGGTTTAATGAATTTTGTTAAGGGTATGTGTTATAAAATTTAAGTGGGCCGAATGAGGTGGTGAGTGAAGCTAGGTGTAAATTATATGTACATTGTATAAAGATACACATACATAGCTGTTTAATGACCTTGCGGTCTTGGAAGATAATGATGGTTTAATGAAGTGCTTGTATGAACTTTAGCTTAGTAAAAGTATTATAAATAGTTTCAATTGAGTCTTTGTTATGTATGTGAACTACGCTAACTAATTTAGGAATTTTTGTTATGGCATTTAGTAAATTATAATTTGATGGAGTGATTAAATTGCAATTGGACATTTACTTCATGAAGGTTGAATATGAACATAGTTTGTTCAATGAATAATTGAGGTTAATGAATTTCCGTATGTGTACGTATGCCGAATGAGAGCCAAATTTGGAGCTCCCTATGTAAAAGCATAATCGGCCTTTGATGACTATTTTGTTATGAATGATAAGATTAGCTTAAAGAATTATGTATGTTTAATTTAAATCCATAGGCTGGTCGTAACTTATAACATTTAGTATAAAGCCAAATGTTAGTGTGAAAGAAATAGGTGTGTGTGCTTTATTGAAAACGAATGAATGTATGTATCATAAGAGAATATTCGTACTACTTACCTTGATTTAGTGAAGTACATGGAAGTTGATACATTTAAATTGTTTAAAATTAAGCTCAAGAGCTTAGAGGGACAACTTCAGATAAAGGGAAAGCCAAAGTCACGGAATAGCCAAATCGAAATCGCTCAGAGAGATACGAGGTAAGTTCCTGAGTAACAAATTTTAGCTCCTAACATGATGAAATCATAGTACATATGTATAATATATATATTCAGACTTTAAGATTATACTTGAATGTCATTTGGGAAAAGATAATCTTTATAATCGTTGGAAAACGCATGGTAAAATTGAATTTTATTATATCTTGAAACAAAATGGTGCCCCTTTTTGTTTATGACTAGTGAACCGAATGTATATGGTAGGTAATCATGCCTTGATTTTATTCGAGTAATGGGATAGATACCCAAATGTGATATGATATATGTATTTATACAGGTGAATGCTATTTGGGGTTTAAAATCTGAGCTTAGACTCGAAGGGCTTTCGAGCCAGTGTTAAAATCTGAGCTTAGACTCGAAGGGCTTTCGAGCCAGTGTTAAAATCTGAGCTTAGACTCGACGGGCTTTCTAGCCAGTGTTAAAATTTGAGCTTAGACTCGAAGGGCTTTCGAGCCAGTGTTAAGAACCGGGCTTGGTCCCGAAGGCCATCCGTAGGGGCATCATATCTGGGTTAAAATTTCGTAGGCTTTCGTATGAGAAATCATATAATAAATGTTGACACAGTTTTAAACAAATGTGCTACCTACCATAAGATAGCCAGGTATGCATTCTACTCTCGTAGAGACTTTGATTACCTTCAAATTTTGATTTTGAAATCCGGTAGGGATATTTAAACCATTGTTTAGAATCACTCGTACGTTTATAATCTAATTTTGATGTATGGGATTCTATTTTAAAGAGCTCAACTTCATGAGTGTGAGATGTATCTGTATATACATGATTGACATGGAAAGTGAAATGGGCGTATTCGGTTGTAGGTTGAAGTTATTTGAATACATTGATCTTTCCTTTGCGATATGCATGTGATAAGTAGTAACTTGGTTATGGTCATATTCGGCCAAAGAATGAATTAAACAAGTTTCAATATTACTATGCCTTTCATTTTTTTTAAATGATTTAGTTACTTAAGAACTTGCTAAGCAAATGATTGCTTACTCTGTTGTCCTTACTTTCTGTTTTATAGATCTTACTCAGTAGCTACGGTTTTGGGAATTCCAGGGTTAAATTCATCCACACTATCAAAACATCCTTCGGTATTTTGTAACTAAACTTTGAAAATGGCATGTATAGACTTGACATTTTGTTGCTTAACAAACAAGATTTTGAAGTTGTAATTAAGTTAGCCATGCGAAAATGGCTTACCCGAATGTCTTACATCTATATCCATAGTTTTAAACTTGGACACGTTATGTGTGAATGGAAGTTTAAGTTATTTATTTTGTAAACTAGGCTCGAAGTATGTCATATATTGATATATATATATGTTTTATGAAGCATGTGTGGTTTAAATGTGATTAATAATGATATTGAATGCAACCTTTCAATATTTATACATAAGGGCTAAATGGAGTTTATATGAAATCCGTTAATATGTTATGTAGTACGTTGTTTTGAACTTGGTAAATCAGCCTAGTTGATTTTGGTTTTGAGCTTTGCTAAACTTTGACATTCTTTTTATCCTATGAATAGTAATGGTCTTAAAAGAAATGGTTAGGTGTGATCATTGATCCGATATGTGAGTGTCAGAATATGATTGTATTGATGACGAATTGCGTGTGTGAGTTGTTGCTTAGTTAAATGATGATCGGGTGATACCTCTTGACTCTCTGGCGACGGCACGGGTCTAGGGGTGTTACAAATTCTGTTGTACAATTCTTCGAATTACCATTGCATTTCCACATGGATATCAATACTGACTGTACTAGCTTCTAGGATACTTTAAAAAAATCAACTTTAACTCTTTGAAAGTTCAGACATTAGGTTCAAATTTTGGTACCTAGCATATCATACTCTTACTAGTGTAACTATTTTTGAGTATCCTCCATCTCTGTACTCCTCGAGTAGACAGATAATTATCACTGTGTCAGGCTTCATAACTGTTACATAATCTCTTTACTGAATTCAGACTGAATCATAACAAATACTTCGGTCGTCAATTTCTTTAGTTGTTTATAACTTTACTAGCATGGATTTAAGCCAAATTAAACTTCATATAATGAGAACTCTAGCAATTAGAAAACTTGGATTGGCAAAATCATACCTCAAATGCAACCCTTTCGATGTATATATATATAACTTTGTATCATAACTTCTAGAATAGGTACTCTTCACTTAAGTCGTTTATCCATTTATATATAAACAATCAGTATTTAATTCTGGAACTGTGAATATTTCTAACATACATATAACTCAATCAGACTACTCAACTGAATTGGTTTTGACTAATAAACAATAACTTTTCAAGAACTGCTCTTACTTATGTTGTCATTATATCTCAGACATAGATTCTATCATGATCTCTTCAAAAAGCTAATCACAGATCATTATCACTGCATAACTCGAAAGAACATAACATTCGGTCTTTAACTTGATGATACATGTATCAAGATCATTTAAAAAGTACAATTATTACTTCGGTCTAAGTTGAACTTCTTATCACTCACATTTTGCCAAAGCCACTTTCTCTTCAAATCTAAGGAAAGATTAAACATATACTAGAATTTACCTTAATTGTTTCTCATTGAGGCACTGAACTATACTAAGGCCACCATACTCATTCAGCTTAAAACCGTGGTGCCATAATAAAACTGACTTCTCAATTACTTTAGTAAATGACGTACCAGCTGAAAATAAAACATCCTGATCATTAGAAAGATTTAGATACAAATTTCAATAACAACCAGTGCAAAAACACATTCTTTACACTTCTGATAAGTATACCTCTGTACTTTCATTATCAAGTCCGAACTCATATTCGTCAATAGAACATTTCTTGCTATTATCTCATGGCTAATATTTTGAATAGTAATTTATTAAGAAACCCGAGATAACAAAATCTTAGAACATGGAGCCATACAGAATTTCTGAAAATCACCTCTCATGTACAATAGTTAAGGTCTCGATAGCATCTCAGAAAATTTCCAAAAAGGAAAGATAATACTCACAAGTACTAAAATCAACTATGACAAAACCCATATAATTTTCCTTTATATTTACTGAACAATAGCTAGTAGAACGGACGGACCTTACCGTTAACTTTCCATCTGCACACTGGAGCAGAAAACCAGAATAGATTGAGCAATATCAATCACAACTCAAGCAAACTACAATGCCTTCATCTATCTGTAAATTTAATTGACATCCTCATACAGTAGGAATTTCGTCTGAAATCTTGTAGATATAAATATATACATACCTGTGAAAATAAATGTACACATATAATAGTCGAAAGAAATTTCTGAAATTTTCTTAACCAAAACCTCTGCATTCAGCTATTAATGTAGCTCAATCATTACTCCTCTGGCTAATTCTGTCATTACTGAATCCACATTAGCTCATTCAAATCAAAATTTATTCAGAAGAAAATCTAGCAAACATATCCTTACACATCATACCTAAATAAGTGCATTAGCTGAACCTAACTTTTCTTTAACTGTAACGTTTCAAAATTTGGATAATCTTCATATTAACCTGGCATCTTTTCTGTAACTGTGTTCATTTTCTAAATCATTCTCGACTCTGATTATGTTGTCAATTAATCTGCCACTGAACTCTTTAGTTTTTCACTTGTAAGCCTATTCAGTCTGAATTTCATGTAATCTCTCTTTGAAATACCTTGTTGAAAAGGGGGGTGAGGTTGTAACACCTTTGATTTACCTCGTATATACTCATGTATATAACTTACCACTCATCAGTATATAATATTATCATAATTATACAATTTGCTTCAAGCAACTTAAGATACACGTTCATAACAGGAGACTTCCTGATCATCTTATGCAAACTAGTGCACTTATACATGCATTCATGAATCTCAAATAACATTATTCATAACATTTGCTTAACTTCTCTAGTTATACATATAGCATCATATAAATGCCAATTTAACATGAACACTTATCTCAATATAAAGTTTCCTTTCATCTTATCTCATCTTTCATATTTTTTAAATAGTTCTTATTCACAATTTATTTATTATCACATAAACATCATGAACTATTATTCTTACCTTTTTTTAGCCTCAACTCATCATAAACATACTGTCTGTACTATCAAACTTAGCTCAGTTGGAATGCACATCTGTCTAACAAATCATTTTACATCTGGGTCAGGAGTCGTCACACTATCACAGTTCAATAAAAATGTATAGCTAGACTCTTACTCATGCTAGATAGTCTGACAATCGACTAAACTCTTGCTCTGATACCAATAAATATAACACCCCTTACCCGAGACCGTCGTCGGAGTCAAGCACGAGGCGTTACCAAACTTATCTTACTAATTCGGGGAATAAAAATTTACTTTTAAAATTAATTTGCTCACGTTCATCAAATATATCCCTAAAAAAGGCCTTCGAGGCACTAAAACATGCAATTGAAACGGTTCAGGACCAAACCGGAAACATTAAAATTTTTCCGATTACTTACACAAATAAAAACAATTTATTTCACTATTCATAATAAAACTGTCCACCTGCATAATAGTCATTAAATTAATTATAACTCGAGTTACAAAACTCGAAATTTAAATCCGTAAATTTTTCCTGAAAATAAGTTCATATATCTTCCTACCATAATTTTTTCAGAATTTTTGGTTTGGCAAATTAGTATAGTTTATTCATTAAAAATTCCCTTATAACAGACTTGACCTCTCTTTACTAAAAATCGATTATCTCATTTTACAGAATTCGGATAATGTTTTTGTTTATTTCTAATGAAAATAGACTCACTAAGAAATCTATACATCTAAATTATAAATCATAATTCTTTCTTTTGCAATTTTTAGTGAAATTCTAAAATTAGAACAGGGGATCATGAAGTCATTCTGAACCAGTCTCACAAGAATTTAAATATTTCAGAATATAGACTTCCTTTGCTTGCTCTATTTCTTTTCTATGAAAATAGACTCAATAAGATTTAATTCTATATCTCATTCACCATTCAATTCTATTTTTACAATTTTTAGTGATTTTTAAAACTCACATCACTACTGTAGTCCCAAAACTGTTTCATAACCAACTTTTACTCTTTCATAATTTCTTTACATTAAACCTCCTTTAGGCATACATAACATCACCACATGTTCTCTTAGCCATTTCAATAGCTAATAATTATCAAGTATTAACATGTCATTTTTTAGTCATATCATAAGGACATGCACAGAAAATAACCAAGTCCCTATACATGCCATAACTTAAAACGTTTCAATGAAAATACCCAATTGGTAACTTGATAGTCGAAAGTGTGAAGCAATCTTCGACAACCTCCAACCCTAGCTTGTTTAATAAAACTCTAGAACAGAGGAAAGGAAAGAGGTAAGCTTATAAAGCATAGTAAGTTCACATGTAAAATAATAGGCATTAGTAATGAATTTAGCTTATTATTAAGCTTTCATAATTGTACAAATAATGTTAAGTTCGTACTTTCCCATCTTACTCATTGGTAACCTTATCAAAGGCTCAGAATAATAAAAAGAATACCTTACTTAATAGCTTGTTTATGTACCTGCAACATCTCACTTAACACATTAATATTCTCTCATAATATATAGGCATATTGCTCATCATGTCACAAAGTGTCATAAGTATAATTGAAAACTTATCACTTACTTAATACTTGAATATACTCATTAAAATACTTTTAATATCATCAACTAGCAAAATCTTTATTTTACTTCTCACTTACTATTTAACTTTCCTGTTTATCAATCCTTTACTTGAACTTTCTTGTAACATAGCCTATATATTAGCCTAATGAACCGTTTGGAATACTAAGGGTAATTGGATTTTCCTGCCTGATAATAGCCTGCCAATGCCATGCTCTACACATGGTCTTACATGGGATGTTCCCTGTCCTGCCAAAGCCATATATCTGATATGGACTTACATGGGATGTTCCTCAACTGTCTCAACCTGCTAATGCCATATGTCTGATGTGGACTTGCATGAGATGTTCCTCAACTATCTCAACCTGCCAATGTCGAATGTCTGATATAGACTTACATGGGATCCTTGCCTTATATACTCACCAATGCCATGCCTTGGCATGGTCTTACATGGGATCCTTGCCTTATATACTCACTAATACCATGCCTTGGCATCGTCTTACTTAGTATCCTTATATTATGTTGACATGGGTCAACCATGGTCTTTTTTTTCCGTCAATTCTTCCTTAGTTGCCATGTTATAAACATGGATTTTGAAATATCAATGCCTTGGCAAATCATTTCTAAAACATACTTGCTCAAAATTCTCAAGGTCAGACATATAACTCAATAATAATAATAGCAACAATTGCATATGTAACTCCCCAAACCTGGCCCAGACGTTATGGCCAGATCCGATGTGTCACATGGACACTTGACTAAACCTTGATCTTCTTTTAATTAAACATTAGGTCGTTTGTAGTAAAATCGTGTTCAATAGCTTGTAAATAAGAGTTATTCTTAGTTTTAGAAACTGTTGCTACTGCTAGGTAAAATCTCACTTTTTAGCAAGTCTTGTTATTGTGTTATTGTTGTTAAGTAGTCCATTTGTCACGTGTTGTATGTTTTGAAAACGTTTGCTTAGATTTGAAAAGCTCGCATGAACTAGTCTACCATAAAGACAACAAACAATAAACGAAAAACCCAAAACAAAATACTCCAAGCGGCCTTATTACAATTTAAAACCCACATTAAAATAAAGCATTAATAAAGTAAACTTAGATAACTATAAACCAGAAAGTAGTTCACGTGGCCACTCCGAATCCCTCGCAGCTCCAAGTCCTCTATGGTTGGGGGTCACCTGGATGGATGGAAAAGGAAGGGGGTGAGTTTGTGAAAACTCAGTGTGTAAAGAAACCCAACCAGTGTCATAGATCAGTCCAACTCAGTTTGGGCTGAAGCTCTATTCAGATACAGATTAAACTGGGCCTTGGCCCTATTCAAAAAATAATGTGGACCTTGGGCCCATTACAGAAACAAATCAGATTATAATAATATATGCATGTATGCAAAGCCCAAGCCCAATCCAGCCCTACACACCACCCGTGCTAACCCTACACACCATGTGGGAAATAACTCAACCCACCCAGCCCTACACACCACAGTCGCAGCAGAACTGCTAAAATAGATATTGTAGCCAAGCCACCAGAACAGTAATACGAGGTAGAGCCTCTAAGTAGATTATGTGGCATTGCCACTTTTAGCACTTCCTCCGTAACAATAACCCAACCCCATGCAAATCAGAATATAATATGACATGGCATACAGGATATCAGAAATAGTAATCATGCAAATCAGTCAACTTTCCTTTAGGGGTAAATTGTCATTTAGCATCTAGGGGTAAAATAGTCATTTAGCATCTAGGGGTAAAACAGTCAATTTCACTCTTCAGAGGTATTTCGGTCATTTAGGTACATTTTAGGTTTTATGCTTAATACGACCTTCGAGCAGGTCTAACATCGCTCCGAGCGACTCAAACAGCCCATTTACTCATATAGTACCATCGGCCCCTAAAACCCCTAATGGGCCCGGGGAAGCCCACATGCCATTGTGGCCCGCCCAGTCAAATTTTACACATAATATCACAGAATTAATGTCCAACTTACCAAAATCCCACTTACCGTACACTTCCACCCATACGGGCCTGTAAGCCCATTGGGCCCAATTTTGGCCCATCGAGGCCCAAATCCACCTAAGTGCACGAAAACGTGCACAGCAGTCTTACCATCCGTTATTGCCAATTTCACAATTTCATAATGACCCACAAGCGCTCACATGCTTGTAAGCCCTCGAAATGTCAGCTTTTCGGCATTTCGGCATTTCGACTTTTGTCGATCTAATCTACTAGAAGGTGTCGATTACACACCTGTTTGCGAACTACGTCAAGATCCCACGAGCGACCAACCTACAACTATTTACCCACTATGTTATTCCATAAACTAATTGAAACCACCATTATCTTACCCTATACACAATCGGCAACCACTAAACAATCCTCTAATTCTTACCTTGTTGAAATCTAGCCCCAACTACTAGATTGCTTCCCTTTGTTCTATCACCAACCTTTTTCTACCAGATCTGTAACAACGAGCCACTGAAAACACCATTGACTACAAGAGTAAGGGGTTCAAATCAGCTTTACCAGACATAGACCCAAAACCGATTAGTACCTAAGGAAATAAAACCTTTGGCTTTTCTTTAACAACTTGAACAAAATGGAAGAAGAGAGTCTTACCCAAGAATTCACTTGATTCAATTGCTATCGCAGAAGTCGCCTTACACTAAACCATGTCCCGATCTCCTATGGATCTACTCAAAATTGAAGATGGAGAAGAGATCTAAAGGATTCGCCAAAGGGTGAATGTTTGCAAATAGATAACAAGGTTCGGCTACTAGAGAGTGCAAGAGAGACAACAATAAAGAAGAAGAGTTTTAGGTTTGGTATTTTTGCTATCGAGGAATCGACCAAGGAAGAGATCAAGTAAATTTGGGATTTTACTTTTAGAGAGATTGGCCAAGAAGAAATCGACTAGAAGAATTTCAGGTTTTGGCTCTTGAAATAATCGGCTAGAAAGGGTTTAGAGAGATTGGTTCAATCGATGGAGAAAAGGAGAAGAAAAGAAAAAAAGAGAAGAATGAGGAGAGTAGGTTCGACCAAGAGAAAGAAATCGACAAGAGGGGGATGGTGTGCACAAAGTTTTCGGCTTTTCTGAATAGAGAAGGGAAGGAGAAAGAAGGAATGATAGAGCCTAACAACTATATCTATTCAGCAACCAAGAAAGTGACCAAAATTCAAAAAAATCTCGAAAACTAACTACAAGAAATCGGCACACAGCTAGCCACCAACCCCGAAATTGCTACCCTAAGCCCTCATAGCCGAATATGCCTTCTAACACTCCCATAATCGGCCAACTCTCCCTTCATAACTCAATCCCTAAATTTTCTCCTTGATAAACTCCCCCTTATCACTCCTTAATCCAATCCCATGAGCACTTCAAACTCATTCCTTCAGAATTTCACTTGGAATCCACCACTTACCATGCACATACAATAAAATAAAAGAAGCACTTTGCTAACCAATGGATTCAAACCATAGCTCCCTCACAAGCCATGTCACGTCACCCATTGTGTTTTAAGTGGTGCCATCTTGCCACTTTAACATAGGCTTTCTTGTGCTATAAATCCCCAACTTTTAGTTGAAAGCCCACTTAGCCAATGCCCCTTCTCCTTTAAGTCTAAAATTTAAAATTCTGCCAGGCTTTAAACTTAAACTCAGGCCTTCTAAAGGTCCACTAAATACACCCAACACATCAATATAGCACTTCAAGACATGCAAAAACAAATTCATACAAAAATTCAAAACCCTTAAAAATTAGGGCTTACAACTCTACCCCCTTAAAGAAATTTTGGCCTCGAAATTTACCTGGTCCAAATAGTAGAGGGTATTATTGATGAATCGCCTCTTCTGGCTCCCACGTAGCTTTTTCTCTGCCATGGTTGCGCCAAAGTACTTTCACCAAAGGGACTGATTTCTTTCGTAATACCTTGACATCACGGTCCAGAATTTGTACGGGCTCTTCTTCAAAAGTCAGATCAAACCTAACTTCAATTTCCTCAACTGGTATAATGTGAGAAGGATTAGACTGATACCGTCTTAGCATGGAAAGATGAAATATGTCATGAATCCGGTCTAACTCCGCAGGTAGTTCCAGCTGATATGCTATAGGAACCACCGGCATAAGAACTCGATAAGGCCCGATAAATAGCAGACTTAATTTGCCCTCCTTCCCAAACCTTAAAATCTTCTTCCAAGGCGAGACCTTTAAGAAAACCAAATCTCCCACTAAGTACTCAAACTCTTTATGCTTTAAGTCGGCATAAGACTTTTGCCTATCAAATGCCTCCTTTAGCCTATCCCTGATTAGCCTAACCTTATCTTCAGTATCTGCTATCAATTTTGGCCCAAGAACCTGACGTTCTCCCAATTCTGTCCAACAAGTAGGCATACGACACCTTCAACCATATAGCCCCTCATATGGTGCCATTCGAATACTCTCCTAGTAGCTATTGTTGTATGCAAACTCCGCTAACAGTAAGTAATCTTCCCAGCTACCTCGAAAATCAACGACACATCCTCTCAACATGTCTTCCAGAACTTGAATCACCCTTTCTGACTGCCCATCCCTCTGGGGGTGAAAAGCAGTGCTAAAGTCTAACCGTGTACCCAACACCTCATACAACTTCTGCCAGAATCAAGATGTAAACCTAGGGTCCTGATTAGAAATAATCGAAACTGGCACTCCATGAAGTCGTACTATCTCCGCTACATACAATTTTACCAGTTTCTGCAGTGAATAGTCAGTTCAGATGGGTATAAAATGAGCAGATTTAGTTAGCCTATCCACAATCACCCAAACCGAGTCCTTCTTGGTAGACGTCAAGGGTAGCCCACTCACAAAGTCCATGGTTACCCTTTCCCACTTCCAAAGTGGAATCTTGACCAGTTGTAAAATTCCAGATGTCAGTTGATGCTCAGCTTTCACCTGCTGGCATGTCAGACACTTACCCACAAATTTCGTTACTTTTCGCTTAAGTCCAGGCCACCAATACAATTCTCGTAAATCCCGATCAACTTATTCCCTTCGAGATGCATAGCACAAAGACCGCCATGAGACTCTCTTAGAATTGAATGTCTCAAGTAGGAGTCCCTCGGAATAAAACTTCTTCTCAGAAACATAGAACTCCTTCACTATTCATCCCAAAATCTGAAGTCTCACCACTTTTAACCTGTTGAAATCGAGGAACCAGTGACTCATCCTATAATTGCTTTTCCTTAATCCGCTTTATCTAGGTTGGCCGTACTTGCAATTCTGCTAACAAGCTACCATCATCATACAGACTAAGACTAGCAACCATCGCTCTCAGCTCATTACAGTTCTTTAACTCAGCGCATCAGCTACCACATTAGCCTCGCCTGGGTGATACTCAATAGAAAAGTCATAGTCCTTAAGCAACTCTATCCATCTTCGTTGCCTAGGGTTCAACTCCTTTTGAGTCAACAGATACTTGAGACTCTTATGATCCGTGTATATAATACACTTTTCTCCATACAAATAGTGCCTCCAGATTTTTAATGCAAAAATTATTGCCAACAATTCCAAATCATGCATAGGGTAGTTCGCTTCGTGAGGCTTAAGCTGTCGCGATGCATAAGCAACCACTTTACCCTCCTGCATCAGCACATAGCCCAACCCAACGTACGACGCATCACTATGCATAGTGAAATCCTTCCCAGACTCCAGCTTAATCAATACAGGTGCTTCAGTCAAAACTTTCTTCAACTTTTTGAAAGCCTCTTGTTGTTTCTCAGTCCAGACAAATGGTACTCCTTTTCTCAAAAGTTTCGTCAGCGGTGCCACAATCAAAGAAAAGCCTTCCACAAACCTCTTGTTGTTCCCTGCCATACCCAGAAAACTCTGAATTTCTGACACAGATCTTGGTGGCTTCCATTCCAGAACCGCCTCAATTTTTCGAGGATCCACCCTAATCCCCTCAGCAGAAAAAACGTGACCTAAGAACGTCACTTCTCACAACCAAAATTCACACTTGCTGAATTTTGCATACAGTTGCTTCTCCCTCAACACTTGTAGAACAATTTGGAGATGCTCATCATCATCCTCCTCATTTTTTGAATACACCAGAATATCGTCGATGAAGACGACCATAAATTGGTCCAAGTAGGGTTGGAATACCCGATTCATCAAATCCATAAAGGCCGCTAGTGCATTCGTCAATCCAAATGGCATTACCAGGAACTCGTAATGACCATACCGAGTCTTAAATGCTGTCTTATGAATATCCACCTCTTCAACCCTTAATTGATGATATCGAGACCGAAGATCGATCTTGGAAAATACCAATGCTCCTCTTAGTTGGTCAAATAGGTTGTCGATCCTTGGCAGAGGGTACCTATTCTTAATAGTCAGTTTGTTCAACTGACGATAATCGATGCACATACGCATCGTCCCATCCTTCTTCTTTATGAACAGTACCAGTGTTCCCCATGGAGATACACTTGGTCTAATAAAACCCCGATCCAAAAGTTCTTGAATTTCTACTTTCAACTCCACTAACTCATTCGGTGCCATCCTAAGGAGCGATGGACACTGGAGCCATTCTAGGCAACAAGTCGATTCTAAACTCGACGTCACGATTCAGAGGCAACCCTGGGAAACATCTTGAAATTCCTTGACAGTTCTAACTTCTCCTACTATCAAACCCTCAGAATTAGACTGACTCACATACATCAAAAATGCCTCGCAACCCTTGTGAATTAGCTTTTCAGCTCTCAAAGTCGAGATAACGTTGGACAAGTAATCCCTTCGCTCCCCTATTACTGTTACCTCCTCATCCTCCATGCTCTTTAACGCCATTCGCTTGGTAATGCAATCCAAAGTCACTCGATACTTAGCCGTCCAATCTATACCCAGAATGAGATCGAACTCTCCAAAGGGTAGCTCCATCAAGTCTGTAGAGAAAATCCTACCTTGTGTCTCTAAAGGTACGTCTTTAAAGAGTTTGTCTACCCTAACTGAGTGACCAAGTAGACTTATCACAGATACCCCACTCATAGTTTTCTTAGATTGCACACCCAACGTCCCAGACACATCACAAACAACATACGAATGGGTAGATCCAATATCAATCAGAGCAGTGTATGGCATGCTATAAATTAAAAATGTAACGGTTATGACGTTAGGTGTGTCACCCTCCTCTCGACGACGAGTAGCATAAACCAATGCCGGCTGACAAGCCTCAGCATTTCCAGCACCCCTGCCCGGTGCTCCATGTCCATGTCCATTTCCATTACTGCCCCTAGCTTGACCACGGCCTCTTGGTGGTTATGGCCCACCTCTCACTGGCTGAGAAACTTTCGGTTCAGCAGCTTGCATCTCTGTCGACCTCTGAGGACAATCCTTAACTCTATGATCTTTGCACCCACACCGGAAACATGCTCCAGTACGCTTCCAACATTCACCCAGATGCACTTTACCACAATCCCCACAAGCCTGCGGTCTAACTACATTCATCGGAATTGCTCGAACCGGCTCGTCCACTCTAGCCCTTTTGACAGTCCTGCTCACAGCACCTGAGGGTCCTTAGTCCCTCCTAAATCGGTTTCAGTTTTTTTCACGATTCTGCCGGTCGGTGCACTTCACCTCTTCAGTAATCTTAGCTTTTTCCACTAGAGCAGCGAAATCACGCTCCCTCTGTGGGGCAATTAACACTCTTAGCTCATCGCTGAGGCCATCCTCGAATCACACGCTACGTTCATACTCTGTAGTGACTATACCACTAGTATACCGACGTAACCTTAGGAACTCAGCTTCATACTCTGTGACAGTTTAATTACCCTGAGCCAAATTCAGGAATTCCTTCCTTCGAGCATCCACATAGCTCGCCCCGACGACTTCCCTTTGAAGGTCGTCTTAAATAGCTCCCAAGTCAACCGCTTAGCTGGGGTACCATCCCTCACAGTGATCCACCACTAGTAGGCCTCGTCTCGCAGCAAAGATACTGTTCCTTTCAACTTCTACTCCACTGAGTAGTCTAGGTCGTCCATGATCTGCTGCGTGGCCTCCAACCAATATTCGGCCACATTCGCAGCTACACCAGATACACTGTAACACCCCAAACCCGGCCTGGACGTTATGGCTCGATCTAGTGTGTCACATGGACCTACATCTAAGTTTATGACCTTTTTGCTAGTTGTGGCTTGAGTGAGAGTTTCATTAAAACAGCGAGTTTGTGAAAAGTCATATTGTTAAGCCTTTAGGTTATCCATATTTTGAACTAGTTGAGTTTTGAAAACGTTCTTAAGAATTTGAAAACCCGCGCAGCCTATGACTAGCAGTTTTGATAAAGTATGAATTAAACCATTATTAAAAACAAAACCAATAAAGAAATTTAAATAGTGGCCTTATTACAATTTAAACCCCAAAAATAGCATAATAAAATACTTAAAATGAAAAGAAACCAAATTTGCAGATGCTGTGGCCACTCCGAATCTCTCACAGCTCTAAGCCCACTATGGTTGAGGGTTACCTGCAGAGATGAAATTAAGGGGTGAGTTTGACGACTCAGCGTGTAACATAATCTCAACCATAGGCCAAAACAGATCAAGCCTCAGATTCATATTTAATTGGGCCTTGGCCCATTACAGAAATCAGGTTAAGCCCATAGGCCCATAACAGACACAGATCAGATATATTATGCAATCAGAAAACCCAACCCAGATCCATCCATAACACCCCCGTACCAGCCTTACACCATGTGGGTAGACTACTCGACCCACCCAACCGCTACACACCACAGAAATTTACAGTGAGGCTGCCAGATATTGTGACGAGGTCACCAGATACAGATATTGTGACGAAGCCAGCAAGACAGATATATATGTGGCGAGGCCACCAGATTAGATATATACGTGGCGAGGCCACCAGATTGCAACGAGGCTGCCAGGACAGATATATATATGTGGCGAGGCCACCAGATTGCAGCGAGGCTGCCAGAACGCTTCCTCTATCATAAACCCAAACCCCATGCAATAGATATCATGCAATGGCATATAATATACAGAATCTCATGCATCAGACATACACATGTATTATGAGATGTGACATACAGAAACAGAAAATCTTACGTTTCATACAGATTTTACCCTAGGGGTATAAAGGTCATTTTGCACCTAGGGGTAAAGTGGTAATTTTTCATACTTAAGGGTATTTTAGTCCTTTTCCATATTTTTAGAGATTTTACGCATGTTCAATTAATTAGCAGTTCCTAGATATCCCCAAAAGTCCATTTAAGCTCAATTTCCAATTTTGCCCTTTTTAGCCTAAAAACCCCTAATGGCCTTACTAAATCCATTGAGTCCGTTAAACCTTAATTCTTATGCTCAGATTACCATTTAACCGAGTTATTAGTATTGTTCCACCAGAATACCTTTAACGATACTTTTACCATTTTGGGCTCGGAAGCCCCTTGGCCCATCTTGGCCCATCGAAGCCCATCTTACCAAAACGTTTTGAATTGCACCTTCTGCAATTCCTCCACCACCGAATTCATGGTTAACCCAAATGGAGTAAACGATTACTCTTAAATATTGCACAAATGCATTTTCGGTCACTTTTAACCAATTGTCGGTCACTTTACGGTCATTACAGCTTTTACCACTTCAGTCTAAAAGTTGGGACTAGTTACACACCTGTTAACTGTCGAAACCGTTGACGAAATCCACGAATGAAAACCTATCGTTAATCACCTTAATGTTAGTTTAATAATCTTCAACCATAAAACCAAAATCTCTTCGCTATAATCGGCTAACATGGCCCAAACAGTGAAATCTTACCCCTTTTTGTCGATTATAGACTAAATCCCGATGTCCAATCGCGTTAGTCCCCAAAATCCCTTGAGCACGTCCTTTATTCCCTACACTAGCGCATACAAATAGAAGGTAAAGCCACAAGACCCCTTTGAGTCCCAACGATAGCCTCCCTTATAGGGGTTCGGCTAAAACCTTAAACATAAACAATTAACGGGAAAAAGCACTTACCACTATGCCCGTCGGTACAAGAAGAGTCCTAGATAGAAATATAATCTCGATCTAAAATACTCCTTCCACAGCCCCAAAGCAAGATAGGTTTGGTCTAAAATTCGGCCTTGAACACCACAAAATATGAAGGTTCGGCTTATAAGGACAACTGAGATTCGGCCACAACAAGTATCTAGTCGATTTGTTACTGAAAAGAAGAAGAGAGGAGATACAAGCAAGGTGGGTTCGGTTATGGAAGATATCAATAAAAGAAGAAGAAACAGAAGAAAGGTATGAGGCTAACGAAAAACCGACAAGGTGCAAAGGGGTTTCGGTCAACAAGAGAATCGACAATGGAGTGTTTGCTAGCTTTTTGTGACTATCAAAAATAAAACAAGATAAAAACAGGGAGATATGAATGATATAAGGAGGAAAGAGAAGAGAAAGAATCTAAGAATTGAGATTGAAGAGGGAATAGTTAAGCAATTGGTTCAACAGAGGAAAATACGGCATAAGGTTGTGTTTTGGAAGCCCTATATTCGGCTTCTAGCAAAATGAAGAGACAAGGAGGAACCCTAAACACTATCCCTGACTATGACTCGGCTAACAAAAGAAAAAATGAATGACTTGCACCCAAAACTCCCTATCACATTCGGCACACTCAGGAGCCTAATTGCCGAAATACTACCTAAAGCAGAGTGCCGAATTTGCCTTCCCTAAGAGTCCTCTGGCCGACCACCATTTTCAAAATTCAAACTCCCTTAACCTCCTCCTAGATTTGCTCATTTGACCGATTCAAATTTCTCTCTAAGCAGAGTTTAACTCTGCTTCAAATTCTTACCTGCTTCATGCACAAAATAAAACGCCACCTTACATACTCTAGGGCTTGAACCTTGGACCTCCAAGCACTCTTAGGCGCCACTTTTATAGCTCTTAAGTGGCGTCTGATTGCCACTCCACCACTAGCCAGTTTATGCCTTATTTCACAGATATTTTCTTATAACACCTACCTTCCAGAGACCCCTATCTTCTAAGTCAAAAATACAAAATTTTGTCGAGCTTCTAACTAGTACCTGGGCCTTCCATAGGCCCATTAACACTCCCCAAACATGCATTACATACCCAAACACTAGAGTTAAACATTTTATCTGATAAAGAACAATCTAAGAGAAACTCAAAAATTAGGGCGTTACAACTCTACCCTCCTTAAAGAAATTTCATCCTCGAAATTTACCTTATCCAAACAAATAGGGATATTGCTGACGCATTGCCTCCTCTGGTTCCCAAGTAGCTTCCTTTCTGCCATGATTACGCCAAAGTACCTTTACCAAGGGGACTGATTTTCTCTTTAGAACCTTCACATCTCGATCCAGAATCTGTATAGGCTCCTCCTCGAAAGTCAAATTAGGCTGTACTTCCACCTCTGTAACTGGTAGAATATGGGTAGGGTCAGAACGATATCGTCTTAGCATGGATACGTGTAACACATCATGGATTCTATTTAGCTCTGAAGGTAATTCCAACTGATATGCTACCAGACCTATTCGCTTAAGAACTCGATAAGGCCCAATAAACCGCGGACTTAGCTTGCCTTTCCTACCAAATCTTAGTATCTTCTTCCAAGGCGAAACCTTCAGAAAAACCATGTCACCCACTGAATACTCAATCTCCTTACGCTTCAAATCTGCGTAAGACTTCTACCGATCAGATGCCTCTTTTAACCGATCCCTAATCACCTTGACCTTCTTTTCAGTCTCTGCTACCAATTCAGGTCCAAGAACCTGCCACTCGCCCAATTCGGTCCAACAGCTAGGTAAACGACACTTACGCCCATACAGTGCCTCACAAGGTGCCATACGGATGCTAGCCTGATAACTGTTATTATATGCAAACTCTGCTAACGGTAAATAATCCTCCCAACTGCCTTGAAAGTCAATAACACATTCCCTCAACATATCTTCCAGAATCTGAATAACCCCTTTCAGATTGACCATCGGTCTGAAGATGAAAAGCCGTGCTAAAGTTCAGTCGTGTTCCCAGCGGCTCATGCAACTTTTGCCAGAATCGAGATGTAAATCTAGGATCTCGATCAGAAATGATAGACATTGGTACCCCATGTAGTCGTACAATCTCTGCTACATATAATTTGGCAAACTTCTGAAGCGAATAATCAGTACGTACAGGGATGAAGTGAGCAGATTTAGTCAACCTATCCACAATCACCCAAATCGAGTCCTTCTTCGACGGCGTCAAGGGCAACCCACTTACAAAATCCATGGTCACCATCTCCCACTTCCAAAGTGGTACTTTCACTGGTTGCAGAAGTCCAGAAGGTAACTGATGTTCAGCTTTCACTTGCTGGCAGGTCAGACATTTTCTGACAAATTCCGTTACCTCACGCTTCAACCCAGACCACCAATACAACTCCTTTAAGTCATGATACATCTTATTACATCCAGGATGCATAGCATACTGTCCTTTATGAGCTTCATTCAGAATTGCTTGCCTCAAAATAGAATCCCATTGGAACGCAAACTCTACCTCAGAAACAGAGAACCCCCTCACTGTTAAGTCCAAACTCGAAAGTATTCCTATCCTTAACCTGCTGAAATCGAGAAACCAGAGACTCATCCCTCAACTACTCTTTTTTAATCTCCTCCATCCAGGTTAGCCTTAGTTTAATAATCTTCAACCATAAAACCAAAATCTCTTTGCTATAATCGGCTAACATGGCCCAAACATTGAAATCTTACCTCTTTTTATCGATTATAGACTAAATCCCGATGTCCAATCGTGTTAGTCCCCAAAATCCCTTGAAGCACGTCCTTTATTCCCTACACTAGCGCATACAAATAGAAGGTAAAGCCACAAGACCCCTTTGAGTCCCAACGATAGCCTCCCTTATAGGGGTTCGGCTAAAACCTTGAACATAAACAATTAACGGGAAAAAGCACTTACCACTATGCCCATCGGTACAAGAAGAGTCCTAGATAGAAGTATAATCTCGATCTAAAATACTCCTTCCACAGCCCCAAAGTAAGATAGGTTTGGTCTAAAATTCAGCCTTGAACACCACAAAATATGAAGGTTCGGCTTATAAGGACAACTGAGATTCGGCCACAACAAGTATCTAGTCGATTTGTTACTGAAAAGAAGAAGAGAGAAGATACAAGCAAGGTGGGTTTGGTTATGGAAGATATCAATAAAAGAAGAAGAAACAGAAGAAAGGTATGAGGCTAACGAAAAACCGACAAGGTGCAAAGGGGTTTCGGTCAACAGAAGAATCGGCAATGGAGTGTTTGCTAGCTTTTTGTGACTATCAAAAATAAAACAAGATAAAAACAGGGAGATATGAACGATAGAAGGAGGAAACAGAAGAGAAAGAATCTAAGAATTGAGATTGAAGAGGGAATAGGTAAGCAATTGGTTCAACAGAGGAAAATACGACACAAGGTTGTGTTTTGGAAGCCCTATATTCGGCTTCTAGCAAAATGAAGAGACAAGGAGGAACCCTAAACACTATCCCTGACTATGACTCGGCTAACAAAAGAAAAAATGAATGACTTGCACCCAAAACTCCCTATCACATTTGGCACACTTAGGAGCCTAATTGCCGAAATACTACCTAAAGCAGAGTGCCGAATTTGCCTTCCCCAAGAGTCCTCTGGCCGACCACCATTTTCAAAATTCAAACTCCCTCAACCTCCTCCTAGATTTGCTCATTTGACCGATTCAAATTTCTCTCTAAGCAGAGTTTAACTCTGTTTCAAATTCTTACCTGCTTCATGCACAAAATAAAACGCCACCTTACATACTCTAGGGCTTGAACCTTGGACCTCCAAGCACTCTTAGGCACCACTTTTATAGCTCCTAAGTGGCGTCTGATTGCCACTCCACCACTAGCCAGTTTATGCCTTATTTCATAGATATTTTCTTATAACACCTACCTTCCAGAGACCCCTATCTCCTAAGTCAAAACTACAAAATTTTGCCGAGCTTCTAACCAATACCTGGGCCTTCCATAGGCCCATTAACACTCCTCAAACATGCATTACATACCCAAACACTAAAGTTAAACATTTTATCTGATAAAGAACAATCTAAGAGAAACCCGAAAATTAGGGCGTTACATACACCCCTAAAAATCTCCGCTCCGTTAGCCCGAAGTCGTCCAAAAATAGAACCTCGATTCACCGTTCTCATGCTCGCTCCAGCAACCCTTTCCAGAACCTGTAACATCACCTGGGGCAAAGCATCGTCCCCTGTGGCCAGATCATAAGACCCGATCTCAGTTGCTGGTGGCACTCGTGCCTCCTCAGCTGGCATATGTCTTGAAGATAAAAGCCCAGCTTGCGTACTTCCTCAGCTACGACCCCAGCCTCTTTCACGTGCTGCCTTTGTACTCATATCATATTTTCTGATTACGAATTTTATGAATCAGTTCAATATTCCAGTAATTATTACAGATGTCTTATGTATAGATAGTATTTTAAATTTTTTGTTTTCGTAGAGTCGTAGCCTAGCTACAGTTTCAGTCTTCTAAAGTTTTCAGTTTTCCTACTGTCTCAATCTTCTACAGTCATAGTATCACCCTAACTACAGAGTCTCAGTAGGGTCTAAGTACTATCTACAGTAATATTGCGATTTTACAGTAAAGTACAGTAAAGCAGAAGATACTTATAGACTTGGCGCTGGAGATTCAGTGTGCCACTCTTTAGAAACAAATTTAGAAAAAACCAAGTTTTGTCGATGCTAAATACTTTGAATAAACTTTGTTTCCAAAAACCCTAGACCTTAAGTAAAATGAAAACATTTTCACGAAGAGAATCAATTTTAACAGGGTTCCTTAAGGAAGTTTTCCAAAACCAAATTTTCAAACTACAAATTTGGGCTTTAATTTAAAATTTATGAAAACATTTAGACCCGTTCCACAACCGAGTTGTTGCAACCGGGCTCTAATACCACTAAATGTAACACCCCAAACCTGGTCCAGACATTATGGCCAGATCCGATGAGTCACATGGACACTTGACTAAACCTTGATCTTCTTTTAATTAAACATTAGGCCGTTTGTAGTAAAACTATGTTCAATAGCTTGTAAATAAGAGTTATTCTCAGTTTTAGAAACCGTTGCTACTGCTAGGAAAAATCTCACTTTTTAGCAAATCTTGTTATTGTGTTATTGTTGTTAAGTAGTCCATTTGTCACGTGTTGTATGTTTTGAAAACGTTTGCTTAGATTTGAAAAGCTCTCACGAACTAGTCTACCGTAAAGAAAACAAATAATAAACGAAAAACCCAAAACAAAATACTCCAAGCAGCCTTATTACAATTTAAAACCCAAACTAAAATAAAGCATTAATAAAGTAAACTTAGATAACTATAAACCAGAAAGTAGTTCACGTGGCCAATTCGAATCCCTCGAAGCTCCAAGTCCTCTATGGTTGGGGGTCACCTGCGTGGATGGAAAAGAAAGGGGGTGAGTTTGTGACAACTCAGTGTGTAAAGAAACCCAACCAGTGTCATAGATCAGTCGCAACTCAGTCTGGGCCGAAGCCTTATTCAGATACATATTAAACTGGGCCTTGGCCATATTCAGAAAATAGTGTGGGCCTATTACAGAAACAGATCAGATTATAATAATATATGCATGTATGCAAAGCCCAAGCCCAATCCAGCCCTACACACCACTCGTACTTGCCCTACACACCATGTGGGGAATAACTCAACCCACCCAGCCCTACACACCACAATCGTAGCAGAGTTGCTAAAACAGATATCGTGGCCAAGCCACCAGAACAGTAATACGAGGCAGAGCCTCTGAGCAGATTACATGGCATTGCCACTTTTAGCACTTCCTCCGCGACAATAACGCAATCCCATGCAAATCAAAATATAATATGACATCGCATACAGGATATCAGAAACAGTAATCATGCAAATTAGTCAACTTTCCTTTAGAGGTAAAATTGTCATTTAGCATATAGGGGTAAAACAGTAATTTAGCATCTAAGGGTAAAATAGTCAATTTCACTCTTTAGGGGTATTTCGGTCATTTAGCTACGCTTTAGGTTTTATGCTTAGTACGACCTTCTAGCACGTTTAACGTAGCTCCGAGCGACTCAAACAGCCCATTTACTCATATAGTGCCTTCGAGCCCTAAAACCCCTAATGGGCCAGAGGAAGCCCACATGCCATTGTGGCCCGCCCAGTCAGATTTTACACATAATATCACAGAATTAATGTCCAACTTGCCAAAAATCCCACTTACCGCACACTTTTACCCATACGGGCCTGTAAGCCCATTGGGCCCAATTTTGGCCCATCGAGGCCCAAATCCACCTAAGTGGACGAAAATGCGCACAGCAGTCTTGCCGTCCATTATTGCCAATTTCACAGTTTCATACCGACCCACGAGTGCTTGCACGCTCGTAAGCCCTCGAAATGCCGACTTTTTGGTATTTCATCTTTTTGGCTTTTGCCAATCTAATCTACTAGAGGGTCTCATTACACACCTGTTTGCGAACTACGTCAGGATCCCGCGAGCGATCAACCTACAATAGTTTACCCAATATGTTATTCCATAAACTAATCGAAACCACCATTATCTTACCCCATACACAATCGGCAACCACTAAACAATCAACTAATTCTTACCTTGTCGAAATCTAGCCCTAACTACTAGATTGCTTCCCTTCGGTCTATCACCAAGCTTCTTCTACTAGATCCGTAACAACGAGCCACTGAAAACACCATGGACTACAAAAGTAAGGGGTTCAAATCAACTTTACCAGACATAGACCCAAAACTAATTAGTACCTAGGGAAATAAAACCTTCGGCTGTTCTTTGACAACTTGAACAAAAAAGGAAGAAAAGAGTCTTACCCAAGAATTTGCTTGATTCAATTGCTATCCCAGAATTTTCCTTACACTAAACCAAGTCCCGATCTCCTATGGATCTACTCAAAACTGAAGATGGAGAAGAGATCTAAAGTATTCAGCCAAAAGGTGAATGTTTGCAAATAGATAATAAGGTTCGGCTACTAGGGATTGCAAGAGAGAAAATAATAACGAAGAAGAGTTTTAGGTTTGGTATTTTTGCTATGGAGGAATCGACCAAGGAAGAGATCAAGAAAATTCGGGATTTCGGCTTTTAGAGAGATTGGCCAAGAAGAAATCGACTAGAAGAATTTTGGGTTTCGGCGCTTGAAACAATCGGCTAGAAAGGGTTTAGAGAGATCAGTTCAATCGATGGAGAAAAGGAGAAGAAAAGAAAAAAAGAGAAGAAGGAGGATAGTAGGTTCGGCCAAGAGAAAGAAATTGGCATTAGGGGGATGGTGTGCACAAAGTTTTCAGCATTTCTAAATAGAGAAGAGAAGGAAAAAGAACGAATGATAGAGCCTAACAACTATACCTATTCGGCAACCAAGAAAGTGACTAAAATTTGACAAAATCCCGAAAACTAACCACAAGAAATCGGCACACAGCTAGCCACCAATGCCGAAATTGCTACCCTAAGCCCTCATAGCTGAATATGCCCTGCAACACTCCCACAATTGGCCAACTCTCCCCTCATAACTCAATCCCTAAATTTTTTCCTTGATAAACTCCCCCTTATCACTCTTTAATCCAATCCCATGAGCACTTCAAACTCTTTCCTTCAGAATTTCACTTGGAGTCTGCCACTTACCATGCACATGCAATAAAATAAAAGAAGCACTTTGCTAACCAATGGATTCAAACCACAGCTCCCTCACAAGCCATGTCATGCCACCCCTTGTGTTTTATGTGGTGCCATCTTGCCACTATAACACAGGCTTTCTTGTGCTAGAAATCACCAACTTTTAGTTAAAAGCCCACTTAGCCAATGCCCCTTCTCCTTTAAGTCTAAAATTTAAAATCCTGCCAGGCTTTAAACTTAAACCCATGCCTTCTAAAGGTCCACTAAATACACCGAACATGTCGATATAACACTTCAAGACATGCAAAAATAAATTCATGCAAAACTTAAAAACCTTAAAAATTAGGGCGTTACAGCATAATAGTAAAATACTACTCAACTTACATACTTACATTCTCAATCTCATCATATCCTCAATTTATCTTACTTTCCTCAAATTATGCTCTTCAATACTTTCTTGATCTTATACAAAGCCACATTACCACTATAGTCTTATGTGTCAACTTATTCGAATTCTCATTTTTAATGTCAAATCATTATCGAACATTTCTTAATTATTACCATTATATTAAAAAACCTACACTAAAACATTTATAACTAATATATCCATTTAGCACTCGAACATGCTTAATTAAATGCTTATTAAACACATGAACTTACCTCGATACCAATAAGGCCATTTTGACCAACTTTCCCGATTTTTTATTTTTCTCCCGTTCTAGGTCCAAATCTTGTTTTACGGGACCTAAAACATCATATTTCACTTATTTAATCAATGTACTAATCATTTCAGACCTAAAACATATTTTTACAAAATTTAAATTTTTACCCCTAAATTTTTGCATATTTACACTTTTGCCCCAAAGCTCGGAAATAATTTTTTATTCAATGTCTTTTCATTTTAGGCCTAACTAAACCATTTCATAAATATGGCAACCCACAATTCTCTTTAAAACTCACACTTATGACCAATTTTATAACTTTTACGATTTAGTCCTTTCAAACGTTTTCGTCAAAGTAAAAATCGTTTCTTTAACCATAAATATGCATAATCTACCATAATTAATCAAAATGCACAATTATTCAACATGGGTCAATTTTTGAAATCAAACCCTAGCTCAAATAAATGGTAGAAATAGAGAAATCATGTTACCGGGATTTCAAAAACATAAAAATCATTAAAAACAAGGCTAGAACAGACTTACAATCGAGCTTGGAAGCTTGAAAAACCCTAGCCATGGTTTCTCCATGCTATATTCAGCCTTGAGGAAGAAGGTAAGCAAAATTTTGCTTCATTTTCCATTTTTAATTCTTTTAAATTACTAAATGACCAAAATGCCCTTAAAGACTTTTCTTTCAAATTCGTCTTATTCATGCCCATTTTTGTCCAACAATTTAACCAATGGTCTAATTACTATTTAAGGACCTTCAATTTAAAACTTCATAACAATTGGACACTTCTAACATGTGGAACTCAACTGTTGCACTATTTATAATTTAGTCCTTTTGACTAAATTGAGTGTTCAAACGTCGAAATTTTCAAACGAAATTTTCACGAAATCTTTCTGCGAAATCGTAGATCATAAAAGAATAGAAATAATATTTTCCTTGTTGGATTTCTGGCCTGGAAACCACTGTTTCGACTAGGCCCAAAATCGGGATGTTACAACCAACCATGCCAAAAATTAGCCAAGTCACGTGGCTATACATAATACCAAAACTTTTAATTATTTACAAGCCAATTCAAATAGCTAAATTCATAACCAAACTATAGAGTAAAATGACAATTACTCTTATACATGCCATATAACCAAATTACACAAGTTCAAATGTACCAAAATGATAGCTAGATAGTATGATGCAATCTCTGATGACTTTTGAATCGAGCAAGCTTTTGAATTACTATAAAACATAGAAAAGAAAATACAGTAAGCTATATAGCTTAGTAAGCTCGTATGCTTAATGTAAAACTTACCATATATACACAATTTTAACAATCAACATAAAATAACATAACTCATGTTGAACCACAAACCTATCACATGTTCAATCACAAGATTAGATATGAAATTCATAGGTTTCTTCGATTCAATGCTTGTACGATTCATGTACATACCTGTAACAACACGTATCAATCTCATATTGATCCATATCCTTGATATACTTATTGAACCATTTAGAATAATATCGGATACCCGGGAATCTTGCACCCTAAGTGCCAATTACATAGCTGAAGCTATTTCAATCTCATATATCATATAATGCTCACTCTCGAGCTATCAACGGGTCTGCTCACACAAGATGATGGCCATGACGTAGATACACGGTGTTGCTCACACAAGCTAACGAGAATCCGCAACACATGTCGGATAACTTAGCCGCTGGTAGGATGTACAGACCAGCTCCCAAATCACATAACCATAAATGACATGTCATTCGTGTAACACCCCTATCCTATTACCGTCGTAAGAATAGGTAGGGGCATTACCGGATATTCAGAACAGATCAGAACAAAATATTCAGAGATCATAACAAAATTCAAACATAAAGTCCCATTTTTGAAAGTCCACTAAACCCCAAACATACATTTAGACAGGGTAGGGACTAAACCGAATACATTCTTAAACTTCAGAACATATAAAATTTTTCTAACTTTTCGAGGTCACACGCCCGTGTGACCAGGCTGTGTGCCCCACACGAGACTCAGGCATGCCCGTGCACCTAAACCATGCCAAAATAGTGTAGGCATACTGACTTTTTGCCACGGCCACGAGACACGCCTGTGTGTCTTGGCTGTGTGTGTTTTATGCCCAATACTAGAAAATCAGCACAGCCTTAAGGCACGCCCGTGTGCCCTAACCGTGTGGCACAATGCAGGCTTGGTTTAAGCCATACTTTACACCCAATAAGGGTCAAACCTACAAGCCAAATTCTTGTCACAATAATACCATAATTTCAACTCAATTCAATGCCTTGAAACATACCTCAACATGATCAAACCATTCATATACAAATCTCACACAAACATGTCTCTATCACTAACAAAGTTCATGACCAAATACATAGTACATATCTATTTAATACCACATCCAAATCTTACGATTTATTCACCTTGACATGTTTCAAGATGAACAAAGCAAATTAGATCATAAAACAATCATAATCTCACATAATTTGGCATCACAAGCCATAGACCAAAATCAAACACAAACATACCATTTGCCATCCAATTCACATGGCATTACAAATCAACATATTCAAGCCTTATACAAAAACACTCTAGCCTATACATGCTATACTTAAACTTTATACATTCAAAAGGTACCAAAAACAAGCTCGATAGTGTGGTGATGATCTTTGACTATCCCCGAGCCTTCAGTAGCTACGATATCTGTAAAATAGTTGAAAGAATAAACAGAATAAGCTACAATGAGCTTAGTAAGTCAAATACAAAATTATGCAATCCATAATCATAATACGATGACCATTTCCCATAGATATTCCACTATTCAAATTTGTTCATTTTACTCAGACTTCTAGTTCACACAATTGCATACCTTTCATAGTTGGAAATTCAGTACAAAACAGACGTACCTGAGTCAGACTCATAAGGTATGCATTTATTCACATATAAGAATTTCTCCTCAAATCATTCAGAAACGTTACAGAATTCAAATTGGCCTGAAACAATGTCGACGTCCCAAACGTGGTCTTACATGTTATTCAATGTCGATGCCACCGTGCCTGGATAGGGTCTTACATGAAACATATATGATGCCAGTGTCCCAGACACGGTCTTACACATAATTCTTAAATCAATGCCTACATCCCGGATGAGGTCTTCCATGATCTCGTTTTACCATTACTTAATCAAATGTGATTTAGAATTTCTATATCAGGCTTTCATGGCCGTCCAATACAGTTTATAATTCAAGCATTAATATTGAACATTAATACAACGCATATTTGTATATTGACTTACCTCGTACGAATTTAAACAGATTCGAGCCTACTACTTAATGATTTTGGACTTCCCTCGATCTAAGTCCATTTTTCTTAATTCTTGATCTAAATCAATTCAAATTCGACCATTCAATAATTCATTTCATTCAATTCAATCCATGAACACAATTTAAGGCATTTTACATTTTAGCCCTCACAATTTTAGACTTTAACAAATTAGTCCCTAATACACAAAGACATCAAATTCACAAAAATCATTTAAATACAACCTTGGCCAAATATTTGTGGCTTTCATAAATCCCCATATAACATATTTATTTCACAAATTAGTCCTCCCAAAGTCTCATTTTCTCTAATTAGCCCACATAGTTCAATTTTATAAAAAATTCATGGTAAAACATGTTTATTCAACACCTATCCACCATTATTCACTCAATTTCATCACAAAGCTTCAAATAGCATCAATGGCATCTTTCACAAACTTCATCAAAAATAGAAATTAAGACATTGGCATGAAAGAATACGAAGCAATGATTGTAGAAACATAGAAATTATCAAAAACAGATCAAAAACACATACCAAATTAGCCAAAGCAATTGCCGAACCCTAGCTTGCTTTTATCCTTTTCTTTTTGTTTAATTTTTGGGGGAAGAGAACATAAAATGAACTAATTTTTCACTTTGTTTTGTTTAATAAACATTAATAAAACAATTACCAATTTATACCTCATTTAAAACCATAATAAAACACATGCTTTAAGGTCATTTATGACCATTTAAACCTTCAATGGTTTAATTACCCAATAATGCCATAATTATTAAAAGCTATTCCAAAAGCATATATGCAAATGTGACATGCTAATTTTATCACCTATACATTTTAATCCTTTTTCACAATTAAGCACAGAAACGGTCAAATTAATTCACAAAAATTTTGCAGATGCAGATTCATATAACACAGACACAAAAATTAATATTAGAACATTTTTCAAACTCGGATATGTGGTTCCGAAACCACTTTACTAACTAGGGTCCAAACCGGGCTGTTACAATTCTCCCCCCTTAGGGATTTTCTTCCCCGAAAACTTACCATTAAACATATTCGGATATTGCTGTTTCATTGCACTTTTAGGCTCCCAGGTAGCCTCTTCTAGTCCGTGACGATGCCACAGTACTTTTACCATTGGAATTTTCTTGTTTCACAATTCTTTCATTTCTCGAGCTAAGATACAAATCAGTTCTTCATCGTAAGACATATCAGAGTCTAATTCAATCTTAGAAGGAGATATCACATGAGACAGATTAGATCTATAATGTCGAAGCATCGACACATGGAATACATTATGTATCTTTTCTAGCTCAGGTGGCAACATCAGTCTACAAGCAACCGACCCCACTCGCTCAATAATCTCATACGGTCCTGTGAAACTCAGACTCAATTTGCCTTTTTTGCCAAACCAAAACAATTTCTTCCACGGAGACACTTTCAGAAATACTTTGTCGCCAACCTCAAATTCAATATCTTTCCGTTTCAGACTCGTATATGACTTCTGACAATCAAATGCTGCCTTCAGACTATCTCGGATCACTTTCACTTTCTGTTCTGTTTCTTTTATCAGATCAATCCCATAAATCTTATTTTCACTAAGCTCAGACTAGTATAATGGAGTTCTACATTTTCTACCATACAAGGCTTCATACGGGGCCATTTTTATGCTTGATTGAAAACTATTATTGTATGCAAATTCAATCAAATGTAAATACTGTTCCCACATACCTTTAAACTCCAAAATACAACATCTAAGCATGTCCTCGAGTATCTGAATGATCTGCTCAGATTGACCATGTGTCTACGAATGAAAAGCAGTACTGAAATGCAATTTCATACCTAAAGCTTCTTGCAACTTTCTCTAGAATCATGAAGTAAACCTTGGATCTCTATCAGATACAATAGACAATTGTACCCCACGCAATCTCACAATATCAAAAATGTAAAGCTCAGTTAACTTTTCAAGTGAGTAGTCAGATTGTACCGGAATAAAATGAGTAGACTTCTTCAATCGATCAATGACAACCCAAATTGAATCTTTCTTTTTCAAAGTTAGGGGTAAGCCAGAAACAAAATCCATAATCACTCGGTCCCATTTTCATTTAGGAATCATAATCAGTTGTAATAAAGTATAAGGCACCTGATGTTTTGCTTTTACTTGTTGACATATTAAGCATTTCAGAACAAAATCAGAGATATCTCTTTTCATTTGTAGCCACCAGTATAACCGCTTTAAATTATTATACATTTTTGTGCTACCCAGATGTACAGAAAATTTACTACTATGTGCTTCACTTAAAATCATCTGAATTAATTCAGAATTTCTCGGAACGCCAATTCTATTTCTGAATCTCAAACAATCATCTACATCAATCCAAAACTCAGAATCAGAATCACACTGAGCTCGTTTCACTAGCAACTCATTATCTACTTTTTGAGCATCAATGATTTGTTGCAAAAACAAAGGTTTTACTTTTAATTCAGACGACACGGAATCATCAAAAAATGGGTCAACATTAGTATTTAAAGCACATAATTCATATAGTGATTTTCAGCTTAAAGTATCAGCTACCACATTTGCTTTACTCGAATGATAATCAATAACAAGTTTATAATCTTTTAACAGTTCCAACCATCTTCGCTGCTGCAGATTCAAATCTTTTTGAGTCATCAGATATTTCAAACTTTTGTGATCCGAAAATATGTGACATTTCTCACCGAACAGATAATGACACCAAATTTTTAATGCAAAAACAATGGTAGCTAACTCAAGATCATGCGTCGGATAGTTCTTCTAGTGTGGCTTTAATTGTCTAGAGGCATATGCTATAACCTTGCCTTCTTCCATTAAAACGCAACCCAGTCCATTCAACGAAGCATCACTGTATATAACAAATTCTTTACTCGTTTCAGGTTGCGTAAGTACAGAAGCTTTAGTTAACATAGCTTTCAACTGATCAAAAATATTCCGATGTTTATTAGACCATTCAAACTTTACATCTTTTTGTAGAAGTCTTGTCATCAAAGTTGCAATTACTGAGAAACCCTTTACAAAGTGACGTTAATAACTAGCAAGTCCCAGAAAACTACAGACTTTAGAAACATTTCTCAGAAGTTTCCAATCCAAAATAGCTGAGATTTTGCTCGGATCAACCTGGATACCTGATGCAGATATAATGTGACCCAGAAAACTAACTTCATGTAACCAGAATTCACATTTGCTAAATTTTGCATACAATTTGCTTATCACGCAGTGTTTGAAGTACAATTCTTAAATGTTCAGCATGATCACTTTCATTCCTCGAGTAGATCAATATATCATCAATGAAGACAAAAAAAATGATCTAAATATGGTCTAAAAATTATGTTCATCAGATACATAAACACAGCAGGAGCATTCGTTAATCCGAAAGGCATAACTAAAAATTCATAGTGCCTGTACATCGTTCGGAAAGCTGTTTTCAAAATGTCAAAGTCTTTCACACATAACTGATAGTAACCAGATCTCAGATTTATTTTCGAAAATACAGAAGCACCTTTTAGTTGATCAAACAAATCATCAATTCGGGGCAAAAGGTATTTATTCTTTATAGTCACTTTGTTGAGCTAACGATAATCAATACACATTCTCATTGTGGCATTTTTCTTTTTCAGGAACAGAACAGAAGCATCCCACGGTGAAAAACTCGGTCTAGCAAAGCCTCAATCAGTCAATTCTTGTAACTGGGTCTTTATTTCTTTCAGTTCAGTTGGTGCCATTCTATACGGAGCTATTGAAATCAGAGCAGTTCCCGAAACCAGTTCAATCCCAAACTCAACTTCTCAAATTAGAGGCAAACCCGGAAGTTCTTCAGGAAAGACATCAGAGAATTCACATACAACAGGCACTAATTCAATCTTTTTATCAGACACTTTTGAGTCAATCATGTAAGCAAAGTAGGCTTCACAACCTTTTCTTACATACTTCTGAGCTTTTAATGCAGATATCACAGTCGGTATGTGACTGTCCAATTTAGACCCTAATCGGAAAGGTGGTTTTGGGACCACAAATCTGAGTCAGAAAAATATATAAATATTATTTTTCATGTTATTATATGTGAATTTGCATGTGTGAAAATTTCGTACAAAAATTTGATTGTTTGTGTGCTTAATTTAAGAAAAGGGCTTAATTGTGTAAGTTCAAAATTTGATAGTCTAATTTATAAAGGTGGAATTGATTGTGGCTTTTTGATATGGAGTAATTATGTTACAAATAGTCCACTATTTAAGTGATGGCCGAATGTACCCTTATTGTATATGGTTATGTTATTATTATTATAAGGTTAAATAGGTAAAATATGTTAAAAGTTAGTTTATAATATATTAAAACTTAAAAAAATAGAAGCCATGCATTCATACCTTATTCTTGCCGAATATTTGAGAAAGAAAAGAAGAAACATGCTTTGAGAATTTCGGCACTTTAGCAAGCTAAAATTCAAGGTAATTTCATGTAGCTTTTGTTAATTTTAATAGATTTGAGATCCTTGTTTAATAATTTTTAAAGCCCACTTTGAAATTTTTGAAATGGTGGAAAAATATATGTTCGGCCAGGAATGAAAAGTGTTGAAATTGTGTTTGAATTTAGAATTTAAGTATAGGTATTAATGAATATTTTATGTATTAGAGTTTTGTATGACTTTGAGTTTATAAGATTAAATTATAAATTTGTAAATTTGAATGACTAAATTTTATATATATTTTTTGAAATAAATGAATTAGGACTTATCTGAGGTAGGAGCATATTCAGCCTAGGTGTACCAAGGGAAAAATATATTTGCTTGATGATTTATGAATTTTGGACTAATTTGTTAATGAGTATATTGTAAAGGGGCGAATGTGCAATTTACCTAGTTATGTATTTTTGAGTGAAATATGTTGGTAGTTTAATTAAATAAACTCAACTTATTTTTAATTAGCTAAAGATCAAAAGAGGCCAGACCTGGATCATGGAAAATCGAAGCTAGCTAAGTAGTCGATATAATCGTATGACAATATCCAAGGTAAGTCCTTAAGCTATTATATGCACTAAATTTTAATGAAGACTAGATATAAGTGCTAAATTGAATTTTTTTTTAGAATTTGTTATACCATTGCTGAATGTGACTATAATGGTGAATGATATTTGCTATGTTTAAATGTGATTGCCGAATGTGAATTGGATGATTGAATAGCTTTAGCTTTGTGTGATGGAACTTACCGAATGTGATTTGGATTAGTGAATTAAATTAGCTAAGATATGTTTGTATTTGCCGATTATGAATTTGATTGGAGAGTTGATCTAGCAATGATTTTTATTAGTGTTTCGGCATGTGAAAATTTGCATGATTAGCATGGAAAATTATTGATGTTAATGAATTAAAATGCAAGTTTATGGATTATGTAATTGGAATAAAATCAGGCTTCGTGCCTAGCAGGCTTCGTGCCAGTGAATAAAATCAAGCTCCATGCCTAATAGGCCTCGTGCCGGTGAATTAAATCAGGCTAAAAGCCTAGCAGGTTTTGCACCGATGTTTAAATTAGATTTATATCTAGCAGGCTATGTGCCGGTGAAATAGATCAGGTTTTGAAACTAGCAGGCTATAAGCCAGTGAATCATTCTCCAATCCATGTTTTTACGACTTCACCAGGTTGTGGGATGGATCAAGTAAGTTATACTAAGTGATTTGTATTCTTGGCCATGTAGGTGAGTACATGTGAAGATGAAATGAACTTGTGAATTCGGCTAAATGAGAAAAATACAGTGAAATTGTGTATTTAATAACATGTGAGCTTATATTGATTTTTATATTCGGTTGAATGTGAGCCTAAATTAATAGGTATGTTCGGGTGAGTGTAAAATTATGCAGAATTTGCATATTCGGCTAATTTAACTTATTTGAATTAAAGTATAATTTAAGTGGTACAATTCGGCTATATGAAATAAATTGATGGTTTAGTTGAAATGTTTAATTGCTTAAGTCTTACTAAGCTTATAAAAGCTTACTTTGGATGTTGTGTTTCTTTGTTTTATAGTTTTTTGAATCCAGCTATGAGCTCAAGGATTGTCAGCATCTCGTCACACTATCTACGGTTTGGTATTTCAAATTTAAACTTGGCTTATGGCATGTAGATGTTGAACAAGTTTGTAAATATTGCATTTTGAAAGATGTGTATATAATATTCCATGCAAATATGGCTTATTAAGTTGATGTGTGAATTAAAATGTTTAAGTTATGCTAGTTGGTAATAGTAGTTATGTATGAGTTGACCAATGTGGTTGTAAATGACTTTGAATATTTTGATTTTGGTTGATTTTTATGATATGCTTATTTTATGTTTATAAATCTTTTAAGTTATCTTACTAATATTGGTCAATAAGTTCTACTTTATAAAGAAGGAAATTAATGGGTTGTATTGAATTGTTGGATCACATGTGAATAACGCTCAAGTATGGGATTTTAAAGTGTATATGCGAAATAGGCTAGTTAATTTAGCTTAGAAATTTAAGCATACTTGGGATGTGTTATGTTTATAAATGATGTGAGTTTTTATAAGGAAAATTACTTTATGTTTTATATGCTTCCATGTATGATTTCATATTCGTTTCAATGAAGGAATTTTATTAGAAGTAAAATGGTTGTAGGCTAAGATATTTTTGGCTAATGAAATGGCACTTGACCAAATGAATAGTAACATTTTTTTTTTATGGAACTAAAATGGTGTATGACTTATTTGGTCATTCATGCCCTTAAAAAAATGGTTTTTAAATGATGAGGTTTTGTTTTGTGTTGGTTTTAGCATAATCTCATATTATGGTTGTGTACTCTATGAATTAAATACATGACTGCCGATTATAAAATTGTCAAAATGAGATATTAATACTTTTACGTTTGAATTATATGACTGTATTTATATCTGCTATAGGATATGAAATGATTTGCAAAGGAACTATAATAATAATATGTTTTAATATTTAAGGGATTTGTTCATGTGTATGTATATAGTGCAAATGTTGAGTTTGGTTTTGAAATGCCTCATGACCAATTCCGGCGATGGATACGGGTTAGGGGTGTTATACAGTAAACCATTCAATTCACTAGACTCAATTCTAATGATTTCACCACTCTTGCATTTCAAGTCAATAACTTTTCATTTGCAATTTACGATCGATCATACAGAGTTAACCAGTCCATACCCAGAATTATATCAAATTCATCAAGCGGCCAATAGCATCAAATCAGCAGAGAAGCAGATATCTCAAATCATTAACAGATAAATTTTGCAAACCTTATCAACCAGGACACTTCTGCCTAAGGGGTTTGATACTTTAATTATAAATTTAGTAGACTCTACATGCAAGGTCTTACTATATGCTATATTCACACAGATATAAGAATGCGTTGATCCAAGATCTATTAAAGCAATCACAGAGGTATCATAAAGAGTAAAAATACCAGTAATCACATCAGGAGACGAAGCTTCTTCACGTACCCGGATAGCATAGGCTGTAGCAGGTGCTCGAGCTTCAAATCGTGCAGTCGTATCTTTAGTAACTCTTTGACCAACACTAGCATTTCCCGTGCCTCTAGAAGTTCTGCCTCTAGCAGAAGTATTACCCGATCGCGAATTTTGTACTATTTCTTGCTGAACAGATTCAGAACAGTTTCTAACAAAGTGATCCAGGGATCCACATCGGAAACAGGCTCGATCTTTCAATCTAAAACTTCCCAGATGTCTCTTGCCACAATGTACACATTCAAGTCTCTCAGATCTCATATTCCCGGCACTAGCAACAGATGTAGTAGTAGTTTTAAAACTTGAACGTGATCTATCACGATCTCTGCCAAAATATCCCATATTAGTCTTCAAATGATTAGATTCATCTCAGAACTTCTTTGACTGAGACTGTAATGATCTACCCGAAGATCTCTTTCGAACTTCTCTAGCTTCAGAATCAGCTTTCTTCTTTTCTTTACTAAGTTCTTCGGCTTTACAAGCCCTTTCAACTAACACAACAAACTCATTCAGATCAAGAATTCCAACCAGAAGTTTAATGCCTTCATTCAAGCCTTCAACAAATCTTTTACACCTAGTGGCCTTTGAGGCTACACACTCTCGTGCATACTGGCTCAATCTTACAAATTCTCGTTCGTATTCCGTAACAGATCTGTTACCTTGTTTCAATTCAAGAAACTCTTTACGTTTCTGATCAATGAAACATTGACTGATATACTTCTTTCTAAACTCAGCTTGAAAGAAATCCCATGTAATTCGTTCACTCGGAACTACAGATGTTAGTGTTTTCCACCAATGGTATGTTGAGTCTCGTACAAATGAGACTGCACAATTAACACTTTCCTCAGGAGTACACGACAGTTCATCAAAAACTCGAATTGTGTTTTCCAACCAAAGTTCAACCCTCTCGGCATCATCATCAGTAGTAGCTTGAAACTCTTCAGCCCCATACTTTCTAATCTTGTCACCGGAGGCTTATTCAGACGAATCAGGTTAGTAACAGATGGTACAACCCAAGGTTGTTGAAGAACAGTCGAGGGTGGGGGTTGAACAGTCGGATTTGTTTGGATATACTGATTGAACCACTCATTCATCATTTGGAAGAAAGCTTTCTTAGCTTCTCCCTCATTACCACTTGTAATCGGTCTAGAATCAGATGGCCCTACCCCTTGGGTGGGGGCAGGCGCATTACTTTCAACATCGTTAGCTACGGCTCTTTCGGGATCCATTACTATATGAAAAACACATTTCATTCGTCAGGACTCAACACACTATCCAAATTCAGATATATGGCATGTATAGCTAGACTCAAAAATGCTACATTACTCCTAGAACTAACTAAACCGCAGCTCTAATACCAACCAAATGTAACACTCCTATCCCGTTACCGTCGTCGGAATAGGTAAGGGCATTATCGGATATTCAGAACAGGTCAGAACAGAATATTCAGAGGTCATAACAAAATTCAAACATAAAGTCCCTTTTTTGAAAGTCTACTAGACCCCAAACATACATTTAGACAGGGTCGGGACTAAACCGAATACATTCGTAAACTTCAGAACACATAAAAATTTTCTAACTTTTGAAGGTCACATGCTCGTGTGACTAGGCCATGCGCCTTACACAGGCACGCCGATGCAACCAAGCCGTGCCAAAATAGAGTAGGCATACTGACTTTTTGCCACGGCTGGCCACGAGACACGCCCGTGTGTCATGGCCGTGTGGGTTTTATGCCCAAGACTAGAAAATCAACACGGCCTTAATGCACGCCCGTGCACCTTAACCATGTGGCAAAATGTAGGCTTGGTTTAAGCCATACATTACACCTAATAAGGGTCAAACCTACAAGCCAAATTCATGTCACAATAATACCATAATTTCAACTCAATTCAATGCCTTAAAACATACCTCAACATGATCAAACCATTCATATACAAATCTTACACAAACATGTCTTTATCACTAACAAAGTTCATGACCAAACATATAGTACATATCTATTTCATACCACATCCAAATCTTACCATTTCTTCACCTTGACATGTTTCAAGATAACCAAAGCAAATTAGATCATAAAACCATCATAATCTCACATAATTTGGCATCACAAACCATAGACCAAAATCAAACACAAACATACCATTTGCCATCCAATTCACATGTCATTACAAATCAACATATTCAAGCTTTATACTTAAACACTCTAGCCTATACATGCTATACTTAAAATTTATACATTCAAAAGGTACCAAAAACAAGCTTGATAGTGTGGTGATGATCCTTGACTATCCCCGAGCCTTCAGTAGCTACGATATCTGTAAAATAGTTGAAAGAATAAATAGAGTAAGCTACAATAAGCTTAGTAAGTTAAATACAAAATTATGCAATCCATAATCATAATACGATGGCCATTTCCCACAGATATTCCACCATTCAAATTCGTTCATTTTACTCAGACTTCTAGTTCACACAATTTGCATACCTTTCATACTCAAAAATTCAGTACAAAATAGACGTACCTGAGTCAGACTGATGAGGTATGCATTTATTCACATATCAGAATTTCTCCTCAAATTATTTAGAAACGTTACAGAATTCAAATTGGCCTTAAACAATGCCTACGTCCTAGATGTGGTCTTACATGTTATTCAATGTCGATGCCACTGTCCCAGACAGGGTCTTACATGAAACATATATGATGCCAGTGTCCCAGACATGGTCTTACACATAATTCTCAAATCAATGGCTACGTCCCGGATGAGGTCTTACATGATATCGTTTTACCATTACTCAATCAAATGCGGTCCGAAATTTCTGTATTAGGCTCTCATGGCCATCCAATACAGTTTATAATTCAAGCATTTTATATCAAACATTAATATAACGCATATTTGTATATTGACTTACCTCGTACGGATTTAAACAGATTCGAGCCGACTACTCAACGATTTCGGACTTCCCTCGATCTAAGTTTGTTTTTCTTGGTTCTTAATCTAAATCAATTCAAATTTGACCATTCAATTATTCATTTCATCCAATTCAATCAATGAACACAATTTTGGGTATTTTACATTTTAGCCCTCACAATTTCAGACTTTAACAAATTAGTCCCTAATACACAAAGACATCAAATTCACAGAATTCATTTAAATACAAGCTTGGCCGAATATTTGTGGCTTTCATAAAAGCCCATATAACACATTTATTTCACAAATTAGTCCTCCTAAAGTCTCATTTTCACTAATTAGCCCACATAGTTCAATTTCATCAAAAATTCATGGTAAAACATGTTTATTCAACACCTATCCACCATTATTCACTCAATTTCATCACAAAGCTTCAAATAGCATCAATGGAATCTTTCACAAACTTCATCAAAAATAGAAATTGAGACATGGGCATGAAAGAATACGAAGCAACGATCACAGAAACATAAAAATTACCAAAAACGGATCAAAAACACATACCAAATTAGCCAAAGCAATTGCCGAACCCTAGCTTACTTTTATCCTTTTCTTTTTGTTTGATTTTCGGTGGAAGAGAACATAAAATGAACTAATTTTTCACTTTGTTTTGTTTAATAAATATTACTAAAACAATTACCAATTTATCCCTCATTTAAAACCATAATAAAACACATGCTTTAAGGTCATTTGTGACCATTTAAACCTTCAATGGTTTAATTACCCAATAAGGCCATAATTATTAAAAGTTATTCCAAAAGCATATATGCAAATGTGACATGCTAATTTTATCACATATGTATTTTAATCCTTTTTCACAATTAAGCACTGAAATGGTCAAATTAATTCACAGAAATTTCACAAATGCAGATTCATATAACACAGACACAGAAATTAATATCAGAACATTTTTTCAGACTTGGATATGTGGTTCTGAAACCACTTTTTCGACTAGGGTCCAAACCGAGCTGTTATAATTCGTATCCTATTTATTCTTAAGGTTCAACTAGGATTTCACTTTTTCAAATCTTTGTCGTACATCTCCTTAAGGTCGTATTCACAATTTAATTCGATAATAAAACATTTAAAATACAAATATAATAATGTTTATTATGATTGTGTAAAAATTTTGTTTAGAAATTTTACTATTTGAGTGCTCAATTCGATGACAAGGACTAATTTGCATAAAGCATAAAAGTTGAGTTCTATTAGTTAAAGGTGTCAAATAGCTATAGAACTTAAAAGTGAAGGTCCTTTTGTGGCAAATATCCTCTTTATGAGATAGTGGATGATAGTGGAATGGCATTTGGTGTAATTACTAATGTCTTAAAGGTTAGATAAGTAAATAGTTAATAAAGGTTAATAATTAAAGAAACAAAATTAGCACATGCATTTTATTTTCATATTTCTTCAATCAAAAATGGAAGAAGAGAAAGCCATGGAAGCTAGGTTATTTAGCATTCTTTATGTCTTTAATTAGGTATGAATTTTCGTCCAATTTTTATAATTTCTATGTTTTTTAAATCGTTGCAGCTTAGTCTACCTAGCCTAGGAACTAATTTGAGAAACTGTTAAAGCTTGTGAATATTGCCATTGATGAATGTATGAGTGTTTTGATGATTGATGATAGAAAATGCATCCTTGTTTTTAATTAAACAACTTTTGTGAAGTAATTTTTAGTAAAAATGTCAAATAGGGATTAAATTGAAAAAATTAAAATTTTGAGGTTAAAATATGAAACAAATGAAAAATATGGGCTGTTATGGCAAAAAAAGAAAATTCGGCTAGCGAGGGCTGGTACTAAATTGCATGAATTTGTATTTTTATGTGATAAGGACTAAATTGTAAAGGAGTTAAAATATTGGGGGTAAAAGTACAATTTTGGAAAAATTATGTATCTTGAGCCAAATTTATTAGAAAGTATAACAAATTGATTGAATTTGATTATTTAGATCAAGTTAAGCCTCGTACAGGTCTAGATCAAAGGAAAAACGAAGTTCCGGACTAGTCGATCCATTTCGTCATTTTGACGATTGAGGTAAGTTCGTATGTTAATAAGCATTGTTATATTTGTATTTTAAATGCTTTGTTACTGAAATAAATTGTGAATACGATTGAATACAATACTACGGATATGATCGATAGAGATTTGGCAGTTGAAAATCCCGTTTGAACCTTTGGAATATATAGGATATGAATGTCATGACATTAGGGATTATCGTGATTATGTGATTAGGGTGTTGGTCTCATACGTCCTACCGATGGCTGGGTTTCTAGCATTTGTTGTGATACCTGACAGCTTGTGTGAGCAGCACCGTATAGCTACGTCTTGACTGACAACTGGTGTGAGCAAACCTTGTGATAGATCGAGAGCGAGCATTATATGTGACATGAGATTAAGATTGCTTCGAGTGCGTGATATATGTGACATATATATGTGGCACCTAGGGTGCGAGATTTCTCAAGTATCTAATAGTATTTTAAAAGATTCAATGAGAAAAGATGATGGAATGCAGATATAAGTGATGGTACGAATCAGTCAAGGTACTTGTGACAGAAATCGACAAATGATACTTGTGAAATTTATATGATGAGTAAGTGGAAATTGATGATATTTTATATGATGCAATTGGTTTTAGAAATGTGATGGTTATTAGATTGAATGTAGTTTATCTTTACTTGCTTATGCATATGTAATTGTGAATGAAATAATAAGATGTTCTCAAACTATATGAGCATTGAATTGAATACTTGTGAAATTCATGGCAAATTATGTGAATGAATACGTGAGAGAATGGTGAAATCCTATGAGTTATAGTATGATGTGTAATTGCTTAAAATGTGTTTATTTCGTAAGATGAGTTTATTACCATAGGAGCTTACTAGGCTTTATAGCTTACTTTGTTTTCTTTTTCTATGTTTTATAGTGTTTCAGAAGCTCGCTCAGATTGGAAGTCGTCAGAGATTTCATCACACTATCCATCGGTCGATTTGGTATTTTTGAACTCTTAGAAATGCGGTAATATGGCATGTATAGGCTAGTTGGTTATGATTTGTATAAGTCATTTTGGTTATTGAAGCCTATATGAGATTGATAAGTGTATAGCCAAGTGATTTGGCTTATTTTGAGTATATTTTGGTTTGTATATGTTAAGTATAAATGATCTATGACATGTGAAGTCTAATAGTTGCCTTGGTATGCTTGGTGATATATTATATATATCAAATATATATTTTGATATGTGGTGTATAAAACCCTTGGAAATGGTCCATTTGTGAATTGGTAATATGACACCTATTAGATGAATTGATGAAATGATATACACATGATGTTTAGTGCATATTTGAAGTTTTCCATTTAGGAACATTGGGATATTGGTATGGAAATTTCATATTTATGCTTGTTTTTGAGATGGCTTGAAGGCCTAAATTGGTTGTGATATATGTCAATTATTTTGTTTTAGGTGAATGTGATTTGGGTGAGAAATATGGCTTGTAAACTAGGCTATTTTTGTCCACACGGGCAGACCACACGGGCGTGTGTCTCAGACATGTGTAACACTGTAACACCCCTAACCAGTATCTGTAGCCGGATTAGGGTTATAAGGTATTACTAAAGAAAACAAAGCTCAAAACATGCATTAATTTCTTTTTATACTTCGTAAATTAACCACATCAATACACTTATCCTATTCGCATATTAAAATTATATTCAATCATATAACACTACATAACATATATCGAACATCTATCAAAACAAATATTTCATATCTAATTATTACACATATTACTTCAATACATACGCATATTAAACCGAATAATCCATATTACACGGCTTATTGTCCTTTAGCATATTTGGCATAAATAACTTTACAAAATAGTCAAGTACAAATTTAAAACATCATAGTCACATGTGCATTTAACATTATCATAAATGAACCATTTCCAAACTCAAATAACAAGTTAAACATACCCAAATTGCATACCAAAAATCATATCTAAACATCATTAGTTCAACCTTACAAAGAGCTTCCAATTCGATCATCAAATAGCCTTAATATTCATACTAAGTTGCTCCATTCAATAATTAGCAAAATATACAAATTCATTTGCTGAATAACAAGCATATCATTTCTTAACTTTACACATGCGCATAATAAAACCAATCAAACCATTTTACACCATTTAATAACCAAACACATATGCAACCATAGTAACATTACAACATAGCCAAACATACTTTTGTTGCTTTTATAACATGCGCATATTCCCTAACATCTAAAGTCATATCTAGCATAGTTACTAAGTCAATACTATTCATCTAATAAAATTTTAAACCAATCTAACATGCTTTGATTCTATAATTCATACAATTCCCAAAATTAATATTCAAACATTATAACTAATGAATCATGGCATTCGAATGCTTAGCTTATAACCAAGTATAATTCATTTCATATACCGATCATATATTAAAACATCCATTCATATAAATCTACTTCATTAATTACCTTTCGAAAACACTATTTATGAATAAGTACTTCTTCACCTTTTATTAAGTCAAGCCAAACCACAGGATTTATTAAACATTAATATATATATATATATATATATATATACGGCAATAATAACTTCATATAAAGGCCAAACATATACTTTAGTTTTACCAAGTTATTCACCTTTTACCCAAAATAATAACTACTAGTTTATACATAATTACCAAATCAAATCATACCATAATTACAAGATCACTTGACTAATGAAATGTCCAAATTACCTATCAATCATTTACCAATTCATAAACCACATATATGGCACACTTTAAACTCAAGCATTTAAACTTAACAACTTAGCCATTAATTACTGAATCACGAACAAAACATATCATAGACATGTATAAGTATATTTTACCCATTGTTAACCAAATGTAAATTCACACCCTTTACTATCACAAATTGTACATTAACAACTAATATGCAAGCTATCACATATACATAACTTATGTGAGCATATGTATTATATCAAAAACACTTCATTTACAATTTTCAAACCTTTACACAGGACAATTTATACATCCAAAATAAGTCAATAATAAGCCACAACCGAAACATATCATCAACCATATTTACCTCATTTAAGATGAGTTTATAATCAACCACCACACAAGATATGCCGCAAATCATACTTCCAAAATGAGCTACTTTCATGGCCGATTATACTTCATCATTAATATTCCTCATTGCCGAATCATATAACCAACCTCACAAACATATTTAACAAGAAACATACCTCCAAATTAACCTTATAACATGACCTAATATATATACCAACATTGGTATCATAATCAAGCATTTTCGCATGGCTATATATATATACAAATTTAAAAATCAAATATATTGAAACTAGCCTATACATACCACATAACCAAACCTCAAAGCATTTATTTACCAAAACGAATACTGGATAGTGTGACGAGGTCTCCCACAACTTCCAACTCGAGCAAATCTTTAGAACTCTATAAATATAGGAAAAACACACACAGTGAGCTTTGAAAGCTTAGTAAGCCATAAGAAAATATTTTAACATAGGAACATATATAATTTAATTCGAATAGGCCAAATTTAATTAATCTCATACACATATACAACCACTTCTCTCATATAATCCATTACCTCATTAAGTAATCTCATTTACTTTATTTATCAATGAACATATAAATCATGTTTTTTAAACTCAACCAATTCAATTTCATTTATCAAATTCAAAATTCAAATTAACCATCACACATCAAAGTCATATTACACATGCTTCATAAATTAGTTGTTTGAACCATACGTACATCTCATCCATATAAATCATATTCGGTCGTGCGAAACACACAACCAACAAAATCAAATCATATTTATTTAACTCTTTCACCTATACATAACATATTTAATAATTTAACCTTATCAATAACATTTATCTAATCATCTTTCAAACCGAACTAGCATACCCCATAACCATGTTTTCCTATATCATAAATCCCATGTTTGAAACATAGGACCTCAATTTCATATAACGAGCATATATAACACATCATTCATTATCATATATTTCACATATCGTCATTTGAATCTTGCTAACATGACATTTCTGAATTTCATAAACAAATCACACGTACTTGAACAGGATACACTTTCATATAGTTATTCATTTCTTGGAATGCTAGTTGAACCATTTGGAATCAATAAGGCTACTCGGATAGCTCAGAAACTCATACAATGCAAACGTCCTAGACGTAGCCTTACATGTAATCAAATTTCGATGCCACTGTCCCAGACAGGATCTTACACGAAGTTATATACGTTGCAATGTCCCAGACATGGTCTTACACGTAAATCTCAAATCGATGCCAACATCCCAGATGTGGTCTTACACGATAACATATATCTGAATCCTATGTCATGACATATGTATCCTATACTATTCCTATGGTTCGTACGGGGCCTTCGGACAACGCAACTCAATCGATTCAAGCTTGTAACTAATTCTCCCATAATTCACTCAATTCAGCATGTACACATATATTTGTTATTATTTAATTCAGCACATATATTACATATAAATTAAAAGTTAACAACATATATTTACTTATGGACTTACCTCATTCGACGACGAATGGATGAAATCGGCTAATCAACGACTTTTGACTTTCCCCGATCTAATTTTGTTTTCTTTGGTTCTTAATCTATATAAATTCAAATTTGACTTATTCAATCTCATATTCATTCAAATCAATCCATATACACATATTTAGAGCATTTTACTAATTAGATCTCACATTTTCACATTTTGACATTTTAGTCCCTATTTCGTAAAATCACAAAATATGCAAAATTTCATTTTACCAAAACTGGGTCGAATATTCACATAGCAGATATAAGCCCATATATTCCATTTATTTCACATTTTAGTCCCTCAAAATATCATTTTCACAATTTAGCCAAAAATGCTCAATTTCATCAAAAATTCAAATATAAAACATATTAATCTAACACATATCTTTCATTTTTCATCAACTACCATCACAAAGCTTCCAATTTCATCAATGGCACATTTCAAAATCTTCATCAATTTCTTAAATTGAGACATGGGCTAGATAGAACATTACGTAACAATCACAAAAACATAAAAAAATCATCAAAACATTCGCCAAATGAAATAAAGCTTTAAACCCTTTCTTTTTCTTTCAAATTCGGCAAACAAAGATGAATGAAGCACTAACTCATGTTTTATTTTCTTATTTCATCATTTAATTACTAAATACCATTTTTAACCTTAATGGTTTCAGTTAAAATCCACTAACCAAAGCCCATTAATGTCCATTCATGAATTCAATGGTCCATTTACAACATTAGGATCTCACATTTAAAGAGACACATCAAATCGACACTTTAATAAATAGAAGGACAGTTTTACATTTTCTACGATTTAGTCCTTTTTGCAAATTAAGCACCCAAACAGAAAAATTAAATCACAAAAATTTTACACATATCAATTCACATACTTTAGGCATGGAAAATAATATTTAAATATTTTTAGACTCGGATTTGTGGTCCTGAAACCACTATTCCGACTAGGGTCTAAACTGGGTTGTTACAAACACATGATCAGATAGCACGACTGTGTATCCTCTGATGCTCAATTTGAAACCAAGTTAGTATGCTCCACATGACCCAGCACACGGGCATATGCCTTGGCTTTGTGGCATAAGTTAGTTTGCCCTACAAGATTGGCATGGCTCAGCACACGGGCCAAACACATGGGCCTGTGGTCGCCCGTGTGACCCAAGTCAATGACTTACACAGGGTAGGACACGGTCTGGGACATGGCCACGTGATCCCATTTCGAATGTCCACACAACTTGTGCCATGGGCGTGTCTTGTGGCCGTGTGAGACACACGGCCTGGTCACACGAATGTGTGTCCCTTGTTTTAAGAAAAATTTTCTAAGTTTCCTAAAATTATTCTAAATTGTCAGTTTAGTCCCTAACCACTTCTAATGCATGTTTTGGGCCTCGTAAGCTCGTTTCAGGGACAGTGTTATGTATATGAATGATATATCTTATTGTTTGATAATTATATGAGAAATGAATGTCGAATTGTGTTATAAGTTTAGTAATGCCTCGTAATCCTATTCCAGCGATGAATACGGGCTAGGGGGTTGCACATATGAACTTACCTCGTCCACAAAAAAGACGAAATGGATCAACTAGTCTGACACTTTATTCTTTCCCTGATCTAGATCCGAATTTTGCTTTTCTTGATCTATATAATATCAAATTAACATATTCAATTATCATTCTATTCAATTTAATCTAAATTTCATATTATGGCAAAATTACACTTTTGCCTTAATATTTCAACATCTCTACAATTTAGTCAAGTTCATAAAAATACTAATTCATACAATTAGGTCATTACCCATGCTAGCCGAATTTCCCTTATTACCATAGTAGTGCATATTTTTCGTTTATTTCACATTTCTACCATAAAATTTTCACATTTCTCAATTTAATCCCTAATTGTCAATTTTATCAAAAATCACTTTACAAATATTGTTTATCTAGTAGGAACCTTACATTTTCTATCATCGAACATCAAAATACACATACATTCATCAATGGTAAAACCCTAGATTTTTAACAGTTTCACAAATTAGTCCCTGGGCTAGTTAGACCTAGTTGCAACGATCTCAAAAACATAGAAATCACTCAAAATTGAGTCAAAAATCATACCATGCAAGTGAAGAACTTGGTTGAAAGCTTCAACTCTAAAAATGGTGTTTTTTAAGCTCTCAAAATTGGTGGAATAAGCTTGAAGAAGATGAGCACCTATTTTGTTTTATTTGTTTTAAATGCTAAATTTACTAATCACTATATTAACCTTTATTATTTATCTTCCTAACTCAAAACCAATGTCCATAAATGTCCATTAACCATTATAATGGTCTAATTATTACTTAAGGCCACTCATATTCAAAATTCATAGCAAATTGACACTTTTTTATTTTTGAACTTTTATTTTACACTTTACTCGATTTAGTCCTTTTTATCAAATTGAACATTCAAACGATACAATTTCTTAGTAAAATTCTCACACAATCATACAAGTATGCTGTAAATGTTAAAATAATAATAAAATAATTATTTTGACATTGAAATTTTTTGTTCCAAAACCACTATTACGATTTGACCAAAAACGGGTCGTTACAACACGACTGTGTGGCCAGGCCATGTGACATAGCCCAGACAGTATGGGTATTCGAAGTATGGGACACATGGCCATGTCCCAACCCATGTATCTACCCATGTGGCTATTCAAAATAGGGTCACATGATCATGTCCCAGCCCCTGTGCTAGACCGTGTATGCATTCGAAGTTTGGTCACACGGCCGTGTCGCTAGGCCATGTAACTCTCTTTGACCACGTGGTTCATCCTGCACCTAAAATATAAATAACACACGGTTGTGTGATAGGCCTTGTGCTCCATTTTTAACCTCTAAAGCAAGTTAGAACAAGCAGTAATTCTTACACACCAAGACACACCATACCTAGCTTGTTTCATATGGCTAAAAACACATTCAAACATACACCAATAGTGTCAAATCTCACATCCTATGTGCCTAACGAATATGCCCTCAATTGGCACCACAATTCATACACCAAATCAATTCAAGAACAAAGTTACAATTCCACACCTAAATCACATAACATTTATACCAAAAAAACCATTTCATTCTCAAACTACACCACCATAACTTTCCACTTTAAAAACATAACCAAAATGACCATACCCATATAAGCTTAAACATTTACAAGCCAAACCAAACCATATAAACAAGCAGATACTAGCAAGACCAAAACACACCAATTGACAAGCTAGCCTAAAGCACCTATTACATGTCATTTATAACCTTGTACCAAGGTAACCAAAAAACTACCAAAATGATGGATGGATAGAGTGATCGTGCTCAACGAGATTCCAATCAATCAAACTTTTCAATTATCTACAAAACAAAGGAAACAACTATATAAGCAACTAATGCTTTGTAAGCTCGTATAATATAAATTTAAACTTACCAAATATATATACATGATTAAACCATTAAAGCATTGTTCATATCCATATGTATACATTTCTTTCCGATCCACACCACCTCACAAACTTAGTATGTAACAGCCCACTTTAGACCCTAGTCGAAACGGGTGGTTTTGGGACCACTTAATCGGGTTGAATTATTATTTTTATTGCTTTAATATGTTTTACAGCATGATAGAATCACAGTGTGAAAGTTTGGTTTAGAAATTTTATCGTTTGACTGGTTAATTTGATAAAAATGATTAAATCGCATAAAGCGATAAATTAGGGTTCTATTTGGTAAATGGCTTATTTGACCTTGGCTTTTTAAATAAGGGCCCTTAAATGGTTATTTTACCTTTTCTAAAGCTAGTGGACATTTATGTCCTTAATGAATTATTTTTAAATGGTTTATGTTCAAAGGTTAAAATTGTCCTTTAATTATTATATGTTATATTAGATAAATAAAACATGAAAATGCTTTGATTTTATTTCTCTTCCACCGATTTTGAACAAAAGAAAATAAAGGTTTAAGCTCCCTTGATATTCGGCTACTTCAAGCTTCAAATTGAGGTTCGTTTTTGTTTCGTTTTCGATAATTTTTACGTTTTTGTAATCGTTGCTTCGTATATTAACTGACCCAAACCTCAATTTCTAATTTTGATTATGTTTTTGAAAAATGCCATTAATGAATCTATGATATTTTAGAAGATTTTGATGAATTATGAAATATTATGTGGAAATATACAAGAATTTTAAAGTGATTTTTGAAGAAATTGGGTTTTGAGGATTTGATTGTAAAAAGGTAGAATTTTTGAGGTTAAATTTGTGATTAATTAAAAGATATATGCTTGTATAAGTCCCTTGAATATTCGGCTATAGTGAATTGGGGGATTGATTGTGTAAATTGTCATTTTTGTGATGAGAGGACTAAATTGCAAAGTATTGACAATATAGGGGCTAAATTGCAAATATGTCAAATTATATGTTTTTGGGTTGAATTGAATATGTGAGTTAGTAAATAGCTGAATTTTGCATTAATATAGATAAAGACGATCGAATCCCGAAACTTGATCGGGGAAAATAGAAAATAGACGAGTAAATACGGGATTACGAGGTAAGTTCGTATAACAAATTTAATATATATATATATATGTCCATACGTATTTTTATTTGAAAATATGAAATGCTAGATGATTAAATAGCCTAATGGAACGAGTATATATGAGATTGAAATAGAAATGTTAAATTGTTACCAGTGATAAATTGAATACCGAGCCCCGTTAGAACCGTAGAAGTCGATAGGATACGAGTGACATGTCACTAGGGCTACAGGGTGGTTCGAGCTCCTGCATTTGTTGCGGACTCACCACGTGCTCATGAGCTACAGGTTTATCCTTTGGGATTACATGTTCAGCCTACGAGCTTATCGATTATCCTTCGGGATTATATGTTCAGCCTCCAGGCTTACCGTACAGGCTCGAAAGAGCATATATGACGCATTGACGGATTACAGGTTATATGTATATACACTGTGTGTGTATCACCCGAGTATCTTTCGATGTTCTTATAAGTTCAACGGGCAATACTGATACATGTTACAGGAAAAGTTAATTGATAATTGAATATATGAGAGAGATGTTATGTGAATACATGAATGGTATAAGGTACATGTTATAAGAGTTATATGCTATACATGAGATAATAAAGTATATGAAATACATGTCATATGATTTGTATGAATGGAATGATACTAGTTACATGATCAACATGTTATATGAGAAAAGTGCAAATGAAGGCATATTATGCCAAATGATTTACAAGATTTGTATATGTTACATGAAATGGAGTATTTGATAAGCTTTTATATATATGATATGTTATGAAACTACATGAACTAATGAGTGTGAGCTTGTGCAATAGGCTATAAGATCATATGTTTGTAATGGCCTTATTTATGGATACCTCATTGAAATGGTAAGTTTCATTTCTTGTTATATGGACTTACTAAGCTTTCAAAGCTTACTCCGTTTACTTTTCCCTTGTTTTAGATTCGGAAGCTAGCTGGATAATCGGACGTGTCGGAGATCACCATCACACTATCTATTAAGCTTTGGTACTTTTAAACCTTTTGTAAATGAAATGGTCATGGCATGTATAGGCTAGATATTTTTGTGAGCATGATACATTTTGGTAAATGATCAAGCTATGAGATGTGGCTTGGGTCATATGTGTTTATAATCAAGTATTTGAGTTGTTCTTTGGCTATATGTACTTATGGAAAGATATGTGATTTTGATGAGACTATAAGCTTGCATAGTTAATATGTTTACTATGTTATATGTGCAAGATATGTGCATTGTTAGCTTAGGTGAAAGGTAAGGAATGATTATGTATATTTATATGTGGATGAGTTCAAGAATGTGGCTATTTTAGCTATTGAATTGTTATGCTTAGTGAGTGCAAGATTTATGATGATTTTGGTCAATTATATGCTTGAGTTAGTTTGTTTTTGGGTGGCAATTTGGCTTAAACTGAGCCTATAACGTGCCACACGGCCAAGGAACACGGGCGTACCCTTCGACCGTGTGTCCCCTGCACCTTGATGTTTTAGTCAGTTTTGGTACACGGCCTAGACACACGGGTGTGTCTGGTAACTTGTAGCCATGTGAAATTTGGCAGTATAATCACATGGTCTGCTCTGTTTTGTACATGGGCGTGTCTGGCAGCCGTGTGATATTTGACAGTTTCGACCACGGGGTAGCGGCACGGACGTGCCAAGGCCGTGAGCGACACACGGCCTAACCCCATGGGCATGTTGGACAGCCGTGTAGGGTAAGTCAGATTTGACCATGGGCTGAAAGGTTTGGGCGTGTCTGGAGGGACACGACCGTGTGAGAAGAACACGGGCAAGGGGCACGGCCGTGTGTCCTAACTTAAAAATTTCCCAAAATTTCCCTATCTTTTAGCATGTTTCCAATTAGATTTCCAATAGTTATATGCATCATTTTATAATCAATTGAAGCATGCTCTGATGATTGATGATACGTGTTGGATCTTGATTAAAAAGTTTAAAATTTTACTGCTCCGATATATGTTACAAGTCCGGTAATGCCCCTTACCTATTCTGGCGACGGTTACGAGATAGGGGTGTTACATTTGGTTGGTATCAGAGCCACGGTTTAGTCGATTCTAGGACTACCGTAGTGAGTATTAGTCTAGCTATACATGCCATGTACATGAAATGTGATAGTGTGATATCTCCTGACATCCTTTGAAATCTATTTTATATAGTAATGGATCCGAATCGAGCTTTAGCTGATGATGTTGAAAGTATTACGCCAGCACCCGCTCAAGGGGCTGTGCCTTCTGAATCGGGCCCTGCTGTGGCCAATCAGGAAGAAATTAAACAAGCTTTCTTCCATATGATGTCTGGATGGTTTAGTTAGTTTGTGCGAGCAAACCCGGCTGCTCCGCAACCTCCACCCCCTCCCGTCCCACAACCTAACCCTGATAATGTACGAGTTGTGGATCCTTTGAGATTGAACAGACCTCCTGTTGATAAGATACGAAAGTATGGTGATGAGGAATTCTGAGCTTCAGCAGGTGATGATACTGAGAGGGCTGAATTTTGGCTTGAGAATACGATCAGAGTTTTTAATGAACTGGCTTGTACTCCTGATGAGTGCCTGAGATGTGCTATTTCTTTGCTTCGGGATTCAGCATATCAATGGTGGAATACATTAACCTCGGTTGTACCACGAGAACGAGTCGATTGGGATTTCTTTCAGACGGAATTTAGGAAGAAATACATTAGTCAACGATTCATCGATCAGAAAAGAAAAGAGTTTTTAGAGCTGAAATAGGGTTGAATGTCTGTAACTAAATACGAGAGAGAGTTTGTACGACTCAGCAAATATGCTCACGAATGTGTTTCTACCGAAGCAACAATGTGCAAAAGGTTCGAAGATGGGCTAAATGAAGAAATTCGACTATTAGTCGGAATACTTGAGCTGAGAGAGTTTATAGTTCTTGTTGATCGAGCCTGTAAAGCTGAAGAGCTTGCTAAAGAAAAGAGAAAAGCTGATTCTGAATTCAGAGAAGCTAGAAAAAGGTTTGCGGGTAAACCGTATCAGTCTGGATCCAAAAGATCAAAGGATTTTCATCCTCGTCCTGCTACTTCTACAGGTACATCTATCCGAGAGAAAAGTGTTAAGACTTCTCATTCGAGACCTCAGACGACTTCTGTAGCTAGTGCAGGTAGTGTGAGAATTCCCGGATCAGAGTGCAAGCATTGTAATAGAAGGCATTTTGGAGAGTGTCGACTAATGAGTGGGGCATGTTTTCGATGTGGATCGTTAGATCATTACTTGCGTGATTGTCCTGAAAGATCTGTACCTGATAGAGAACAGTCGACTAAGATAAATAATGTTGCATCGAGAGGTAGACCGTCGCTAAGTGTTGGGAACCAAAGTGGAAATCATAATGTGGCGAGAGATGCTAATGTGAGATCTGAGATGCGTACTCCTGCGAGAGCTTATGCAATACGTGCACGCGAGGAAGCCTCGTCGCCTGATGTTATTACCAGTACTTTTTCTCTCTATAACACTGATATTGTTGCGTTAATAGATCCTGGATCAACTCATTCCTATATCTGTATGAAATTAGTGTTTGAAAAGAATATACATGTTGAGTCTACTGAATATGTAGTTAAAGTATCAAATCCGTTAGGAAAGTCTGTGTTAGTTGATAAGATATGTAAGAAATGTCCGTTGATAACTCGGGGATATTGTTTTCTGGCTGATCTGATACTCCTCCCTTTTGACTAGTTCGATGTAATACTAGGCATGGACTGGCTAAATGTGCATGAAGCTATTGTGAATTGTCGAAGTAAGAGTATAAAATTGAAATGTCAGAATGGTGAGATTCTTCGGATTGAATCAAATGGTTCGAATGAATTACCGATAGTGATTTCTGCCATGAGGGCTCAGAAGTATGTCAGAAAAGGCTATGATGCGTATTTAGCGTATGTGATGAATTCTAGCAAGACAGAATTAAAAATTGAGTCTGTACCAGTTGTTTGTGAGTTTTCAGATGTTTTTTCGGAAGAATTACCGGGTTTACCGCCGATTAGAGAAGTTGAATTCGGTATTGAATTGTTACCGGGCACACTCTGATATCGATAGCTCCATACAGAATGGCACCGACGGAATTAAAAGAGTTAAAAGCACAGTTACAAGAATTGACGGATAAAGGTTTCGCGAGATCGAGCTTTTCACCTTAGGGTGCTCTAGTATTATTTGTGAAAAAGAAAGATGGAACGTTGAGAATGTGTATTGATTACCGACAGTTGAACAAGGTAACAGTGAAGAATAAATACCCTCTTTCGCGGATTGATGATTTATTCGATCAGTTAAAAGGAGCTACTATATTTTCAAAGATTGATTTGAGATCGGGTTATTACCAGTTGTGAGTTAAAGATTCAGATATACCGAAAACTGCTTTCAGAACATGATACGGACATTATGAGTTTCTGGTCATGCCTTTCGGGTTGACAAATGCACCTGCAGTGTTCATGGACTTGATGAACCGTGTATTCAAACCGTATTTAGATAGATTCGTTGTCGTGTTCATTGATGACATTCTGATCTATTAACGTGATGAGGTAGAGCATACTGAGCATCTGAGAATTGTGTTGCAAATTCTGAGAGATAAGCAGTTGTTTGCCAAATTCAGCAAATGTGAATTTTGGCTTCGAGAAGTCAGATTTTTGGGTCATATTGTTTCTGCGGAAGGCATCAGAGTAGATTCGAGTAAAATATCTGCTATTATAGACTGGAAAGCCCCGAGAAATGTATCTGAGATTAGAAGTTTTCTAGGATTAGCGGGATATTACCGAAGATTTGTTAAAGGATTCTCGATGATTACAGTGCCGTTGACTCGATTGTTGCAGAAAGATGTGAAATTTGAGTGGACTGATAAATGTCAGCAGAGTTTCGAACAGTTGAAAGCCCTGCAAACAGAAGCTTCAGTTTTAGTTCAACCCGAATCGGGGAAAGAATTTGTTATATACAGTGATGCATCTATTATCGGACTGGGCTGTGTATTGATGCAAGACGGGAAAGTCATAGCTTATGCCTCCCGACAGTTAAAGCCGCATGAGAAGAATTACCCGACACATGATCTTGAGTTAGCTGCTATAATATTTGCATTAAAGATTTGGCGGCATTACTTATATGGTGAGAAATGTAGAATTTTTACCGATCATAAAAGTCTGAAGTATCTGATGTCACAGAAAGATTTGAATATGAGACAGCGAAGATGGCTCGAACTACTAAAAGACTATGAATTTGTAATTGATTATCATCTAGGGAAAGCTAATGCTGTAGCTGATGTATTAAGTCGAAAGTCTCTGTTTACTCTGCGAGCTTTGAATGCTCAAATGACGTTATATGATGATGGATCTGTTTTAGCTGAGCTTAAGGCTAAACCGTTGATTCTGCAGCAAATTTTCGAAGCTCAAGGGACTGATCTCGATCTACAAGCTAAACGACTTCACTGTGAGTCTAATTCTGATTCTGACTTTTCTATAAGGAATGATGATTGTTTAATGTTTCGAAATAGAATTTGCATACCGAAAAATAGTGAACTCATTCAGAAAGTTCTACACGAGGCACATGACAGTCAATTTTCAGTTCATCTGGGTAGCACTAAGTTGTATAACGATTTGAAACAGCAATACTGGTGGTCAGGAATGAAACGTGACATATCAGAATTCGTATCGAAATGTTTGATCTGTCAGCAAGTTAAAGCTAAACATCAGGTACCGTCAGGTTTATTACAGCCTATTATGATTCCGGAATGGAAACGGGACAGAGTCACTATGGATTTTGTATCTAGACTACCTCTGTCTCCGAAGAAGAAAAATGCAATCTGGGTTATCGTTGACAGGTTGACGAAGTCTGCACATTTTATACTGGTACGTACTGATTATTCTCTGGATAAATTAGCGGAACTATATGTATCTGAAATTGTGCGATTACATGGTATACCGCTATCCATTGTGTCTGATAGAGATCCGAGGTTTGCCTCGAGATTCTGGAAGAAGTTTCAAGAGGCTTTGGGAACGAAATTGAGTTTCAGTACAGCATTTCATCCCCAGACCGATGGTCAGTCTGTAAGAGTTATTCAGATTCTGGAAGACATGTTACGGTGTTGTATTCTTGAATTCGAAAGTAATTGGGAGAAATACTTACCTCTGATAGAGTTTGCATACAATAACAGTTTTCAGACGAGTTTAAAGATGGCTCCATATGAAGCATTATATGGTCGTAAATGTCGAACACCGCTATACTGGACGGAATTGAGTGAGAGAAAGTTACACGGAGTTGATCTAATCTGAGATACAGAAGAAAAAGTAAAAGTAATACGCGATAATTTAAAAGCAGCTTCAGATAGACAGAAATAATACGCAGATTTGAAATGGAAAGAAATAGAGTTTCAGGTCGGAGACAGAGTATTTCTGAAAGTATCACCATGGAAGAAAATTCTTCGTTTTGGCAGAAAAGGAAAGTTAAGTCCTCGTTTTATCGGGCCATATGAATTTGTGGAACGAATTGGACCTGTAGCTTACCGATTATCGTTACCGTCTGAGCTTGAAAAGATTCACGACGTATTTCACGTTTCAATGCTTCGACGATACCGATCTGATCCGTCTCATGTCATTTCTCCCATAGATGTGGAATTACAGTCTGATCTATCGTACAGCGAAGAACCGATTAGAATTCTGGCCCGAGAAATGAAAGAGTTGAGAAATAAGCGTATAGCACTTGTAAAAGTTCTCTGGTGTAAACACAGAATAGAAGAAGCTACGTGGGAACTCAAGGAAACTATGCGAAAACAATACCCTAACTTGTTCACTGGTAAGATTTTTGGGGACGAAAATCCCTAAAGGGGGGAGAGTTGTAACAGCCCACTTTAGACCCTAGTCGGAACGGGTGGTTTCGGGACCACTTAACCGAGTCAAATTATAATTTTTATTGCTTTAATATGTTTTACAGCATGATAGAATCACAGTGTGAAAGTTTGGTTTAGAAATTTTATCGTTTGACTGGTTAATTTAATAAAAAGGATTAAATCGCATAAAGCGATAAATTAGGGTTCTATTTGGTAAATGGCTTATTTGACCTTGGCTTTTTAAATAAGGGCCCTTAAATGGTTATTTTACCTTTTCTAAAGCTAGTGGGCATTTATGTCCTTAATGAATTGTTTTTAAATGGTTTATGTTCAAAGGTTAAAATTGTCCTTTAATTATTATATGTTATATTAGATAAATAAAACATGAAAATGCTTTGATTTTATTTCTCTTCCACCGATTTTGAACAAAAGAAAATAAGGGTTTAAGCTCCCTTGATATTCGGCTACTTTAAGCTTCAAATTGAGGTTCGTTTTTGTTCCGTTTTCGATAATTTTTACGTTTTTGTAATCGTTGCTTCGTATATTAACTGACCCATACCTCAATTTCTGATTTTGATTATGTTATTGAAAAATGCCATTGATGAATCTATGATATTTTAGAAGATTTTGATGAATTATGAAATATTATGTGGAAATATACAAGAATTTTAAAGTGATTTTCGAAGAAATTGGGTTTTGAGGATTTGATTGTAAAAAGGTAGAATTTTTGAGGTTAAATTTGTGATTAATTAAAAGATATATGCTTGTATAAGTCCCTTGAATATTCGGCTATAGTGAATTGGGGGATTGATTGTGTAAATTGTCATTTTTGTGATGAAAGGACTAAATTGCAAAGTATTAAAAATATAGGGGCTAAATTGCAAATATGTCAAATTATATGTTTTTGGATTGAATTGAATATGTGAGTTAGTAAATAGCTGAATTATGCATTAATATAGATAAAGACGATCGAATCCCGAAACTTGATCGGGGAAAACGGAAAATAGACGAGTAAATACGGGATTACGAGGTAAGTTCGTATAACATATTTAATATATATATATGTTCATACGTATTGTTATTTGAAAATATGAAATGCTAGATGATTAAATAGCCTAATGGAACGAGTATATATGAGATTGAAATAGAAATGTTAAATTGTTACAAGTGATAAATTGAATACCGAGCCTCGTTAGAACCGTAGAAGTCGATAGGATACGAGTGACATGTCACTAGGGCTACAGGGTGGTTCGAGCTCCTGCATTTGTTGCGGACTCGCCACGTTCTCATGAGCTATAGGTTTATCCTTCGGGATTACATGTTCAGCCTACGGGCTTACCGATTATCCTTCGAGATTATATGTTCAGCCTCCGGGCTTACCGTATAGGCTCGAAAGAGCATATATGACGCATTGACGGATTACAGGTTATATGTATATACACTGTGTGTGTATCACCCGAGTATCTTTCGATGTTCTTATAGGTTCAACGGGCAATACCGATACATGTTACAGGAAAGGTTAATTGATAATTGAATATATGAGAGAGATGTTATGTGAATACATGAATGGTATAAGGTACATGTTATAAGGGTTATATGCTATCCATGAGATAATAAAGTATATGAAATACATGTCATGTGATTTGTATGAATGGAATGATACTAGTTACATGATCAACATGTTATATGAGAAAAGTGCAAATGAAGGCATATTATGCCAAATGATTTGCAAGATTTGTATATGTTACATGAAATGGAGTATTTGATAAGCTTTTATATATATGATATGTTATGAAACTACATGAACTAATGAGTGTGAGCTTGTGCAATAGGCTATAAGATCATATGTTTGTAATGGCCTTATTTATGGATACCTCATTGAAATGGTAAGTTTCATTTCTTGTTATATGGACTTACTAAGCTTTCAAAGCTTACTCCGTTTACTTTTCCCTTGTTTTAGATTCGGAAGCTAGCTGGATAATCGGACGTGTCGGAGATCACCATCACACTATCTATTAAGCTTTGGTACTTTTAAACCTTTTGTAAATGAAATGGTCATGGCATGTATAGGCTAGATATTTTTGTGAGCATGATATATTTTCGTAAATGATCAAGCTATGAGATGTGGCTTGGGTCATATGTGTTTATAATCAAGTATTTGAGTTGTTCTTTGGCTATATGTACTTATGGAAAGATATGTGATTTTGATGAGACTATAAGCTTGCATAGTTAATAAGTTTACTATGTTATATGTGCAAGATATGTGCATTGTTAGCTTAGGTGAAAGGTAAGGAATGATTATGTATATTTATGTGTGGATGAGTTCATGAATGTGGCTATTTTAGCTATTGAATTGTTATGCTTAGTGAGTGCAAGATTTATGATGATTTTGGTCAATTATATGCTTGATTTGGTTTGTTTTTGGGTGGCAATTTGGCTTAAACTGAGCCTATAACGTGCCACACGGCCAGGGAACACGGGCGTGCGCTTCGACCGTGTGTCCCCTGCACCTTGATGTTTTGGTCAGTTTTGGTACACGGCCTAGACACACGGGCGTGTCTGGTAACTTGTAGCCGTGTGAAATTTGGCAGTATAGTCACACGGTCTGCTCTGTTTTGTACACGGGCGTGTCTGGCAGCCGTGTGATATTTGACAGTTTCGACCACGGGGTAGGGGCACGGACGTGCCTAGGTTGTGGGCGACACACGGCCTAACCCCATGGGCGTGTTGGACAGCCATGTGGGGTAAGTCAGATTCGACCACGGGCTGAAAGGTTTGGGCGTGTCTGGAGGGACACGGCCGTGTGAGAAGAACACGGGCAAGGGGCACGACCGTGTGTCCTAACTTAAAAATTTCGCAAATTTTCCCTATCTTTTAGCATGTTTCCAATTAGATTTCCAATAGTTATATGCATCATTTTATAATCAATTGAAGCATGCTCTGATGATTGATGATACGTGTTGGATCTTGATTAAAAAGTTTAAAATTTTACTGCTCCGATATATGTTACAAGTCCGGTAATGCCCCTTACCTATTCTGGCGACGGTTACGGGATAGGGGTGTTACATAGTAGATGTATTAAAAAGCATACCATATCAATTGAAAATGAAACATATCATAATAAGCAGTTCAATGTATAATTCATCCATCAAAAGCTCAATTTGCTCCCTTCTCATTTCAAATACAAATATCAACATTTTTCATTTCATGCTTCCATAACATATCTCATTTCATATACATCTCCATTCAATTAAAACTTTAGTCACAAGCTGAACCAAATAGAATATCGTCGTATACTCGAGAATTCTCACACAAAATGTGCCTATACATGTGACTATAACTATTTCTGAAATGCTCACATGAGCTGTGAAATGGGCCTGCTCACACAAGCTGTGGGTCAGGATGTAAGCTACACGATGCTGCTCACACGAGTTGTGGATAATCCGCAACAAACGCAGGACCTCAGCCATCGGTAGGACATCCAAAACTAGCACCCGAAACCGTATAATCCCTAATGACATGTCATTTTTATCCTAAGCATCCATAAGGTTGAAACAGGATATTTTTCCATATCAATCCTTTAACTTCTTTCCATAAAATCGATTCATGTAAATACAACCATGGATCTCACATTTTTCACCTATGTTCAACAATTGAATAAACATTACAATTAAATCCAAAACAACTAGTTAATAGTTTATATTCAATATGAGTTGTTCAAGGTATAATATTCACTAATCTCTATTTCAAAATAAAAAATTAATCTGTTTACCATTATACGAACTTACCTCGACTAACACGGTTGTAAAAGTAAAATCGATGACTAATCAACACCTTAGCTTTTCCTCGATTCAAGTCCGGTTGACTAGTTTCTTGATCTAAATAGTAACTTAATTAAACAATTCAAATAGCTTAAAATAACTAAATCAAACCTATAACCCACTTTAATATGAATTTATGAAATTATCCCTGATATTTTAAATTTTGTGCAATTTAGTACTGAAAATCGAAACTTGTAAAGCAACCGCTTTTAACTAAAAGCCATACTAGCCGATTTTTAATAGGTTCACAAATAGCCCATAACTTTCACCAATACTCCCAATGTTCATTGAATTTCACTATTTTAACAATTTAATCCTAAACATTAAACTTACTAAAAATCACTTAACAAAATGAGTTTACTCATCTACCAAGCTTAATATTCCATCAACCAAATTCAAAACACATTCACACCATTCATGGTAAGTCCTTATCATGTTAACAAATTTACAAATTGACCCCCGGGCTAGCTAGATTAAGTTAAAATGATCACAAAAACATAAAAATCATAAAAAATGCAGATAAAAAACATACCATGCACCAAAGACAAGCTTGGTCGAATGTTTCTTCACTTAAAAATGGTGGTTTCAGAAAAAAAAAAGGAAAAATGAAGATGATGATAGCTATTTTCTTATTTGTTTATGTTATTTATTATTAAATTATCTTTTTAACCTTAATAATTTTATTAATAAACAACAATTCTTTACCCATAAATGTCCAATACACATGTAACACCCCCAACCCGAATTCGTAGCTGGAACATGGTTACGAGGCATTATCAGAGTTTACAAAACTTTTTTTGATAAATCGAGTCAAGTACTATTCATTTTTCAAAATTTGTTGTAATGTCCCTTATATGGGCCCTTGAGGCCCAAAACATGCTTTAGCATTTATTCGGGACTAAATCTAGATCTCAGGGAATTTTTCGTAAAATCTCAAAACTTTTATCACATTCAAGAGTCACATGCCTGTATGGTATGGAACATGCTCGTGTGGTCAAGCCTTGTGGGTTTACACACCCGTGTCCCTTACCCATGTAACTCTCTGACTTGCAACTCATGAACAAATTGATTTCACACGGCCAAAGCACACATCTATGTCACTAGGCCATGTGGTTAACTTAAATTTCAAATTTAGGTGTAGGATTCACACGGCTGTATCACATGTTTGTGCTTCTAGGTCGTGTACCTCACACTGTTAAGGCACATGCCCGTGTTGTGTAACATCCCGGCTTAGACCCTAGTTGGAACAGCGGTTTTGGGACCACAAATCCTAGTCAGAAAAATATTTTAATATTATTTTTGATGTCTACAAAATGTTGATTAATATGTGTAAAATTTTCATGATTTAGTTTTATTGTTTGAGTGTCCGATTTGATAAAAGGACTTAATCGCATAAAATGCAAAAGTGTCTAACTATTTGTTAAAGTATTTATTTGATATGGTTTATTAAATATGAGGTCCTTAAGATATGATTAGACCACAATTAGTGGAGTATTACATAAATGGCCATCCATTATATGAATTTTAAATGTTTTCATTAATGGTAATTTAGTCATTTGTAAATAATGTTATTAAATTAAAATAAAACAACACTTTATTCATCTTTTCTTCACTAATGCCGAAAGTTAAAGGTGAAAAACACCATTGTTGAGCAAGCTAGGTTTGGCCTTTGTCTTCTTTGATTTAGGTATGTAATTTGTTTAGTTTTTGATAATTTTTACGTTTTTGAGATCGTTGCTTCGTGTTTTAGCTAGCCCATGCCTTAATTTTCGGATCCGAAGATTATTTTGTGTTTTGCCATTGTTGAAAGCTTGATGATTTTTGTGTTTGATGATGAAAAATAAATATGTGTTAATAGATTTTTATGTTTAATCAAGTGATTTTTAGTAAAAAAGCCTATTTAGGATTAAATTGTGAATTTTGTAAATTGAGGGATCAAAATGTGAAATAAATGAAAGAAATGGGCTGCTAGGGACTTAGTGAAATTCAGCCAAGCATGAGTCTGGTGAAATTTTGAACATTTTGTGTTTTCTGAAATAGGGACTAAATTGTGAGAAATGCAAAATGTTAGGGGCTAAAGTACAAATTTTCCCATTTATGTGTTTGTGGATGAATTTGAATGAATATATGAATAAAAAAGTTAAATTTGTATTAATTTAGATCAAGAAAAGTGGAAATTGAAATTGGATCGAGGGAAATCTAAAGTTGTCGAATAGTCGTCCCAGTTCGTTTGTCTTCGTCCAAGGTAAGATCATAAGTAAATAAATGTTGTTAAATTTGAATGTATATATTTTATAAGTACAGAATTGAATTATTATAAATGTATGTGTATATGCCAAATTGAAATAAGCATGGGAGCATTACTGACGAGCTTGAATTAATCGAATTATGACGTCCGAAAACCCCGTACGAACCTTAGGAATAGTTAGGATACATATGTCATGACATAGGATTCCAATACGTGATTAGTGTAAGACCACATCTGGGATGTTGGCATCAATTTGTGATTTACGTGTAAGACCATGTTTAGGACATTAGCATCGTATATGTGATTCGTGTAAGACCCTATCTAGGACAGTGGCATTGATAGTTCATTACATGTAAGACCTCGTCTGGGACGTACGCATTGGATGAGCTTTTCAAGCTATCCAAGTATCCTTATTGATTCTGAATGGTTCAATGGGCAATGCCGGGTTAAGATCGAATGTGAAAAATGAGCTAAATAGTTCAAGTACGTGACGAATTAAATGTTCATTAAAATAAGGTAAGTATAGTAGTTGAGAGGGCGATATGATTTAAGTATGCTAAAAGTGTGCTTTATTAGTACATGTGATTCCTCATATTTGGCTAAGTTGAATTTATTATGTTAATATTCAGTTGATAGTTTACTTGCTTATGACTTACTAGGCTATTCAAGCTTATTGTGTATGTGTTCGTTCATTGTTTTATAGACTTTGGAAGCTAGTTACAAGCTTGGGGATCGTCAAGGAAATTCGTCACACTATCGATCGTTATTTCAGTATTTTAAAAGCTTGAATTTTGAACTTATGGCATGTATAGTCTAGCACTTGTTTTGGTTGGTTTTGAAATTCTATATTTATAAAGCCATGCAAAAATCGCTAGAAATGATGCTTATGATTATACATTTTTAGTTATGGTATATATGTGATGTGTTTGGTATATGATTTCGGCATGAAGTAATGATTTACAAATAGTTTATGGTTAGTTCATCTAGTAAGCTTGCTATATATATATATATATGGTATGATTTGAAATTGTGGATTATGCTACGATTTGGAATTTAACAATTGAATATAGTCATTTGGAATCGGTTTGTATTGTATGTTTTCATTAATAAATCAGTTTGGAAACGGTGGATATTTATTTGCATGAGTATTCGATTATGGCTTTGGGTTCATATTGATAAGTACGCATTATAGGTATTTGGTAAACTTATATATATACATGTAGTGTTGTCGTATGCAGTGGTTATTTTTTGTTATGAATTAAAATGGTAAATTTAGTTTAATTCTAATGGTAAAAATATGTATTACTTTGTTTATATATATGTAGTTGTATGTTTAGCCATGGTATTTAGCTATATAGATTTGGTTATAATGGCAAGAATGTTGTAACGCCCTAATTTTCGGGATTTTTCGAGTTTCTGTGATTTTTGGTGAATTTTAAAATTTTGGTGTTCTAGATACTGGAATAGTGTTTAAATGTGTTAGTGGGCCTTTAGAAGGCCCAAGCCTAAGCTAAAACCCGATAAAATATCAAGTTTGGATTTTAAGTGGATAGGAGACTTGGTTAAGTGGGCTTTTAAGAAAAACTTCATAAAATATAACACAAATAGGGCCTTGGTAAAGTGGCAAGGTGGCTCCACTAAACTCCTAAAAAAGTGGCGTGTGGATGAGGGTAGAGAGCCTGAGTTCAAGCCACAAGGTAAGCGTATGGTTACTTTTAATTTTTAGGCATGTGCCGGGCATGTGATTGACTTAAGTAGAATCAGCTAGGGCCTTTGGAAGGTTGTGCCGATTGTTTTAGTGATGATTAGGGTTAGTTTCTTTTCTTTTCTATCTTGGGGAATTAAGGTTAGCCACCTAGAGTGTTCATCTTTTTCTTTCATTCACCTCTTAGTGTAGCAAAAAAAGTCGAAACCCAAAGTACACCCCTTCTGTGCCGATTTCTTCTTCTTCCCCTCTCCTTCATTCTTTTCTTTTCCTTTTTGTTTCTTCTCTAGCCGAACATCCCTACCACTCACCTCACTCCCTTTGTCGATCCTATTCCTTTTTTCAAGCCACCATAGCCGAATGCTATAAAAGCCGAAATCCTGAAACGATTGCTTCTTGTGCTGATTTCTCCAAGCCAAAAACCCTCCATTCTTTTCATCCCTTTGACCAATTTCCACCTTCCCTAAACCCTTAGTACTTATCGGCAACACCACTCCAAAACTACTACCCCAAATTATCATCTTCTTCACCAGTCAGAAAAGCCAAAAATGCCACATCCTTAAGAGTCCATAGCCGAAACTTTAGATCTCCTGGATTCGGGTTCTACTATCATTTAGGGGCTAGATCTGCATTAAATTTGAGTAGAAACAGAAGGGGAATCAGTGGTAAGTGCTCATCACCTCAGATCTATTCTTATTTTGCAATTTAGAAAAAGTTGAAGTCCCTAGAGTTTAAGGAAGCTGTCGATTGGGGCTTAAGACCCTAAGGGGTTGTATTAATCGATTTCTTTTGGTGTTAGTGTGATTCAGAGACTACTGACGAGGGCTTGGATCTTTGGAACGACTAGATCTAGATCTAGTCATCGATTTTCGGCAAAGGTAAGATTTTGAGGGTCTTAGGGGCATTGGCTGAATATGGTAAGTGAACATTGAGATTGGTTATACGGATTTGTAAACTAAAAGTTGTGGTAATCGATTGTATGATATTGTGGGGGATCTCATTTGCAGTTATCGCGAATCAGGTGTGTATCGAACACCCTCTCATAGTTTAATTCGACAAAAGCCGAAATGCCGAAATTCCAGCATTTCGTGGGCTTGTGAGTGTGTGAATGCTCACAAGATGTTTAGGAATCGTTAGATCTGAAATCGCAATGTGGTAAGCTAGTCGTGTGTGGAATTTCGTATACTTCGGTAATTGGGCCTCGATGGGCTGCAAATGGGCCCAATGGGCTTACGGGCCCATAGTGGTGAAAACGGGTAATTAAGGTGTACTGATAGATTGTAGGTTCAAAACTGCCTAAATTGATAAATTGATCTTAAAATCTGGACTAAATGGGCTTAAATAGCTAATAGAAACTGTAGGGCCCATTAGGGGTTTTAGGGCCCGATGGCTAAAAATTGTTAGAACGGGTTAATTAAACTGCTGAGATAAAAATTGGGTTAATAATGACTGAAATCTGTATAAAACCCTAGGAAACTGATAAAATTACTGAAATACCTTTATAGGTGGAAAATTACTGTTTTACCCCTAGGAGCAAAATGACTGTTATACCCCTAGGGCTAAGTGTGACCAAAAGACATGTTTTACTGTTACTGTTTACTGCATGCCATGTCATTATTATCTGTTGCATGGGACTGGGATATTGATGGAGGAAGTACTGAAAGTGGCTTGACCACGTACTGGAGGTTTTGCCTTAATTTATTGATATCTGAGTAGCCATGCTACAACTGTGGCGTGTAGGGCTGGGTGGGTTGAGTTATTCCCCACATGCTACAACCAACCAATTCAAACATAATTTTTAACCAATTTTATTATTCACTATGCCATAATCTCATATGCACACTTAGTGCACACCTTACCTCTTTAAACTTGCAAGTTTAACCTCAACATTTCAACCATAGTCAAGCATGCATATAAACTCTAATTTGCTTTATAACATGCCAAAAATTAAGTTAACACTAGCCATACCAATAGCTAGGTTTACATTCATCCATTTCACATCCTCATTAGTACAAGTAGACTATACATGCCATTATACCAAAATGAGATCTATATCTATACCAAAATGAGCTGAAGGATAGTGTGATGTTGCTCTGACTGTCTCCAACTACTATGAGCTTTCGAACACTATAAAATAGGGAAAATAGAATAGAGTAAGCACTTAGTGCTGAGTAAGTCCATGCAAAAAGAATTTAACTTACCACATGTTTCCATTAAATTAAACATACAAGTATCCAAGTAATGGAATATTATCCTATCACACACAATCTCAACACTTTAAGTTAGTCAAATAATTTCATGCAATAACAATTCATAGATGAGCTCATCATTTCATGATTTCTATATGCTTGCCATTTCCATGTCACTTATAACTTTTATGACAAGGTCATTCATGTTCTATTAACCATTTCCAAGTTTATCCTGTTGAATTTATCAAAATTTCGATGGATACTCGGTAGTACACTTATAGTGTACAAATCCATAATCTGTCAATTCATATTTACCCTTGTCAAAGAGCACACTCTCGAATCTCATTTCATACAGCAAGATTACCAGTCTAGGCTAAATCCCCTGTAACATATGCTCAAAGAGTTTTGTCAAGATTACTAGTCAAGGCTAAATCCTTTCAATGGCAAATACTTTATAGAGCTTAGTCTAGATTACCTGTTCAGGCTAAATCCATTCCATAACATATACATCGAGAGGGCTTATATCAGGATTACCTATCCGGGCTAAATCCTGTTTACAGCACATGCAGTATCTTTTTACATTGATCCATCGAATTTCCTTTATTCAACCTGGATTTTCCCCTTTTTCTCAAGTAATATCAAATATTTTATCATATTCATACATTGAACATTCAATTGGCATTCACATCATATAACATGCATTTCAAGTATTTCAAGATTTAGTAGTAAGTTACATGAACTTACCTCGATGCCTGTTCATTGATAAAATCTACTATTCTGAGAATTTTTCTTTTCCTTGATCTAATCTCATATTCGAGTCGTCCGGACCAATATAAATGAATTTAATAATCAATTCCATTTAGTTCATATCCCATTACATTCAATTTACACCCTAGGCAAAATTACTATTTTGCCCCTAAACTTTTTATAAATTCCAATTTCGTCCCTAGGCTTGGAAAATGAAATTCATGCAATTCTATCCTGATTCCAATCCTAGCCGAATTCTATATGTATCAATAACAGTCCATAAAATTTACAATAATCAAAATTTTTCTTTAAATTTCACAAGTTTACAATTTAGTCCCTATTTCACAATTTTATCAAAAATCACTTTGTAAAAGTTGTTTATCTACTAATAGCCTTTCATTTTCTACCATAAATTTTCAATTTTCAGCATATTCATCCATGGCATAACTTTTATACTTTGATAACTTTTCAATTTAATCCCCAAAATAGAGGAAACAAGTTATCCCGATCTCATAATTACTAAAAACGGGACATGAAAACTTACCCAATTAAGCTTGATTAGTTTTCTCCCTCTCTCCTAGGGTTTCCATCAAATTTGTGGAAGAAGATGATAATAAAAGATGATATTTCCAATTCAATCCCATATCATCCTTTATTTTTTCTTAATTCCATTTTATTCCTTTTCCTTTTCCCAAATTTCATGGATGATTCATCGAAGATATTTTCCCATCTTTTGATTGATGGTCTAATTACCATATAAGGACCTCTAGTTTTAAATTTCATAGCTATTTCATCCTTCTAGATTCTAGAACTCAATTTCTACATTTTATGCAGTTAGGTTCTTTCCTTAATTAGTCACTAAATTGGTAACATTTTCCTATTAGTATCTTTATGCAATCTTCCTATCATAATACAAACCATGTCAAAATTTTAAAATCAATTTTCTTTCTAACTCGGATTTGTGGTCACGAAACTACTGTTCTGATTTCACTAAAATTTGGGCCGTTACAACACATTTATATAGTTTAATTACCATCTAAGTCAATTACATTACATTTCGTTAACCATTTAACTTATTTAATTACTAGAAATCTACTTTTGTAACCTTTACGATTTAGTCCTTTTTAATTAATTAACTAACTAAACATTAAAATTTCTTAACCAAATTCTAATATGACTTAATCTAACCCTATAAAAATTAAATAAATAATAAAAGACTAGCTCCCATGTCAAAATCTTGATCTCAAAATCACAGTTTCTAACACCACTAAAAATGGGCTTTAACAATATATCCCAATTAAATAAAAAATGACGTAGAACTTTATAAGGGGACCTGTGAATAACAAATAACAATTTTATTATTAGCACATTAATTGTATTTGTTGTGACATCATTTCTTGTAATCAAAGAACTCATTTGAATATCTGCAGTTTTAAAAAAAAAAGTTCAAACATTTTCACTCATTCACAAAACACATAAATATAATACAAAAGCAGGCAAACAATAATAAAATAATATCATAATAATATATACAAAAGCATGCAAAACAAAATAATATCACTTAAACTTTTTTATTCCTATACATGCAAAAAAAGGATACTAAATTTGTAACAGCCCTAACCCGTATTCGTTGCTAGAATGGGGTTACGAGGCATTACCGGTCATATCACAACTCAAACGGACATCCATTACATTACATACTACATAACTCATTCCCATTACAAAACTTATCATTTAACGCTTAAGCATAATCAAACATGTATCAGCAAATAACATGCCATTTCAAGACTTATGCACATACGCATATATTAAAACTAAACAAACATATATAACCTTAATAATATTACAATTTTTGAACATATTATAGTTACTAAATGACCAAGTCCAAATTTCATTTTTAACCAATTCATGCCTCACTCACTTGACTAATATTAAGCATTTTCTAAGTCCTATAGCTGAATCAAAACATGCAAAGTTTAAAAGTTTTCTACTTTTGCATAATACACACATTTGATCAAATCATGGGGCTCGATTTCTATTAATATAGCGAATAATAACTAATATTATATTTTTCAAACACAAGTGCCGATTCAATATACTCTTATTTGATCTTCTATTTCATCATTAAACAAATTCACATATCATGCATATTATTCTAGGCTAAAACATCCACACGGCATAATAGACATATTTATAAATACACATAAACATGCATTATAACAAGACCAAAATATACATCTTTTCTCATCACAAGTTATGTGTATATAACCATACCAATTTATGTAACACCCGTTACCCGTATCCAACGTCGGAATAGGGTTCAAGGCATTATCAGACTTACATCAAAACATTCATACAAAACCAGGCAATAAAATTTCATCCAAATTAAAACTTTTCATACACATGCATAACATCCCTTATACGGGTCTACGAGGCCCAAAACATACACCAGGGGTGGTTTGAGACTAAACCGAGAACTTTGGAAACTTTTGGAAAACTTAAAAAATTTCATCATGAAACATGGTCATACGCCTGTGTGGCTCGGGACACGCCTGTGTCCTCAGCCCATCTAACTCTCTGTTTCTAACGCCATCACAAAAATAAGGGCACACGGCCAAGGCACACGATTGTGCCTCCACGTCGTGTCCCTCACGCAGCTGAGACACATGGTCGTGTCACAGCCCGTGTGGCTAATTTGAAACTAAAGTACATGATACAGGGGACACACAGTTCGTGTGGACAAATTTTAGGCTATTTTCCAAGCCAATTGCCACCCTCAATAACAAACTCACATGCTTACTTTTATTGACCATTAACATGGCACACTTGAACATTCAATCATCCACAAACAACACAAGATCATGGTAACCTCATATCATATTTTACATACTTAAAACATCATGCTTAGTCAAGCTCAAATTTACTAATTCTCATGCATCAAAGTTTATAAGATTACTCCCATATCACACATTTAAGCCTTAGTTATCAACACATCATCTCATCTCAACTAAACCATCAAGCATTCACCACCAACAATATAACTCATTACATACACACAATCACAAGCCTCATCTTCATGACATAGGCACATGCATAATCATGTAATCAACATAAGCCACCATTTATGGCTATACACAAATTCAACTATAACCATTATAGGCCAACACATTTGGCCACATTAGTAATGACATAACTACAAAAGATAAAGCCCCTATACATGCCATAGACTTAAGTATTTGAATACTTATACCCAAAATGGTAGCTTGATAGTATGATTGAATCTCCGGCGATCTCTAACCCGAGCTAGCTAAATAAACCTATAAGAGATGAAAAGGAAGGGTAGTAGGCTATAAAGCTTAGTAAGTTCATATTAAAATAATAAGCAATTTATTAACTTGCTTCTCAAGGTAATACAACCATATTTGCATTTTTACTTTTGTTCAGGTCAAGTTGTTTTCTCAAGTTGCAGTCACTAATTTATTTATATCTGGATATACAGAACTCCAAATTAAGTTTCGCTAATTTTCCTTAAAACTAGACTCACATATATTCTTACCATAAATTTTTAAGAATTTTGGGTTTAGCCAATAAGTACAGTTTATTCTTTAAAATCACCCCTGTTTCGCTCACGATAGCTTCGACCTTTCTTCGCTAAAAATTAATTATCTGATAGTACTAGACTTGGATGATGTTCCCGTCTATTGTTATTGAAAATAGGCTCATTGAGAATTATAGGCATATAAATTATAATCCATAACTATTTTTGTAAAATTTTTAATGATTTTCTCAAATCAGAGTAGGGGATTTCGAAATCTTTCTAACTCTGTCTCACACAACTTCAAATATCTCATAATAGGAAATTCTTTTGCTTACATCATTTCTTTTATAAGAAACTAGACTCAATAAAATTCAATTACATATTTTATTCAATCTCTAACTCACTTTCTACTATTTTTGGCGTATTTTCAAATTTGGACTGCTGCTGCTGTCCAAAACTGTTTTAGTAAGAAAATGATAATAACTAAATTTACCACACCTTCCTTTCTTTCAATTAGAAATCCATACATTTATAAACATATATCATTATTCACCAAATTAACACAACATCATTTCACAATGCTGATGGACTTGCCATTCATGGATTTCATATTAAGTTGAGTTTCTGTACATACTTGTACCGATCCTTACCATTTCATACATATACATAATGCCGTTGCATCTTCGATGTCTCGCACAGTATGTACCATACTCGATACCTCACACGCTAAGTGCTATTTTGGATGTTTCGCACACTAAGTGCCATCCTCAATACTTTGCACACTAAGTGCCATTTATATATATATATAGCCGAAGCTATCTCAAATTACACACCAAGTGCCACTTTTAGCTGAACCTATTCGAACCGCACACTAAGTGCCATTTTAGCAGATAAGTCATTAATCATAACCATAATCACGTATAGACAATTTATACAATATCATGCATTAAAAGCATAAATTTAACAATGCTTAATACATACGAACTTACCTCAATTGTCAAAACGTTGAAATGGATCGACTAGTCCAAAACTCTATTTTTCCCTTGATATAGACTCGTAGGAGGCTTAACTTGATCTAGTCAATCAAATTCAGCTATTACAATTTATATTCTATTCATTTTAACTCAATTTCATATTTTGGTCAAATTACTATTTTACCCCTACACTTTTGACCTTTTTACAAATTAGTCCCTAATCTCGTAAAATGCAAATTTAGTCAATTTCATCATAGCCCAAGCTATCCGAATTTCATACATGCTCATATCAGCCATATTTTTCATTTATACACACTTTTACCACAATTTATTATATTTCACAATTTAGTCCAAAATTGACATTTTTTGTAACACCCTGAATTAGGGTCTAGAAGAATTGGGTTTTGAAGTCTGGGTTGAATAAATGGAAACCTGAGTAATTGAAAAGTTTTAAATATTATCGTTTAAGAAAAATTTATTTTGAATTACTATTAGAAAATTCTTACTAAATTTATTATTACTGATATTTTAAATTCTTACTGTATCTATTGATGTTTTTAAATTTCTATGAAAATGATAAATTATTATTGTTTTATAATTATTGTTGTTAATTTAATGTTTGAATTAAATTATCAAACATTTTTACTGTATTTATATTTTTACTAATTTATGGAAATTATAATTATTATTATGAGATAAAATTTTTTACTGTATTTGAAAAAAATTATTATTATTATTTACGGTATTAATATTTGAAATTTTTATTAGATCAAAATATATTTATTATTATTGATATTATTATTATTTTTTTATTTAAAAAATATATGTATAATATTTGGTGTTTAAACTCTACTAAAATAATAAGAATAAAAAGAAATTGTTTTAATTTTTCTTAATAGAGGAATCTGGGCATATGGGTTGTTAAAGAGTTGGGTTAAAACAGGACATAAAGAGGAGATTGGCCCAGTGGTTAGGCGTGTTAAGCAGTAGGAAGGGAGCAGAGGTTCGACTCCTAGCATGCGCACAGGTGGGTTTTATTTTTATTTAGTAAGCAGGGTTGCGGCTAGATAAGGTTTAAGTAAAGTTACGAGCAGAGACTAACACAGCGAGTACCTTGGGCGCAGTGGCAGCAGCGCGTTAGAAGGACCGAGGGGGGCACGAGTTCGAGTCCAAGCACTGGCGGAATTTTGATTTCTTTTTAAAGAAGCGGGAACTGCAGCAAGTAAGGTTTAAATTTAAACGTAACGCTAGTATATCAAAGAGGAACGCATGTCCCAGTGGCCAGCAGCGTGCTGGGCAACCTGGAGGTCCCAGGTTCGAGCTTGGGCGCGTGCGAGAGGATGCTCCTTTTTGCTGTGCGCGCGCGAGAGGAGACGTGCTGGGCTGGAGGACCGTGGCAGCGAGCCGTGCAGGAGTGAGCTTCTAAGCAGCAGATTCAAGCGGTGGGGCTGCTATCAAACGGTGGAAAAGTTTGAATCCCATTCAAACTTTTGTTTTTGTTTTATTTAGCTAAAATTAAGGGATTGAAAGTAATTCAAATCAGTTTTGAATTCGGTAGGTAGAAAATTAAGGAGCAAGGCATGGTATTTGAAATTGGGAGGAAATCTATTATATATTTTTTTTATGCCAAAATACCATCGGCATTAGGCTATTAAAGTACCGAAAGAGTTCTCAAATTTTGGCATTATGGGGTTGCTCTTCTCTTGACTTTGTAGGAATCGGTTTTGTGTTCATATTATTATTTTTTCTTTTCACAAACCTTTTACCCTTGTTTTTGTTCTTTCTTATATTTTTCCCCTTTTGATTTTCTTTCCCAAAAGGCCGAAACCCCATTCTTTTACTTAGTCATATCAGGATCATTCCTTTTTATTTTATCTTCTTCTTCGTCGTATCCAAAGCCGAAAACATCGTGTTCATAGGGATTTGGTAGCCAAATTTATAGATCCTTTAAGTTCACTCTTTGCTCGAATTTAGAGGCTGGATTTGCATTGGAATCGAGATAAGAATCATTTTGGTTGAAAGAGCCTGTGGTAAGTATTCGGAATCGTTTATTTTTATTTGAGTTTGTAGAAAAGCTGAATAACCCCTAATCACTTAGGGAGGCTATCATTATAGACTAAAAGGGTTTTATTTGTGTTATATCGTTCTAGTATGAGAAGGCAGAATAAAGGCTGTCGATCAAAGAGATTTGGAAGGCTAGGACCATTTGGGTGACGGATTTAGACGTAGTCATCAGTTTTGGCAAAGGTAAGCAAGTTAGGCCATTTAAGGAGGTTGGCCGAATATGTATGTTGGGATTTTAGTGATTATTCGATTTGGTTTTTAGATATTAATGTGATTTAAATGAATATAGGATTCAGTTGGAGCAGATCTCGTCATCGTTCTTCGTAATCAGGTGTGTAACTTACCCCTTGTAGTAGCTTAGATTAATGTCGGCTGAAAAGCCGAAATGCCGAATCCCGGCATCGTTAAATTTCTGGTAACGAGATAAACAGTGAATATGTTAGAATACAATGGGCTCGGTTAACGAAATCGATGGAACAGGTAAGATTACGATTTTGAGTATGTTGGTAAGTTGGGCCTAGATGGGCTGAATTAGGCCCAATGGGCTTACGGGCCCATTTGGAGTAAAAATTGCTAAAACGGAATTGTGATAAATGTATGATTAACCCAGATAGAACGATAGTAGTATTTAGGCTAAATAGACTTAGAAGGCTAAATCGGTACTCGTTAGGCCCATTAGGGGTTTTGGGCCCAATAACTCGATGTTGCTAAAATAGGCTAAAAATTTCTGTTTTAATACTTTGGAATGTTGAATAAGTATGAAAAACCCTAATAAGTGTTAAAATTACGTAATTACCCTTATAGCTTAAAAATTACTATTTTACCCCTAGGTAGAAATGACCATTATACCCCTAGGGTTGTAAAATAATTATGTTGATTGTGATATTGATATTTTTCATGAAATGATATGATATGCACATGATATGCACATGATATGTATACGATATGCCATGTTATAATCATTACATGCATGGGTTGGGTTTATATGATTGGAGGAAGTGTTAAAGGGCTTTGCCCCAGTATACCGAAAAGGGCTTTTGCCCCAGTTATTAAAAGAGGCTTGGCCTCCAGTTATATGATAAAGCAGCCATGCTGCCAGTGGAGAGTTTGGTTGGGTGGGTTGAGTTATTCCTCACATGGAGAGCTTGGTTGGTACGGGTGGAGAGTAGCGGATGGTGGGTTGAGTATTCTCCCCAACTAGGCTTTGCATACATACATTGACATTACATGTGATATTGAAATGGGCTTTGCACACATACACTGGTATTATATGTGATGTTAAAATGGGCCTTTGGGCCATACCGTTTATAGAAAAAGGCTTCCACCTAGTGAATTGATTTATGAAAAAGGCTAAGGCCCAGTAATCGATATTTGAAAAGGGCTTCGGCCTAGTTATATGTTGAGACTAATTTGGGGGCTTAGGCCTAGTATGCTGATATTGATTTGGGCTCTGTAAGTGGCTTGTTGCACACTGAGTTTTCCAAACTCACCCTTTTTCCTTCCATCATTGCAGGTGAGCCTTAGTCTGGTGGACTTGGAGCTGGGAGGGATTCAGAGTGGCCACATGGACTGGACTATTGGATTTCTAATTAAGTTACCTATTTGAATTTAGATTTAATTATTTATTTCTGGTTTTGGGTTGTAAAAAGGGCCTCTTTAATTATTTTTATTTTGGGTTTTCATTCTTTACTTATTTAAATTGGTTTTAGCTTACGTAGGATATTATTTAAATCGAGTTGAAAATAAATGATTTTAAGACGTGATTTTTATAAAAGTTACTTGTTTGCAAAATCACACGATAACAAAGCAAAGCTTCCGCAATTTTAAATGATCTTGTAGATAAATATTTCAAATAGTTAAAGTGTGGCAATGGTAGTGTGCATGTCTAGGAGTGGATCTAAGAAGAGCTTGGTACTTAAGCAGTCTATTCGACTCACCTCCTCTTTTCTGGAATCCTACCTAGTGCCCAGCTTCCATTCACTTTAAGTCTTAACGAAAAAGGTCAAATTTCTTTGATACTTAAACCGTTTTCAAGATAACATGTTTTATAAAGGTTACGAATCTGATTTTTTTTATATATTGGATTTGTCTTTAAAATAACAGGTTTTTGCAAACTACAAGGGTGTATAAGCTTTCATAAAACTTTTACAAAGGTTTTAACGATGTTTGCAAAGGGATGATTATTTCAATGAATCACGTTTTGGAAAAAGACAAGCTAAGGTTTTATACAAGTTTAACGGTAAGAGTTTTAAAAAAACTTCAAGGGTTTTCAATGAAAGCACGATTTTCGAAAAACACTTCAATGTGACACATCAGACTTGGCTGTAACGTCCAGACCGGGTTTGGGGTGATACATTTAATGGTATCAGAGCCCGGTTACAACAACTCGACTGTGGAACGGGTCTAAAAACAGAAGTTTTTAGAGGGTAAAATAAAGATTTCCGAAAGTCGCTTTAAGAATTTGTTTTTGAAATTGTTTATAAGATTTTCTTTCTACAAATAAATAATTTTGGGAAATTTTAAGTTTAAGTCCAAAGAGGGGTATTTTTGGAAAAATTAGATTTTTGGAAAATTCTGTTTAAAAGAGAATCTGTATACGCTTCTCCTCGAAAGTCAAATTAGGCTGTACTTCTACCTCTGTAACTGGTAGAATATGGGTAGGGTCAGAACGATATCGTCTTAGCATGGATACGTGAAACACATCATGGATATCGTCTTAGCATGGATACGTGAAACACATCATGGATTCTATTTAGCTCTGGAGGTAATTCCAACTGATACGCTACCGGACCTATTCGCTTAAGAACTCGATAAGGCCCAATAAACCGCGGACTTAGCTTGCCTTTCCTACCAAATCTTAGTATCTTCTTCCAAGGCAAAACCTTCAGAAAAACCATGTCACCCACTGAATACTCAATCTCCTTACGCTTCAAATCTGCGTAAGACTTCTGCCGATCAGATGCCTCTTTTAACCGATCTCTAATCACCTTGACCTTCTCTTCAGTCTCTGCTACCAATTCAGGTCCAAGAACCTATCGCTCGCCCAATTCGGTCCAACAGCTAGGTGAACGACACTTATGCCCATACAGTGCCTCATAAGGTGCCATACGGATGCTAGCCTGATAACTGTTATTATATGCAAACTCTGCTAACGGTAAATAATCCTCCCAACTGCCTTGAAAGTCAATAACACATCCCCTCAACATATCTTCCAGAATCTAAATAACCCCTTTCAGATTGACCATCGGTCTGAGGATGAAAAGCCATGCTAAAGTTCAGTCATGTTCCCAGCGCCTCATGTAACTTTTGCCAGAACCGAGATGTAAATCTAGGATCTCGATCAGAAATGATAGACACTGGCACCCCATGCAGTCGTACAATCTCTGCTACATATAATTTGGCTAACTTCTGAAGCGAATAATCAGTACGTACAGGGATGAAGTGAGCAGATTTAGTCAACCTATCCACAATCACCCAAATCGAGTCCTTCTTCGACGGTGTCAAGGGCAACCCACTTACAAAATCCATGGTCACCATCTCCTACTTCCAAAGTGGTACTTTCACTGGTTGCAGAAGTCCAGAAGGTAACTGATGTTCAGCTTTCACTTACTGGCAGGTCAGACATTTTCCGACAAATTCCGTTACCTCACGCTTCAACCCAGGCCACCAATACAACTCCTTTAAGTCATGATACATCTTATTACCTCCAGGATGCATAGCACACAGTCCTTTATGAGCTTCATTCAGAATTGCTTGCCTCAAAATAGAATCCATCGGAATGCAAACTCTACCTCGAAAACAGAGAACCCCCTCACTGTTAAATCCAAACTCGGAAGTATTCCTATCCTTAACCTACTGAAATCGAGAAACCAGAGACTCATCCCTCAACTGCTTTTCTTTAATCTCCTCCATCTAGGTTGGCCTTACTTGCAGTTCTACTAACAGACTACCGTCATCATATAGACTCAATCGGGCAAACATCGCTCTCAGGTCAGATACAGTTCTACGACTTAGGGCATCAGCCACCACATTAGCTTTACCTAGATGATACTCAATCACACAATCATAATCCTTAAGCAACTCTAACCATCTCCGTTGCCTAAGGTTCAGCTCCTTCTGAGTCAGCAAGTACTTAAGACTCTTATGATCTGTGTATAAAATACACCTTTCTCCATACAGGTAATGTCTCCAAATCTTAAGGGCAAAGATTACTGCCGCCAACTCCAGATCATGGGTAGGATAGTTCACTTCATGAGGTTTAAGCTGCCGCGATGCATATGCAACCACTTTACCTTCTTGCATAAGCACACAGCCTAACCCAACATGTGATGCGTCACTGTACACGGTAAAATCCTTTCCAGACTCTCGCTGAATCAATACAGGTGCCTCAATTAGAACCTTCTTCAGTTTCTCAAAAGCTTCCTGCTGTTGCTCGGTCCAAATAAATGGTACTCCTTTCCTTATGAGTTTTGTCAACGGCGCTGCCATCACAGAAAATCCTTCCACGAACCTTCTATAGTACCCAGCTAAACCCAGAAAAATTTGAATTTCTGCCACTGATTTTAGTGGTTTCCATTCCAGAATTGCTTCAATCTTTCGAGGGTCCACCTTAATCCCTTCAGCAGAAACAACATGCCCCAAGAAAGTTACCTCCCTCAACCAGAACTCACACTTACTGAATTTTGCATAAAGCTCCTTTTCCCTTAAAACTTGTAGCACCACACAGAGATGCTCATCATGCCTCTGATTTAGAATAGACCAAAATATCGTCAATAAAGACGACTACAAAACGATCCAAGTATGGCTGGAATACTCGATTCATCAGATCCATAAATGCTGCAAGTGTATTGGTCAGCCCAAATGGCATAACCAAGAACTCATAGTGACCATACCGAGTTCTGAATGCTGTCTTGTGAATATCCACCTCTTTTACCCTTAACTGATGATATCCAGATCGAAGGTCGATTTTAAAAAATACTGAAGCTCCTCTCAACTGGTCAAATAAGTCATCGATCCTTGGCAACGGGTACTTATTCTTAATCGTCAATTTGTTCAACTACCGATAATCGATGCACATTCGCATTGACCCATCTTTCTTCTTCACGAACAACACTGGTGCTCCCCACAGAGACACACTTAGCCTAATAAAGCCTCTATCCAACAGTTCTTGAATTTGAGCTTTCAGCTCCACCAACTCCTTCGGTGCCATCCTATATAGTGCAATGGATACCGGTGCCGTACCAGGCAACAAGTCGATCCCAAACTCAACCTCTCGATTCGGAGGTAATCCTGAAAGCTCTTCAGGAAACACATCTTGAAAATCCTTAACGGTTCTAACTTTATCCACAGTTAGTTCCTCTATTTCTGCTTGACTTATGAATGCCAAATAAGCCTCGCATCCTTTTCGAATCCACTTCTCAGCTCTCAAAGTCGACACCACATTAGACAGATAATCTCTACGCTCACCTATCACCATAACCTCCTCATCCTCTACGGTCTTTAACCTCATTCGCTTTGTAGCACAATCCAGAGTAGCCCTATGCTTAACAAGCCAATCCATTCCTAAGATAAGGTCAAATTCCCCGAAAGGTAGCTCCATCAAGTCTCCAGAAAAGATTTTTCCTTGAGTCTCTATAGGCACATCTCTATACAGTTTGTCTACCCTAACTGAGTGACCCAAAGGGCTTAGTACAGATACCCCATTCACTGTCTCCTCAGAGCGCACACCCAGCAGCCCAGATATAGCACATGCAACATAAGAATGGGTAGATCCAACATCTATCAACGCAGTGTATGGCATACTAGAAATCAAAAACATACCGGTTATAACGTTAGGAGCATCACCCTCCTCTCGGCGACGAGCTGCATACACCAACGCTGGCTGACGAGCCTCAGCAAAACCAGCACCCCTGCCAGGTGCTCCTCGTCCCTGACCATTACCATTTCTACCTCTACCTTGTCCACGGCCTCTCAGAGCTGGTAGTCCACCCCTCACTAGTTGAGCAACCCTCTGATCCATAACTTGTCCCTGATCTGGTTCTTCGGGACAGTCTTTAACCCTATGCTCCATCGATCCACATTGAAAACAAGCTCCAGAATGTTTCCGACACTCGGCCATATGTACCTTACCACAACTCCTACAACCCTGTGGTCGAACAGTGTTCATTGGCACCGCTCGCACTGGTTCTGCCACTCTTGCTCTCTTAACATTCCTGTTGGCCCCACCTGATGGTCCAGAATCCCTTCGGAAGCGGTTCTTATCCTTTTCGCGATTCTATCTTTCTGTCCGTTTTACTTCTTTAGCTATCTTAGCTTTCTCAACAAAAGCAGTAAAGTTACGCTCTTTCTGCGGAGCAATCAGCACCCTCAATTCATCCCTCAGACCATCCTTGAAGCGCACGCTACGCTCATACTCAGTAGCAACTATCCCAGAAGCATACCGGCTCAGCCTTAGGAATTCAGCCTCGTACTCAGATACTGTCCTACCTCCCTGAACCAAATTCAAGAATTCTTTCCGGCGGGCATCCACATAGCTAGCCCCAACATATTTCCCTTTAAAGGCTGTCTTAAACAGCTCCCAAGTTACCTCACCAACTGAATTTCCATCTCTCACGGTGAGCCACCACTGATAGGTTTTATCTCTAAGCAATGATACAGCTCCCTTCAGCTTCTGCTCCACGGAGCAGTCCAGATCATCCATGATCCGCTCTGTGGCCTCCAACCAATATTCGGCCACATTTGGGGCTACACCGGATACGCCCCTAAAGAATTCTGCTCCATTAGCCCGGAGTCGTTCAGAGATAGATCCCCGAAATCCATTACCGGTACTTACCCCAGCAACCCTTTCCAGAACTCGTAGCATTGCTTGCGATAGGGCGTCATCCCCTACACCCCGATCATGAGACTCCACCTCCGTTACCGGTGGTATCGGTACATCAGCTGCTGGCGCATGACCCGAAGATGAAGATTCAGCTCGTGTACTACCTCGGCTACGTCCACGGCCCTTACCACGAGCTGCTCGCGTACTCATTTCGTATTATCTATTTTAGAAATTTTATTAGTCAGATTAATATTCCAGTGTTTATTACAGATGTCTTATGAATAAGTAGGATTTCAGAGTTTGTTTTCTTTCGCGGACACCTAGCTACAATCTCAATCTACTTATCAAAGTTTCTATAGTTTCAGTAATATCCTAACTAAAGTATCATAATAAAGTCTTAGTCAGGCATATAATCAGAATTTCAGAATAAATCAGAAAAGTTCAGAAAACTTACAGGCTTGGGCCGGAGATTCGGTGTGCTACTCTTTAGAAGACAAATTACAAAGGAAACTTAATTTATTGTTTGAAAATAAATCATTTATGCACGAAATAAGTTCATCAAAACAAGTTCCAATTAATTTTGAAAACACTTGTTAAAAACATGATCTTTCGAAAATCTTTGTTTTGATTGTTTGAGAAGTTCCATTTTTAGACCCGATCCACAGCCGAGTTGTTGCAACTTAGCTCTGATACCACTAAATGTAACACCCAAACCCGACCTGGACGTTATGGCTAGATCTGGTGTGTCACATGGACCTACATCTAAGTTTATGACCTTTTTGCTTGTTGTGGCTTGAGTGAGAGTTTCATTAAAATAGCGGGTTTGTGAAAAGTCATATTGTTAAGCCTTTAGGTTATCCACATTTTGAACTAGTTGAGTTTTGAAAACATTCTTAAGAATTTGAAAACCCGCGCAGCCTATGACTAGCAGTTTCGATAAAGTATGAATTAAACCATTATTAAAAACAAAACCAATAAAGAAATTTAAATAGCAGCCTTATTACAATTTAAGCCCCAAAAATAGCATAAAAAATACTTAAAATAAAAAGAAACCGAATTTACAGATGCTGTGGCCACTCCGAATCTCTCACAGCTCCAAGCCCACTATGGTTGAGGGTTACCTGCAGAGATGAAATTAAGGGGTGAGTTTGACGACTCAGTGTGTAACATAATCTCAACCATAGGCCAAAACAGATCAAGCCTCAGATTCATATTTAATTGGGCTTTGGCCCATTACAGAAATCAGGTTAAGCCCATAGGCCCATAACAGACACAGATCAGATATATTATACAACCAGAAAACCCAACCCAGATCCATCCATAACACCCCCGTACCAGCCTTACACCATGTGGGGAGACTACTCGACCCACCCAACCGCTACACACCACAGAAATTTGCAACGAGGCTGCCAGATATTGTGACGAGGTCACCAGATACAGATATTATGGCGAAGCCACCAAAACAGATATATATGTGGCAAGGCTACCAAAACAGATATATATATGTAGCGAGGCCACCAGATTGCAGCGAGGCTGCCAGAACGCTTCCTTCATCATAAACCCAAACCCCATGCAACAGATATCATGCAATGGCATATAATATACATAATCTCATGCATCAAACATACACATGTATTATAAGATGTGACATAGAGAAACAGAAAATCATACGTTTCATACAGATTTTACCCTAGGGGTATAAAGGTCATTTTGCACCTAGGGGTAAAATGGTAATTTTTCATACTTAAGGGTATTTTAGTCCTTTTCCATATTTTCCGAGATTTTACACATGTTCAATTAATTAGCAGTTCCTAGATATCCCCAAAAGTCCATTTAAGCTCAATTTCCAATTTTGCCTTTTTTAGCCTAAAAACCCCTAATGGCCTTACTAAATTCATTGAGTCCGTTAAACCATAATTCTTATGCTCAGATTACCATTTAACCGAGTTATTAGTATTGTTCCACGAGAATACCTTTAACTATACTTTTACCATTTTGGGCTCGGAAGCCCCTTGGGCCAAGACCCATCTTGGCCCATCGAAGCCCATCTTACCAAAACATTCTGAATTGCACCTTCTGCAATTCCTCCACCACCGAATTCATGGTTAACCCAAACAGAGTAAATGATTACTCTTAAATATTGCACAAATGCGTTTTCGGTCACTTTTAACCAGTTGTCGGTCACTTTACGGTCATTACGGCTTTTACCACTTCAGTCTAAAAGTTGGGATTAGTTACACACCTGTTAACTGTCGAAACCGTTGACGAAATCCACGAACGAAAACCTATCGTTAATCACCTTAATGTTAGTTTAATAATCTTCAACCATAAAACCAAAATCTCTTTGCTATAATCGGCTAACATGGCCCAAACATTGTAATCTTACCTCTTTTTATCGGTTATAGACTAAATCCCGATATCCAATCGCGTTAGTCCCCAAAATCCCTTGAAGCACGTCCTTTATTCCCTACACTAGCGCATACAAATAGAAGGTAAAGCCACAAGACCCCTTTGAGTCCCAACGATAGCCTCCCTTATAGGGCTTCGGCTAAAACCTTGAACATAAACAATTAACGGGAAAAAGCACTTACCACTATGCCCGTCGGTACAAGAAGAGTCCTAGATAGAAGTATAATCTCGATCTAAAATACTCATTCCACAGCCCCAAAGCAAGATAGGTTTGGTCTAAAATTCGGACTTGAACACCACAAAATATGAAGGTTTGGCTTATAAGGACAACTGAGATTCGACCACAACAAGTATCTAGTCGATTTGTTACTAAAAAGAAGAAGAGAGGAGATACAAGCAAGGTGGGTTTGGTTATGGAAGATATCAATAAAAGAAGAAGAAACAGAAGAAAGGTATGAGGCTAACAAAAAACCGACAAGGTGCAAAGGGGTTTCGGTCAACAGGAGAATCGGCAATGGAGTGTTTGCTAGCTTTTTGTGACTATCAAAAATAAAACAAGATAAAAACAGGGAGATATGAACGATAGAAGGAGGAAATAGAAGAGAAAGAATCTAAGAATTGAGATTGAAGAGGGAATAGGCAAGCAATTGGTTCAACAGAGGAAAATACGGCACAAGGTTGTGTTTTGGAAGCCCTACATTCGGCTTCTAGCAAAATGAAGAGACAAGGAGGAACCCTAAACACTATCCCTGACTATGACTCGAGTAACAAAAGAAAAAATGAATGACTTACACCCAAAACTCCCTATCACATTCGGCACACTCAGGAGCCTAATTGCCGAAATACTACCTAAAGCAGAGTGCCGAATTTGCCTTCCCCAAGAGTCCTCTGGCCAACGGCCAACCACCATTTTCAAAATTCAAACTCCCTCAACCTCCTCCTAGATTTGCTCATTTGACTGATTCAAATTTCTCTCTAAGCAGAGTTTAACTCTGCTTCAAATTCTTACCTGCTTCATGCACAAAATAAAACGCCACCTTACATACTCTGGGGCTTGAACCTTGGACCTCCAAGCACTCTTAGGCGCCACTTTTATAGCTCCTAAGTGGCGTCTTATTGCCACTCCACCACTAGCCAGTTTATGCCATATTTCACAGATATTTTCTTATAACACCTACCTTCCAGAGACCCCTATCTCCTAAGTCAAAACTACAAAATTTTGCCGAACTTCTAACCAATACCTGGGCCTTTCATAGGCCCATTAACATTCCCCAAACATGCATTACATACCCAAACACTAGAGTTAAACATTTTATCTGATAAAGAACAATCTAAGAGAAACCTAAAAATTAGGGCGTTACATACACCCCTAAAAATCTCGGCTCCGTTAGCCCGAAGTCGTCCAAAAATAGAACCTCGATTCACCGTTCTCATGCTCGCTCCAGCAACCCTTTCCAGAACTTGTAACATCACCTGGGACAAAGCATCGTCCCCTGTGGCTAGATCATAAGACCCGGTCTCAGTTGCTAGTGGCACTCGTGCCTCCTTAGCTGGCATATGTCCCGAAGATAAAAGCCCAGCTTGCGTACTTCCTCAGCTACGACCCCAGCCTCTTTCACGTGCTGCCCTTGTACTCATATCGTATTTTCTGATTACGAATTTTATGAATCAGTTCAATATTCCAATATTTATTACAGATGTCTTATGTATAGATAGTATCTTAGATTTTTTGTTTTCGTAGAGTCGTAGCCTAGCTACAGTTTCAGTCTTCTAAAGTTTTCAGTTTTCCTACTGTCTCAATCTTCTACAGTCATAGTATCACCCTAACTACAGAGTCTCAGTAGGGTCTAAGTACTATCTACAGTAATATTGCGGTTTTACAGTAAAGTACAGTAAAGCAGAAAATACTTATAGACTTGGCGCTGGAGATTCAGTGTGCCACTCTTTAGAAACCAAATTTAGAAAAAACCAAGTTTTGTCGATGCTAAATACTTTGAATAAACTTTGTTTCCAAAAACCCTAGACCTTAAGTAAAATGAAAACATTTTCACGAAGAGAATCAATTTTAACAGGGTTCCTTAAGGAAGTTTTCCAAAACCAAATTTTCAAACTACAAATTTGGGCTTTAATTTAAATTTTATGAAAACATTTAGACCCGTTCCACAACCGAGTTGTTACAACCGGGCTCTAATACCACTAAATGTAACACCCCAAACCTGGTCCAGACATTATGGCCAGATCCGATGAGTCACATGGACACTTGACTAAACCTTGATCTTCTTTTAATTAAACATTAGGCCGTTTGTAGTAAAACTATGTTTAATAGCTTGTAAATAAGAGTTATTCTCAGTTTTAGAAACCGTTGCTACTGCTAGGAAAAATCTCACTTTTTAGCAAATCTTGTTATTATGTTATTGTTGTTAAGTAGTCCATTTGTCACGTGTTGTATGTTTTGAAAACGTTTTCTTAGATTTGAAAAGCTCTCACGAACTAGTCTACCGTAAAGAAAACAAATAATAAACGAAAAATCCAAAACAAAATACTCCAAGCAGCCTTATTACAATTTAAAACCCAAACTAAAATAAAGCATTAATAAAGTAAACTTAGATAACTATAAACCAGAAAGTAGTTCACATGGCCACTTTGAATCCCTCGAAGCTCCAAGTCCTCTATGGTTGGGGGTCACCTGCGTGGATGGAAAAGAAAGGGGGTGAGTTTGTGAAAACTCAGTGTGTAAAGAAACCTAACCAGTGTCATAGATCAGTCGCAACTCAGTCTGGGCTGAAGCCCTATTCAGATACATATTAAACTGGGCCTTGGCCATATTCAGAAAACAGTGTGGGCCTATTACAGAAACAGATCAGATTATAATAATATATGCATGTATGCAAAGCCCAAGCCCAAGCCCAATCCAGCCCTACACACCACTCGTACTTGGCCTACACACCATGTGGGGAATAACTCAACCACCCAGCCCTACACACCATAATCGTAGCAGAGTTGCTAAAACAGATATCGTGGCCAAGCCACCAGAACAGTAATACGAGGCAGAGCCTCTGAGCAGATTACATGGCATTGCCACTTTTAGCACTTCCTCCACAACAATAACCCAATCCCACGCAAATCAAAATATAATATGACATGGCATACAGGATATCAGAAACAGTAATCATGCAAATTAGTCAACTTTCCTTTAGAGGTAAAATTGTCATTTAGCATATAGGGGTAAAACAGTAATTTAGCATCTAGGGGTAAAATAGTCAATTTCACTCTTTAGGGGTATTTCGGTCATTTAGCTATGCTTTAGGTTTCATGCTTAGTATGACCTTCTAGCACGTTTAACATAGCTCCGAGCGACTCAAACAGCCCATTTACTCATATAGTGCCTTCGAGCCCTAAAACCCCTAATGGGCCCGAGGAAGCCCACATGCCATTGTGGCCCGCCCAGTCAGATTTTACACATAATATCACAGAATTAATGACCAACTTGACAAAAATCCCACTTATCGCACACTTTTACCCATACGGGCCTGTAAGCCCATTGGGCCCAATTTTGCCCTATCGAGGCTCAAATCCACCTAAGTGGACGAAAATGCGCACAGCAGTCTTGCCGTCCATTATTGCCAATTTCACAGTTTCATACCGACCCACGAGTGCTTGCACGCTCGTAAGCCCTCGAAATGCCGACTTTTTGGTATTTCGGCTTTTTGGCTTTTGCCAATCTAATCTACTAGAGGGTCTCATTACACACCTGTTTGCGAACTACTTCAAGATCCCGTGAGCGATCAACCTACAACAGTTTACCCAATATGTTATTCTATAAACTAATCGAAACCACCATTATCTTACCCCAAACACAATCGGCAACCACTAAACAATCAACTAATTCTTACCTTGTCGAAATCTAGCCCTAACTACTAGATTGCTTCCCTTCGGTCTATCACCAAGCTTCTTTTACTAGATCCGCAACAACGAGCCACTGAAAACACCATGGACTACAAAAGTAAGGGGTTCAAATCAACTTTACCAGACATAGACCCAAAACTAATTAGTACCTAGGGAAATAAAGCCTTCGGCTGTTCTTTGACAACTTGAACAAAAAAGGAAGAAAAGAGTCTTACCCAAGAATTCGCTTGATTCAATTGCTATCCCAGAATTTGCCTTACACTAAACCAAGTCCCGATCTCTTATGGATCTACTCAAAACTGAAGATGGAGAAGAGATCTAAAGTATTCAGCCAAAGGGTGAATGTTTGCAAATAGAGGCTACTAGGGAGTGCGAGAGAGAAAATAATAACGAAGAAGAGTTTTAGGTTTGGTATTTTTGCTATGGAGGAATCGACCAAGGAAGAGATCAAGAAAATTCAGGATTTCGGCTTTTAGAGAGATTGGCCAAGAAGAAATTGACTAGAAGGATTTCAGGTTTCAGCGCTTGAAACAATCGGCTAGAAAGGGTTTAAAGAGATCAGTTCAATCGATGGAGAAAAGGAGAAGAAAAGAAAAAAAGAGAAGAAGGAGGAGAGTAGGTTCGGCCAAGAGAAAGAAATTGGCATTAGGGGGATGGTGTGCACAAAGTTTTCAGCATTTCTGAATAAAGAAGAGAAGGAAAAAGAATGAATGATAGAGCCTAACAACTATACCTATTCGGCAACCAAGAAAGTGACCAAAATTTGACAAAATCCTGAAAACTGACCACAAGAAATCGGCACACAGCTAGCCACCAATGCCGAAATTGCTACCCTAAGCCCTCATAGCTGAATATGCCCTGTAACACTCCCACAATCGGCCAACTCTCCCCTCATAACTCAATCCCTAAATTTTTTCCTTGATAAACTCCCCCTTATCACTCCTTAATCCAATCCCATGAGCACTTCAAACTCTTTCCTTTAGAATTTCACTTTGAGTCCGCCACTTACCATGCACATGCAATAAAATAAAAGAAGCACTTTGCTAACCAATGGATTCAAACCACAGCTCCCTCACAAGCCATGTCACGCCACCTCTTGTGTTTTAAGTGGTGCCATCTTGCCACTATAACACAGGCTTTCTTGTGCTAGAAATCCCCAACTTTTAGTTAAAATCCCACTTAGCCAATGCCCCTTCTCTTTTAAGTCTAAAATTTAAAATTCTGCCAGGCTTTAAACTTAAACCCATGCCTTCTAAAGGTCCACTAAATACATCGAACATGTCAATATAACACTTCATGACATGCAAAAATAAATTCATGCAAAACTTAAAAACCCTAAAAATTAGGGCGTTACAGCATAATAGTAAAATACTACTCAACTTACATACTTACATTCTCAATCTCATCATATCCTCAATTTATCTTACTTTCCTCAAATTATGCTCTTCAATACTTTCTTGATCTTATACAAAGCCACATTACCACTATAGTCTTATGTGTCAACTTATTCGAATTCTCATTTTTAATGTCAAATCATTATCGAACATTTCTTAATTATTACCATTATATTAAAAAACCTACACTAAAAAATTTATAACTAATATATCCATTTAGCACTCGAACATGCTTAATTAAATGCTTATTAAACACATGAACTTACCTCGATACCAATAAGGCCATTTTGACCAACTTTCCTGATTTTTTATTTTTCTCCCGTTCTAGGTCCAAATCTTGTTTTACGGGACCTAAAACATCATATTTCACTTATTTAATCAATGTACTAACCATTTCAGACCTAAAACATATTTTTACAAAATTTACATTTTTACCCCTAAATTTTTGCATATTTACACTTTTGCCCCAAAGCTCGGAAATAATTTTTTATTCAATGTCTTTTCATTTTAGGCCTAACTAAACCATTTCATAAATATGGCAGCCCACAATTCTCTTTAAAACTCACACTTATGACCAATTTTATAACTTTTACGATTTAGTCCTTTCAAACGTTTTCGTCAAAGTAAAAATCGTTTCTTTAACCATAAATATGCATAATCTACCATAATTAGTCAAAATGCACAATTATTCAACATGGGTCAATTTTTGAAATCAAACCCTAGCTCAAATAAATGGTAGAAATAGAGAAATCATGTTACTGGGATTTCAAAAAGATAAAAATCATTAAAAACAGGGCTAGAACGGACTTACAATCGAGCTTGGAAGCTTGAAAAACCCTAGCCATCGTTTCTCCATGCTATATTCAGCCTTGAGGAAGAAGGTAAGCAAAATTTTGCTTCATTTTCCATTTTTAATTCTTTTAAATTACTAAATGACCAAAATGCCCTTAAAGACTTTTCTTTCAAATTCGTCTTATTCATGCCCATTTTTGTCCAACAATTTAACCAATGGTCTAATTACTATTTAAGGACATTCAATTTAAAACTTCATAACAATTGGATACTTCTAACATGTGGAACTCAACTGTTGCACTATTTATAATTTAGTCCTTTTGAATAAATTGAGTGTTCAAATGTCGAAATTTTCGAACGAAATTTTCACGAAATCTTTCTGTGAAATTGTAGATCATAAAAAAATAGAAATAATATTTTCCTTGTTGGATTTGTGGCTTGGAAACCACTGTTTCGACTAGGCCCAAAATCGGGATGTTACAACCAACCATGCCAAAAATTACCCAAGTCACGTGGCTATACATAATACCAAAACTTTTAATTATTTACAAGCCAATTCAAATAGCTAAATTCATAACCAAACTATAGAGTAAAATGACAATTACTCTTATACATGCCATATAACCAAATTACACAAGTTCAAATGTACCAAAATGATAGCTAGATAGTATGAATTACTATAAAACATAGAAAAGAAAATAGAGTAAGCTATATAGCTTAGTAAGCTCGTATGCTTAATGTAAAACTTACCATATATACACAATTTTAACAATCAACATAAAATAACATAACTCATGTTGAACCACAAACCTATCACATGTTCAATCACAAGATTAGATATGAAATTCATAGGTTTCTTCGATTCAATGCTTGTACGATTCATGTACATACCTGTAACAACACGTATCAATCTCATATTGATCCATATACTTGATATACTCATTGAACCATTTAGAATAATATCGGATACCCGGGAATCTTGCACCCTAAGTGCCAATTACATAGCTGAAGCTATTTCAATCTCATATATCATATAATGATCACTCTCGAGCTATCAACGGGTCTGCTCACACAAGATGATGGTCATGACATAGATACACGGTGCTGCTCACACAAGCTAACGAGAATCCGCAACACATGTCGGATAACTTAGCCGCTGATAGGATGTACAGACCAGCTCCCAAATCACATAACCATAAATGATATGTCATTCGTGTAACACCCCTATCCTATTATCGTCGCAGGAATAGGTAGGGGCGTTACCGGATATTCAGAACAGATCAGAACAAAATATTCAGAGATCATAACAAAATTCAAACATAAAGTCCCATTTTTGAAAGTCCACTAAACCCCAAACATACATTTAGACAGGGTAGGGACTAAACCGAATACATTCTTAAACTTCAGAACATATAAAATTTTTCTAACTTTTCGAGGTCACACGCCCGTGTGACCAGGCTGTGTGCCCCACATGAGACTCAGGCATGCCCATGCACCTAAGCCGTGCCAAAATAGTGTAGGCATACTTTTTTTTGCCATGGCCACGAGACACGCCCGTGTGTCTTGGCTGTGTGTGTTTTATGCCCAATACTGGAAAATCAGCACAGCCTTAAGGCACGCCCGTGTGCCCTAACCGTGTGGCACAATGCAGGCTTGGTTTAAGCCATACTTTACACCCAATAAGGGTCAAACCTACAAGCCAAATTCATGTCACAATAATACCATAATTTCAACTCAATTCAATGCCTTGAAACATACCTCAACATGATCAAACCATTCAAATACAAATCTCACACAAACATGTCTTCATCACTAACAAAGTTCATGACCAAATACATAGTACATATCTATTTAATACCACATCCAAATCTTACGATTTATTCACCTTGACATGTTTCAAGATGACCAAAGCAAATTAGATCATAAAACCATCATAATCTCACATAATTTGGCATCACAAGCCATAGACCAAAATCAAACACAAACATACCATTTGCCATCCAATTCACATGGCATTACAAATCAACATATTCAAGCCTTATACATAAACACTCTAGCCTATACATGCTATACTTAAACTTTATACATTCAAAAGGTACCAAAAACAAGCTCGATAGTGTGGTGATGATCTTTGACTATCCCCGAGCCTTCAGTAGCTACAATATCTGTAAAATAGTTGAAAGAATAAACAGAATAAGCTACAGTGAGCTTAGTAAGTCAAATACAAAATTATGCAATCTATAATCATAATACGATGACCATTTCCCACAGATATTCCACTATTCAAATTTGTTCATTTTACTCAGACTTCTAGTTCACACAATTTGCATACCTTTCATAGTTGGAAATTCAGTACAAAACAGACGTACCTGAGTCAGACTCATAAGGTATGCATTTATTCACATATAAGAATTTCTCCTCAAATCATTCAGAAACGTTACAGAATTCAAATTGGCCTGAAATAATGTCGACGTCCCAAACGTGGTCTTACATGTTATTCAATGTCGATGCCACTGTCTTGGATAGGGTCTTACATGAAACATATATGATGCCAGTGTCCCAGACACGGTCTTACACATAATTCTTAAATCAATGCCTACATCTCGGACGAGGTCTTCCATGATATCATTTTACCATTACTTAATCAAATGTGATTTAGAATTTCTATATCAGGCTTTCATGGCCTTCCAATACAGTTTATAATTCAAGCATTAATATCGAACATTAATACAACGCATATTTGTATATTGACTTACCTCGTACGAATTTAAACAGATTCGAGCCGACTACTCAATGATTTTGGACTTCCCTCGATCTAAGTCCATTTTTCTTAGTTCTTGATCTAAATCAATTCAAATTCGACCATTCAATTATTCATTTCATTCAATTCAATCCATGAACACAATTTAAGGCATTTTACATTTTAGCCCTCACAATTTTAGACTTTAACAAATTAGTCCCTAATACACAAAGACATCAAATTCACAAAAATCATTTAAATACAAGCTTGGCCGAATATTTGTGGCTTTCATAAATCCCCATATAACATATTTATTTCACAAATTAGTCCTCCCAAAGTCTCATTTTCACTAATTAGCCCACATAGTTCAATTTTATAAAAAATTCATGGTAAAACATGTTTATTCAACACCTATCCACCTTCACTCAATTTCATCACAAAGCTTCAAATAGCATCAATGGCATCTTTCACAAACTTCATCAAAAATAAAAATTGAGACATTGGCATGAAAGAATACGAAGCAATGATCGCAGAAACATAGAAATTATCAAAAACAGATCAAAAACACATACCAAATTAGCCAAAGCAATTGCCGAACCCTAGCTTGCTTTTATCCTTTTCTTTTTGTTTAATTTTCGGGGGAAGAGAACATAAAATGAACTAATTTTTCACTTTGTTTTGTTTAATAAACATTAATAAAATAATTACCAATTTATCCCTCATTTAAAACCATAATAAAACACATGCTTTAAGGTCATTTATGACCATTTAAACCTTCAATGGTTTAATTACCCAATAATGCCATAATTATTAAAAGCTATTCCAAAAGCATATATGCAAATGTGACATGCTAATTTTATCACCTATGCATTTTAATCCTTTTTCACAATTAAGCACAGAAACGGTCAAATTAATTCACAAAAATTTCGCAGATGCAGATTCATATAACACAGACACAAAAATTAATATTAAAACATTTTTCAAACTTGGATATGTGGTTCCGAAACCACTTTACTAACTAGGGTCCAAACCGGGCTGTTACAATTCTCCCCCCTTAGGGATTTTCTTCCCTGAAAACTTACCATTAAACATATTCGGATATTGCTGTTTCATTGCACTTTTAGGCTCCCAGGTAGCCTCTTCTAGTCCGTGACGATGCCACAGTACTTTTACCATTGGAATTTTCTTGTTTCACAATTCTTTCATTTCTCGAGCTAAGATACAAATAAGTTCTTCATCGTAAGACATATCAGAGTCTAATTCAATCTTAGAAGGAGATATCACATAAGACGGATTAGATCTATAATATCGAAGCATCGACACATGAAATACATTATGTATCTTTTCTAGCTCAGGTGGCAACATCAGTCTACAAGCAACCGACCCCACTTGCTCAATAATCTCATACAGTCCTGTGAACCTCAGACTCAATTTGCCTTTTTTGCCAAACCAAAACAATTTCTTTCACAGAGACACTTTCAGAAATACTTTGTCGCCAACCTCAAATTCAATATCTTTCTGTTTCAGACTCGTATATGACTTCTGACAATCAAATGCTGCCTTCAGACTATCTCGGATCACTTTCACTTTCTGTTCTGTTTCTTTTATTAGATCAATCCCATAAATCTTATTTTCACTAAGCTCAGACCAGTATAATGGAGTTCTACATTTTCTACCATACAAGGCTTCATACGGGGCCATTTTTATGCTTGATTGAAAACTATTATTATATGCAAATTCAATCAAATGTAAATACTGTTCCCACATACCTTTAAACTCCAAAATACAACATCTAAGCATGTCCTCGAGTATCTGAATGATCTGCTCAGATTGACCATGTGTCTGCGAATGAAAAGCAGTACTGAAATGCAATTTCGTACCTAAAGCTTCTTGCAACTTTCTCTAGAATCATGAAGTAAACCTTGGATCTCTATCAGATACAATAGACAATTGTACCCCATGCAATCTCATAATATAAACAATGTAAAGCTCAGTTAACTTTTCAAGTGAGTAGTCAGATCGTACCGGAATAAAATGAGTAGACTTCTTCAATCGATCAACGACAACCCAAATTGAATCTTTCTTTTTCAAAGTTAGGGGTAAGCCAGAAACAAAATCCATAATCACTCGGGCCCATTTTCATTCAGGAATCATAATCAGTTGTAATAAAGTATAAGACACCTGATGTTTTGCTTTTACTTGTTCACATATTAAGCATTTAAGAACAAAATCAGAGATATCTCTTTTCATTTGTAGCCACCAGTATAACCGCTTTAAATTATTATACATTTTTGTGCTACCCAGATGTATAGAAAATTTACTACTATGTGCTTCACTTAAAACCATCTGAATTAATTCAGAATTTCTCAGAACGCCAATTCTATTTTTGAATCTCAAATAATCATCTACATCAATCCAAAACTCAGAATCAGAATCACACTGAGCTCGTTTCACTAGCAACTCATTATCTACTTTTTGAGCATCAATGATTTGTTGCAAAAACAAAGGTTTTACTTTTAATTCAGACGACACGGAATCATCAAAAAATGGGTCAACATTAGTATTTAAAGCACATAATTCATATAGTGATTTTCAGCTTAAAGTATCAGCTACCACATTTGCTTTACCCGAATGATAATCAATAACAAGTTCATAATCTTTTAACAGTTCCAACCATCTTCGCTGCTGCAGATTCAAATCTTTCTGAGTCATCAGATATTTCAAACTTTTGTGATCTGAAAATATGTGACATTTCTCACCGAACAAATAATGACACCAAATTTTTAATGCAAAAACAATGGTAGCTAACTCAAGATCATGCGTCGGATAGTTCTTCTAGTGTGGCTTTAATTGTCTAGAGGCATATGCTATAACCTTGCCTTCTTCCATTAAAACGCAACCCAGTCCATTCAATGAAGCATCACTGTATATAACAAATTCTTTACTCGTTTCAGGTTGCGTAAGTACAGAAGCTTTAGTTAACATGGCTTTCAACTGATCAAAAATATTCTGACGTTTATTAGACCATTCAAACTTTACATCTTTTTGTAGAAGTCTTGTCATCAAAGTTGCAATAACTGAGAAACCCTTTACAAAGTGACGTTAATAACTAGCAAGTTCCAGAAAACTACGGACTTTAGAAACATTTCTCAGAAGTTTCCAATCCAAAATAGCTGAGATTTTGCTCGGATCAACCTGGATACCTGATGCAGATATAATGTGACCCAGAAAACTAACTTCATGTAACGAGGATTCACATTTGCTAAATTTTGCATACAATTTGCTTATCACGCAGTGTTTGAAGTACAATTCTTAAATGTTTAGCATGATCACTTTCATTCCTCGAGTAGATCAATATATCATCAATGAAGACAAAAAAAAATTAATCTAAATATGGTCTGAAAATTATGTTCATCAGATCCATAAACACAGCAAGAGCATTCGTTAATCCGAAAGGCATAACTAAAAATTCATAGTGCCTGTACATCGTTCGGAAAGCTGTTTTCAAAATGTCAAAGTCTTTCACACATAACTGATAGTAACCAGATCTCAGATTTATTTTCGAAAATATAGAAGCACCTTTTAGTTGATCAAACAAATCATCAATTCGGGGCAAAAGGTATTTATTCTTTATAGTCACTTTGTTGAGCTGACGATAATCAATACACATTCTCATTGTGGCATTTTTCTTTTTCAGGAACAAAACAGAAGCATCCCACGGTGAGAAACTCGGTCTAGCAAAGCCTCAATCAGTCAATTCTTGTAACTGGGTCTTTATTTCTTTCAGTTCAGTTGGTGCCATTCTATACGGAGCTATTGAAATCGGAGCAGTTCCCGAAACTAGTTCAATCCCAAACTCAACTTCTCAAATTAGAGGCAAACTCGGAAGTTCTTCAGGAAAGACATCAGAGAATTCACATACAACAGGCACTGATTCAATCTTTTTATCAGACACTTTTGAGTCAATCATGTAAGCAAAGTAGGCTTCACAACCTTTTCTTACATACTTCTGAGCTTTTAATGCACATATCACAGTCGGTATGTGACTGTCCAATTTAGACCCTAATCGGAAAGGTGGTTTTGGGACCACAAATCTGAGTCAGAAAAATATATAAATATTATTTTTCATGTTTATTATATGTGAATTTGCATATGTGAAAATTTCATACAAAAATTTGATTGTTTGTGTGCTTAATTTAAGAAAATGGCTTAATTGTGTAAGTTGAAAATTTGATAGTCTAATTTATAAAGGTGGAATTGATTGTGGCTTTTTGATATGGAGTAATTATGTTACAAATAGTCCACTATTTAAGTGATGGCCGAATGTACCCTTATTGTATATGGTTATGTTATTATTATTATAAGGTTAAATAGGTAAAATATGTTAAAAGTTAGTTTATAATATATTAAAACATAAAAAAATAGAAGCCATGCATTCATGCCTTATTCTTGCCGAATATTTGAGAAAGAAAAGAAGAAACATGCTTTGAGAATTTTGGCACTTTAGCAAGCTAAAATTCAAGATAATTTCATGTAGCTTTTGTTAATTTTAATAGATTTGAGATCCTTGTTTAATAATTTTTAAAGCCCACTTTGAAATTTTTGAAATGGTGGAAAAATATATGTTCGGCCATGAATGAAAAGTGTTGAAATTGTGTTTGAATTTAGAATTTAAGTACAGGTATTAATGAATATTTTATGTATTGGAGTTTTGTATGACTTTGAGTTTATAAGATTAAATTATAAATTTGTAAATTTGAATGACTAAATTTTATATATATTTTTTGAAATAAATGAATTAGGACTTATCTGAGGCAGGAGCATATTCAGCCTAGGTGTACCAAGGGAAAAATATATTTGCTTGATGATTTATGAATTTTGGACTAATTTGTTAATGAGTATATTGTAAAGGGGCGAATGTGCAATTTACCTAGTTATGTATTTTTGAGCGAAATATGTTGGTAGTTTACTTAAATAAACTCAACTTATTTTTAATTAGCTAAAGATCAAAAGAGGCCAGACTTGGATCATGGAAAATCGAAGCTAGCTGAGTAGTCGATATAATCGTACGAATATCCAAGGTAAGTCCTTAAGCTATTATATGCACTAAATTTTAATAAAGACTAGATATAAGTGCTAAATTGAATTTTTTTTTAGAATTTGTTATACCATTGCTGAATGTGACTATAATGGTGAATGATATTTGCTATGTTTAAATGTGATTGCCAAATGTGAATTGGATGATTGAATAGCTTTAGCTATGGTGTGATGGAACTTACCGAATGTGATTTGGATTAGTGAATTAAATTAGCTAAGATATGTTTGTATTTGCCAATTATGAATTTGATTGGAGAGTTGATCTAGCAATGATTTTTATTAGTGTTTCGGCATGTGAAAATTTGCATGATCAGCATGGAAAATAATGAATGTTAATGAATTAAAATGCGAGTTTATGGATTATGTAATTGGAATAAAATCAGGCTCCGTGCCTAGCAGGCTTCGTGCCAGTGAATAAAATCAAGCTCCATGCCTAATAGGCCTCGTGCCGTTGAATTAAATCAGGCTAAAAGCCTAGCAGGTTTTGTACCGGTGTTTAAATTAGATTTATATCTAGCAGGCTATGTGCCGGTGAAATAGATCAGGTTTTGAAACTAGCAGGCTATAAGCCAGTGAATCATTCTCCAATCCATGTTTTTACGACTTCACCAGGTTATGGGATGGATCAAGTAAGTTATACTAAGTGATTTGTATTCTTGGCCATGTAGGTGAGTACATGTGAAGATGAAATGAACTTGTGAATTCAGCTAAATGAGAAAAATACAGTGAAATTGTGTATTTAATAACATGTGAGCTTATATTGATTTTTATATTCGGTTGAATGTGAGCCTAAATTAATAGGTATGTTTAGGTGAGTGTAAAATTATGCAGAATTTGCATATTCGGCTAATTTAACTTATTTGAATTAAAGTATAATTTAAGTGGTACAATTCGGCTATATGAAATAAATTGATGGTTTAGTTGAAATGTTTAATTGCTTAAGTCTTACTAAGCTTATAAAAGCTTACTTTGGATGTTGTGTTTCTTTGTTTTATAGATTTTTGAATCCAGCTACGAGCTCAAGGATCGTCAGCATCTCGTCATACTATCTACGGTTTGGTATTTCAAATTTAAACTTGACTTATGGCATGTAGATGTTGAACAAGTTTGTAAATATTGCATTTTGAAAGATGTGTATATAATATTCCATGCAAATATGGCTTATTAAGTTGATGTGTGAATTAAAATGTTTAAGTTATGCTAGTTGGTAATAGTAGTTATGTATGAGTTGACCAATGTGGTTGTAAGTGACTTTGAATATTTCGATTTTGGTTGATTTCTATGATATGCTTATTTTATGTTTATAAATCTTTTAAGTTATCTTACTAATATTGGTCAATAAGTTCTACTTTATAAAGAAGTAAATTAATGGGTTGTATTGAATTGTTGGATCACATGTGAATAACGCTCAAGTGTGGGATTCTAAAGTGTATATGCGAAATAGGCTAGTTAATTTAGCTTAGAAATTTAAGCATACTTGGGATGTGTTATGTTTATAAATGATGTGAGTTTTTATAAGGCAAATTACTTTATGTTTTATATGCTTCCATGTATGATTTCATATTCGTTTCAATGAAGGAATTTTATTAGAAGTAAAATGGTTGTAGGCTAAGATATTTTTGGCTAATGAAATGGCACTTGACCAAATGAATGGTAACATTTTTTTTATGGAACTAAAATGGTGTATGACTTATTTGGTCATTCATGCGCTTAAAAAAATGGTTTTTAAATTATGAGGTTTTGTTTTGTGTTGGTTTTAGCATAATCTCATATTATGGTTGTGTACTCTATGAATTAAATACATGACTGCCGATTTTAAAATTGTCAAAATGAGATATTAATACTTTTACGTTTGAATTATATGACTGTATTTATGCCTGCTATAGGATATGAAATGATTTGCAAAGGAACTATAATAATAATATGTTTTAATATTTAAGGGATTTGTTCATGTGTATGTATATAGTGCAAATGTTGAGTTTGGTTTTGAAATGCCTCACGACCAATTCCAGCGATGGATACGGGTTAGGGGTGTTACAAGTAAACCATTCAATTCACTAGACTCAATTCTAATGATTTCACCACTCTTGCATTTCAAGTCAATAACTTTTCGTTTGCAATTTACGATCGATCATACAGAGTTAACCAGTCCGTACCCAGAATTATATCAAATTCATCAAACGGCCAATAGCATCAAATCAGCAGAGAAGCAGATATCTCAAATCATTAACAGATAAATTTTGCAAACCTTATCAACTAGGACACTTCTGCCTAAGGGGTTTGATACTTTAATTATAAATTTAGTAGACTCTACAGGCAAAGTCTTACTATATGCTATATTCACACAGATATAAGAATGCGTTGATCCAAGATCTATCAAAGCAATCACAGAGGTATCATAAAGAGTAAAAATACCAGTAATCACATCAGGAGACGAAGCTTCTTCACGTACCCGGATAGCATAGGCTGTAGCAGGCGCTCGAGCTTCAAATCGTGCAGTCGTATGTTTAGTAACTCTTTGACCAACACTAGCATTTCCCGTGCCTCTAGAAGTTCTACCTCTAGCAGAAGTATTACCCGATCACGAATTTTGTACTATTTCTTGCTGAACAGATTCAGAACAGTTTCTAACAAAGTGATCCAGGGATCCACATCGGAAACAGGCTCGATCTTTCAATCTAAAACTTCCCAGATGTCTCTTGCCACAATGTACACATTCAGGTCTCTCAGATCTCATATTCTCGACACTAGCAGCAGATGTAGTAGTAGTTTTAAAACTTGAATGTGATCTATCACGATCTCTGCCAGAATATCCCATATTAGTCTTCAAATGATTAGATTCATCTCAGAACTTCTTTGACTCAGACTGTAATGATCTACCCGAAGATCTGTTTTGAACTTCTCTAGCTTCGGAATCAGCTTTCTTCTTTTCTTTACTAAGTTCTTCGGCTTTACAAGCCCTTTCAACTAACACAACAAACTCATTCAGATCGAGAATTCCAACCAGAAGTTTAATGTCTTCATTCAAGCCTTCAACAAATCTTTTACACCTAGTGGCCTCTAAGGCTGCACACTCTCGTGCATACTGGCTCAATCTTACAAATTCTCGTTCGTATTCCGTAACAGATCTGTTACCTTGTTTCAATTCAAGAAACTCTTTACGTTTCTGATCAATGAAACGTTGACTGATATACTTCTTTCTAAACTCGGCTTGAAAGAAATCCCATGTAATTCGTTCACTCGGAACTACAGATGTCAGTGTTTTCCACCAATGGTATGTTGAGTCTCGTACAAATGAGACTGCACAATTAACACTTTCCTCTGAAGTACACGACAGTTCATCAAAAACTCGGATTGTGTTTTCCAACCAAAGTTCAACCCTCTCGGCATCATCATCAGTAGTAGCTCGAAACTCTTCAGCCCCATACTTTCTAATCTTGTCACCGGAGGCTTATTTAGACGAATCAGGTTAGTAACAGATGGTACAACCCAAGGTTGTTGAAGAACAGTCGAGGGTAGGGGTTGAACAGCCGGATTTGTTTGGATATACTGATTGAACCACTCATTCATCATTTGGAAGAAAGCTTTCTTAGCTTCTCCCTCATTACCACTTGTAATCGGTCTAGAATCAGATGGCCCTGCCCCTTGGGTGGGGCAGGCGCATTACTTTCAACATCGTTAGCTACGGCTCTTTCGGGATCCATTACTATATGAAAAACACATTTCATTCGTCAGGACTCAACACATTATCCAAATTCAAATATATGGCATGTATAGCTAGACTAAAAAACGCTACATTACTCCTAGAACTAACTAAACCGCAGCTCTAATACCAACCAAATGTAACACTCCTATCCCGTTACCGTCGTCGGAATAGGTAAGGCATTACCGGATATTCAGAACAGATCAGAACAAAATATTCAGAGGTCATAACAAAATTCAAACATAAAGTCCCTATTTTGAAAGTCTACTAGACCCCAAACATACATTTAGACAGGGTCGGGACTAAACCGAATACATTCGTAAACTTCAGAACACATAAAAATTTTCTAACTTTTGAAGGTCACACGCTCGTGTGACCAGGCCATGCGCCTTACACGAGACTCAGGCACGCCGGTGCAACCAAGCCGTGCCAAAATAGAGTAGGCATACTGACTTTTTGCCACAGCCAGCCACGAGACACGCCCGTGTGTCATGGCCGTGTGGGTTTTATGCCCAAGACTAGAAAATCAACACGGCCTTAATGCACGCCCGTGCGCCCTAACCATGTGGCACAATGCAGGCTTGGTTTAAGCCATACATTACACACAATAAGGGTCAAACCTACAAGCCAAATTCATGTCACAATAATACCATAATTTCAACTCAATTCAATGCCTTAAAACATACCTCAACATGATCAAACCATTCATATACAAATCTTACGCAAACATGTCTTTATCACTAACAAAGTTCATGACCAAACACATAGTACATATCTATTTCATACCACATCCAAATCTTACCATTTCTTCACCTTGACATGTTTCAAGATGACCAAAGCAAATTAGATCATAAAACCATCATAATCTCACATAATTTGGCATCACAAACCATAGACCAAAATCAAACACAACATACCATTTGCCATCCAATTCACATGTCATTACAAATCAACATATTCAAGCTTTATACTTAAACATTCTAGCCTATACATGCCATACTTAAAATTTATACATTCAAAAAGTACCAAAAACAAGCTCGATAGTGTGGTGATGATCCTTGACTATCCCCGAGCCTTCAGTAGCTACGATATCTGTAAAATAGTTGAAAGAATAAATAGAGTAAGCTACAATAAGCTTAGTAAGTTAAATACAAAATTATGCAATCCATAATCATAATACGATGACCATTTCCCACAGATATTCCACCATTCAAATTCGTTCATTTTACTCAGACTTCTAGTTCACACAATTTGCATACCTTTCATACTCAGAAATTCAGTACAAAACAGACGTACCTGAGTCAGACTGATAAGGTATGCATTTATTCACATATCAGAATTTCTCCTCAAATTATTTAGAAACGTTACAGAATTCAAATTGGCCTTAAACAATGCCTACGTCCTAGATGTGGTCTTACATGTTATTCAATGTCGATGCCACTGTCCCAGACAGGGTCTTACATGAAACATATATGATGCCAGTGTCCCAGACACAGTCTTACACATAATTCTCAAATCAATGGCTACGTCCCGGATGAGGTCTTACATGATATCGTTTTACCATTACTCAATCAAATGCGGTCCGAAATTTCTGTATTAGGCTCTCATGGCCATCCAATACAGTTTATAATTCAAGCATTTTATATCAAACATTAATATAACGTATATTTGTATATTGACTTACCTCGTACGAATTTAAACAGATTCGAGCCGACTACTCAACGATTTCGGACTTCCCTCGATCTAAGTCTGTTTTTCTTGGTTCTTGATCTAAATCAATTCAAATTCGACCATTCAATTATTCATTTCATCCAATCCAATCCATGAACACAATTTTGGGTATTTTACATTTTAGCCCTCAAAATTTTAGACTTTAACAAATTAGTCCCTAATACACAAAGACATCAAATTCACAGAATTCATTTAAATACAAGCTTGGCCGAATATTTGTGGCTTTCATAAAAGCCCATATAACACATTTATTTCACAAATTAGTCCTCCTAAAGTCTCATTTTCACTAATTAGCCCACATAGTTCAATTTCATCAAAAATTCATGGTAAAACATGTTTATTCAACACCTATCCACCATTATTCACTAAATTTCATCACAAAGCTTCAAATAGCATCAATGGAATCTTTCACAAACTTCATCAAAAATAGAAATTGAGACATGGGCATGAAAGAATACGAAGCAACGATCACAGAAACATAGAAATTACCAAAAACGGATCAAAAACACATACCAAATTAGCCAAAGCAATTGTCAAACCCTAGCTTACTTTTATCCTTTTCTTTTTGTTTGATTTTCGGTGGAAGAGAACATAAAATGAATAATTTTTCACTTTGTTTTGTTTAATAATTATTAATAAAACAATTACCAATTTATCCCTCATTTAAAACCATAATAAAACACATGCTTTGAGGTCATTTGTGACCATTTAAACCTTCAATGGTTTAATTACCCAATAAGGCCATAATTATTAAAAGTTATTCCAAAAGCATATATGCAAATGTGACATGCTAATTTTATCACATATGCATTTTAATCCTTTTTCACAATTAAGCACTGAAATGGTCAAATTAATTCACAGAAATTTCACAAATGCAGATTCATATAACACAGACACAGAAATTAATATCAGAACATTTTTTTAGACTTGGATATGTGGTTCTGAAACCACTTTTTCGACTTGGGTCCAAACCGAGCTGTTATAATTCGTGTCCTAATTTATTCTTAAGGTTCAACTAGGATTTCACTTTTTCAAATCTTTGTCGTACATCTCCTTAAGGTCGTATTCACAATTTAATTCGATAATAAAACATTTAAAATACAAATATAATAATGTTTATTATGATTGTGTAAAAATTTTGTTTAGAAATTTTACTATTTGAGTGCTCAATTCGATGACAAGGACTAAATTGCATAAAGCGTAAAAGTTGAGTTCTATTAGTTAAAGGTGTCAAATAGCTATAGAACTTAAAAGTGAAGGTCCTTTTGTGGCAAATATCCTCTTTATGAGATAGTGGATGATAGTGGAATGGCATTTGGTGTAATTACTAATGTCTTAAAGGTTAGATAAGTAAATAGTTAATAAAGGTTAATAATTAAAGAAACAAAATTAGCACATGCATTTTATTTTCATATTTCTTCAATCAAAAATGGAAGAAGAGAAAGCCATGGAAGCTAGGTTATTTAGCATTCTTTATGTCTTTAATTAGGTATGAATTTTCGTCCAATTTTTTATAATTTCTATGTTTTTTAAATCGTTGCAGCTTAGTCTACCTAACCTAGGAACTAATTTGAGAAACTGTTAAAGCTTGTGAATATTGCCATTGATGAATGTATGAGTGTTTTGATGATTGATGATAGAAAATGCATCCTTGTTTTTAATTAAACAACTTTTGTGAAGTAATTTTTAGTAAAAATGTCAAATAGGGATTAAATTGAAAAAATTAAAATTTTGAGGTTAAAATATGAAACAAATGAAAAATATGGGCTGTTATGGCAAAAAAAGAAAATTCGGCTAGCATGGGCTGGTACTAAATTGCATGAATTTGTATTTTTATGTGATAAGGACTAAATTGTAAAGGAGTTAAAATATTGGGGGTAAAAGTACAATTTTGCAAAAATTATGTATCTTGAGCCGAATTTATTAGAAAGTATAATAAATTGATTGAATTTGATTATTTAGATCAAGTTAGGCCTCGTACATGTCTAGATCAAAGGAAAAATGAAGTTCCGGACTAGTCGATCCATTTCGTCATTTTGACGATTGAGGTAAGTTCGTATGTTAATAAGCATTGTTATATTTGTATTTTAAATGCTTTGTTACTGAAATAAATTGTGAACACGATTGAATACAATACTACGGATATGATCGACAGAGATTTGGCAGTTGAAAATCCCGTTTGAACCTTTGGAATATATAGGATATGAATGTCATGACATTAGGGATTATTGTGATTATGTGATTAGGGTGTTGGTCTCATACGTCCTACCGATGGCTGGGTTTCTAGCATTTGTTGTGATACCTGACAGCTTGTGTGAGCAGCACCGTATAGCTACGTCTTGACTGACAACTGGTGTGAGCAAACCTTGTGATAGATCGAGAGCGAGCATTATATGTGACATGAGATTAAGATAGCTTCGAGTGCGTGATATATGTGACATATATAGGTGGCACCTAGGGTGCAAGATTTCTCAAGTATCTAATAGTATTTTGAAAGATTCAATGAGAAAAGATGATGGAATGCAGATATAAGTGATGGTACGAATCAGTCAAGGTACTTGTGATAGAAATCGACAAATGATACTTGTGAAATTTATATGATGAGTAAGTGGAAATTGATGATATTTTATATGATGCAATTGGTTATAGAAATGTGATGGTTATTAGATTGAATGTAGTTTATCTTTACTTGCTTATGCATATGTAATTGTGAATGAAATAATAAGATGTTCTCAAACTATATGAGCATTGAATTGAATACTTGTGAAATTCATGGCAAATTATGTGAATGAATATGTGAGAGAATGGTGAAATCCTATGAGTTATAGTATGATGTGTAATTGCTTAAAATGTGTTTATTTCATAAGATGAGTTTATTACCATACGAGCTTACTAGGCTTTATAGCTTACTTTGTTTTCTTTTTCTATGTTTTATAGTGTTTCAGAAGCTCGCTCAGATTGGAAGTCGTCAGAGATTTCATCACACTATCCATCGGTCGATTTGGTATTTTTAAACTCTTAGAAATGCAGTAATATGGCGTGTATAGGCTAGTTGGTTATGATTTGTATAAGTCATTTTGGTTATTGAAGCCTATATGAGATTGATAAGTGTATAGCCAAGTGATTTGGCTTATTTTGAGTATATTTTGGTTTGTATATGTGAAGTATAAATGATCTATGACATGTGAAGTCTAATAGTTGCCTTGGTATGCTTGGTGATATATTATATATATCAAATATATATTTTGATATGTGGTGTATAAAACCCTTGGAAATGGTCCATTTGTGAATTGGTAATATGGCACCTATTAGATGAATTGATGAAATGATATACACGTGATGTTTAGTGCATATTTGAAGTTTTCCATTTAGGAACATTGGGATATTGGTATGGAAATTTCATATTTATGCTTGTTTTTGAGATGGCTTAAAGGCCTAAATTGGTTGTGATATATGTCAATTGTTTTGTTTTAGGTGAATGTGATTTGGGTGAGAAATATGGCTTGTAAACTAGGCTATTTTTGTCCACACGGGCAGACCACACGGGCGTGTGTCTCAGACATGTGTAACACTGTAACACCCCTAACCAGTATCTGTAGCCAGATTAGGGTTATAAGGTATTACTGAGGAAAACAAAGCTCAAAACATGCATTAATTTCTTTTTATACTTCGTAAATTAACCACATCAATACACTTATCCTATTTGCATATTAAAATTATATTCAATCATATAACACTACATAACATATATCGAACATCTATCAAAACAAATATTTCATATCTAATTATTACACATATTACTTCAATACACACACATATTAAACCGAATAATCCATATTACACGGCTTATTGTCCTTTAGCATATTTGGCATAAATAACTTTACAAAATAGTCAAGTACAAATTTAAAACATCATAGTCACATGTGCATTTAACATTATCATAAATGAACCATTTCCAAACTCAAATAACAAGTTAAACATACCCAAATTGCATACCAAAAATCATATCTAAACATCATTAGTTTAACCTTACAAAGAGCTTCCAATTCGATCATCAAATAGCCTTAATATTCATACTAAGTTTCTCCATTCAATAATTAGCAAAATATACGAATTCATTTGCTGAATAACAAGCATATCATTTCTTAACTTTACACATGCGCATAATAAAACCAATCAAACCATTTTACACCATTTAATAACCAAACACATATGCAACCATAGTAACATTACAACATAGCCAAACATACTTTTGTTGCTTTTATAACATGCGCATATTCCCTAACATCTAAAGTCATATCTAGCATAGTTACTAAGTCAATACTATTCATCTAATAAAATTTTAAACCAATCTAACATGCTTTGATTCTATAATTCATACAATTCCCAAAATTAATATTCAAACATTATAACTAATGAATCATGGCATTCGAATGCTTAGCTTATAACCAAGTATAATTCATTTCATATACCGATCATATATTAAAACATCCATTCATATAAATCTACTTCATTAATTACCTTTCGAAAACACTATTTATGAATAAGTACTTCTTCACCTTTTATTAAGTCAAGCCAAACCACAGGATTTATTAAACATTAATATATATATATATATATATATATATATATACGGCAATAATAACTTCATATAAAGGCCAAACATATAATTTAGTTTTACCAAGTTATTCACCTTTTACCCAAAATAATAACTACTAGTTTATACATAATTACCAAATCAAATCATACCATACTTACAAGATCACTTGACTAATGAAATGTCCAAATTACCTATCAATCATTTACCAATTCATAAACCACATATATGGCACACTTTAAACTCAAGCATTTAAACTTAACAACTTAGTCATTAATTACTGAATCACGAACAAATCATATCATAGACATGTATAAGTATATTTTACCCATTGTTAACCAAATGTAAATTCACACCCTTTACTATCACAAATTGTACATTAACAACTAATATGCAAGCTATCACATATACATAACTTATGTGAGCATATGTATTATATCAAAAACACTTCATTTACAATTTTCAAACCTTTACACAGGACAATTTATACATCCAAAATAAGTCAATAATAAGCCACAACCGAAACATATCATCAACCATATTTACCTCATTTAAGATGAGTTTATAATCAACCACCACACAAGATATGCCGCAAATCATACTTCCAAAATGAGCTACTTTCATGGCCGATTATACTTCATCATTAATATTCCTCATTGCCGAATCATATAACCAACCTCACAAACATATTTAACAAGAAACATACCTCCAAATTAACCTTATAACATGACCTAATATATATACCAACATTGGTATCATAATCAAGCATTTTCGCATGGCTATATATATATACAAATTTAAAAATCAAATATATTGAAACTAGCCTATACATACCACATAACCAAACCTCAAAGCATTTATTTACCAAAACGAATACTGGATAGTGTGACGAGGTCTCCCACAACTTCCAACTCGAGCAAATCTTCAGAACTCTATAAATATAGGAAAAACACACACAGTGAGCTTTGAAAGCTTAGTAAGCCATAAGAAAATATTTTAACACAGGAACATATATAATTTAATTCGAATAGGCCAAATTTAATTAATCTCATACACATATACAACCACTTCTCTCATATAATCCATTACCTCATTAAGTAATCTCATTTACTTTATTTATCAATGAACATATAAATCATGTTTTTTAAATTCAACCAATTCAATTTCATTTATCAAATTCAAAATTCAAATTAACTGTTACACATCAAAGTCATATTACACATGCTTCATAAATTAGTTGTTCGAACCATACGTACATCTCATCCATATAAATCATATTCGATCGTGCGAAACACATAACCAACAAAATCAAATCATATTTATTTAACTCTTTCACCTATACATAACATATTTATTAATTTAACCTTATCAATAACATTTATCTAATCATCTTTCAAACCGAACTAGCATACCCCATAACCATGTTTTCCTATATCATAAATCCCATGTTTGAAACATAGGACCTCAATTTCATATAACGAGCATATATAACACATCATTCATTATCATATATTTCACATATCGTCATTTGAATCTTGCTAACATGACATTTCTGAATTTCATAAACAAATCACACGTACTTGAACAAGATAAACTTTCATATAGTTATTCATTTCTTGGAATGCCCGTTGAACCATTTGGAATCAATAAGGCTACTCGGATAGCTTAGAAAGTCGTACAATGCAAACATCCTAGACGTAGTCTTACATGTAATCAAATTTCAATACCACTGTCCCAGACAGGATCTTACACGAAGTTATATACGTTGCAATGTCCCAGACATGGTCTTACACGTAAATCTTAAATCGATGCCAACATCCCAGATGTGGTCTTACACGATAACATATATCTGAATCCTATGTCATGACATATGTATCCTATACTATTCCTATGGTTCGTACGGGGCCTTCGGACATCGTAACTCAATCGATTCAAGCTTGTAACTAATTCTCCCATAATTCACTCAATTCAGCATGTACACATATATTTGTTATTATTTAATTCGGCACATATATTACATATAAATTAAAATTTAACAACAAATATTTACTTATGGACTTACCTCATTCGACGATGAATGGATGAAATCGGCTAATCAACGACTTTTGACTTTCCCCGATCTAATTTTGTTTTCTTTGGTTCTTAATCTATATAAATTCAAATTTGACTTATTCAATCTCATATTCATTCAAATCAATCCATATACACATATTTAGAGCATTTTACTAATTAGATCTCACATTTTCACATTTTGACATTTTAGTCCCTATTTCGTAAAATCACAAAATATGCAAAATTTCATTTTACCATAAGTGGGTCGAATATTCACATAGCAGATATAAGCCCATATATTCCATTTATTTCACATTTTAGTCCCTCAAAATATCATTTTCATAATTTAGCCAAAAATGCTCAATTTCATCAAAAATTCAAATATAAAACATATTAATCTAACACATATCTTTCATTTTTCATCAACTATCATCACAAAGCTTCTAATTTCATCAATGGCACATTTCAAAATCTTCATCAATTTCTTAAATTGAGACATGGGCTAGATAGAACATTAAGTAACAATCACAAAAACATAAAAAAATCATCAAAACATTCGCCGAATGAAATAAAGCTTTAAACCCTTTCTTTTTCTTTCAAATTCGGCAAACAAAGATGAATGAAGCACTAACTCATGTTTTATTTTCTTATTTCATCATTTAATTATTAAATACCATTTTTAACCTTAATGGTTTCAGTTAAAATCCACTAACCAAAGTCCATTAATGTCCATTCATGAATTCAATGGTCCATTTACAACATTAGGATCTCACATTTAAAGAGACACATCAAATCGACACTTTAATAAATAGAAGGACACTTTTACATTTTCTACGATTTAGTCCTTTTTGCAAATTAAGCACCCAAACAGAAAAATTAAATCACAAAAATTTTACACATATCAATTCACATACTTTAGGCATGGAAAATAATATTTAAATATTTTTAGACTCGGATTTGTGGTCCTGAAACCACTATTTCGACTAGGGTCAAAACCGGGTTGTTACAAACACATGATCAGATAGCACGACTGTCTATCCTCTGATGCTCAATTTGAAACCAAGTTAGTATGCTCCACATGACCCAGCACACGGGCATATGCCTTGGCATTGTGGCATAAGTTAGTTTGCCCTACAAGATTGGCATGGCTCAGCACACGGGCCAAACACATGGGCCTGTGGTCGCCCGTATGACCCAAGTCAATGACTTACACAGGGTAGGACACGGTCTGGGACATGGCCACGTGATCCCATTTCGAATGTCCACACAACCTGTGCCATGGGTGTGTCTTGTGGCCGTGTGAGACACACGGCCTGGTCACACGAATGTGTGTCCCTTGTTTTAAGAAAAATTTTCTAAGTTTCCTAAAATTATTCTAAATTGTCAGTTTAGTCCCTAACCACTTCTAATGCATGTTTTGGGCCTCGTAAGCTCGTTTCAGGGACAGTGTTATGTATATGAATGATATATCTTATTGTTTGATAATTATATGAGAAATGAATGTCGAATTGTGTTATAAGTTTAGTAATGCCTTGTAATCCTATTCTAGCGACGAATACGGGCTAGGGGGTTGCACATATGAACTTACCTCGTCCACAAAAATGACGAAATGGATCAACTAGTCCGACATTTTATTCTTCCCCTGATCTAGATCTGAATTTTACTTTTCTTGATCTATATAATATCAAATTAACATATTCAATTATCATTCTATTCAATTTAATCTAAATTTCATATTATGGCAAAATTACACTTTTGCCTTAATATTTCAACATCTCTACAATTTAGTCAAGTTCATAAAAATACTAATTCATACAATTAGGTCATTACCCATGCGAGCCGAATTTCCCTTATTACCATAGCAGCGCATATTTTTCGTTTATTTCACATTTCTACCATAAAATTTTCACATTTCTCAATTTAATCCCTAATTGTCAATTTTATCAAAAATCACTTTACAAATATTGTTTATCTAGTAGCAACCTTACATTTTCTATCATCGAACATCAAAATACACATACATTCATCAATGGTAAGACCCTAGATTTTTAACAGTTTCACAAATTAGTCCCTGGGCTAGTTAGACCTAGTTGCAACGATCTCAAAAACATAGAAATCACTCAAAATTGAGTCAAAAATCATACCATGCAAGTGAAGAACTTGGTTGAAAGCTTCAACTCTAAAAATGGTGTTTTTTAAGCTCTCAAAATTGGTGGAATAAGCTTGAAGAAGATGAGCACCTATTTTGTTTTATTTGTTTTAAATGCTAAATTTACTAATCACTATATTAACCTTTATTATTTATCTTCCTAATTCAAAACCAATGTCCATAAATTTCCATTAACCATTATAATGGTCTAATTATTACTTAAGGCCACTCATATTCAAAATTCATAGCAAATTGACACTTTTTTCTTTTTGAACTTTTATTTTACACTTTACGCGATTTAGTCCTTTTTATCAAATTGAACATTCAAACGATACAATTTCTTAGCAAAATTCTCACACAATTATACAAGTATGCTGTAAATGTTAAAATAATAATAAAATAATTATTTTGACATTGAAATTTTTGGTTCCAAAACTACTATTACGGTTTGACCAAAAACGGGTCGTTACAACACGACTGTGTGGCCAGGCCATGTGACATAGCCCAGACAGTGTGGGTATTCGAAGTATGGGACACATGGCCATGTCCCAACCCATGTATCTACCTATGTGGCTATTCAAAATAGGGTCACATGATCATGTCTCAGCCCCTGTGCTAGACCGTGTATGCATTCGAAGTTTGGTCACACGGCCGTGTCGCCAGGCCATGTAACTCTCTTTGACCGTGTGGTTCATACTGCACCTAAAATTTAAATAACACACGGCTGTGTGATAGGCCTTGTGCTCCATTTTTAACCTCTAATGCAAGTTAGAACAAGCAGTAATTCTTACACACCAAGACACACCATACCTAGCTTGTTTCATATGGCTAAAAACACATTCAAACGTACACCAATAGTGTCAAATCTCACATCCTATGTGCCTAACCAATATGCCCTCAATTGGCACCACAATTCATACACCAAATCAATTCAAGAACAAAGTTACAATTCCACACCTAAAACACATAACATTTATACCAAAAAAACCATTTCATTCTCAAACTACACCACCATAACTTTCCACTTTAAAAACATAACCAAAATGACCATACCCATATAAGCTTAAACATTTACAAGCCAAACCAAACCATATAAACAAGCAGATACTAGCAAGACCAAAACACACCAATTGACAAGCTAGCCTAAAGCACCTATTACATGTCATTTATAACCTTGTACCAAGGTAACCAAAAAACAACAAAATGATGGATGGATAGAGTGATCGTGCTCAACGAGATTCCAATCAATCAAACTTTTCAATTATCTACAAAACAAAGGAAACAACTATATAAGCAACTAATGCTTTGTAAGCTCGTATAACATAAACTTAAACTTACCAAATATATATACATGATTAAACCATTCAATCATTGTTCATATCCATATGTATACATTTCTTTCCTATCCACACCACCTCACAAACTTAGTATGTAACAGCCCACTTTAGACCCTAGTCGAAACGGGTGGTTTCGGGACCACTTAACCGAGTGAAATTATTATTTTTATTGCTTTAATATGTTTTACAGCATGATAGAATCACAGTGTGAAAGTTTGGTTTAGAAATTTTATCGTTTGACTGGTTAATTTGATAAAAAGGATTAAATCGCATAAAGCAATAAATTAGGGTTCTATTTGGTAAATGGCTTATTTGACCTTGGCTTTTTAAATAAGGGCCCTTAAATGGCTATTTTACCTTTTCTAAAGCTAGTGGACATTTATGTCCTTAATGAATTATTTTTAAATGGTTTATGTTCAAAGGTTAAAATTGTCCTTTAATTATTATATGTTATATTAGATAAATAAAACATGAAAATGCTTTGATTTTATTTCTCTTCCACCGATTTTGAACAAAAGAAAATAAGGGTTTAAGCTCCCTTGATATTCGGCTACTTCGAGCTTCAAATTGAGGTTCGTTTTTGTTCTGTTTTCGATAATTTTTACGTTTTTCTAATCGTTGCTTCGTATATTAACTGACCCATACCTCAATTTCTGATTTTGCTTATGTTTTTGAAAAATGCCATTGATAAATCTATGATATTTTAGAAGATTTTGATGAATTATGAAATATTATGTGGAAATATACAAGAATTTTAAAGTGATTTTGGAAGAAATTGGGTTTTGAGGATTTGATTGTAAAAATGTAGAATTTTTGAGGTTAAATTTGTGATTAATTAAAAGATATATGCTTGTATAAGTCCCTTGAATATTAGGCTATAGTGAATTGGGGGATTGATTGTGTAAATTGTCATTTTTGTGATGAGAGGACTAAATTGCAAAGTATTGACAATATAGGGGCTAAATTGCAAATATGTCAAATTATATGTTTTTGGATTGAATTGAATATGTGAGTTAGTAAATAGCTGAATTTTGCATTAATATAGATAAAGACGATCGAATCCTGAAACTTGATCGGGGAAAACGGAAAATAGACGAGTAAATACGGGATTACGAGGTAAGTTCGTATAACGAATTTAATATATATATATATGTTCATACGTATTGTTATTTGAAAATATGAAATGCTAGATGATTAAATAGCCTAATGGAACGAGTATATATGAGATTGAAATAGAAATGTTAAATTGTTACAAGTGATAAATTGAATACTGAGCCTCGTTAGAACCGTAGAAGTCGATAGGATACGAGTGACATGTCACTAGGGCTACAGGGTGGTTCGAGCTCCTGCATTTGTTGCGGACTCACCACGTGCTCATGAGCTACAGGTTTATCCTTCGGGATTACATGTTCAGCCTACGCGCTTATCGATTATCCTTCGGGATTATATGTTCAGCCTCCGGGCTTACCGTACAGGCTCGAAAGAGCATATATAACGTATTGACGGATTATAGGTTATATGTATATACACTGTGTGTGTATCACCCGAGTATCTTTCGATGTTCTTATAAGTTCAACGGGCAATACCGATACATGTTACAGGAAAGGTTAATTGATAATTGAATATATGAGAGAGATGTTATGTGAATACATGAATGGTATAAGGTACATGTTATAAGAGTTATATGCTATACATGAGATAATAAAGTATATGAAATACATGTCATATGATTTGTATGAATGGAATGATACTAGTTAAATGATCAACATGTTATATGAGAAAAGTGCAAATGAAGGCATATTATGCCAAATGATTTACAAGATTTGTATATGTTACATGAAATGGAGTATTTGATAAGGTTTTATATATATGATATGTTATGAAACTACATGAACTAATGAGTGTGAGCTTGTGCAATAGGCTATAAGATCATATGTTTGTAATGGCCTTATTTATGGATACCTCATTGAAATGGTAAGTTTCATTTCTTGTTATATGGACTTACTAAGCTTTCAAAGCTTACTCCGTTTACTTTTCCCTTGTTTTAGATTCGGAAGCTAGCTCGATAATCGGACGTGTCGGAGATCACCATCACGCTATCTATTAAGCTTTGGTACTTTTAAACCTTTTGTAAATGAAATGGTCATGGCATGTATAGGCTAGATATTTTTGTGAGCATGATATATTTTGGTAAATGATCAAGCTATGAGATGTGGCTTGGGTCATATGTGTTTATAATCAAGTATTTAAGTTGTTCTTTGGTTATATGTACTTATGGAAAGATATGTGATTTTGATGAGACTATAAGCTTGCATAGTTAATATGTTTACTATGTTATATGTGCAAGATATGTGCATTGTTAGCTTAGGTGAAAGGTAAGGAATGATTATGTATATTTATGTGTGGATGAGTTCATGAATGTGGCTATTTTAGCTATTGAATTGTTATGCTTAGTGAGTGTAAGATTTATGATGATTTTGGTCAATTATATGCTTGAGTTAGTTTGTTTTTGGGTGGCAATTTGGCTTAAGCCGAGCCCATAACGTGCCACACGGCTAGGGAACACGGGCGTGCGCTTCGACCGTGTGTCCCCTAAACCTTGATGTTTTGGTCAGTTTTGGTACACGGTCTAGACACACGGGTGTGTTTGGTAACTTGTAGCCGTGTGAAATTTGGCAGTATAGTCACACGGTCTGCTCTGTTTTGTACACGGGCGTGTCTGGCAGCCGTGTGATATTTGACAGTTTTGACCACGGGGTAGGGGCACGAACGTGCCTAGGCCGTGGGCGACACACGGCCTAACCCCATGGGCATGTTGGACAGCCGTGTAGTGTAAGTCAGATTTGACCACGGGCTGAAAGGTTTGGGCGTGTCTGGGGGGACACGGCCGTGTGAGAAGAACACAGGCAAGGGGCACGGCCGTATGTCCCTAACTTAAAAATTTCATAAAATTTCCCTATCTTTTAGCATGTTTCCAATTAGATTTCCAATAGTTATATGCATCATTTTATAATCTATTGAAGCATGCTCTGATGATTGATGATACGTGTTGGATCTTGATTAAAAAGTTTAAAATTTTACTACTCCGATATATGTTACAAGTCCGGTAATGCCCCTTACCTATTCCGGCGATGGTTAGGGATAGGGGTGTTCCAATTGGTTGGTCTCAGAGCCACGGTTTAGTCGATTTTAGGACTACCGTAGTTAGTATTAGTCTAGCTATACATGCCATGTACATGAAATGTGATAGTGTGATATCTCCTAACATCCTTTGAAATCTGTTTTATATAGTAATGGATCCGAATCGAGCTTTAGCTGATGATGTTGAAAGTATTACGCCAGCACCCGCTCAAGGGGCTGTGCCTTCTGAATCGGGCCCTGCTGTGGCCAATCAGGAAGAAATTAAACAAGCTTTCTTCCAAATGATGTCTGGATGGTTTAGTGAGTTTGTGCGAGCAAACCCGGCTGCTCCGCAACCTCCACCCCTCCCGTCCCACAACCTAACCTTGATAATGTACGAGTTGTGGATCCTTTGAGATTGAACAGACCTCCTGTTGATAAGATACGAAAGTATGGTGCTGAAGAATTTCGAGCTTCAGCAGGTGATGATACTGAGAGGGCCGAATTTTGGCTTGAGAATACGATCAGAGTTTTTAATGAACTGGCTTGTACTCCTGATGAGTGCCTGAGATGTGCTATTTCTTTGCTTCGGGATTCAGCATATCAATGGTGGAATACATTGACCTCGGTTGTACCACGAGAACGAGTCGATTGGGATTTCTCTCAGACGGAATTCAGGAAGAAATACATTAGTCAGCGATTCATCGATCAGAAAAGAAAAGAGTTTTTAGAGCTGAAACAGGGTCGAATGTCTGTAACTGAATACGAGAGAGAGTTTGTACGACTCAGTAAATATGCTCACGAATGTGTTTCTACCGAAGTAACAATGTGCAAAAGGTTCGAAGATGGGCTGAATGAAGAAATTCGACTATTAATCGGAATACTTGAGCTGAGAGAGTTTGTAGTTCTCATTGATCGGGCCTGTAAAGCCGAAGAGCTTGCTAAAGAAAAGAGAAAAGCTGATTCTAAATTCAGAGAAGCTAGAAAAAGGTTTGCGGGTAAACCGTATTAGTCTGGATCCAAAAGATCAACGGATTGTCATCCTCGTCCTGCTGCTTCTACGGGCACATCTATCTGAGAGAAAAGTGTTAAGACTTCTCATTCGAGACCTCAGACGACTTCTGTAGCTAGTACAGGTAGTGTGAGAATTTCCGGATCAGAGTGTAAGCATTGTAATAGAAGGCATTTTGGAGAGTGTCGACTAATGAGTGGGGCATGTTTTCGATGTGGATCGTTAGATCATTACTTGCGTGATTGTCCTGAAAGATCTGTACCTGATAGAGAACAGTCGACTAAGACAAATAATGTTGCATCGAGAGGTAGACCGTCACGAAGTGTTGGGAACCAAAGTGGAAATCACAATGTGGCCAGAGATGCTAATGTGAGATCTGAGATGCGTACTCCTGCGAGAGCTTATGCAATACGTGCACGCGAGGAAGCCTCGTCGCCTGATGTTATTACCAGTACTTTTTCTCTCTATAGCACTGATATTGTTGCGTTGATAGATCCTGGATCAACTCATTCCTATATCTGTATGAAATTAGTGTTTGAAAAGAATTTACATGTTGAGTCTACTGAATATGTAGTTAAAGTATCAAATCCGTTAGGAAAGTCTGTGTTAGTTGATAAGATATGTAAGAAATATCCGTTGATAACTCGGGGATATTGTTTTCCGGCTGATCTGATGCTCCTCCCTTTTGACGAGTTCGATGTAATACTAGGCATGGACTGGCTAAATGTGCATGAAGCTATTGTGAGTATAAAATTAAAATGTCAGAATGGTGAGATTCTTCAAATTGAATCAAATGGTTCGAATGAATTACCGATAGTGATTTCTGCCATGAGGGCTCAGAAGTATGTCAGAAAAGGCTATGATGTGTATTTAGTGTATGTGATGAATTCTAGCAAGACAGAATTAAAAATTGAGTCTGTACCAGTTGTTTGTGAGTTTTCAGATGTTTTTCTGGAAGAATTACCGGGTTTACCACCGATTAGAGAAGTTGAATTCGGTATTGAATTATTACCGGGCACTACTCTGATATCGATAGCTCCATACAGAATGGCACCGACGGAATTAAAAGAGTTAAAAGCACAGTTACAAGAATTGACGGATAGAGGTTTCGCGAGACCGAGCTTTTCACCTTGGGGTGCTCCCGTATTATTTGTGAAAAAGAAAGATGGAACGATGAGAATGTGTATTGATTACCGACAGTTGAACAAGGTAACAGTGAAGAATAAATACCCTCCTCCGTGGATTGATGATTTATTCGATCAGTTAAAAGGAGCTACTGTATTTTCAAAGATTGATTTGAGATCGGGTTATTACCAGTTGCGAGTTAAAGATTCAGATATACCGAAAACTGCTTTCAGAACATGATACGGACATTATGAGTTTCTGGTCATGCCTTTCGGGTTGACAAATGCACCTGCAGTGTTCATGGACTTGATGAACCGTGTATTCAAACCGTATTTAGATAGATTCGTTGTCGTGTTCATTGATGACATTCTGATCTATTCACGTGATGAGGTAGAGCATACTGAGCATCTGAGAATTGTGTTGCAAATTCTGAGAGATAAGCAGTTGTTTGCCAAATTCAGCAAATGTGAATTTTGGCTTCGAGAAGTCAGATTTTTGGGTCATATTGTTTCTGCGGAAGGCATTAGAGTAGATCCGAGTAAAATATCTGCTATTATAGACTGGAAACCCCCGAGAAATGTATCTGAGATTAGAAGTTTTCTGGGATTAGCGGGATATTACCGAAGATTTGTTAAAGGATTCTCGATGATTACAGTGCCATTGACTCGATTGTTGCAGAAAGATGTGAAATTCGAGTGGACTGATAAATGTCAGCAGAGTTTTGAATAGTTGAAAGCCCTGCTAACAGAAGCTCCGATTTTAGTTCAACCCGAATCAGGGAAAGAATTTGTTATATACAGTGATGCATCTATTATCGGACTGGGCTGTGTATTGATACAAGACGGGAAAGTCATAGCTTATGCCTCCCGACAGTTAAAGCCGCATGAGAAGAATTACCCGATGCATGATCTTGAGTTAGCTGCTATGATATTTGCATTAAAGATTTGGCGGCATTACTTATAGGTGAGAAATGTAGAATTTTTACCGATCATAAAAGTCTGAAGTATCTGATGTCACAGAAAGATTTGAATATGAGACAGCGGAGATGGCTCGAACTACTAAAAGACTATGAATTTGTAATTGATTATCATCCAGGGAAAGCTAATGTTGTAACTGATGCGTTAAGTCGAAAGTCTCTGTTTACTCTGCGAGCTTTGAATGCTCAAATGACGTTATATAATGATGGATCTGTTTTAGCTGAGCTTAAGGCTAAACCGTTGATTCTGCAGTAAATTTTCGAAGCTTAAGGGACTGATCCTGATCTGCAAGCTAAACGACTTCACTGTGAGTCTAATTCTGATTCTGACTTTTCTATAAGGAACGATGATTGTTTAATGTTTCGAAATAGAATTTGCATACCGAAAAATAGTGAACTCATTCAGAAAGTTCTACACGAGGCACATGACAGTCGATTTTCAGTTCATCCGGGTAGCACTAAGTTGTATAATGATTTGAAACAGCAATACTGGTGGTCAGGAATGAAACGTGACATATCAGAATTCGTATCGAAATGTTTGATCTGTCAGCAAGTTAAAGCTGAACATCAGGTACAGTCAGGTTTATTACAGCCTATTATGATTCCGGAATGGAAACGGGACAGAATCACTATGGATTTTGTATCTAGACTACCTCTGTCTCCGAAGAAGAAAAATGCAATCTGGGTTATCGTTGACAGGTTGACGAAGTCTGCACATTTTATACTGGTACGTACTGATTATTCTCTGGATAAATTAGCGGAACTATATGTATCTGAAATTGTGCGATTACATGGTATACCGTTATCCATTGTGTCTGATAGAGATCCGAGGTTTACCTCGAGATTCTGGAAGAAGTTTCAAGAGGCTTTGGGAACGAAATTGAGTTTCAGTACAGCATTTCATCCCCAGACCGATGGTCAGTCTGTAAGAGTTATTCAGATTTTGGAAGACATGTTACGGTGTTGTATTCTTGAATTCGAAAGTAATTGGGAGAAATACTTACCTCTGATAGAGTTTGCATACAATAACAGTTTTCAGACGAGTTTAAAGATGGCTCCATATGAAGCATTATATGGTCGTAAATGTCGAACACTGCTATACTGGACGGAATTGAGTGAGAGAAAGTTACACGGGGTTGATCTAATCCGAGATACAGAAGAAAAAGTAAAAGTAATACGCGATAATTTAAAAGCAGCTTCAGATAGACAGAAATCATACGCAGATTTGAAACAGAAAGAAATAGAATTTCAGGTCGGAGACAGAGTATTTCTGAAAGTATCACCATGGAAGAAAATTCTTCGTTTTGGCAGAAAAGGAAAGTTAAGTCTCGTTTTATCGGGCCGTATAAAATTGCGGAACGAATTGGACCTGTAGCTTACCGATTATCGTTACCGTCTGAGCTTGAAAAGATTCACGACGTATTTCACGTTTCAATGCTTTGACGATACCGATCTGATCCGTCTCATGTCATTTCTCCCATAGATGTGGAATTACAGTCTGATCTATCGTACAGCGAAGAACCGATTAGAATTCTGGCCCGAGAAATGAAAGAGTTGAGAAATAAGCGTATAGCACTTGTGAAAGTTCTCTGGTGTAAACACGGAATAGAAGAAGCTACGTGGGAACTCAAGGAAACTATGCGAAAACAATACCCTAACTTGTTCACTGGTAAGATTTTCGGGGACGAAAATCCCTAAAGGGCGGGAGTTGTAACAGCCCACTTTAGACCCTAGTCAAAACGGGTGGTTTCGGGACCACTTAACTGAGTCGAATTATTATTTTTATTGCTTTAATATGTTTTACAGCATGATAGAAACACAGTGTGAAAGTTTGGTTTAGAAATTTTATCGTTTGACTGGTTAATTTGATAAAAAGGATTAAATCGCATAAAGCGATAAATTAGGGTTCTATTTGGTAAATGGCTTATTTGACCTTGGCTTTTTAAATAAGGGCCCTTAAATGGTTATTTTACCTTTTCTAAAGCTAGTGGACATTTATGTCCTTAATGAATTGTTTTTAAATGGTTTATGTTCAAAGGTTAAAATTGTCCTTTAATTATTATATGTTATATTAGATAAATAAAACATGAAAATGCTTTGATTTTATTTCTCTTCCACCGATTTTGAACAAAAGAAAATAAGGGTTTAAGCTCCCTTGATATTCGGCTACTTTAAGCTTCAAATTGAGGTTCGTTTTTGTTCCGTTTTCGATAATTTTTATGTTTTTGTAATCGTTGCTTCGTATATTAACTGACCCATACCTCAATTTCTGATTTTGATTATGTTTTTGAAAAATACCATTGATGAATCTATGATATTTTAGAAGATTTTGATGAATTATGAAATATTATGTGGAAATATATAATAATTTTAAAGTGATTTTTGAAGAAATTGGGTTTTGAGGATTTGATTGTAAAAAGGTAGAATTTTTGAGGTTAAATTTGTGATTAATTAAAAGATATATGCTTGTATAAGTCCCTTGAATATTCAGCTATAGTGAATTGGGGGATTGATTGTGTAAATTGTCATTTTTGTGATGAGAGGACTAAATTGCAAAGTATTGAAAATATAGGGGCTAAATTGCAAATATGTCAAATTATATGTTTTTGGATTGAATTGAATATGTGAGTTAGTAAATAGCTGAATTTTGCATTAATATAGATAAAGACAATCGAATCCCGGAACTTGATCGGGAAAAACGGAAAATAGACGAGTAAATACGGGATTACGAGGTAAGTTCGTATAACGAATTTAATATATATATATATGTTCATACAAATTGTTATTTGAATATATGAAATGCTAGATGATTAAATAGCCTAATGGAACGAGTATATATGAGATTGAAATAGAAATGTTAAATTGTTACAAGTGATAAATTGAATACCGAGCCCCGTTAGAACCGTAGAAGTCGATAGGATACGAGTGACATGTCACTGGGGCTACAGGGTGGTTCGAGCTCCTGTATTTGTTGCGGACTCACCACGTGCTCATGAGCTACAGGTTTATCCTTCAGGATTACATGTTCAGCCTACGGGCTTACCGATTATCCTTCGGGATTATATGTTCAGCCTCTGGGCTTACCGTACAGGCTCGAAAGAGCATATATGACGCATTGACGGATTACAGGTTATATGTATATACACTATGTGTGTATCACCCGAGTATCTTTCGATGTTCTTATAGGTTCAACAGGCAATACTGATACATGTTATAGGAAAGGTTAATTGATAATTGAATATATGAGAGAGATGTTATGTGAATACATGAATGGTATAAGGTACATGTTATAAGAGTTATATGCTATACATGAGATAATAAAGTATATGAAATACATGTCATATGATTTGTATGAATGGAATGATACTAGTTACATGATCAACATGTTATATGAGAAAAGTGCAAATGAAGGCATATTATGCCAAATGATTTACAAGATTTGTATATGTTACATGAAATGGAGTATTTGATAAGGTTTTATATATATGATATGTTATGAAACTACATGAACTAAGTGAGCTTGTGCAATAGGCTATAAGATCATATGTTTGTAATGGCCTTATTTATGGATACCTCATTGAAATGGTAAGTTTCATTTCTTGTTATATGGACTTACTAAGCTTTCAAAGCTTACTCCGTTTACTTTTCCCTTGTTTCAGATTCGGAAGCTAGCTCGATAATCGAACGTGTCGGAGATCACCATCACACTATCTATTAAGCTTTGGTACTTTTAAACCTTTTGTAAATGAAATGGTCATGGCATGTATAGGCTAGATATTTTTGTGAGCATGATATATTTTGGTAAATGATCAAGCTATGAGATGTGGCTTGGGTCATATGTGTTTATAATCAAGTATTTGATTTGTTCTTTGGCTATATGTACTTATGGAAAGATATGTGATTTTGATGAGACTATAAGCTTGCATAGTTAATATGTTTACTATGTTATATGTGCAAGATATGTGCATTGTTAGCTTAGGTGAAAGGTAAGGAATGATTATGTATATTTATGTGTGGATGAGTTCATGAATGTGGCTATTTTAGCTATTGAATTGTTATGCTTAGTGAGTGCAAGATTTATGATGATTTTGGTCAATTATATGCTTGAGTTGGTTTGTTTTTGGGTGGCAATTTGGCTTAAACTGAGCCTATAACGTGGCACACAGCCAGGGAACACGGGCGTGCGCTTCGACCGTGTGTCCCCTGCACCTTGATGTTTTGGTCAGTTTTGGTACACGGCCTAGACACACGGGCGTGTCTGGTAACTTGTAGCCGTGTGAAATTTGGCAGTATAGTCACACGGTCTGCTCTGTTTTGTACACGGGCGTGTCTGGCAGCCGTGTTATATTTGACAGTTTCGACCACGGAGTAGGGGCACGGACGTGCCTAGGCCGTGGGCGACACACGGCCTAACCCCATGGGTGTGTTGGACAGCCGTGTGGGGTAAGTCAGATTCGACCACGGGCTGAAAGGTTTGGGCGTGTCTGGAGGGACACGGCCGTGTGAGAAGAACACGGGCAAGGGGTACGGCCGTGTGTCCCTAACTTAAAAATTTCACAAATTTTCCCTATCTTTTAGCATGTTTCCAATTAGATTTCCAATAGTTATATGCATCATTTTATAATCAATTGAAGCATGCTCTGATGATTGATTATACGTGTTGGATCTTGATTAAAAAGTTTAAAATTTTACTACTCCGATATATGTTACAAGTCCGGTAATGCCCCTTACCTATTCCGGCGACGGTTACGGGATAGGGGTGTTACATAGTAGATGTATTAAAAAGCATACCATATCAATTGAAAATGAAACATATCATAATAAGCAGTTCAATGTATAATTCATCCATCAAAAGCTCAATTTGCTCCCTTCTCATTTCAAATACAAATATCAACATTTTTCATTTCATGTTTCCATAACATATCTCATTTCATATACATCTACATTCAATTAAAACTTTAGTCACAAGCTGAACCAAATAGGATATCGTCGTATACTCGAGAATTCTCACACAAAATGTGCCTATACATGTAACTATAACTATTTCTGAAATGCTCACATGAGCTGTGAAATGGGCCTGCTCACACAAGCTGTGGGTCAGGATGTAAGCTACACGATGCTGCTCACACGAGTTGTGGATAATCCGCAACAAACGCAGGACCTCAGCCATCGGTAGGACATCCAAAACTAGCACCCGAAACCGTATAATCCCTAATGACATGTCATTTTTATCCTAAGCATCCATAAGGTTGAAACAGGATATTTTTCCATATCAATCCTTTAACTTCTTTCCATAAAATCGATTCATATAAATACAACCATGGATCTCACATTTTTCACCTATGTTCAACAATTGAATAAACATTACAATTAAATCCAAAACAACTAGTTAATAGTTTATATTCAATATGAGTTGTTCAAGGTATAATATTCACTAATCTCTATTTCAAAATAAAAAATTAATCTGTTTACCATTATACGAACTTACCTCGACTAACACGGTTGTAAAAGTAAAATCGATGACTAATCAACACCTTAGCTTTTCCTCGATTCAAGTCCGGTTGACTAGTTTCTTGATCTAAATAGTAACTTAATTAAACAATTCAAATAGCTTAAAATAACTAAATCAAACCTATAACCCACTTTAATATGAATTTATGAAATTATCCCTGATATTTTAAATTTTGTGCAATTTAGTACTGAAAATCGAAACTTGTAAAGCAACCGCTTTTAACTAAAAGCCATACTAGCCGATTTTTAATAGGTTCACATATAGCCCATAACTTTCACCAATACTCCCAATGTTCATTGAATTTCACTATTTAAACAATTTAATCCTAAACATTAAACTTACTAAAAATCACTTAACAAAATGAGTTTACTCATCTACCAAGCTTAATATTCCATCAACCAAATTCAAAACACATTCACACCATTCATGGTAAGTCCTTATCATGTTAACAAATTTACAAATTAACCCCCGGGCTAGCTAGATTAAGTTAAAATGATCACAAAAACATAAAAATCATAAAAAAAATGCGGATAAAAAACATACCATGCACCAAAGACAAGCTTGGTCGAATCTTTCTTCACTTAAAAATGGTGGTTTCAGAAAAAAAAAAGGAAAAATGAAGATTATGATAGCTATTATCTTATTTGTTTATGTTATTTATTATTAAATTATCTTTTTAACCTTAATAATTTTATTAATAAACAACAATTCTTTTGTAACACCCCAAACCTGGCCTGGACGTTACGGCCAAGTCTGGTGTGTCACATTGAAGTGTTTTTCGAAAACCATGTTTTCATTGAAAACCCTTCGTAATGTTTAGAAACTTTTATCGAAAGATTTGCATAAACCTTAGTTCGTGTTTATCTTTCCAAAACGTGAGTTATTATTAAAACTTTGTTAACAACTTTGTAAAATCTTATAGGAAATTTTGAAAACTTGTAAACTTCTGTAGTTGCGGAAAACGTGTTATCAGAAAATCAGATCCTCTTTGTTATGGCTTAAAGTGAATGGATACTATGCACCAGGTAGGATTCAAGAGAAGAGGAGGTGAGTCATTTAGACTGCTTAAGTACCAAGCTCTTCCTAGGTCCACTCCTAGACATGCACACATCCATTGCCACACTTTAACTATTTGAAATATTTATCTACAAGATCATTTAAAATTGCGGAAGCTTTGCTTGGTTATCGTGTTATTTTGAAAGCAAGTAACTTTTATAAAAATCGCATCTTAAAATCATTTATTTTCAACTCGATTTAAATAATATCCTACGTAAGCTAAAACCAATTTAAATAAGTAAAGAATAAAAACCCAAAATAAAAATAATTAAAGAGGCCCTTATTACAAACCCAAAACCAAAATAAGAATAACTAAGATTAAATTAAAATACTGAATTAGTTAATTTAAAACCCGAAACGCAGTCTTCGTGGCCACTCTGAATCCCTCCCAGCTCCAAGTCCACAGTCTAGGGCTCACCTGAAAGGATAGAAGGAAAAGGGGTGAGTTTTGGAAAACTCAGTGTGTAACATAATTTCAACCATAGACCCAAACAGATCAGGCCTCAGAATCAGATTTAATTGGGCCTTAGCCCATTTCAGAAACCAGGTTAAGCCCATAGGCCCATAACAGATACAGATTAGATATTCAGAAATGCAAACATGAAACCCAACCCAGATCCATCCATACACCCACGTACCAGCCATACACCATGTGGGGAGACTACTCGACCCACCCAACTGCTACACACCACAGATATTTGCAGCGAAGCTGCCAGATATAATTTGCAGCGAGGCTGCCAGATATTGTGACGAGGTCACCAGATACAGATATTGTGGCGAGGCCACCAGAACAGATATATAATATGTGGCGAGGCCACCAGATTGCAGCGAGGCTGCCAGATATAACGTGACAAAGTCACCAGATTGCAGCGAGGCTGCCAGATATTTTGTGACAAAGTCACCAGATTGCAACGAGGCTGCCAGAACGCTTCCTCCATCATAAACCCATTTCCCCATGCAACAGATATATATATGCAACAGATGTACATGTTATGTCATAATAGCATGCATCAGATATACATATTACAAGATACAACATACAGAAACAGAATATCATGTGTTTCATACAGATTTAGCCCTAGGGGTATCATGGTCATTTTGCACCTAGGGGTATAATGGTAATTTTCCACCCTTAGGGGTATTTTAGTCCTTTTTCACATTTTCAGAGATTTTATGCATATTCAGTTAAGTAATAGTCCATAGAAGTCTGTTTAAACTCAGTTTCCAGATTTACCCTTTTCAGCCCAAAAGTCCCTAATGGGCCCTACTGAGTCCACTAACATCTTAAGCCCAATAAGCCTAATTTTATGCTCAGACAACCAATTAACCGTATTACTATCAACAGGTGACCAGAATACCCTTAACGACAATTTTTTTTTACCGATATGGGCTCGGAAGCCCATTGGCCCACCTTTGACCCATTAAAGCCCAACTTACCCGAATTGCTCAGAATTGCACCCTTCACAATTCTGTCACCGTCGAATCCAAGATTGACCATAACAGAGTAGCGATTACTCATAGGTCCTTTCAAACCAACTTTTCGGTCACCCCCGGTCAGTTTTCGGTCATTACGGCCTTTGCCGTTCAAGTCTAAGAGGAGATATGGTACACACCTGTTAACTGTCGGACCGTTGACGAATTCCAAGTACGACGAGCCTACAATTGAAAACTAACGTTTTAGTCTAGTATACGATAATAAGTGAAAACCCATAAACTCATACTTAGAATCGGCCACATGGCCTAAGTCTCCAAAAGTCCCTACCTTCTGCCGAATATAGACTAGTTCTTGCTGCCCACCTGCATTAGCCTTCCAAAACTCCCCTGGCTGCACGTCTTATGTCCACACAAAGCGCTAGTCGGTTCAAGAAGTGTCTCCAAATGCCCCCCTTAATCACGATCTAATTAAAAGAAGGAATTAATTGAGACTAGAGAGAAATCGGCCAAAAGAATGGGGAGTTTCGGGCAAGTAGAAACAACCGGTTCAACGGTAACAAAAGAAGTGTGGATGAACAAAAAGAAGATGATATGAGGCTAATGAGGAATCAGTTTTGATGAAACCAATAGAAGAGAAAAAGAGTAAAAATATATAGTAGAACAAGAACCGTTTGTATGAGAACCAACTTCGGCTAGTAGGGAAAGAAATCAAAGGAACAAATTTGAAAGAATAATTGCAGAGGATTTTGTGTAGAGAGAAATAAGCAACAAAAATAAAACAAAATAAAATAGTTAAAAAGGAAAAATAAATTCGGCTAATACCTCCCCCTTATTTAATTCCAAAAATCCTTTATTAAAGTCTCCCATCCACTTTAAATTCCCTTAATTGCTCCTTGAATTATGCTACTATCAGATTTAAATTCCATCCAAAACGAATTTGGATTGCTTCCAATTTCTTCCCTGATTTTAGCAACAATTGGATTTGGATTTCATCCAAATCTCTTAACCGAATCAGCAGCACTCCATGCCGCTTTGACTGCTCCATCCTGCTGCTAGGAAGCGTCCCAGCCCAGCACGCCACTTCCCACGCGAGCCCAGCAAAAACAGCCTTCTCCTGCGCGCACTACCGCTCAAACCTAGGACCTCCAGGTAAGCCTAGCACGTTGCTGGCCACTGCGTCGCAGCTTTGCCTTCAGTAATATATCATCTCAATTAATTATAAGCCATACCTGCTGAAGTCCTGGTCCTTTAAAAATAAAATCAAAACCTACTTGCGCCTGGATTCGAACCCGTGCCACCTTGGGACTCCTAACGCACCGCTGCCGCTGCGCCACAAGCCTATTTGTGTCATATTCCAATCGCAACACCTCTTAAGGTATTGTAACGCAACCCTCTTTACTTAAAAGAAAAAGTAACACCATTTGCACACGCTGGGAGTCGAACTCTGGCCCTCTAACCTACAGCTTAGCGTTCTAACCACTGAGCCGAGCTTTCCTTTATGCTCAATCTTTGCCCAACTATTTAATAACCCCTTAATGCCCAGATCCCTATATGAAGAGAATTTAAAACAATTTCTTTCTTTTCCTTTTTTTTTTTTTAAAGTTTAAAACCAAACATTATATATATATATATATATATTTAAATAAAAATAAAAATAATTTATAATTTTCATAAATCAGCAAAAATAAATACAATAATATTTCTAATAATTTAATTTAAACATCAATTTAACAACAATACTTATCTAATAATATATATAAAAAAAATAATAATTTATCATTTTCATAGAAATTTAAAAACATCAATAGATACAGTAAGAATTTAAAATATCAGTAATAATAAATTTAGTAAGAATTTTCTAATAGTAATTCAAAATAAATTTTTCTTGAACGATAATATTTAAAACTCCTCAATTACTCAGGTTCCCATTTATTCAACCCAGACTTCGAAACCCAATTCTTCTAGACCCAAATTCAGGGTGTTACATCTTTGCCCATAAATGTCCAATACACATGTAACACCCCCAACCCGAATTCGTAGCTGGAACATGGTTACGAGGCATTATCAGAGTTTACAAAACTTTTTTTGATAAATCGAGTCAAGTACTATTCATTTTCCAAAATTTGTTGTAATGTCCCTTATATGGGCCCTTGAGGCCCAAAACAGGCATTAGCATTTATTCGGGACTAAATCTAGATCTCAGGGAATTTTTCGTAAAATCTCAAAACTTTTATCACATTCAAGAGTCACATGCCTGTATGGTATGGAACATGCCCGTGTGGTCAAGCCGTGTGGGTTTACACACCCGTGTCCCTTACCCATGTAACTCTCTGACTTGCAACTCATGAACAAATTGATTTCACACGGCCAAAGCACACACCTATGTCACTAGGCCATGTGGTTAACTTAAATTTCAAATTTAGGTGTAGGATTCACACGGCCATATCAGATGTTTGTGCTTCTAGGTCGTGTACCTCACACTGTTAAGGCACATGCCCGTGTTGTGTAACAGCCCGGCTTAGACCCTAGTTGGAACAGTGGTTTTGGGACCACAAATCCTAGTCAGAAAAATATTTTAATATTATTTTTGATGTCTACAAAATGTTGATTAATATGTGTAAAATTTTCATGATTTAGTTTTATTGTTTGAGTGTCCGATTTGATAAAAGGACTTAATCGCATAAAATGCAAAAGTGTCTAACTATTTGTTAAAGTATTTATTTGCTATGGTTTATTAAATATGAGGTCCTTGAGATATGATTAGACCACAATTAGTGGAGTATTACATAAATGGCCATCCATTATATGAATTTTAAATGTTTTCATTAATGGTAATTTAGTCATTTGTAAATAATGTTATTAAATTAAAATAAAACAACATTTTATTCATCTTTTCTTCACTAATGCCGAAAGTTAAAGGTGAAAAACACCATTGTTGAGCAAGCTAGGTTTGGCCTTTGTCTTCTTTGATTTAGGTATGTAATTTGTTTAGTTTTTGATAATTTTTACGTTTTTGAGATCGTTGCTTCGTGTTTTAGCTAGCCCATGACTTAATTTCTGGATCCGAAGATTATTTTATGTTTTGCCATTGTTGAAAGCTTGATGATTTTTGTGTTTGATGATGAAAAATAAATATGTGTTAATAGATTTTTATGTTTAATCAAGTGATTTTTAGTAAAAAAGCCTATTTAGGATTAAATTGTGAATTTTGTAAATTGAGGGGTCAAAATGTGAAATAAATGAAAGAAATGGGCTGCTAGGGACCTTAGTGAAATTCGGCCAAGCATGAGTCTAGTGAAATTTTGAATATTTTGTGTTTTCTGAAATAGGGACTAAATTGTAAGAAATGTAAAATGTTAGGTCTAAAGTACAAATTTTCCCATTTATGTGTTTGTGGATGAATTTGAATGAATATATGAATAAAAAAGTTAAATTTGTATTAATTTAGATCAAGAAAAGAGGAAATTGAAATTGGATCGAGGGAAATCTAAAGTTGTCGAATAGTCGTCCCAGTTCGTTTGTCTTCGTCCAAGGTAAGATCATAAGTAAATAAATGTTGTTAAATTTAAATGTATATATTTTATAAGTACAGAATTGAATTATTATAAATGTATGTGTATATGCCAAATTGAAATAAGCATGGGAGCATTACTGATGAGCTTGAATTAATCGAATTACGACGTCCGAAAACCCCATACGAACCTTAGGAATAGTTAGGATACATATGTCATGACATAGGATTCCAATACGTGATTAGTGTAAGACCACATCTGGGATGTTGGCATCAATTTGTGATTTACGTGTAAGACCATGTTTAGGACATTAGCATCGTATATGTGATTCGTGTAAGACCCTATCTAGGACAGTGGCATTGATAGTTGATTACATGTAAGACCTCGTCTGGGACGTAGGCATTGGATGAGCTTTTCAAGCTATCCAAGTATCCTTACTGATTCTGAATGGTTCAATGGGCAATGCCGGGTTAAGATCGAATGTAAAAAAAGAGCTAAATAGTTCAAGTACGTGACGAATTAAATGTTCATTAAAATAAGGTAAGTATAGTAGTTGAGAGGGCGATATGATTTAAGTATGCTAAAAGTGTGCTTTATTAGTACATGTGATTCCTCATATTTGGCTAAGTTGAATTTATTATGTTAATATTCAGTTGATAGTTTACTTGCTTATGACTTACTAGGCTATTCAAGCTTATTGTGTATGTGTTCGTTCATTGTTTTATAGACTTTGGAAGCTAGTTACAAGCTTGGGGATCGTCAAGGAAATTCATCACACTATCGATCGTTATTTCAGTATTTTAAAAGCTTGAATTTTGAACTTATGGCATGTATAGTCTAGCACTTGTTTTGGTTGGTTTTGAAATTCTATATTTATAAAGCCATGCAAAAATCGCTAGAAATGATGCTTATGATTATACATTTTTAGTTATGGTATATATGTGATGTGTTTGGTATATGATTTCGGCATGAAGTAATGATTTACAAATAGTTTATTGTTAGTTCATCTAGTAAGCTTGCTATATATATATATATATATATATATATATGGTATGATTTGAAATTGTGGATTATGCTACGATTTGGAATTTAACAATTGAATATAGTCATTTGGAATCGGTTTGTATTGTATGTTTTCATTAATAAATCAGTTTGGAAACGGTGGATATATATTTGCATGAGTATTCGATTATGGCTTTAGGTTCATATTGATAAGTACGCATTATAAGTATTTGGTAAACTTATATATATACATGTAGTGTTGTCATATGCAGTGGTTATTTTTGGTTATGAATTAAAATGGTAAATTTAGTTTAATTCTAATGGTAAAAATATGTATTACTTTGTTTATATATATGTAGTTGTATGTTTAGCCATGGTATTTAGCTATATAGATTTGGTTATAATGGCAAGAATGTTGTAACGCCCTAATTTTCGGGATTTTTCGAGTTTCTGTGATTTTTGGTGAATTTTAAAATTTTGGTGTTCTAGATACTGGAATAGTGTTTAAATGTGTTAGTGGGCCTTTAGAAGGCCCAAGCCTAAGCTAAAACCCGATAAAATATCAAGTTTGGATTTTAAGTGGATAGGAGACTTGGTTAAGTGGGATTTTAAGAAAAACTTCGTAAAATATGACACAAATAGGGCCTTGGTAAAGTGGCAAGGTGGCGCCACTAAACTCCTAAAAAAGTGGCGTGTGGATGAGGGTAGAGAGCCTGAGTTCAAGCCACAAGGTAAGCGTATGGTTACTTTTAATTTTTAGGCATGTGCCGGGCATGTGATTGACTCAAGTAGAATCGGCTAGGGCCTTTGGAAGGTTGTGCCAATTGTTTTAGTGATGATTAGGGTTAGTTTCTTTTCTTTTCTGTCTTGGGGAATTAGGGTTAGCCACCTAGAGTATTCATCTTTTTCTTTCATTCACCTCTTAGTGTAGCAAAAAAAGTCGAAACGCAAAGTACACCCCTTCTGTGCCGATTTCTTCTTCTTCCCCTCTCCTTCATTCTGTTCTTTTCGTTTTTGTTTCTTCTCTAGCCGAACATCCCTACCACTCACCTCACTCCCTTTGTCGATCCTATTCCTTTTTTCAAGCCACCATAGCCGAATGCTATAAAAGCCGAAATCCTGAAACGATTGCTTCTTGTGCTGATTTCTCCAAGCCAAAAACCCTCCATTCTTTTCATCCCTTTGACCAATTTCCACCTTCCCTAAACCCTTAGTACTTATCGGCAACACCACTCCAAAACTACTACCCCAAATTATCATCTTCTTCACCAGTCAGAAAAGCCAAAAATGCCACATCCTTAGGAGTCCATAGCCGAAACTTTAGATCTCCTGGATTCGGGTTCTACTATCATTTAGGGGCTAGATCTGCATTAAATTTGAGTAGAAACAGAAGGGGAATCAGTGGTAAGTGCTCATCACCTCAGATCTATTCTTATTTTGCAATTTAGAAAAAGTTGAAGTCCCTAGAGTCTAAGGAAGCTGTCGATTGGGGCTTAAGACCCTAAGGGGTTGTATTAATCGATTTCTTTTGGTGTTAGTGTGATTCAGAGACTACTGACGAGGGCTTGGATCTTTGGAACGACTAGATCTAGATCTAGTCATCGATTTTCGGCAAAGGTAAGATTTTGAGGGTCTTAGGGGCATTGGCTGAATATGGTAAGTGAACATTGAGATTGGTTATACGGATTTGTAAACTAAAAGTTATGGTAATCGATTGTATGATATTGTGGGGGATCTCATTTGCAGTTATTGCTAATCAGGTGTGTATCGAACACCCTCTCATGGTTTAATTCGACAAAAGCCGAAATGCCAAAATTCCAGCATTTCTGGGCTTGTAAGTGTGTGAATGCTCACAAGATGTTTAGGAATTGTTAGATCTGAAATCGCAATGTGGTAAGATAGTCGCGTGTGGAATTTCGTATACTTCGGTAATTGGGCCTCGATGGGCTGCAAATGGGCCCAATGGGCTTACGGGCCCATAGTGGTGAAAATGGGTTATTAAGGTGCACTGATAGATTGTAGGTTCAAAACTGCCTAAACTGATAAATTGATCTTAAAATCTGGACTAAATGGGCTTAAATAGCTAATAGAAACTGTAGGGCCCATTAGGGGTTTTAGGGCCCGATGGCTAAAAATTGTTAGAACGGGTTAATTAAACTGTTGAGATAAAAATTGGGTTAATAATGACTGAAATCTGTATAAAACCCTAGGAAACTGATAAAATTACTGAAATACCTTTATAGGTGGAAAATTACTATTTTACCCCTAGGAGCAAAATGACTGTTATACCCCTAGGGCTAAGTGTGACCAAAAGACATGTTTTACTGTTACTATTTACTGCATGCCATGTCATTATTATCTGTTGCATGGGACTGGGATATTGATGGAGGAAGTACTGAAAGTGGCTTGACCACGTACTGGAAGTTTTGCCTCAATTTATTGATATCTGAGTAGCCATGCTACAACTGTGGCGTGTAGGGCTGGGTGGGTTGAGTTATTCCCCACATGCTGCAACCAACCAATTCAAGCATAATTTTTAACCAATTTTATTATTCACTATGCCATAATCTCATATGCACACTTAGTGCACACCTTACCTCTTTAAACTTGCAAGTTTAACCTCAACATTTCAACCATAGTCAAGCATGCATATAAACTCTAATTTGCTTTATAACATGCCAAAAATTAAGTTAACACTAGCCATACCAATAGCTAGGTTTACATTCATCCATTTCACATCCTCATTAGTACAAGTAGACTATACATGCCATTATACCAAAATTAGATCTATATCTATACCAAAATGAGCTGAAGGATAGTGTGATGTTGCTCTGACTGTCTCTAACTACTATGAGCTTTCGAACACTATAAAATAGGGAAAATAGAATAGAGTAAGCACTTAGTGCTGAGTAAGTCCATGCAAAAAGAATTTAACTTACCACATGTTTCCATTAAATTAAACATACAAGTATCCAAGTAATGGAATATTATCCTATCACACACAATCTCAACACTTTAAGTTAGTCAAATAATTTCATGCAATAACAATTCATAGATGAGCTCATCATTTCATGATTTCTATATGCTTGCCATTTCCATGTCACTTATAACTTTTATGACAAGGTCATTCATGTTCTATTAACCATTTCCAAGTTTATCCTGTTGAATTTATCAAAATTTCGATGGATACTCGGTAGTACACTTATAGTGTACAAATCCATAATCTGTCAATTCATATTTACCCTTGTCAAAGAGCACACTCTCGAATCTCATTTCATACAGCAAGATTACCAGTCTAGGCTAAATCCCCTGTAACATATGCTCAAAGAGTTTTGTCAAGATTACCAGTCAAGGCTAAATCCTTTCAATGGCAAATACTTTATAGAGCTTAGTCTAGATTACCCGTTCAGGCTAAATCCATTCCATAACATATACATCGGGAGGGCTTATATCAGGATTACCTATCCGGGCTAAATCCTGTTTACAGCACATGCAGTATCTTTTTACATTGATCCATCGAATTTCCTTTATTCAACCTGGATTTTCCCCTTTTTCTCAAGTAATATCAAATATTTTATCATATTCATACATTGAACATTCAATTGGCATTCACATCATATAACATGCATTTCAAGTATTTCAAGATTTAGTAGTAAGTTACATGAACTTACCTCAATGCCTGTTCATTGATAAAATCTACTATTCTGAGAATTTTTCTTTTCCTTGATCTAATCTCATATTCGAGTCGTCCGGACCAATATAAATGAATTTAATAATCAATTCCATTTAGTTCATATCCCATTACATTCAATTTACACCCTAAGCAAAATTACTGTTTTGCCCCTAAACTTTTTATAAATTCCAATTTCGTCCCTAGGCTTGGAAAATGAAATTCATGCAATTCTATCCTGATTCCAATCCTAGCCGAATTCTATATGTATCAATAACAGTCCATAAAATTTACAATAATCAAAATTTTTCTTTAAATTTCACAAGTTTACAATTTAGTCCCTATTTCACAATTTTATCAAAAATCACTTTGTAAAAGTTGTTTATCTACTAACAGCCTTTCATTTTCTACCATAAATTTTCAATTTTCAGCATATTCATCCATGGCATAACTTTTATACTTTGATAACTTTTCAATTTAATCCCCAAAATAGAGGAAACAAGTTATCCCGATCTCATAATTACTAAAAACGGGACATGAAAACTTACCCAATTAAGCTTGATTAGTTTTCTCCCTCTCTCCTAGGGTTTCCATCAAATTTGTGGAAGAAGATGATAATAAAAGATGATATTTCCAATTCAATCCCATATCATCCTTTATTTTTTCTTAATTCCATTTTATTCCTTTTCCTTTTTCCAAATTTCATGGATGATTGATCGAAGATATTTTCCCATCTTTTGATTGATGGTCTAATTACCATATAAGGACCTCTAGTTTTAAATTTCATAGCTATTTCATCCTTCTAGATTCTAGAACTCAATTTCTACATTTTATGCAGTTAGGTTCTTTCCTTAATTAGTCACTAAATTGGTAACATTTTCCTATTAGTATCTTTATGCAATCTTCCTATCATAGTACAAACCATGTCAAAATTTTAAATCAATTTTCTTTCTAACTCGGATTTGTGGTCACGAAACTACTGTTCTGATTTCACTAAAATTTGGGCCGTTACAACACATTTATATAGTTTAATTACCATCTAAGTCAATTACATTACATTTCGTTAACCATTTAACTTATTTAATTACTAGAAATCTACTTTTGTAACCTTTACGATTTAGTCCTTTTTAATTAATTAACTAACTAAACATTAAAATTTCTTAACCAAATTCTAATATGACTTAATCTAACCCTATAAAAATTAAATAAATAATAAAAGACTAGCTCCCATGTCAAAATCGTGATCTCAAAATCACAGTTTCTAACACCACTAAAAATGGGCTTTAACAATATATCCCAATTAAATAAAAAATGACGTAGAACTTTATAAGGGGACCTGTGAATAACAAATAACAATTTTATTATTAGCACATTAATTGTATTTGTTGTGTCATCATTTCTTGTAATCAAAGAACTCATTTGAATATCTGCAGTTTTAAAAAAAAAAGTTCAAACATTTTCACTCATTCACAAAACACATAAATATAATACTAAAGCAGGCAAACAATAATAAAATAATATCATAATAATATATACAAAAGCATGCAAAACAAAATAATATCACTTAAACTTTTTTATTCCTATACATGCAAAAAAATGATACTAAATTTGTAACACCCCTAACCCGTATTCGTTGCTAGAATGGGGTTACGAGGCATTACCGGTCATATCACAACTCAAACGGACATCCATTACATTACATACTACATAACTCATTCCCATTACAAAACTTATCATTTAACGCTTAAGCATAATCAAACATGTATCAGTAAATAACATGCCATTTCAAGACTTACGCACATATGCATATATTAAAACTAAACAAACATATATAACCTTAATAATATTACAATTTTTGAACATATTATAGTTACTAAATGACCAAGTCCAAATTTCATTTTTAACCAATTCATGCCTCACTCACTTGACTAATATTAAGCATTTTCTAAGTCCTATAGCCGAATCAAAACATGCAAAGTTTAAAAGTTTTTTACTTTTGCATAATACACACATTTGATCAAATCATGGGGCTCGATTTCTATTAATATAGCGAATAATAACTAATATTATATTTTTCAAACACAAGTGCCGATTCAATATACTTTTATTTGATCTTCTATTTCATCATTAAACAAATTCACATATCATGCATATTATTCTAGGCTAAAACATCCATACGGCATAATAGACATATTTATAAATACACATAAACATGCATTATAACAAGACCAAAATATACATCTTTTCTCATCACAAGTTATGTGTATATAACCATACCAATTTATGTAACACCCGTTACCCGTATCCAACGTCAGAATAGGGTTCGAGGCATTATCAGACTTACATCAAAACATTCATACAAAACCAGGCAATAAAATTTCATCCAAATTAAAACTTTTCATACACATGCATAACATCCCTTATACGGGTCTACGAGGCCCAAAACATACACCGGGGGTGGTTTGAGACTAAACCGAGAACTTTGGAAACTTTTGGAAAACTTAAAAAATTTCATCATGAAACATGGTCATACGCCTGTGTGGCTCGGGACACGCCTGTGTCCTCAGCCCATCTAACTCTCTGTTTCTAACGCCATAACAAAAATAAGGGCACACGGCCAAGGCACACGATTGTGCCTCCACGTCGTGTCCCTCACGCAGCTGAGACACATGGTCGTGTCACACCCCGTGTGGCCAATTTGAAACTAAAGTACATGATACAGGGGACACACAGTTCGTGTGGACAAATTTTAGGCTATTTTCCAAGCCAATTGCCACCCTCAATAACAAACTCACATGCTTACTTTTATTGACCATTAACATGGCACACTTGAACATTCAATCATCCACAAACAACACAAGATCATGGTAACCTCATATCATATTTTACATACTTAAAACATCATGCTTAGTCAAGCTCAAATTTACTAATTCTCATGCATCAAAGTTTATAAGATTACTCCCACATCACACATTTAAGCCTTAGTTATCAACACATCATCTCATCTCAACTAAACCATCAAGCATTCACCACCAACAATATAACTCATTACATACACACAATCACAAGCCTCATCTTCATGACATAGGCACATGCATAATCATGTAATCAACATAAGCCACCATTTATGGCTATACACAAATTCAACTATAACCATTATAGGCCAACACATTTGGCCACATTAGTAATGACATAACTACAAAAGATAAAGCCCCTATACATGCCATAGACTTAAGTATTTGAATACTTATACCCAAAATGGTAGCTTGATACTATGATTGAATCTCCGGCGATCTCTAACCCGAGCTAGCTAAATAAACCTATAAGAGATGAAAAGGAAGGGTAGTAGGCTATAAAGCTTAGTAAGTTCATATTAAAATAATAAGCAATTTATTAACTTGCTTCTCAAGGTAATACAACCATATTTGCATTTTTACTTTTGTTCAGGTCAAGCTGTTTTCTCGAGTTGCAGTCACTAATTTATTTATATCTGGATATACAGAACTCCAAATTAAGTTTTGCTAATTTTCCTTGAAACTAGACTCACATATATTCTTACCTTAAATTTTTAAGAATTTTGGGTTTAGCCAATAAGTACAGTTTATTCTTTAAAATCACCCCTGTTTCGCTCACGATAGCTTCGACCTTTCTTCGGTAAAAATTAATTATATTATAGTACTAGACTCGGATGATGTTCCCGTCTATTGTTATTGAAAATAGGCTCATTGAGAATTATAGGCATATAAATTATAATCCATAACTATTTTTGTAAAATTTTTAATGATTTTCTCAAATCAGAGCAGGGGATTTCAAAATCGTTCTGACTCTGTCTCACACAACTTCAAATATCTCATAATAGGAAATTCTTTTGCTTACATCATTTCTTTTATAAGAAACTAGACTCAATAAAATTCAATTACATATTTTATTCAATCTCTAACTCACTTTCTACTATTTTTGGCGTATTTTCAAATTTGGACTGCTGCTACTGTCCAAAACTATTTTAGTAAGAAAATGATAATAACTGAAATTTACCACACCTTCCTTTCTTTCAATTAGAAATCCATACATTTATAAACATATATCATTATTCACCAAATTAACACAGCATCATTTCACAATGCTCATGGACTTGCCATTCATGGATTTCATATTAAGTTGAGTTTCTGTACATACTTGTACCGATCCTTACCATTTCATACATATACATAATGCCGTTGCATCTTCGATGTCTCGCACAGTATGTACCATACTCGATACCTCACACGCTAAGTGCTATTTTGGATGTTTCGCACACTAAGTGCCATCCTCAATACTTTGCACACTAAGTGCCATTTATATATATATATATAGCCGAAGCTATCTCAAATTACACACCAAGTGCCACTTTTAGCCGAACCTATTCGAACCGCACACTAAGTGCCATTTTAGCAGATAAGTCATTAATCATAACCATAATCACGTATAGACAATTTATACAATATCATGCATTAAAAGCATAAATTTAACAATGCTTAATACATACGAACTTACCTCAATTGTCAAAACGTTGAAATGGATCGACTAGTCCAAAACTCTATTTTTCCCTTGATATAGACTCGTAGGAGGCTTAACTTGATCTAGTCAATCAAATTCAGCTATTACAATTTATATTCTATTCATTTTAACTCAATTTCATATTTTGGTCAAATTACTATTTTACCCCTACACTTTTGACCTTTTTACAAATTAGTCCCTAATCTCGTAAAATGCAAATTTAGTCAATTTCATCATAGCCCAAGCTATCCGAATTTCATACATGCTCATATCAGCCATATTTTTCATTTATACACACTTTTACCACAATTTATTATATTTCACAATTTAGTCCAAAATTGACATTTTTTGTAACACCCTGAATTAGGGTCTAGAAGAATTGGGTTTTGAAGTCTGGGTTGAATAAATGGAAACCTGAGTAATTGAAAAGTTTTAAATATTATCGTTTAAGAAAAATTTATTTTGAATTACTATTAGAAAATTCTTACTAAATTTATTATTACTGATATTTTAAATTCTTACTGTATCTATTGATGTTTTTAAATTTCTATGAAAATGATAAATTATTATTTTTTTATAATTATTGTTGTTAATTTAATGTTTGAATTAAATTATCAAACATTTTTACTATATTTATATTTTTACTAATTTATGGAAATTATAATTATTATTATGAGATAAAATTTTTTACTGTATTTGAAAAAAAATATTATTATTATTTACGGTATTAATATTTGAAATTTTTATTAGATCAAAATATATTTATTATTATTGATATTATTATTATTTTTTATTTAAAAAATATATGTATAATATTTGGTGTTTAAACTCTACTAAAATAATAAGAATAAAAAGAAATTGTTTTAATTTTTCTTAATAGAGGAATCTGGGCATAAGGGTTGTTAAAGAGTTGGGTTAAAACAGGACATAAAGAGGAGATTGACCCAGTGGTTAGGCGTGTTAAGTAGTAGGAAGGGAGCAGAGGTTCGACTCCCAGCATGCGTATAGGTGGGTTTTATTTTTATTTAGTAAGCAGGGTTGCGGCTAGATAAGGTTTAAGTAAAGTTGCGAGCAGAGACTAACACAGCAAGCGCCTTGGGCGTAGTGGCAGCAGCGCGTTAGAAGGACCGAGGGGGGCGCGAGTTCGAGTCCAAGCGCTGGCGGAATTTTGATTTCTTTTTAAAGAAGCGGGAACTGCAGCAGGTAAGGTTTAAATTTAAACATAATGCTAGTATATCAAAGAGGAACGCATGTCCCAGTGGCCAGCAGCGTGCTGGGCAACCTAGAGGTCCCAGGTTCGAGCTTGGGCGCGCGAGAGAGGATGCTCCTTTTTGCTGTGCGCGCGCGAGAGGAGACGTGCTGGGCTGGAGGACCGTGGCAGCGAGCCGTGCAGGAGTGAGCTTCTAAGCAGCTGATTCAAGCGGTGGGGCTGCTATCAAACGGTGGAAAAGTTTGAATCCCATTCAAACTTTTGTTTTTGTTTTATTTAGCTAAAATTAAGGGATTGAAAGTAATTCAAATCAGTTTTGAATTCGGTAGGTAGAAAATTAAGGAGCAAGGCATGGTATTTGAAATTGGGAGGAAATCTGTTATATATATATTTTTTATGCCAAAATACCATCGGCATTAGGCAATTAAAGTACCGAAAGAGTTCTCAAATTTTGGCATTATGGGGTTGCTCTTCTCTTGACTTTGTAGGAATCGGTTTTGTGTTCTTATTATTATTTTTTCTTTTCACAAACCTTTTACCCTTGTTTTTGTTCTTTCTTATATTTTTCCCCTTTTGATTTTCTTTCACAAAAGGCCGAAACCCCATTCTTTTACTTAGTCATATCAGGATCATTCCTTTTTATTTTATCTTCTTCTTCGTCGCATCCAAAGTCAAAAACATCGTGTTCATAGGGATTTGGTAGCCAAATTTATAGATCCTTTAAGTTCACTCTTTGCTCGAATTTAGAGGCTGGATTTGCATTGGAATCAAGATAAGAATCGTTTTGGTTGAAAGAGCCTGTGGTAAGTATTCGGAATCGTTTATTTTTATTTAAGTTTGTAGAAAAGCTGAATAACCCCTAATCACTTAGGGAGGCTATCATTATAGACTAAAAGGGTTTTATTTGTGTTATATCGTTCTAGTATGAGAAGGCGGAATAAAGGCTGTCGATCAAAGAGATTTGGAAGGCTAGGACCATTTGGGTGACGGATTTAGACGTAGTCATCAGTTTTGGCAAAGGTAAGCAAGTTAGGCCATTTAAGGTGGTTGGCCGAATATGTATGTTGGGATTTTAGTGATTATTCGATTTGGTTTTTAGATATTAATGTGATTTAAACAAATATAGGATTGAATTGGAGCAGATCTCGTCATCGTTCTTCGTAATCAGGTGTGTAACTTACCCCTTGTAGTAGCTTAGATTAATGTCGGCTGAAAAGCCGAAATGCCGAATCCCGGCATCATTAAATTTCTGGTAACGAGATAAACAGTGAATAGGTTAGAATACAATGGGCTCGGTTAATGAAATCGATGGAACATGTAAGATTACGATTTTGAGTATGTTGGTAAGTTGGGCCTCAATGGGCTGAATTAGGCCCAATGGGCTTATGGGCCCATTTGGAGTAAAAATTGGTAAAATGGAATTGTGATAAATGTATGATTAACCCAGATAGAACGATAGTAGTATTTAGGCTAAATGGACTTAGAAGGCTAAATCGGTACTCATTAGGCCCATTAGGGGTTTTGGGCTCAATAACTCGATGTTGCTAAAATAGGCTAAAAATTTCTGTTTTAATACTCCAGAATGTTGAATAAGTATGAAAAACCCTAATAAGTGTTAAAATTACATAATTACCCTTATAGCTTAAAAATGACTATTTTACCCCTAGGTAGAAATGACCATTATACCCCTAGGGTTGTAAAATAATTATGTTGATTGTGATATTGATATTTTTCATGAAATGATATGATATGCACATGATATGCACATGATATGCACATGATATGCTACGATATGTATATGATATGCCATGTTATAATCATTACATGCATGGGTTGGGTTTATATGATTGGAGGAAGTGTTAAAGGGCTTTGCCCCAGTATACCGAAAAGGGCTTTTGCCCCAGTTTACCGAAAAGGGCTTTTGCCCCAGTTATTAAAAGAGGCTTGGCCTCCAGTTATATGATAAAGCAGCCATGCTGCCAGTGGAGAGTTTGGTTGGGTGGGTTGAGTTATTCCCCACATGGAGAGCTTGGTTGGTACGGGTGGAGAGTAACGGATGGTGGGTTGAGTAGTCTCCCCAACTGGGCTTTGCATACATATAATGCCCTGATTTTCGGGATTTTTCGGGTTTTGTGAATTTTAGTGAAATTTTTAAAATTTTGGTGTTCTAAAGGTTGATAATGTATGTACATGTGTTAGTGGGCCTATAGAAGGCCCGAGTTTCAGTTAAAACCCGGTAAAATATTAAGTTGGATTTTCAAGTGAAAGGGGACTTGGTTAAGTGGGCTTTTAAGAAAAACCGTGTAAAATATGTCACAAGTGAGCTCTTGGTAAAGTGGCAAGGTGGAGCCACTAAGCTCCTAGAAAAGTGGCGCCTAAGTGGATATTCAAGGACAAGGGTTCGAATTACAAGGTAAGCGTAGAGTTCTTTTTAATTTTTAAGCATGTGCCGGGCATGTGCCTAACTTAAGTGAATTTCGGCAAGGGGGCTTTAGGGACTTGGGCCGATTGCTTTAGAGGGACTACTAGGGTTATATCATTTTCTTTTCAATTCAGATTAAGTGTTAATATGGTCTAATCAATTAAGTATTGGATTGTAGGGATTAACGCATAGGAGATCTCGTAGGAGAAACTGCAAAACAGGTGTGTGTTTCGAACGCCCTTCAATGCGCAAATCAGCAAAAGCTGAAAAGCCGAAATGCCGAAGTTTCGGTATTTCGAGAGCTTGTGAGCGTGCGAACATTCTCAAGTTAGTAGGAGAAGGTTAGTTTTGGAATCGGCACTGTTAGGCGTGTTGACCGCTAAATTTTAGACATTATGGTAAGTTGGGCCTCGGTGGGCCAAATATGGGCCCAATGGGCGATTTGGGTCCATGTGAGTAAAAATGGGTTTAAAGGTAATATTATGAACTGTAGGCGTGAAAACAGTTAAAACAAGATAACTGATTATGAAATTGGGACTAAATGGGCCTAATGGGCCAATCGACGTAATAGGGCTCATTAGGGGTTTTAGGGCTTGAATGCTAAGACTGAAAAACTGAGTTAACCGGACTTCTGTGACAACTATGTGATTAATAAATACTGTAATAAGCATAAAATCTGTAACATGAGAGCAAAATTACTGAAATACCCTTAGGGTAAGAAATTACTGTTTTGCCCCTAAGTAGAAAATTACCGTTATACCCCTAGGGCTAAAATTGACTGTACTGTTTGACATGACTGTTACTGGTATTGCATGCCATGATATGTATCTATTGCATGGGTTGGGTTTTGATAATGGAGGAAGTGTGAGTGGCACAGCCACGTTACTGAAAAGGGGCTATGCCTCGTACTGTTTCTGAAAGGGGCTTTGCCTCGTATACTGTTTAACTGAGCAGCCATGCTGCGACTGTGGTGTGTGGGCTGGGTGGGTTGAGTTATTCCCCACATGGTGTGTTGGCTGGTACGGGTGGTGTGTAGCGGTTGGTGGGTTGAGTAGTCTCCCCAATTGGGTTTGCATTTATACTGTATTACTGTACTGTACTGTTCTGGGCCTATGGGCCAATCTGTTATCTGAATAGGGCTTCAGCCCAGTATCTGTTATAGGGCCTTGGCCCAGATTACTGTTTTCTGAATAGGGCTTCGGCCCAGTATCTGACTGAGACTGGTTAGGGTTTAGGCCCAGTGGGCTTGAGCCAATTTGGGCTTTGGATGGGTTCTGCACACACTGAGTTTTCCCAAACTCACCCTTTCTTTCCATCCTTGCAGGTGAGCCCTAGATCGTGACTTGGACGCTGGGAGGGATTCAGAGTGGCCACGAGGACTGAACTTTCATCATAGTTGGTTTTTTTTTAATTATTTAATTACCTTTTATTGGTTTTATTTTGATATGGGTTGTAATAAGGCCGCTATAACTGTTGTTCGGGATTTCTCTACCGTTTTATTTCAAACACAAACCTATACCGTTTTCAAAATTAAACAAACATTTTGTTAACCAACCTGACTTTACTGAAGACTAAGGAGGACAATAAGACTAAAATGAAACGATTAACAAATGAGATAGAAATTAGGTTGAATAATAATTAAATCGGGAATTTCAAGAAAAACAAGTATTAGTTTTCAAAAATCTCAAACATCAGACTTAGTATATAGGACGGCGTAGCATAGTCTAGGTGATGTAGCACACCGGACATGGCCATAACGTCTGGGCCGGGTCTGGGGTGTTATATTTAGTGGTATCAAAGCCAAGTTGCAACAACTCGGCTGTGGATCGGGTCCAAAAACAAAGGGGTTTCAAAAATCTAAAAGTCCAGAAGGGTATCTTTGGAAAATCGAATTTTTTGAAAATTTTCTTTTGGTTTCAAACAAACTTGTAGTTTTTAAACATTGTTTTTTAGAGGCCTCAAAGTATTTGAACTACTAAACCGGAAAGTGGCACACTGAATCCCCGGCTCCAAGTTGTAAGTATGTTCTACCTTAAATTCTGTACTGTACTGATAATAAAACTATAGATAGCACTGAGCCTTAGATAGAATACTATGGATGAGGTAGTATTAAGGCTGTAGCACTGAGACGGTAGGGTAAACTAAACCCTAGGAAACTGAGACAGTAATTAGACTACGTTGCGCGAGAACAACTCTGAAATTCTACCTGTTCATAAGATATTCCGTAATAAAAATTGAAACATTGAGCTAATGTCATAAAACTTTGTAAATCAGATAATCGATATGAGTACAAGGGCTACTCGTGGACGAGGCCGTGGACGAGGCCGAGTTAGTGCTCAAGCTGGATCGTCATCTTCTGAGCATAGGCCAGCAGGAGAGGCACGACCACCGGTTGAGGAAAATGGGCCGTACGATCGGGCCGCAGGGGACGACGCTCTCTCCCAGACCATGCTGAGAGTTCTGGAAAGGGTGGCGGGAGCTAATGTTGGGCCGGTGAATAGGGGGTCCATTTCTGAGCGACTTCGGGCCAATGGAGCGGAAGTTTTTAGGGGCATATCTGGAGTGGCCCCGAACGTGGCTGAGTATTGGTTAGAAACCACAGAGCGAATTATGGATGACTTGGATTGCTCAGTGGAGCAGAAACTGAAAGGAGCGGTATCGTTGCTGAGGGACAAGGCGTATCAATGGTGGATCACCGTGAGAGAGGGTACCCCAGCTGAGAGAGTAACCTGGGAATTGTTTAAGCAGTCTTTCAAGGCGAAATATGCTGGGGCTAGTTATGTGGACGCACGAAGGAAGGAATTTCTGAACCTGACCTAGGGTAGTAAGACTGTGGCTGAATATGAGGCGGAATTTCTGCGATTAAGTCGGTATGCTAGCGGTATTGTTTCCACGGAATATGAACGCAGTGTTCGTTTTGAGGATGGCCTCAGAGATGAGCTGAGAGTGTTGATAGCGCCACAGAGAGAGCGTGACTTTGCTGCACTAGTGGAGAAGGCTAAGATAGCTAAGGAAGTGAAGTGAGATGAGCGTCAGAACCGCGATAGAGATCGTAATCGCTTCAAGAGAGATTCTGGATCGACTAGTGCTGCGAGCAGAAACTTTAAGAAAGCAAGAGTGGAGGAACCAGTGCGAGCTGTGCCAGTGAATGTTGTTAGACCGTAAGCTTGTGGAGACTGTGGCAGAGTTCATCGAGGAGAATGCTGGGAACGCATTGGAACTTGTTTTCATTGTGGGTCAAAGGATCATCAAGTCAAAGACTGTCCACAGAAGCCAGCTCAGGCTCAAGCTGTTGATCAGAGGGTTGCTCAGCCTGTGCGAGGAGGACTGCCACCGCCAAGGGGCCGTGGTCAAGGTAGAGGAGGCAATGGTAATGGACGTGGTCGTGGAGCACCTGGAAGGGGTGTTGGTAATGCTGAGGCTCGTCAGCCAGCCTTGGTGTATGCTGCTCGTCGCCGCGAGGAGGGTGATGCCCCTGATGTTATAACTAGTACGTTCTTCATATCTAGTATACCATACACTGCTTTGATTGACATGGGTTCAACACATTCATACGTTGCTTGTAAGATTTCTGGGTTATTGGGTGTGCATTCTGAGGAGACTGTGAGGGGTGTCACAGTAGTTAGTCCTTTAGGTCACTCTGTTACAGTAGACAAACTATTTAGGGAAGTGCCTTTAGAGACTCAAGGTAGGATCTTTACTGGAGATTTAATGGAGCTACCTTTTGGTGATTTCGATTTGATTTTGGGTATGGACTAGTTGACCAAGCACAAGGCAACGCTGGATTGCGCGGCCAAAAGGATGGTACTGAGAACAACTGAAGGTGAGGAGGTGATGATTATTGGTGAACGTAGGGACTATTTGTCTAATGTGGTCTCTGCCTTAAGGGCTGAAAGATTGATGCGTAAAGGTTGTGAAGCATACTTGGCATTCATAAGTCAAACTGAACCCGAAGGGGTGACAGTAGAGACAGTGAGGACTGTTAATGAGTTTCAAGACGTTTTTCCTGAGGAGCTTCTTGGTTTACCTTCTAACCGCGAAGTTGAATTTGGGATCGATCTGTTGCCTGGAACGGCTCCAGTGTCTATTGCGCCCTACAGAATGGCACCAAAGGAGCTAGTGGAATTGAAAGCCCAGATTCAAGAGTTGCTCGATAAGGGTTTCATTAGACCGAGTGTGTCTCCCTGGGGAGCACCGGTGCTGTTTGTGAAAAAGAAGGATGGGACGATGCGTATGTGCATTGATTATCGCCAGTTGAACAAACTGACGATCAAGAATAAGTATCCTTTGCCGAGAATTGACGATCTGTTTGACCAGCTTAAAGGAGCTTCAGTGTTTTCCAAAATTGACCTTCGATCTGGATACCATCAGTTAAGGGTAAAGGAGGTGGACGTGCATAAGACCGCATTCAGAACTTGTTATGGTCACTACGAGTTTTTGGTTATGCCCTTTGGATTGACGAATGCACCGGCAGCTTTTATGGATTTAATGAACCGAGTATTTTAGCCGTACTTGGATCGTTTCGTGGTCGTCTTTATTGATGATATATTGGTGTATTTGGAAACAGAGGAGAAGTATGACAAGCATCTTCGAATCGTTCTGCAAGTATTGAGGGAAAGGCAACTGTATGCGAAATTTAGCAAGTGCGAATTTTGGCTTCGCGAAGTGACTTTTCTAGGTCATGTTGTTTCTGCTGAGGGGATTAGGGTAGATCCTCGTAAAATTGAGGCAGTTCTGGATTGGAAGTCTCCAAGATCAATTTCAGAAATTCGCAGTTTTTTGGGCCTAGCAGGTTATTATAGAAGATTTGTTGAGGGATTTTCGTTAATCGCGGCACCACTGATGAAATTGTTAAGGAAGGGAGTAGCATTTGTATGGACTGAGAAACAGCAAGAAGCTTTTGAGAAGCTGAAAAAGGCGTTGACTGAGGCGCCAGTGCTGATTTAGCCAGAATCTGGGAAAGACTTTACGGTTTATAGTGATGCTTCGCATGTGGGATTGGGTTGTTTACTGATGCAAGAGGGTAAGGTGGTTGCTTATGCTTCGCGGCAGCTTAAGCCTCACGAGGCGAACTACCCTACGCATGATTTGGAATTGGCGGTAGTGATATTTGCGTTGAAAATCTGGAGACACTACCTTTATGGAGAAAAATGTATTATATACACTGACCATAAAAGTCTCAAGTATCTGTTAACTCAGAAAGAGTTGAACCTTAGGCAACGGAGATGGATAGAGTTGCTTAAGGACTATGATTGTTTGATTGAGTATCACCCTGGCAAAGCTAATGTAGTGGCTGATGCACTGAGCCGAAGAACTGTTACTGAGTTAAAGGCGATGTTCACTCGTTTGAGTTTGTATGATGATGGGAGTTTGCAAGCAGAACTGTAAGTGAGACCGACTTGGACTGAGAAGATTAAAGAGTTGCAATGGAAGGATGATTCGTTGACTCCTCGATTTCAGCAAGTCAAGGAGGGTAAGAGTGATGATTTTGGACTGAATTCTGATGGAGTCCTATGCTTTCGAGGAAGAATTTGTATTCCTAAGGACTCCGACTTAAGGAAGTTGTTATTGAGTGAGGCTCATGGTGGAGCCTATGCGATGCACCCTGGCAGTAATAAGTTGTATAGGGATTTGTGAGAGGTGTATTGGTGGCCTGGACTTAAGCGAGAGGTGACTGATTTCGTGAGGAAATGTTTGACGTGTCAGCAGGTTAAAGCTGAACACCAGTTACCTTCTGGATTGTTGCAGCCAGTGAGGATTCTGCAGTGGAAATGGGAAAGAGTAACGATGGATTTTGTGAGTGGATTGCCTTTGACGCCTTCAAAGAAAGACTCTGTTTGGGTAGTTGTGGATAGATTAACAAAGTCTGCTCATTTTATACCGGTTAGAACTGATTACTCACTTCAGAAGTTAGCCAAGTTGTATGTAGCAGAGATAGTGCGTTTGCATGGGGTGCCAGTTTCGATAATTTCTAATCGAGACCCTAGATTTACTTCTCGATTTTGGAAGAAGCTGCACGAGGCGTTGGGTACGCGTTTGGACTTTAGTACTGCATTTCACCCTCAGACAGATGGTCAGTCTGAAAGGGTCATTCAAGTGTTGGAAGACATGTTAAGAGGATGTGTTATCGACTTTCGTGGTAGTTGGGAAGATTATTTACCGTTGGCAGAGTTTGCATACAACAACAGCTATCAAGCAAGCATTCAGATGGCTCCATATGAGGCACTTTATGGGCGGAGATGTCGTACTCCTACTTGTTGGACAGAGTTAGGGGAACGTAAAGTTCTTGGACCAGAGATAGTGACAGATACTGAAAGTAAGGTTAAGCTGATTCGAGATCGGTTAAAGGAGGCATCTGATCGGCAGAAGTCATATGCTGACCTTAAGCGTAAGGAGATTGAGTTCGCTGTTGGGGATATGGTCTTCCTAAAGGTGTCGCCGTGGAAGAAGATCTTGAGATTCGGTAAAAAGGGAAAGCTAAGTCCGCGGTTTATTGGGCCTTATCAGATTCTCAAGTGAATTGGGCCAGTAGCCTATCAGTTGGAGTTGCCACCAGAGTTGGATCGTATTCATTACGTTTTTCATGTGTCTATGCTAAGACGGTATCGGTCGGACCCATCGTATATTGTACCAGTGGAGGAGATTGCAGTGAATACCGATTTGACCTTCGAGGAGGAACCTGTGGAGATCTTAGATCGTGAAGTCAAAGTCTTAAGGAGGAAGTCTGTTCCATTAGTTAAGGTGCTATGGCGTAATCATGGTAAAGAAGAAGCTACTTGGGAGCCAGAGGAAGCGATGCGTCAACAATACCCTCAGTTATTTGGATCAGGTAAATTTCGAGGCCGAAATTTCTTTAAGGGGGTAGAGTTGTAACGCCCTGATTTTCGGGATTTTTCGGGTTTTGTGAATTTTAGTGAAATTTTTAAAATTTTGGTGTTCTAAAGGTTGATAATGTATGTACATGTGTTAGTGGGCCTATAGAAGGCCCAAGTTTAAGTTAAAACCCGATAAAATATTAAGTTGGATTTTCAAGTGAAAGGGGACTTGGTTAAGTGGGCTTTTAAGAAAAACCGTGTAAAATATGTCACAAGTGAGCTCTTAGTAAAGTGGCAAGGTGGAGCCACTAAGCTCCTAGAAAAGTGGCGCCTAAGTGGATATTCAAGGACAAGGGTTCGAGTTACAAGGTAAGCGTAGAGTTCTTTTTAATTTTTAAGCATGTGCCGGGCATGTGCCTAACTTAAGTGAATTTCGGCAAGGGGGCTTTAGGGACTTGGGCCGATTGCTTTAGAGGGACTACTAGGGTTATATCATTTTCTTTTTTCTGTCATGACAATTAGGGTTAGCCACCATAGGAATTTTTCTCTGTTCTACTGTCAAAAAAGCCAAAAGTTGCCTCCATGGAAAGCTCATAGCTGAATTCTTCCTCTCCACCTCTACCATTGTTTTTTCATTTTTCTTCTTCCCCTTTGATCTCTTCCCTAGCCGAATACCCACCTTGCACAGATCCACTCTTTCTTTTGCTTTCATTCCTCTTAAAATCAACCATAACCGATTGCTCAAAGTGCCAGAAATCCCGAAAACTGCTTCTTTTCTTGCCGATTTCTTGTAAGCCGAATCACCCCTATTCCTTTCACCTGTTGTGGCCGATTACTACACTCCCTTGAATCACACCATTGTCGACACCATCACCCAAAATCTACACCCAAAACGCCATCCTCTTCTCTTGTTGAAAAGCCGAAATCACCATAGTTGTAGGGAGATAGCCGAAATTGCAAATCTCAGAGATAAGGTTTTTACTGACGTTTAAGGGTCAGATTTACATCAGATCTGCATAGGAACTGAAGGGAAATCGTTGGTAAGTGTTTAATACTTCAGATCTGTTCAATATTTCATATTTGGAAAAGCCGAAAGTCCCTAAAGTTAAGGATTTTGTCGTTTTGGACTTTTGGTAAATCAAGTGGTGTTTTCTTTGTTCTTTTTGTGTGTTAGTTAGAGAAGAAGGTGATCAAACAAGGAGTTGAAGACATTGGAACATCAGATCTAGATCTAAAGGGATCTAAATCGGCAAGGTAATAACATTAAGGCCATTGGAGGTGTTGGCCGAATGTGTAAGTAAGGCTTTGGGTAAGTTTTCAATTCAGATTAAGTGTTAATATGGTCTAATCAATTAAGTATTGGATTGTAGGGATTAACGCATAGGAGATCTCGTAGGAGAAACTGCAAAACAGGTGTGTGTTTCGAACGCCCTTCAATGCACAAATCGGCAAAAGCTGAAAAGCCGAAATGCCGAAGTTTCAGTATTTCGAGAGCTTGTGAGCGTGCGAACGTTCTCAAGTTAGTAGGAGAAGGTTAGTTTTGGAATCGGCACTGTTAGGCGTGTTGACCGCTAAATTTTGGACATTATGGTAAGTTGGGCCTCGGTGGGCCAAATATGGGCCCAATGGGCGATTTGGGTCCATGTGAGTAAAAATGGGTTTAAAGGTAATATTATGAACTGTAGGCGTGAAAACAGTTAAAACAAGATAACTGATTATGAAATTGGGACTAAATGGGCCTAATGGGCCAATCGACGTAATAGGGCTCATTAGGGGTTTTAGGGCTTGAACGCTAAGACTGAAAAACTGAGTTAACCGGACTTCTGTGACAACTATGTGATTAATAAATACTGTAATAAGCATAAAATCTGTAACATGAGAGCAAAATTACTGAAATACCCTTAGGGTAAGAAATTACTGTTTTGCCCCTAGGTAGAAAATTACCGTTATACCCCTAGGGCTAAAATTGACTGTACTGTTTGACATGACTGTTACTGGTATTGCATGCCATGATATGTATCTATTGCATGGGTTGGGTTTTGATAATGGAGGAAGTGTGAGTGGCACAGCCACGTTACTGAAAAGGGGCTATGCCTCGTACTGTTTCTGAAAGGGGCTTTGCCTCGTATACTGTTTAACTGAGCAGCCATGCTGCGACTGTGGTGTGTGGGCTGGGTGGGTTGAGTTATCCCCCACATGGTGTGTTGGCTGGTACGGGTGGTGTGTAGCGGTTGGTGGGTTGAGTAGTCTCCCCAATTGGGTTTGCATTTATACTGTATTACTATACTGTACTGTTCTGGGCCTATGGGCCAATCTGTTATCTGAATAGGGCTTCAGCCCAGTATCTGTTATAGGGCCTTGGCCCAGATTACTGTTTTCTGAATAGGGCTTCGGCCCAGTATCTGACTGAGACTAGTTAGGGTTTAGGCCCAGTGGGCTTGAGCCAATTTGGGCTTTGGATGGGTTCTGCACACACTGAGTTTTCCCAAACTCACCCTTTCTTTCCATCCTTGCAGGTGAGCCCTAGATCGTGACTTGGACGCTGGGAGGGATTCAGAGTGGCCACGAGGACTGAACTTTCATCATAGTTGGTTTTTTTTAATTATTTAATTACCTTTTATTGGTTTTATTTTGATATGGGTTGTAATAAGGCCGCTATAACTGTTGTTCGGGATTTCTCTACCGTTTTATTTCAAACACAAACCTACACCGTTTTCAAAATTAAACAAACATTTTGTTAACCAACCTGACTTTACTAAAGACTAAGGAGGACAATAAGACTAAAATGAAACGATTAACAAATGAGATAGAAATTAGGTTGAATAATAATTAAATCGGGAATTTCAAGAAAAACAAGTATTACTTTTCAAAAATCTCAAACATCAGACTTAGTATATAGGACGGCGTAGCATAGTCTAGGTGATGTAGCACACCGGACATGGCCATAACGTCTGGGCCGGGTCTGGGGTGTTACAATACATACATTGACATTACATGTGATATTGAAATGGGCTTTGCACACATACACTGATATTATATGTGATGTTAAAATGGGCCTTTGGGCCATACCGTTTATAGAAAAAGGCTTCGGCCCAGTGAATTGATTTATGAAAAAGGCTAAAGCCCAATAACCGATATTTGAAAAGGGCTTCGACCCAGTTATATGTTGAGACTGATTTGGGGGCTTAGGCCTAGTATGCTGATATTGATTTGGGCTCTGTAAGTGGCTTGTTGCACACTGAGTTTTCCAAACTCACCCTTTTTCCTTCCATCCTTGCAGGTGAGCCTTAGACTGGTGGACTTGGAGCTGGGAGGTATTCAGAGTGGCCACATGGACTGGACTATTGGATTTCTAATTAAGTTACCTATTTGAATTTAGATTTAATTATTTATTTCTGGTTTTGGGTTGTAAAAAGGGCCTCTTTAATTATTTTTATTTTGGGTTTTCATTCTTTACTTATTTAAATTAGTTTTAGCTTACGTAGGATATTATGTAAATCGAGTTGAAAATAAATGATTTTAAGACGTGATTTTTATAAAAGTTACTTGTTTGCAAAATCACACGATAACCAAGCAAAGCTTCCGCAATTTTAAATGATCTTGTAGATAAATATTTCAAATAGTTAAAGTGTGGCAATGGTAGTGTGCATGTTTAGGAGTGGATCCAAGAAGAGCTTGGTACTTAAGCAGTCTATTCGACTCACCTCCTCTTTTCTGGAATCCTACCTGGTGCCCAGCTTCCATTCACTTTAAGTCTTAACGAAAAAGGTCAAATTTCTTTGATACTTAAACTGTTTTCAAGATAACATGTTTTATAAAGGTTACGAATCTGATTTTTTTAATATATTAGATCTGTCTTTAAAATAACATGTTTTTGCAAACTACAAGGGTGTATAAGCTTTCATAAAACTTTTACAAAGGTTTTAACGATGTTTGCAAAGGGATGATTATTTCAATGAATCACGTTTTGGAAAAAGACAAGCTAAGGTTTTATACAAGTTTAACGGTAAGAGTTTTAAAAAAACTTCAAGGGTTTTTAATGAAAGCACGATTTTCGAAAAACACTTCAATGTGACACATCAGACTTGGCCGTAACGTCCAGGCCGGGTTTAGGGTGTTACATTTAGTGGTATCAGAGCCCGGTTGCAACAACTCGACTGTGGAACGGGTCTAAAAACAGAAGTTTTTAGAGGGTAAAACAAAGATTTCCGAAAGTCGCTTTAAGAATTTGTTTTCGAAATTGTTTATAAGATTTTCTTTCTACAAATAAATAATTTTGGAAAATTTTAAGTTTAAGTCCAAAGAGGGGTATTTTTGGAAAAATTAGAGTTTTGGAAAATTCTGTTTAAAATAGAATTGTTTCAAACTTGTTTTCTCTAAAATTAACATGTTGTGAGAAATTGATTTTAAAAGGCTTGAATCTTTTTGAGTTTTTCTAGAATCTGGTAAATTGAGATGTAGCACACTGAATCCCCGGCACCAAGTCTGTAAGTATTACTGCTTTATATTCTGTAATGTACTGAACTGTACTGTAAATAGACTTGAGACTTTTCTATGATACTGTAGATAGAGTAATATTGAAAACTGTAGAGATTGGAACGATAGGAAACCCTAGAAAACTGAGACTATAGCAGACTATTATTTTTTTTCTGAAAACAAATTTTGAAACTGTACTTGTTCATAAGACATCGGTGATAAATACTAAAACACTGAACTAACTCATAAAAATTCATAATTAGATAAATCGAAATGGGTAAGAAGGCAGTATGCGAAAAGGGCCGAGGTCGAGGCCGAGAGAGTGCTCGAACAGGGTCTTCATCGTCAGAACTTATGCCAGCGAGGGAGGCACAAGCGCCGCCAGCAACTGAGACAGAGGTTGCAATGAGCCCACTAACTTGCGGTAATGGTAACTCAGAACTCGGTATTGATGTACTAACTCAGTTGGTAAAGGAAGTGTTGTCGGAGGTTAAAGAGATTAGTGAATCACTTCGGGTTAGGTGCGTGGATTGTAAAAAGAAAGGGAATCGCAGTTCGTTAGACTTGCGGCATCATTTTGTGAAGGATGTTAAGGTGTGTCCGAACTTTCCGGCTTGCAAGCATTGCAAAAGACGTCATCCGGGCAAATGCTGGAGGAAGTCAGGAGCGTGTCTCAGATGTGGGTCTAAGGGGCATCGGGCTCGGGATTGCCTAGGTTATTCGATTTAGGTGGGTGTGATGTTTAGTTACGAATGGAGTGCACTACTGGTAATGTTTATTTACTTCAGTAATTAGAGTCTTGGGTCGTACTAAAATTATTTAGATCAGAGTGCGCAGCGGTAGCGTAGTAGCATAAGTGTTGCACGACTATTTTAGTTTTGGAAAAAAATTTTGAGGACGAAATTTCTTTAAGAAGGGTAGAGTTGTAACACCCTGAATTTGGGTCTAGAAGAATTGGGTTTTGAAGTCTGGGTTGAATAAATGGAAACCTAAGTAATTAAGAAGTTTTAAATATTATCGTTTAAGAAAAATTTATTTTGAATTACTATTAGAAAATTCTTACTAAATTTATTATTACTGATATTTTAAATTCTTACTGTATCTATTGATGTTTTTAAATTTCTATGAAAATGATAAATTATTATTTTTTTATAATTATTGTTGTTAATTTAATGTTTGAATTAAATTATCAAACATTTTTACTGTATTTATATTTTTACTAATTTATGGAAATTATAATTATTATTATGAGATAAAATTTTTTACTGTATTTGAAAAAAATTATTATTATTATTTACGGTATTAATATTTGAAATTTTTATTAGATCAAAATATATTTATTATTATGGATATTATTATTATTTTTTTATTTAAAAAATATATGTATAATATTTGGTGTTTAAACTCTACTAAAATAATAAGAATAAAAAGAAATTGTTTTAATTTTTCCTAATAGAGGAATCTGGGCATAAGGGTTGTTAAAGAGTTGGGTTAAAACAAGACATAAAGAGGAGATTGGCCCAGTGGTTAGGCGTGTTAAGCAGTAGGAAGGGAGCAGAGGTTCGACTCCCAGCAAGCGCACAGGTGGGTTTTATTTTTATTTAGTAAGCAGGGTTGCGGCTAGATAAGGTTTAAGTAAAGTTGCGAGCAGAGACTAACACAACGAGCGCCTTGGGCGCAGTGGTAGCAGCACGTTGGAAGGACCGAGGGGGCGCGAGTTCGAGTCCAAGCGCTGGCGGAATTTTGATTTCTTTTTAAAGAAGCGGGAACTGCAGCAGGTAAGGTTTAAATTTAAACGTAACACTAGTATATCAAAGAGGAACGCATGTCCCAGTGGCCAGCAGCATGCTGGGCAACCTGGAGGTCCCAGGTTCGAGCTTGGGCGCGCGCGAGAGGATGCTCCTTTTTGCTGTGCGCGCGCTAGAGGAGACGTGCTAGACTGGAGGACCGTGGCAGCGGGCCGTGCAAGTGTGAGCTTCTAAGCAGCAGATTCAAGCAGTGGGGCTGCTATCAAACGGTGGAAAAGTTTGAATCCCATTCAAACTTTTGTTTTTGCTTTATTTAGCTAAAATTAAGGGATTGAAAGTAATTCAAATCAGTTTTCAATTCGGTAGGTAGAAAATTAAGGAGCAAGGCGTGGTATTTGAATTTGGGAGGAAATCTGTTATATATATATTTTTTATGCCAAAATACCATCGGCATTAGGCAATTAAAGTACCGAAAGAGTTCTCAAATTTTGGCATTATGGGGTTGCTCTTCTCTTGACTTTGTAGGAATCGGTTTTGTGTTCTTATTATAATTTTTTCTTTTCACAAACCTTTTACCCTTGTTTTTGTTCTTTCTTATATTTTTCCCCTTTTGATTTTCTTTCCCAAAAGGCCGAAACCCCCTTCTTTTACTTAGTCATATCAGGATCGTTCCTTTTTATTTTATCTTCTTCTTCGTCGCATCCAAGGTCGAAAACATCGTGTTCATAGGGATTTGGTAGCCGAATTTATAGATCCTTTAAGTTCACTTTTTGCTCGAATTTAGAGGCTGGATTTGCATTGGAATCAAGATAAGAATCGTTTTGGTTGAAAGAGCCTGTGGTAAGTATTCGTAATCGTTTAGTTTTATTTGAGTTTGTAGAAAAGCTGAATAACCCTTAATCACTTAGGGAGGCTATCATTATAGACTAAAAGGGTTTTATTTGTGTTATATCGTTCTAGTATGAGAAGGCGGAATAAAGGCTGTCGATCAAAGAGATTTGGAAGGCTAGGACCATTTGGGTGACGGATTTAGACGTAGTCATCAGTTTTGGCAAAGGTAAGCAAGTTAGGCCATTTAAGGAGGTTGGCCGAATATGTATGTTGGGATTTTAGTGATTATTCGATTTGGTTTTTAGATATTAATGTGATTTAAACGAATATAGGATTGAGTTGGAGCAGATCTCGTCATCGTTCTTCGTAATCAGGTGTGTAACTTACCCCTTGTAGTAGCTTAGATTAATGTCGGCTGAAAAGTCGAAATGCAGAATCCCGGCATTGTTAAATTTTTGGTAACGAGATAAACAGTGAATAGGTTAGAATACAATGGGCTCGGTTAACGAAATCGATGGAACAGGTAAGATTACGATTTTGAGTATGTTGGTAAATTGGGCCTGGATGGGCTGAATTAGGCCCAATGGGCTTACGGGCCCATTTGGAGTAAAAATTGCTAAAACGGAATTGTGATAAATGTATGATTAACCCAGATAGAACGATAGTAGTATTTAGGCTAAATGGACTTAGAAGGCTAAATCGGTACTCGTTAGGCCCATTAGGGGTTTTGGGCTCAATAACTCGATGTTGCTAAAATAGGCTAAAAATTTCTGTTTTAATACTCCGAAATGTTGAATAAGTATGAAAAACCCTAATAAGTGTTAAAATTACGTAATTACCCTTATAGCTTAAAAATGACTATTTTACCCCTAGGTAAAAATGACCATTATACCCCTAGGGTTGTAAAATAATTATGTTGATTGTGATATTGATATTTTTCATGAAATGATATGATATGCACATGATATGCACATGATATGCTACGATATGTATACGATATGCCATGTTATAATCATTACATGCATGGGTTGGGTTTATATGATTGGAGGAAGTGTTAAAGGGCTTTGCCCCAGTATACCGAAAAGGGCTTTTGCCCCAGTTTACCGAAAAGGGCTTTTGCCCCAGTTATTAAAAGAGGCTTGGCCTCCAGTTATATGATAAAGCAGCCATGCTGCCAGTGGAGAGTTTGGTTGGGTGGGTTGAGTTATTCCCCACATGGAGAGCTTGGTTGGTACGGGTGGAGAGTAACGGATGGTGGGTTGAGTAGTCTCCCCAACTGGGCTTTGCATACATACATTGACATTACATGTGATATTGAAATGGGCTTTGCACACATACACTGATATTATATGTGATGTTAAAATGGGCCTTTGGGCCATACCGTTTATAGAAAAAGGCTTCGGCCCAGTGAATTGATTTATGAAAAAGGCTAAAGCCTAGTAACCGATATTTGAAAAGGGCTTCGGCCCAGTTATATGTTGAGACTGATTTGGGGGCTCCTTCCATCCTTGCAGGTGAGCCTTAGACTGGTGGACTTGGAGCTGGGAGGGATTCAGAGTGGCCACATGGACTGGACTATTGGATTTCTAATTAAGTTACCTATTTGAATTTAGATTTAATTATTTATTTCTGGTTTTGGGTTGTAAAACGGGCCTCTTTAATTATTTTTATTTTGGGTTTTCATTCTTTACTTATTTAAATTGGTTTTAGCTTACGTAGGATATTATTTAAATCGAGTTGAAAATAAATGATTTTAAGACGTGATTTTTATAAAAGTTACTTGTTTGCAAAATCACACGATAACCAAGCAAAGCTTCCGCAATTTTAAATGATCTTGTAGACAAATATTTCAAATAGTTAAAGTGTGGCATGGTAGTGTGCATGTCTAGGAGTGGATCCAAGAAGAGCTTGGTACTTAAGCAGTCTATTCGACTCACCTCCTCTTTTCTGGAATCCTACCTGGTGCCCAGCTTCCATTCACTTTAAGTCTTAACGAAAAAGGTCAAATTTCTTTGATACTTATATCGTTTTCAAGATAACATGTTTTATAAAGTTTATGAATCTGATTTTTTTATATATTGGATCTGTCTTTAAAATAACAGGTTTTTGCAAACTACAAAGGTGTATAAGCTTTCATAAAACTTTTACAAAGGTTTTAACGATGTTTGCAAAGGGATGATTATTTCAATGAATCACGTTTTGGAAAAAGACAAGCTAAGGTTTTATACAAGTTTAACGGTAAGAGTTTTAAAAAAACTTCAAGGGTTTTCAATGAAAGCACGATTTTCGAAAAACACTTCAATGTGACACATCAGACTTGGCCGTAACGTCCAGGCCGGGTTTGGGGTATTACATTTTTGGTAAAATTCACTTAACAACACTCAATAATCTACCATCAAAGATTTATTTTATATCATTAAACATCAAGATACTTAAATATTCAACAATGGCATCATCCAAATACTTTAACAATTTTGAAATCGGAGGTACGATCTAGCTAGAACACAAAGCAACGATCTTAAAAACGTAAAAATTATTAAAAACCGAGACGAAATGGACTTACATGCATGAACAACCATGGCCAAACCTTCAAAGCTTTGAGAACATTATTTTCATTCTCACATTCGGCTATTGATGAAGATGATAGCATGTAATTTGGCTTTCGTTTTATTTTTTTTATTATAATTACCAAATACCATATTTAACCTTAATATACATTAATAATTTCCGCTATACCAAGCCATGGAATTCCACTATCAACAATTATGGAATAATCACCACTGAAGGACTCCCACTATTTAGTTCCATAGCCATTTAATATCTTTAACTTATAGAACACAACTTTTACACTTTGCGCGATTTAGTCCTTTTTGCTTAATTAACTCTCAAAACGATAAAATTTTTCAACGAAACTTTAATACCATCTTATTGCCACTCCGTAAATATTTATAAAAATATTTACGACTCGGTTTATAGAAATGAGGTCTCGATACCTCATTTTCTAAACCTACTTGACCTTAGAGTCATACCACTTGAACTTAATAAATTGCTCATAAAACAAAAATCACAATATCAAAAACCTTTTTTAAACTCACAATTAACTCGTAAATATTAAATATAATATTTACAAACCTACTAGTCAGATTTGGTGGCTCCGAAACCATAGTTTCGATTAACCCTAAAAACAGGCTGTTACAATTTATACCATTTTCAAGCATCAATACTTAAGCATATCATGCCCATTATAATTATATCTAAACTTCATTCTTATCTCGTCAAATAAGCCATATAAAACCCAATCTAAATACCCAAAATTTTAAGCATAATGTTTTTACATACTTGCCATCACAACAGAACTCTAAATAGCTTGCCCACAAGTGAACATGTCATAAGCATACACCTTTATTTCGACTAGGTTTAGCCGAATATAGTCATGCCTTGAACAACCTACCATATACCTCATAAAATAACCCAATCCATTACATATACAAATAACATATAAGTTACTCATTCAACTTATATATCACATACCGAAAATTCAACAAGCATTCATCAATTACCTCATTGCAATAACATATAACCAAGCACCACTTCATATATACCATGAATACATACTTTCAATATAAGCTAAAACATAACTGAAATTCAGAATGATTAACATCTTTAAAAAACCACAACCAAAACACATCCATTGTCCATATATCAAGCTTAATTATAAGCTTTTTATAATTTATTCATATCACTAACCAAATCTAGACATATAACCAAAACATAATTCATATAATATACATTCCAAAATAAACTCCAACCATGAGCAAATATAATCGAACCTAAGCATGAATATATACAACCTTTAAAACCAACCAAAACAAATGTTAGCCTATACATGCCATAGGTTCATAGCTCAAACTTTTAAAATACCGAAATAGCGATCGATAGTGTGATGGATTTCCTTGACGATCCCCGAGCTCGTAACTAGTTTCCAAAATCTATAAAACAAAAAACGTACACACATTGTAAGCTTGAATAGCTTAGTAAGTCATAAGCAAATAAATCATTTCAATGGCATACATAATTCAATTAAACTAAGCCGAATCAAGCAAACCTTAACCACATATACATTTATCATGCTTGCAAATTCATATAACATCACATGAACCTTCACATTATAATGTCATTTGGCCGAATATGAACAATTACATTAACATATACAATTCACTCTTTTATCAAGAAAATTTCATATCTTCATCTTAAGTACCATACTTACCTTACTTTCATAATCATTTAACTTCGTACATACCAGAACCATTTAGCACGTTTTCCTATTTGATTTTAACTCGATATTGCCCGTTGAACCATCCAGAATTAATAAGGATACTCGGATAGTCAAAAGGCTCATACAATGCCAATGTCCCAGACGTGGTCTTACATTTAATCACATATCAATGCCACTGTCCCAGATAGGGTCTTACATAAAATCGTATACGATGTCGATATCCCAGACATGGTCTTATACGTAAATCTCAAATCGATGCCAACGTCCCAGACGTGGTCTTACACAAAATCACATATCAGAATCCTATGTCATGACATATGTATCCTAACTATTCCTAAGGTTCGTGCGGGGTTTTTAGACGTCGTAATTCAATCAACTCAAGCTCGTAAGTAATGCTTCTATGCTTAATTCAATTCGGCATATACACATACATTTATAATAATTCAATTTGGCACTTATAAATATATACATTCGAACTTAACAACATTTATTTACTTATGAACTTACCTCGGACGAAGACAAATGAACCAAGACGACTAGTCTACAACTTTAGATTGCCCCCAATCCAATTCTAATTTCCTCTTTTCTTGATCTCAATTAATATAATTAAACTTATTTAATCACACATGTACTCAAATTCACCCAAAAAACATAAAAGGACAATTTGCACTTTAGCCCCTAACATTTAAAATTTTTCAAAATTTAGTCCCTATTTCACAAAACACAAAATACACATAATTTCATTAAACTCTAGTATAGCCGAATTTTACTAAGGTTCATAGCAGCCCATTTCTTTCATTTATTTCACATTTTGACCACTCAATTAACAAAATTCACAATTTAATCCCAAGTAGGCATCTTTAGTAAAATTCACTTAATTAAACAAGAAAATCTATTAACACATATTTATTTTTCATCATCAAGCACAAAAATCATCAAGCTTTCAACAATGGCAAAACACAAAATCATCATCAAATTCAAAAATTCAGGCATGGTCTAGCTAGTATCAAAGCAGCAATTTCAAAAATGAAAAAATTATCATAAACTGAGCAAAAACGAACCTTGAATCAAGCTTGGACCATGGCCGAATGTTTGAAAGCTTAAAACCCCTTTTTCTTTCTCAAGTTTCGGCCAAAGATGAACACTTTCATGTTATTTTTATGTTTTCTTTTATTTAATTACATTATGATACATATTTTACCTTTATAATCTTAATGAATTAATATAACAACTTAATAATGTTTGTCCATTTTTGTCCATGCATAATTCTAGTGATTAATTTGCAACATAAGGACTCCATTAATAAAAGCCATAACAAATAGGTACCTTTACATAAAGCATGCTAGTTTTGCATTTTACGTGATTAAGTCCTTTTAATTAAATCGAGCACACAAACGATAAAAATTTCACACGAAATTTTCACACATATAAATTAACATGTTGTAGACACCAAAAATAATATTAAAATATTTTTATGACTTGGATTTGTGTTCCCAAAACCACTATTTTGAATAGGGTCTAAATCAAGCTGTGACAACTCTTCCCCTTAGGGATTTTTGTCCTCGAAAATCTTACCGGAGAATAGGTTTGGTTAACGTTCTCTCATTGTAACACCCCTTATCTGGCCTAGACGTTAAGGCCGAATCTGGCGAGTAACATTGAAGTATTTTTTGAAAACCATGTTTTCATTGAAAACCCTTCTTACTCTTTAAAAATTTCTTGCCATTTAAAACTTGTGTAAAAACCCTAGTCTACATTAATTTATTTTGAAAACGAGGTTCATTGGAAAGCTATTCCTTTTGGAAATATTGGTTGTTGAGGAATCTTAATTAAAAAGAGTCGATTTATGAAAATGTGATGTTTAGAAATTAAGTCGCGAAACCATTTCGAAAACATTGCAAAAATATAATGATTTGGAAACTGTTATCTTTTGAAAACACGTCTTTCTCCTACACCTAGCAATTGTATATCAAAGCAAATTAAAATCCCAAAATTTAAAAATAAAATCCGAGAGGCCTTATTACAACCCAAATCAAAATCAAAGTGCGTAAAAGTAAATAAATGTAAATGAAAACAAAAGCGATTGTGTGGCCATCTCCGAGTCTCTCGCAGCACCGATCCTCCTAACGCTAGGGATTACCTGAAAAGTTAATAAATAGGGTAAGTTTAAGAAAACTCAGTGTGTAATCCCCTACTATCTAAAAACAGTCAGTCATATAAAAAGCAATAACAATCTGGGCCTAAGCCCATTACAGTAGACAATGACAGATGGGCCTTAGCCCATTACAAACTCAAAAACAAAACACATGTGGCCTAAGCCTGATACATTATCATTTTGGTTACAACCCATAGCAGAATCAACTGGGCCTAGCCCATATCAGAACAGAATCACATGAATGATGTATGATGCATGTTATGTGTTAACCCCATCCAACCTTGCACAGTCTGTGGGGATATAATCAACCCACCCATCCAACACACCAAGCTTAGCACCAGTTGCGGCACTAAGTCAATAGAATGGCTCAAAGCCATAGACAGAATGGCTACAGACTGTAAGTATCATAGCAATGCTGTAAAATGACAGAATGGCCAGACGCCATAGCCAGAATGGTTACAACCATAATCAGGATGGCACAGAGCCATCGATCATATGCGTGGCACAAAGCCATCTGTAAATTGGATAGCACTAAGCCATCATTAGTGTGTGTGGCACAAAGCCATCTGTAAACTGGATAGTACAAAGCCATCGACAATGTATGTGGCACAAAGCCATTGATAAAATGATCGGTACTCAGCCATCAAAACAAATGATCGTCATTAAGCCATCGATCAGTCCACAATCGTCTCGGGTGGCTTGTGCAACTTTACCAGATCAACACAAATATACGGCTCTAAGCCTTCGATGGGTCAACAGTCGTCTTGCGCTATCCGTACGACCCTATTAGATCAGATCTTCCTCCGTACAATATCCCATCCCATGCACTATGCTATGTATGCAGAATGTCATGCTCGTAACCAATCATATCAAAATCAGTCATTTGCATATATCATAAGCACATCAGTAATACGTAACCCAATGAAAATAGTCATTCTATCTCTAGGGGTATAACGGTCATTTTTACCTAGTAGGGGTAAAATAGTCATTTTACCCTCTAGGGGAAAATCGATCATTTAAATCTACAGGGGTATTTTAGTAATTTACACTACAGGGGTATTTTGGTAATTTACACTATATTGGTAATTTTCACTACAGGGGTATTTCAAAAATTTACACTACAGGGGTATTTCGATAATTTTACAGTCCGGGGTCTTATCGACCCAACAGAAGGCCCATCGTCGCCTCGAGCGACTTTAGTACCCTAAACAGACATAATAGTGTAAATGGGCGTAAGGCCCATTACTCGGCCCAGCCCACACGCTTATTTGGCCATCAAGCTCAAATTCAACCCTAGCCACGAGAGCGACATAGCCAGGTCCAATATTCCACATATCCATGACACTGACTAGTATGGGCCCACGAGCCCATGCGGCCCACTTCAACCAAAAACTCGACCTAAGCCCATGAGATCGCTCATGGCGGCCTCCACTATCGCATCAGACTATCCACACGCGCGTTCGCACGTTCGGTGGCAACCGTTGCCAAACTTTGGGCTTTTTGGCACTTCGGCATTCGCTGAGCAACTATCTATTCAGTAAAACACATACTTTTGACTTTTCAGCCAAACAACAATTAGAACGGGGTGAATACTTACCCCTTCGGCCTTTCTGCTGATTAGCATACATAATACTCGATTACATACCTGATCACGTAGAGTACTAAGAATTCCTAAGCGTTAGAACCTATTCAAACAAAACATTCAGTTAATATCTCATCAAAAGAATTAAAAGAACTTTAACCCAACCTCCCAGCCAAAGAATCGTCTATGACTTGCCTTAACTAGATTGGTCGACTGCGATTTGCCTCCTTAATTCGAAGTTTGATGCAGTCACCCTTTTATATCCTGGCGGAAAGTATCGAACCGCTGACACCTTACGCTGCTTAAACTTGGGAGTAGCGGCTACGCGGTCATACTCAGTCGGCACCTTCATCGTCACTTTACTAGATCCCCCTTTGCTCATCGGAAGCTCAGAGACAGTCGTCTATCGTCCTTAAAATGGAAAGATGCAGAAGAAGAGAATTTGTCAAGAATCAATGACTAAACACTTGACTCCTAACCGAATGATTAAAGAACCATTTTCAAAAATCTGAACATAAAAAGGGTAAAGAGAGATGTATGGAGATTCGGCTTCAAGAGAAGAAGTCTATGGCTAGTAATGAGAACAATGGTGTCAACTCAAACCTGAAGAAGGAGAGTTAGCAAAGAACCGGTATGACTGAGGAGGTAGGAGAGAAAGAATTATTCGGCTAGCAACCCAAGGAGAAGATAAAAGTTGCTAATTAATTGAGGGAAAGAGGGTGAGAGTTCAACTATAAGAATAAGACCAAAAGAATAAAAGAAAGAAGGCTTTGGTCGAACGATGGACTAGGATTGAGAAAGAGGAATTCCCAATTTGGCTATTAGAAAAAGAAGTAAATAAATGCCCAAATAGAGTAAAAAGCAAAGCAGAAACTCGTAAAAAAAAAGGAGCGCAAAAAAGGAAAGGGAACCCGAACTAGCAGAGAGGGAAATCGGCTCCTACCTATTCACAAAATGCTGAAAATGCACAAAAATGAGTTTTCTTAGCCGAATTTGCACATGCAAGTTGCACAATTCGGCTACACCTCTTCCTTGTTTAAAAATCCTTTGATTTTCTCCACGATTTGCTCCATGATCCACTCCTTAATTTCCTCACTTGATCAATTCAAACTCTCTCATCCAAAGTTAAATTACAACTCAATCGCTGGCTGTCCAAAGATGCAAAATAAATACCCCACAGTGTACCATGCCAACACTCGAACCCCAGACCGCATGCATACTCCTAACGCCACCTTGCCACCAAACCACATTCTTCCTTTTGTGACACATTTTATCCACAATTAACTATAAAGTCTATAGGCCAGAGTCCAAGTTCATTTAAAAGAAAAACCAAATGAACTTGCAAGAGCCAAGCCTTGAACCCAGGCTCCCTTGCAACCCTAATGACGTCACAACCACTAGACCATAATCTCTCTTTGTGTCACAATTTAACCTTAATTATTCTTAAAGCCTACATACTAACATCTGGGGTTTTATTCAACTAAAACCAAAATTTTTACTATAGCCCAAGTTTGAACCCAAGACTTCTCCAACACTTCTCAGGACCCTTAACCACTGAAACAATCCCTCATTTAATGCTACCTTTTGCACAAAAAATATTCATGTGCCAACTTCCAAACACTCCTCAATCTCAAGGCCCATTCCTTCTAGGCCCAAATTTGGGGCGTTGCACTCATAGTATCCTCGGACTCCCACATAGCTTCTTTAACCCCGTGTCAATGCCATAAGACTTTCACTAATGAGATTTTCTTATTTCTCAATTCTTTAATCTCAAGATCTAAAACTCGGATCGATTCTTCTTCATATGTCAAATCAGATCGAAGCTCAATCTCAAACAGGGAAATCACATGGAATATGTTATGGATCTTTTCTAACTCAAGTGGTAGCAACAGTCTGTAAGCAACCGGCCCGATATGCTCAATAATCTCATACAGCGCAACAAATCTCGGACTCAATTTGCCTTTATGACCTAATCGAAGTATTTTCTTCCATGGTCAGACTTTCAAAAACACTTTGTCCATGATCTGAAACTCAATATCTTTTCATTTCAAGTCTGTATACGATTTCTGACGATCTGACGCTGCTTTTAGACTATCACGAATCACTTTCACTTTCTATTTAGTCTCTTTGATCAAATCGACCCCATGTATCTTATTCTCACTAAGCTCAGTCTAATATAAAGGTGTTTGACATTTGCAACCGTACAATGCCTCCTAATGAGCCATTTTGATACTCGATTGAAAACTATTATTTTACACAAATTCAATCAGTGGCAAGTATCGTTCCCATGTACCTTCAAACTTAAGATTACAATATCTCAACATATCCTCGAGTATTTGAATAATCTACTCGAATTGACCATCCATCTATGGGTGGAAAGCAGTGCTAAAATGTAGTTTCATACCTAATGCATCTTGTAGTTTCTTCCAAAATTGTGATGTGAACCTTGGATCTCTATTCGAAACAATAGAAATAAGTACTCCATGCGATCTCACAATCTGCGAAATGTACAACTTAGCAAAATCAAGTGAGTAATTTGTGGGAACTGGAATAAAATGAGCCGATTTAGTCAATCTATTAACAACAACCCATATTGTATATTTCTTACTCGGTGACAGAGGTAAACCCGATACAAAATCCATCGTAATTCTATCCAATTTTCACTCGGGAATCATAATCAGCTGAAGTAACCCAAACAGAACCTGATGCTAAGCTTTAACTTGATGACAAATTAAGCATTTTGAAACAAATTTCGAGACGTACCATACCACCAATAAAGTGGTTTTAGATCATTATACATTTTAGTACTACCCGGATGACTAGATAACAGACTACTATGAGCATAATTGAAAATCATCTGAATCAACTCTGAATTTCTCGGAACACATATTCGGCCTCTGAATCTCAAGCAACCCTTAGCATCAACTTGAAATTTAGAATTAGTATTCAAATCATATTGAGCCTGTTTTGCTAACAATTTATTATCAACTTTCTGAGCTTCAAAAATCTCCTGCATAAATAACGGTCTCACTTTCAACTCAGCTACAAGCGAACTGCCATTAGATAGGGCTAACTGAGTATTCATGCACGCAAAGCAAACAACGACTTCTGGTTCAAAGCATTAGCAACAACATTGGCTTTTCCTAAATGGTAGTCAATTACAAGCTCATAATCTTTTAACAACTCTAACCATCTTCGCTGTCGTATATTCAGATCTTTTTGAATCATCTAATATTTCAAGCTTTTTTTATCAAAATAAACATGACATTTCTCACCAAACAGATAGTGGCGCCAAATCTTCAACGCAAATACAATAGCTAGCAATTCCAGATTGTTCGTCGGATAGTTCTTTTTGTGCGGCTTTAACTATCTCGAGGCATAAGCAATAACTTTTCCTTCCTACGTCAAAACACAGCCTAAACCATTCAAAGATGCATCACTATAGATGACGAATTCTTTACTTGATTCTGGCTGAACTAACACTGGAGCTTCTATCAACAAAGCTTTCAACTAATCAAAATTGTTTTTACACTTTTTTGACTACTCGAACTTAACATCTTTCTAAAGCAGTCTTGTCATCAGCGTTGCAATCATAAGAAACCTTTTACAAACCATCTGTAATGACCGGCAAGTCCAAAAAAGCTTCAGACTTCAGAAACATTTCTCGGAGGCTTCTAATCTAGTATTGCCGAAATCTTGCTCGGATCAACCCGAATCCCCAATGCTGATACAACATGCCCCAAGAAACCAACTTCACGCAACCAGAACTCAAATCTACTAAACTTCACATACAACTATTTATGTCACAAAGTCTGTAGCACAATTCTCAGATTCTCGGCATGCTCGAATTCATCACGGGAATATATCAAAATGTCATCTATGAGCACAACAACAAGTCGATCCAAATACAGTCTAAAGATCCGATTCATTAAATCCATAAAAGTAGCAGGTGCGTTAGTAAGTCTTAAAGGCATAACTAGAAACTCATAGTGTCCGCACCTCATTTGGAAAGCAGTTTTCGACACATTAGAGTCTTTTAGTAACCCGATCTCAAATCAATCTTTGAAAACACTGCAGCCCCTTTAAACTGATCAAATAGATCATCAATACATGGCAAGGATATTTGTTCTTTATAGTCACCTTATTAAGTTGTCAGTAGTCAATGCACATTCTCATAGTTCCGTCTTTCTTTTTCACAAACAAAACCAATACACCCCAGGGAGAAACTCGGTCGTGAAAAACCTTTATCTGTCAATTCTTGCAACTGAGCTTTCAATTCTTTTAATTCAGTCAATGCCATTCTGTATGGAGCTATCGAAATTAGAGTTGTCCCCAGTACTAACTCAATGCCAAATTGTACCTCTTGGATCAATGGCAAACCTGGTAATTCTTCGGGAAACACATGCTGATACTTGCACACAACTGGTATTAGTTCAATCTTCTTTTCGGTCACTTTATAGTCAAGCACATAGGCAAAATAAGCTTCACAACCATTTTTTACATATTTCTGAGCTAACATCAAAGAAATCACTGCCAGTAAACCATTCAGATCATTAGACTCAATCCAAATAATCTCATCATTTTGGCATCGCAAGTCAATAGTCTTCCATTTACAATTCACAATTACATCATGTAACGTTAGCTAATCCATACCCAGAATTATATCAAACTCTTCGAATGGCAACAACATCAAGTCGGCCAGAAAACATGAATTTTGAATAATCAACGGGCAATTCTTGCACACCTTGTCAACCAAAACACACCGACCTAAGGGGTTTGATACTCTAATCACAAACTCAATAGATTCTATAGGTTAAGTCTTATTGGATACTAAAGTCACACATGCATAAGAATGAGTCGATCCAAGATCAATCAATGCAATAGCACTAGTATTTTAGAGAGTGAAAGTACCGATAATAACATCTGGGGATGAAGCCTCTTCGCGAGCGCGAATAGCATAAGCTCTGGCAAGTGCACGAGCCTCAGATCTAACAGCAGTGTCTTTAGTTCCCCTTTAGCTACCACTCACATTACCCATGTTTCTGGGTGGTCTACCTCTAGCTATCGTGTTTCTCGGCCTCATATTCTGCTTTATGTCTTGCTCAACCAACTCAGGGCATTCACAAATGAAGTGATCCATTGATCCACATTTAAAGCAAGGTCGATCATTCAATCTACAACTTTTAGGATGTCGTTTACTGCAATGTTTGCACTCAGGTTGGTTCGGTCAGATGTTACCAACACTAGCTACTGAGGTAGCTCTCGAACTCATGGGTGGTTTGTCTCGATCACGTCTAGAATAGCCCGCTGTAGCCTTTGAACAGCTAAAGTGATCTCAAAATTTCTTTGTTGCTGACTGAAATGACTTACTCGATGATCTTTTTCGTGAATCTCTAGCTTCAAAGTTAGCCTTTCTTTTCCCTTTCCCAAGCTCTTAAGCTTTACATGCTCGCTCAACTAGTACCACGAACTCTTTTATTTCAAGAATCCCGACTAACAACTTAATATCTTCATTCAAATCGTCTTCAAATCTTTTACACATTATTGCTTCAATCTATACACATTCCCAAGCATATCTGTTGAGTCTGAGAAATTCTCGTTCATATTCTGTTACGGTTATATGACCCTATTTCAACTTAAGGAATTCTTTACGTTTTTTATCAATGAATCTCTGACTGATGTATTTCTTACAGAATTCAGTCTGAAAGAACTTCCAAGTCACTTGTTCTTTCAGAACTACTAATATCAATGTATTCCACCAGTGATACACGGAATCTCGAAGTAAGGATACAACACATTTTATACACTCGTCAAGGGTACAGGATAGCTCATCAAACACATGAATAGTATTATCGAGCCAGAATTTAGCTCGCTCAGCATCATCATCAATAGTGGCTCTAAATTCTTTAGCCCCATTTTTTTTAATTTTATCAACCGGGGGCTTTTTTAATCTCATCAAATCAACTACTTGAGGTATCACGGGTATCTGAGGAGGATTAGGCGGGGTGGGGGTTGTTGAACAGTCAGATTTGTACGAATATACTATGTGAACCAATCGTTCATCATCAGGAAAAAGGCCTGTTTAGCCTCTTCCTCATGACTACTCAAAATCAGCCTAGAATCAGCTGACGTTGCCCCTTGAGTGGGAGCGAGCGCATTACTTTCCATAAATTATAATTACAAAAAAAATACCCTGAATATTAGAAAATAATTTTTAATATTAACCAAGTAAAAAATAATCAAATACATAATAATTACAAATAAAAAGTAGAAAATTTCACATATTTTGGGGCATACCATTTCAGTATATAATAATTTTCTTTATACTAGTTAAGTAAATAACAAATATGTAACACCCCAAGTTTTAAAATTGGTTATTGTGCATGTGTGACACAAAATATCTGTCTGCTTCAGTGGTTATGTGTTCTCGGTGTGTTGGGGAGGTCCCAAGTTTAAGCCACAACTTGGGTAAATTTTGGTATTTTAATGAATAAAGCCTAAACTTGGTCCATTAGGCTTATATGTTATTGTTTGTAAAATATGTCAGAATGGGTCTGCTGGTCTGGTGGTTAGGTGGAGAGGGACTGTGCTTGAGGTCTTATGTTCGAATTGTGGGGTGCGCATTATTTTTATGCTCGTCCACTCAAGTGAGTTTGAGTTGGATTAGATGTCTGAGTAGTGGGAGTTGATGGAGAGACTTAAGGGGAAAAGTTAGGGGGTTAACAGTTTCGATTAGTACTGCTTCCTCTCTTTGCAAAATTTGGTCACCCTTTTTTTTTCCCTCTCAAATTGCTGCTGATTTTCCCCTATCATTCACTCTTTTGCTGCCAAAATTTTTCCCCCTTTCACCTCTTCTTCCTTTTGATTGTTTTTATTATTCTTCGTTGAGATGCACATTCGGTACGTTGTAGATTGGTTTAATCTTAGCTGTATCCTTTGGGGTGTTCAAGTTTTTAAAAGGGTTTTGTTGTTGCTTAGGGGTAAATCGAGGGGCTGAGATCAACGTTGCATTAGTTTGATTTGAAGTGATGATCGACTTAGTAGTGGCAAGTTACCTTTATGTTATTCTGATTTTAGGTTCAAAAGGGCTCGGGAGTGGTTTCACGCTAAATTGATACCAGGTGTGTACCCGAAAACACAGAAAACAAGAATCGACGAAAGTCGAAAAATGAATCTGTCGACACTACACCGGCATGTGGTCGCCCATGTGGTAGGCTGTGTGGCAGTACACAACTGTGTCAATGACAAACTAGGCCGTGTGCGCGTGACACGGGTGCATGACATGGCCGTGTGATGGCTGGTGAGGCCGTGTGTGAGACACGGGCTTCACCAATTGGGCTGTGTGGGTCACACGGCCATGTGGGCCCACATGAGTGAACCACATAGGCGTGTGGAATTTTGGGCCATGCCATGTGATCCACATGGCTAAGGCCAATTTGGGCCGTGTGGACCACACGGGCATGTGGGCCCACACGGGCAGGCCGCATGGGCATATGAGCCTATTTTTCTAAAATGATCTGTAAGGTTACACGGGTCGCCTAAGTCAACTATGACCTATCATAGGGTTGGTAAGCATTACTTAAACCCCAAATTTTGTGTTCTGAATATGTGATAAAAGTTAAAAGCATGTTACACTTAGCATGTATATTTGTACTGATCTGAACATAAATTTATGCTTGTTATCTACATGGTTGCATGTCATATTGATATGTTGCATTACATCGGTGTTGGGTTGATAAAGTTGAACGAAGTATCTAAAAGGCTTTTACAGCCTGATATTTGGCAGCTAAGCTGCATATTTCTAATATGTGTCGTGATTCGGTACTATATGGTGTGTAGGGATGGATGGGTACTTTATACCCTATTTGGTGTACAGGGATGGATGGGTCAATTATATCCCTACAAGGTTTGCTGTGTTGGACGGAGTTGGTGTGCAGGGTTGGTAGGTTGGGTTTTTCTGTTATTCTATTCCGTTATGCATGCGGCCCTATGTCACATCTGATTCTGTACAGAGTGGGCTAAGGACCACACCAATTCTGTAAAGGACTCAGGCCCGATCTGTACATGGATATTTGCCTGTATTTTGATAAATGTCTGTATGCATGCTATCTGTGGGGGATTACACACTGAGTTTCTAAAAACTCACCCCTTTTCTATTTCATCTGTTCAGGTAATCCCCAGTAGTACACGGATTGGTGCAGCGGAGGACTCGATGGTGACCACTGCCACATGTACATTGATTCCACGATTTTTTTAACTACCTTAATTATTATTTTTAGGAATTTTTGATGTAATTATTTGGTCTTGGACTTTTGGTTTTAATTTGGATTTTTGAACTGTTGTTTATGGGTTTATAAACTATGTTTTTCATAAGTAGAAACGATTACAAAAAGTATTTGGTTTTCAAAACTTCCGTGTAAAAGAAATGGTTTTGAGCAAATCAATTAGTTCATGTTTTTCTAACTTAAGTAAAGATAATAACTGGAACAATTTTTAATGTAGCAATGCATTTTCAAAAACTGTAACACCCCATACCTGACTTAGACGTTATGGCCGAATCTGGCAGTGTCACATTGGAGTGTGAAATGAAAAACCTCGATGACGTTGGAAACCTCAAAATTATTTAGTCAAACAGTGATTTCAAGACGAGTTGTTCATTTCCAAAACGCACGTCATTGAAGAGTTATTTAATTTTAAAACATGATATCGATTGAAAAGCCAAATCTTTATTTAGCCTCTTTGTGTGATCTAAAAAACAATTAAAAATCTTGCATTATTGTCAAAAGTACCTTTTTTAAATGTTATCAATTTAAAAATTCATTTATAGTAGAAGCTTATCTTTTGAAAATAGTTGTGTAAATGTGGTGTCTTTGAAAATAGTTATCTTTTGAAAAACTCATCTTTTTTCCTACATCTAGCAGTTTATAAAAAAAAGAGTAATAACACCAAATTAAAGATAAAATCCAAGAGAGGCCTTATTACATATCAAAAACCCAAATGAAATACTTATAAAATCCAAAACTAATAGGAAACCAATACAGATGTGTAGCCACCATTGAGCTCTTCGCAGCATCGAATTGCCTAGCATTGGGGATTACCTGTACAGTAAACAAGAGGGTGAGTTTACGAAAACTCAGCGTGTAATCCCTTAATACACTCAGTCAAACATTCATTATGCAATAACAAATTGGGCCTAAGCCCATTACAGTAATAGTATCAGGTGGGCCTTAGCCCAATACAGATTTAGAAATAAAATACATGTGGGCCTAAGCCCAATACAGTATCAATAATAGAGCAGATATGTAAACAAAAATCCTAACCTAATCTAGCCAAACACACCACTCCGTCCCGCAGTCACACCATGTGGGAATAAAATCAACCCACCTAACCAAACACACCAAGATTAGCATCGGTTGCGGCACTGATCGATATCACAGCAAAGTTGGCAGTAAACAGGATGGCTACAAGCCATAAACAGGGATGGCTAAAAGCCATAAGCAGGATGGCTAAAAGCCATAATCAGGATGGCTAAAAGCCATAACACTTCCTCTGTCCATAATAACCCATTCCCATACAGAATGTCATGTCATAATGTTATATTTGTATGCAACATGTCATACTTAAACACATTCATACATATCATAGGCAAATCAACCATGTTACCTATAAGGGCGTAATAGTCATTTTACCCTATAGGGGGAAACGGTCATTTTCGGTCCACACGCTCGTGTAGCCCATTCAGCCTAAAAACGACCCTAGTCATGTGTACGACATAGCCGAGTCCACTATTCCTACATATTCGTGAGATTTACCCGTGTGGGGCCTACGAGCCCATTAGGCCCACACGGCCCATTTCGGCCCATCGTGGCCCATGACGGCCTAAGCCCATGAGATCGCTCATGGTGGCCTTTATAGTCTTTCGCCCATGTATTTTGGGGTCGATTTACCACACGTGCGATTGCACGCCATGTGGCATCAATCGCCAAACATTTTGGCTTTTTGGCTCTTTTCGTACTATCGTTAATCAGTGTGAGTACAAACTTTTTGGCTTTTCACTGACTATCGATTATAGGGTACTATTACACACCTATTTGTGAAAAGTGGTAACGACCCTTCAGTGGCAAAACCTACATTCAAACAAGATTTCCATTAGTTGCTTGACTGTAGGGTTAATCGCCCTCTTATTCACAATTAACACATATTAGTATCAATACTTGCCTTGACTGAAAGAGTGCGATTTAACCTCCTCCTTAAATCGCTGACTAAGACTGCCTTCACGATTATTAGCGACGATCTACATTACAACCTAATCTTTGTTAACCAACCCTAAATATAAATAACTTGAACCAAATGTGTAGCTTACCGAATTGTAGAACTAAAAGTGGTGGGTAGAAGCAATCGGTCTACACCAATATTTCCTAGCCAAAGCACGAGGTGGAACAATTGTACCCCTAATAGTTATTAGCAGAGAGAAGAGTTGTCAACAGAGGCAGTAACAATAGAAATAGAGAGAAACTAAGTAAAAAGAATCGCACCGCTTACTTAACAAACACTTACCTAATCAATATGACCATGAAGGAGTATGGAGAATTCAGCTTTTATCAGTGTGAGAGAGGAAGAAGGGACACGTCAAGAGCACTTACCCCAAAATCGAAACAAAAAAGATGGTAGAGAATGATAAGTAATCGGCCTAAGTAACAAAGTGAAAGAAAAGATATCAAGAGAAGAAAATAGATAGTATTCGACCACAGTTTGCAAGAGAAAGAGGCAAGAAGAGAAGGAGAAAATTGAGAAGAAGAAAATAGAGGAAGATCAGCACAAGCAAAACTCTTTGAGAGAGTGAAGAGGAGAGAAGCACTGTTCTATTTTGGCACAAACAAGGGATTGAGAGAAAGAAATGCCTATTCGGTTAATAAAAGGAAAAAAAGAGAAAAACGAGAGACCCCAATCCCTAAAACCAAAAGAATGCTGAGACTGCATAAGAACATTCGACACTTACACACTCTCAAAGCTGAATGTGATCCCACTGCCTCTAGCCAAATTCATGAGTAATCCTAAAGTCCTCACTCGGCACTCCTCTCCCGTTAATTCAAAACTCCTTCATTTTCTCCATCGTTTTCTCCTCCATATCCATACCAACCACTCCATATCCCTTAATTCTCTCTACCTATGACTTATTCAAATTCCCCCTTGCAGAGTTTCAGTCAACATCTGCTCCTCATATGGTAGGCGTCACAAAATAAACACCCTATTGTGCCCAACACGACTCGAACACAAGCCCTCTTATCCATACTGACACGCCACTTACCTCTCTACTAGCAACCTCTTTGTGTCATATTTTAACCAATTTAATTTAAAAAGCCTACAATCTAGAACCAAGGGCCCTATTTACCTAAAATTAAATTTTTTGCTAAAGCCCAGGTTTGAACCCAGGACTTCTCCAACACTTCACATGACACATAATCACTGAAGCAGACATATATTTATGTCACTTTCTTGCACCACTAAAAACTTATGTGCAGTCTCCTAATTGATCCATTACTCAAAACCTATTCCTTCTAGGCCCAAAATTCAGGGCGTTACAAAAACACTCTCATGTGACATCGCAAGATTCGGTCATAACGTCTAGGCTGGGTTTAGAGTGTTACAAAATAAATAAATAATATTTTTTAAAAATAACATACCTACTGCTTCCTTTCTTTCCAACAAAAATCTAGAAAACCAAACTGTCGAACTCTTTTTGTTTTCAACATAAGGGGACCATCTTTTTCAACACAAGGGGGCTTATATATTGCTTTAAGGAAAAAGATTGGGGAAATGGGTAGCTATTTTAGGGATGAGAAGCACCCCATGACTGTGCAGTCACATTCACCACAGGCGGTCAGACTACCAATAGTGGTGCCACCACTCCTCAGTCCTCCTCCCCTTAAAATTATGTTTTCAGCCCATATATGGCCTCTATCATGCCCATTTGTTTTTCAACTTGTATATAGGTGCCGTTGTATGCCTACCCTCCACCATTTAAATTAGATTTTTTAATCCAATATTGGTATAATAATAGTGTAACACTCCCAACTCGACTCGAGAAACCAGATCCAAATCTTGGGTGTTACCAGCCTTGTACAATTTGAACTTAGTTCTACTTGTACAAATTCCAATTGCATACAACTGTTCAACTTTAAAATTAATAAAATACATTAGTATGAGTGTAGAAATCTTCACTAGCAAACATCGAGAATTTAGTTACAACTACGACCAAATTGAAGCCTTGGCCTAATAAAGTTATCTTGCAGAAAAGATTTCTATAAAAATGTATCAACTCAAACTTGACCCTACTATCAAAATCGCTCTATATGCATAATGCTCAATATACCACTCCTTTGGTGCAGTCTTAGCGTCATCCCTCCAAGTTAAAACCCTAAAACTTACTTGAAACATAACACACAGGTAAGTTTGAAAGAACTTAGTGTGCCAAATACTTATCTACCTTAACCATACTTACGCATTGCATTTGATGTTTCAATAATCATCTCGTCACCCTTATTTTTCATTTTGGCTTTAATGATTACTTCCTCAATTTCCATTCTTCTACTCACGTTCATTTCCTACCTTACCCTAAAGCCCTCTTTCCATCTCTTCAGTGTCTTTGAAACCTTACCAACATTCTTCAATCAGTAAGTTATGACTCCATCGAGTTTCAAAAAGAGACTCGTACATAGATGTTCGGTATTTTCTTTAGAGCATACAATGTTCACATTCATTTCTTGAATATATTTTCATTACTTCACTATATCTCATTAATTCATTATCTCTATGCAGATCTTAATCATATTTAATGCCTTACAGTTATACCCATGAATATGTCTCGTACTTACTAGTCTTATTGTTTGAATTTAGGAATAATGTAGGATATGCTAATTACATAGCACAGAGTCCGCCACAAGAGCATCCTTCAAGGTTTATCATTGAAAGCTCTTCCAAAATATGCCATAGCAGTAGCCCATCCTGTGTGTGCCATAAAAATCTTCCTTGTAGAATTTGCCATAGAAGTTGTTTCTTCATAATCCTCCGTGAGGGCATTTCCATCATAAAATGCTACTAGGACTTTAATTTCAAAGATTGATTTTCATATCATTTTCTGCAGAGTCCACCAAAATTTCCATTCTTTCAGAGTTTGTAATACATTTCATTTCTTTCAGTTAGGGTTCATCACAGAGGTGTTCCCTTCAGATGGTTGCCACAGGGGCCATTCTTTTCAAGAATGTCACGAAGGCTTCCATTTCAAATATACCATAAAGACTTCTATTTTTTGGCGTGTTCTTGATAGGGATTCACCTAGACTCATATTTTGTGAGGTTTTTCCCTCATCGTCTTCGGTCATGTAGAAACCCCATTTGGTAATAACCTTCCCTTAGTTATTCCCATATGATGCCATACTCCACTAGTTATGGTCTTATATGATATGATGTTTCTATATGACACCACAGCCCACTAGCTACGGTCTTACCCAATATGCTGCCATGGACTTTTCCTTTCAAGGAATTGTGCGTAAAGCCCCGAAGAACTCATTTAGACTACTCTAGAGACTGACATAAACTCATCACACATTAACTCGTACAAGATAAACATATTCATGTTTTTTTTTCCAAACACATATTACAACTTTCAAACTTTCAAATGCAAGCATCATATTACCTCGGATGCTTATTACAAACTTAGACCATCAGATTTTATGAAATTCATACACATAACTCCATAAATCATACATTTGTCATCATAATCATCACATCATACTTTCCTAGTCAGAATCTCATGGTTTTATCTCTTTTAAACTAAGTTTCTAGAATGCATAACACACATGCAAGAGCCAGCTTAGGGACTCACCTGATTTTTACCTTCTATAGCTCCAAATTCAAGGTTTCCTTCAATTAATCGACAACAAGTACTTCTACTGTAATAGCATTTTTAGGTCAAATGAAAATAATAGTTTTGGGACCACAAATTTGACATCACAAAATTTATTTTATTAGTATTTTGATGTCTAAATTATGATATTAGAGTTGTGTGAACTATTCGTAAAGAAATTTATTTGTTTGAGTGCTCAATTTGTGAAAAAGGACTAAATCGTATAAAGAGTAAAAGTTGCATTCTATAAGCTAATGGTGTCAAATAGCTATAGAACTTAAATATGGAGGTCCTTATGTGGCAAATAGCCCATTCATGAGATAGTGGATGATAGTGGAGTGGCAATTGGTGTAATTAATAATGTTTTTAAAGGTTAATTAGAAAATCGATTAATAAATGTTAAATAAATAAAACAAAACAAATTTTATCCCATTATCATCTGCATCAACCGATTGATAGGGCAAGGAAAAGCTATTTTCATTCTTTTTCATTCGACTATGGTAGAATTGCTCATTAAGATATGATTTTTGTTCCGTTTTTAAAAATTTCTACATTTTTGATATCGTTGCTTCTTTCTCTAGCCCATACCTCTGATTTCGAAACTATTAAAGATTTACCATGTTGCCATTGTTTAATGCTTGAGTATTTTGATCATTCATGATAGATTATTAATGTTTGATGCTGGATTAACAAGTTTGATTAAGTGATTTTTGATAAAATTGTTAATTAGGGGTTAAATGTGAAATGTGAAAATTTAGGGGTTAAAATGTGAAATAAGTGGAAATTGTGGGCTGCTATAAGCATAATAAATATTCAGCTAGGCTTGGGTTGTGATGAATTTGAATGAATTTTGTCTTACAGGTCTAGGGACTAAATTGCAAATATGTGAAATAATAGAGGCAAAAGTGTAATTTTCCAAAATTGTGTATTTTGGGCTAAATTGACTAGAATGTATAATATATGGATTGAATTTGATTATTTAGATCAAGTTAAGCCTCGTACAGGTCTAGATCGAAGTAAAAGCAAAGTTTCGGACTTGTTGATCCATTTCGTCATTCTGACAATTTAGGTAAGTTTGTATTTATAATGACGTTTTAAATGCTTTGATATTGTCTAAGATGTAAATACAAGATTATAGACATGTTTGACGATGATTTTGTTATGTATTAGCACTAGGTGTGCTAAATTAAAATAGCTTCAGCTATATATATAAGTACATTGACACTAAGTGTGCGAGACTGAGATGGCTTCGGCTAAATATATTGGCACTAAGTGTGCGAGACCGAGATAGCTTTGGCTATATATATACATATAATGGCACTTAGTATGCGAGATTCGATATATCTTCAATTGGTTATTGGCACTTATCGTGCGAGTTTTCTGAGTATCCAAAAATATTCCAAATGATTAATGGATATGCCTAAGGTGTGAATAAGCAAGAATTAAATACAGGAAGGTACAAGTATGTACTTAAGTTATACGAGCATTAAATCAAAGAAACTTTTGAAATTCATATTTGAGTTTATGAATAGAATATGAAAGGTTTATGAATTCATTATACTTATTAATATTAAATTGAGATAATGTGTTTTCATCGATATTTAAATGAGTCAACGGATAGGGATGACGTTATGAAGACATATAAGTGATTATATGGATCAGTTCAGGTACTCATACAAAAATCGACAAGTAAGTGATTGTTGTGAAATTGATATGATGAGTAAGTAGAAATTTATGAGAGTTCCTATGGTTCGTTTGGCTATATAAAGGTGATAGCTAATGAATTGAGTGTAGTATATCACTCTATTTACTTATGCATATGAAAAGATGAATGAATTGGTAAGATGTACTCAAATCATATGAGCATGGAAATTAATAGACTAGTGAAGTTCATGGCTAATGATGTGAATGAGTTTGTGATAGAAAAATGAAATCATATGAGCTATATTATGCTTTAAGTAATTGTTTAAATTGTGGTTATTTGATATTATGACTTAATTATCCATACGAGCTTACTAAGCTTTATAGCTTACTTTGTGTTATTTTTCCTATGTTTATAGGGTTTCAGAGGCTCGCTCAGGTTCGAAGTCGTTGGAGATCTCATCACACTTTCCAGCTATCATTTTGGTATTTTAAAAGCTTTGTGATTTTGGTTATGTGGCATGTATAGGCTAGTTGATAGTATGAAGTGTATAAGTAATTTTGACAATTGATGCCTATGTGTTTGATTGGTAAATAGCCAAGTGAATTGGCTTATCATGTTATGGTTAATTATGGTATATGTTGTTCAAATGGTTATTTGCTATATGATGTGCATTTGCTTATGAAATGCATATTTGAATTAGGTTAAGTTTATGCATATGGTGTATTGAATTGGTATGTTTTGGTTAAGCAAATGGTATCGAAATGTGTATTGAAATGGTTGAGATTGATATGGTATGAGATGTGCATGAAATGGTAATATTTGACTACCTAATTGAGTATGTATTTGATGCAATTTGAGCTCATGTAGGTGTTGGTATTTTTGGTGAGAAATGTGCCTTGTAGCTAGCCTATTTTCATCCACACGGCTAAGCACACGGGCGTGTGGCTCGACCGTGTGTGACACATGGCCTTGGTAGACGGTCGTGTGTCCCCCTGAAGCTAAATTAATATTCGATTCATTGAGTTACATGGCTTAGACACACGGGCGTGTGGTTGGCCGTGTGACCAAGTTAGTATACCCTCCAGTTTTCACACGGCTTGGTGCACGGGTGTGTCTTTGGCCGTGTGATGCAAGCTAGTATGTGTGCCTTATTTCCACATGGCCCAAGATACGAGCGTGTCTGAAGCCATGTGAGGCACACGGCCTGGTCACACAGGCGTGTGACCCCTGATTTGATGAAAAAATTTCTAAGTTTTCCAAAATTTTTGTATGTTATTGGTTTAGTCCCAAACCACTTCTAAAGCATGTTAAAGGCCTTGTAGGCCATTATATGAGACAATGTGATTGTGTTTCAATAACACATGTGTATGATTGATGATTGTAAGTAATATGTATGTTTAATGATGTGATTGATCGGTAATACCTTGTAACCTTATTCAGGCGACGGATACGGGTTAGGGGTGTTGCATTTTATTAGTATCCGAGCTACAATTTAGTCGATTCTAAGACTAACGTAGCATATGAGAGTCTAGCTATACTATAGTAAATGTTAGACTGAGCCATGTAGTACACGTGGCTAGAGTTGTTTTGGGGTAAATGGGTCGTGTAGGCCCAATGGGCTTGTGGGCCCACACGGATAAAATGTTTTTGATGTAATAAGTGATTGATTTGGGCTATGTCATTCGCATAGACGGGGTTGTTTCTGGGCTAATTAGGCCACAAAAGTGTGTGGGCCTACTTGGGTCGAGTAATGGGCTTTAGGCCTTACACCGTTATATCTGTTTAGGTTACTTAAGTCGCTCAAGGCGACAGTGGACCATCTGTTGGGTCGTTAAGACCCCAATTTGAAAAATTACTTAAATACCCCTATAGTTCAAAATTACCGAAATACCCCTGTAGTGCAAAATTACCGCAATACCTCTATAGTGCAAAATTACTAAAATACCCCTGTAGTGCAAAATTATCGAGATATCCCTGTAGTGCAAAATTACCGAAATACCCCTATAATGCAAAATTACCGAAATACCACTGTAGTGCAAAATTACCGAAATACCCCTATAGTGTAAAATTACTGATTTACCCCTAGTGGGTAAAATGAATATTTTACCCCTATTAGAAAAAATGACCATTAAACCCCTAGAGATAGAATGATTGTTTTATTTGGGTTATGTATGACTAATGTGCTTTTGATATATAGAAATGACTGGGTTGTGATATGACTTGACTGTGATTGTATGACCGATTAGGGGCATGACATTATGCATACATGACATGTTGCATGGGTTGGGATTTTGTACGGAGGAAGATCTGATTTGTTAGGGTTGCATGGTGCTTGACGACTATGGATCTATCGAAGGATTAGAGCCGTTTATCTGTATTGATCTGATAAAGTCGCACAGGTTGCCCGAGACGATTGTGGACTGATCAATGGCTGAGTGCCGATTATGTTACTAAAGGCTGTGTGCCATTATTATGGGCTTCGTGCCATTATTATGTGCTTCGTGCCATTATTGAGTGCTTCGTATAGTTATTGTGGGCTTCGTGTCGTTATTGTGGGTTTCGTGTCGTTATTGTGGGTTTCGTGTCGTTATTATGGGCTTTGTGCCATAGTTATGGGCTTTGTGCCGATCATAAACCCGTTATCGATGGCTTTGTGCCAATCATATTATCATGGCTCTGTGCCATTCTGATTACGACATTATGCCATTCTGTTTACGACTTTGAGCCGTTCTGTTGACTTAGTGCTGCAACCGGTGCTAAGCTTGGTGTGTTGGATGGGTGGGTTGATTATATCCCCACAGATTGTGCAGGGTTGGACGGAGTGTTGTGCTGGTTGGATGGGTTTGCATGCATCATACATCATTCATTTATGCTGTTTCTAATATGGGCTAGGCCTAGTTGATTCTGTTATTGGCTGAGACCTAAATGATTTGTATTGGGCTTAAGCCCACTTATGCTCTGAACTAAACTGTACTATTCCTGATAAAGGGCTCAGACCCAGACTGTTTCTGTTACTATTTACTGACTATTACCTTAGTAAGGGATTACACATTGAGTTTTCATAAACTCACCCTTCTGACTAACTGTGCAGGTAATCCCTAGCGTTAGGGGGATCAGTGTTGCGAGAGACTCGGGAAAGACGACACACTTCTTATGCTTTCTATTTTGAGTATTTACATTTAAATAATTTTATATTTGGGTTTTAAATTGTGTAAAAAGGTCTCTCTTAATTTTCTTAACATTAAATTTGGGATATTTATTTATGAGATTTCATATCTGCTAAAAGTAAAACACGGTTTCAAAGCAATAACTATTTTTAAAATATCACATTTTCGCAACTGTTTTTAGTTAAGCTTCCACAACAAATAAGGTTTTAAAGGTAATAATGGTCATTAAAAAGGGAATAGCTTTTTAATAAACCACAATTTGAAAATAAACAATCACAAGTTTAGTTGGCAACAAATTTTAAATAAGAAGGGTTTTTAATGAAAAAAAGGTTTTCAAAAAACACTTCAACGTGACACGCCAGATTTGGGCCTAACTTCTAGGCTGAGTTTGGGGTGTTACAGATCTATGTGATTATTTGTAAAATATATTCTTTTGACGAAGATGACTATATCTATATCTATTATGATTATAATTTCTAGTTTGATAATGGGAGCATAGTGGTACCGATTACAGATTTACAAAGACTATATTTCTGCATTGGTTATTAGTGGAATTATATTCAATTTTCTCTTTTCAAACTGCATTATTGATAGTTGGGATATTATCTATCTACATGGTTGAGATGTCAGTCTTATTATGGCCTTATGATTTTTATCTGACGAAAATGGTTTTAGTATAGTACAACGCATCGATAACTAATAGTTGAGATAGCTTTATTGTATAATCCTTTCTAGTTTTCTTGAAAAGGAATTGACATCGACAAAAACATAGAGGATAGCAGATCAAGTTCAAATTTGTATAATAGTTACCACTTTGAGGTAAATCTTGATATGTGTCAATGAGGAAAGATGAAATGTGATGTTATATATTCAAGTTATGCAACTTTTAAGAAGATCTTTGACTAGTATCCTAAAGAAATTGCGATAAATTGTATGTTTGAATTATTTTGATAACAAAAAGAAAGGTTATCTTTAAAAAGCTATTGTTTGACAGCGAAGATCGATTCAATTGTTAAGCTTGATGGCATTATTTGCTTGAAGGGATAATTAAGTTACATGTATTTGAGTTTATCATCAAGTTCGGAAATAAATTTTGACCGTTCACGGGTAAATAGATGAATAGTCTGAATGCAGAATTCATATTCTAGAATACATGATACAGAATTATATCCTTTGGATTAATTTTAAATTAGAAATGTGATTGTAAATGAAAGTTGTTTTGTTTGTAAATTGAATAGATGAGAGCATTATTAACTGAAGCATCAGTTCTGGTTCAGCCAGAGTCGGGTAAAGAATTTATGATTTTCAATCATGCGTCATTGAATGGTTTGAAGTGTGTTATAGTATATTCTTGTATAATGACAACTTATACTTCTATACAGTTAAAGCTACCTGAAATGAGTTTTTCAACATGCGAATTAGAGATGGTTGACATTGTATTAGTGCCAAATTGTTAGCGACATTAATTGTTTGGTGAGTAATGTAAGCTATTTGATGACTACAAGAGTTTAAAACATTTTATGCTATAGAGAGATATGAAATTGGGGACATCAAAGATGGCTTGAATTATTCAAAGATTTTGAGTTAGTAATTGGCTATCATCCAGGGCAAACGATTATAGTCATGGATATTCTGAGCAAGAAATCTTTAAGTGCTTTGCGAGCGATAAGTATCTTATTGATCTTATTTAATGATGATGCGATATGAGCTGAGTTAAAAGTTGCATTGTTGTTTCTCCAATGAATTTGTTAAGCTCTGAAATGTGTCAGTGAATTACAAGTTAAAAAGAGTTCAATGTGAGATGACTTCTGATTTAGAATTTCAGATTGGAAACAATGATTATTTGTTGTTCCAAGATAGAGTTTTTGTACCAAGAAATCTGGGGATATTTCTGACTTTACGTCTAGATGTTTCATTTGTTAGTAAGTTAAAACTGATCACCATGTGTCTTCGAGATTGATTATAGCATGTGTTGATAGCTGCGATGAAAATGGGATAGAATTTCGATGGCTTTTGTAAAAGAAAGATGACATCTGAATTATGTTGATCTTTTGAAGAAGTATGCAAATTTTATCTCAGTATGTACAAATCTCTCTTGGTAGACTAGTTGAGTTATAGGTTTATGAGATTGTTAGTTTACTCAAAGTGCCAGTCTTCATTCATTTAAATAAAGATCCAAAATTATATTATAGTTTTGAAGGAAACTACAGTAAGTTTGGAGTACAAAGTTGACTTTTATTTTCGCAATTCATCCTTAAACTGAGAGTAATTTGAGAAAGTCATTTGGATTCTTGAAAGTATGTTTTGTCACTATCTTTTAGAATCTAAAAGCAACTAAGAAAAGACAATTGCTATTAGTTGAATTTGAGTAATTAATAGTTATCATATGAATATAAATATGGTATAGTATGAAATATTGTATGGTTGCAATTACGGAACTCCATTGTTACTGGATCAAGCTTTGTAAGAAAAAGATTCACGGGATTGATTTCATGAGAGAAATTCAATAGAACGTGAAAGTAATTCGTAGCAGTTAGAAAGTAGTTCAGATTGATAGAAAACATATGCAAACTCAATACGTAAAAGCATTGAATTTCAGTTAGTGTACTGAGTATTTGTGAAAGTATTGTTGTAGGAATAGAATTTCTCGATTTAGCTATAAAAGGAAGTTGAATACGTGATTAATTGGTCTGTATGAGATTATTGAGAAAATAAATCTAGTTGCTTATTCAACTTATATTATTGTCATAACTTAAGAAGATCCATAATGTGTTTCCTATATATATGATGTGACAATACAGATACATTCCTTTGTCTATAATATCTCTTTCAGAAATTGAAATTTAGCTTGATATGATGTAAAGTGAAGAACAAATCAAAATTTAACTACTGAGATTAATGAGTTGAGAAATCTGAGGCTATGTGAGAATTTGATAGGGCTAAGAGAAAGAAAATTTCAAATCTATTTTCTGATAAGATTTTTGGGACAAAAATCCCTAAGGGGGGAGAGTTGTAACAACTCGTTTATGGGTCAAATCAGAATAGTAGTTTTGAGATTACAAATTGGACATTGAAAAGTTTATTTTATTATTATTTTGATATCTCCAGTATGATATTTGAGTTGTGTGAAATTTTCGTAAAGAAATTTTATTGTTTGAGTGCTCAATTTGTGAAAACAGGACTAAATCGCGTAAAATGTAAAAGTTGCGTTCTATAAGCTAATCGTTCAAACATCTATAGAACTTAAATATGGAGGTCCTTTTGTGGCAAATAGCTTGTTCATAAGATAGTGGATGATAGTGGAGTGGCAATTGGTGTAATTAATAATGTTTTTAAAGGTTAATTAGTAAATTGATTAACAAATGTTAAATAAATAAAACAAAACAAATTTTACCCCATTATCATCTTCATCAACCGATTGCTGGGGCAAGGAACAGCCATTTTCATTCTTTTTCATTCGGCTATGGTAGAATTACTCATTAAGGTATGATTTTTGTTTTGTTTTTAATAATTTCTATGTTTTTGATATCATTGATTCGTAATCTAGCTAGCCTATACCTCAGATTTTGAAACTGTTAAAGATTTAGCATGTTGTCATTGTTGAATGCTTGAGTATTTTGATGATTCATGATAGATTATTAATGTTTGATGCTGGATTAACAGGTTTGGTTAATTGATTTTTGACAAAATAGTCAATTATGGGTTAAATTGTTAAATGTGGAAATTTAGTGGTTAAAATGTGAAATAAATGGAAATTGTGGGTTACTATAAGCATGATAAATATTCATAATCAATGATTGTTTGTTGTTCCAAGATAGAGTTTGTGTACCGAGAAATCTGGAGATATTTCTGACTTTATGTCTATATGTTTCATTTGTCAGTAAGTTAAAACTGATCACCAAGTGTCTTCCAGATTGATTATACCATGTGTTGATATCTGTGATGGAAATGGGATAGAATTCGATTGACAGAAGTATGCAAATTTTATCTCAGTATGTACAAATCTATCTCTTGGTAGACTAGTTAACTTATAGATTTATGAGATTATTAGTTTACTCAGAGTGCCAGTCTTCATTTATTTAAAGATCTGAATTTATATTGTGGTTCTGAACGTAACTACAGTAAGTTTTAAGTACAAAGTTGACTTTTATTGTCACAATTCATCCTTAAACTGATAGTTAATCTAAGAAAGTGATTCAAATTCTTGAAAGTATGTTTTGTCACTGTCATTTAGAATCTAAAAGCAACTAAGAAAAGACAATTACTGTTGTTTGAATTTGAGTAATTAATAGTTATCATATGAGTATAAATATGGTATAGTATGAAATATTGAATGGTTGTAATTATGGAACTCCGTTGTTACTGGATCGAGCTTTGTGAGAAAAGAGATTCACGGGATTGATTTCATGAGAGAAATTGAACAGAACGTGAAAGTCATTGTAAAAGTTAGAAAGCAGTTCAGATTGACAGAAAACATATGCAGACTCGTTACGTAAAAGCATTGAATTTCAGTTAGTGTACTGAGTATTTGTGAAAGTATTGCTGTAGGAATAGAAATTCTCGATTTGGATATAAAAAGAAGTTACGTACATGATTAATTGGACCGTATGAGATTATTAAGAAAATAAAGCTAGTGGCTTATTCAACTTATATTATTGTCATAACTTAAGAAGATCCATAATGTGTTTCTTATATTATGATGTGACAATACATATAAAACCCTTTGTCTATAATATCTCTTTCAGAAATTAAAATTCAGCTTGATATGATGTATAGTCAAGAACAGATCAAAATTTTAAGTTGTGAGATTAAAGAGTGGAGAAATCCTAGGCTATGTGAGAATTTCATAGGGCTATGAGAAAAAATTTTCAAATCTATTTTTTGATAAGATTTTCAAGGATAAAAATCCCTAAGTGGGGAGAGTTGTAATAGCCCGTATATGGGTCAAATTAGAACAGTGGTTTTGGGACCATAAATCTAACATTGAAAATTTTATTTTATTATTATTTCGATGTCTACAATATGATATTAGAGTTGTGTGAAATTTTCGTAAAGAAATTTTATTGTTAGAGTGCTCCATTTGTGAAAAAGGATTGAAGTGCGTAAAATGTAAAAATTACGTTTTATAAGCTAATGGTATCAAATAGCTATAGAACTTAAATATGGAGGTCCTTATGTGGCAAATAGCCCATTCATGAGATAGTGGATGATAGTGGAGTGGTAATTGGTGTAATTGATAATGTTTTTAAAGGTTAATTAGAAATTTGATTAATAAATGTTAAATAAATAAAACAAAACAAATTTTATCCCATTATCATCTGCATCAACTGATTGATAGGGTAAGGAAAAGCTATTTTCATTCTTTTTCATTCGACTATGGTAGAATTGCTCATTAAGATATGATTTTTGTTCCGTTTTTAAAAATTTCTATGTTTTTGATATCGTTGCTTCGTACTCTAGCCCTACCTCCGATTTTGAAACTGTTAAAGATTTACCATGTTGCCATTGTTTAATGCTTGAGTATTTTGATCATTCATGATAGATTATTAATGTTTGATACTAGATTAACAAGTTTGATTAAGTGATTTTTGATAAAATTGTCAATTAGAGGTTAAATGTGAAATGTGAAAATTTAGTGGTTAAAATGTGAAATAAATGAAATTGTGGGCTGCTATAAGTATGATAAATATTTGGCTAGGCTTGGGTTGTAATGAATTTGATTGCATTTTGCTTTACGAGTCTAGGGACTAAGTTGTAAATATGTAAAATAATAGGGACAAAAGTGTAATTTTGCAAAATTGTGTATTTTGGAATGAATTGACTAGAATGTATAATAAATGGATTGAATTTGATTATTTAGATCAAGTTAAGCCTCGTACGGGTCTACATCGAAGGAAAAACAAAGTTTCAAACTAGTCAATCCATTTCGTCGTTCTAATAATCGAGGTAAGTTCGTATGTAATAAGCATTATTATAATGATGTTTTAAATTCTTTGATTGTAACACCCCTTACCGGTCTCCGACGCCGGGAATAGAGTTTGAGGTATTACCATACTAAGCACTTGCAAACATTCAAACTTGAGCAAACAAAATGAGTCCCAATTTAAAACTTTTTCAAACATTGTCCTATAGACCTTCATATGGGCCTACGAGGCCTAAAACGTAGTTTAGAAACAATACGGGACCATTTCAGGTACTTAAGAAAATTTCATCAAAAATTACTAAAAATAGGGCACACGTCCGTGGGGAAGGGCAACACGCCCATGTGGCCACTAGACATGGCCGTGCTAATCCACAACACGTCCGTACTTTGATCCACGAGGTAACTAGGTGGCACTATAAGAAAATTGAAAGGAGACGGGGTAAGCATAAAGCTTAATAAGTTATAAGTAAATAAATAACAACAATTTACTATGTCAGCATATTTTCAATACATCACAATTTGTGCATGATACAATAAATGGTAACAAACATAACTTACTCATTTTCATCCTTTACTAATCATACACATACTAGTGAGCTCACATTTCATACATTACACTTAGGTAGCACCACCCGCAAAAATCATCACAATATCTCTCAACTATACATTAGCTTTAAATTTCTCCGTTAAACTATTTAGAATACGAAAGGATATTCAATAAGCCTCCAACGTAGGGTATCAAGCCAATGCCATGTCCCAGACATGGTCTTACACTAGCTCATATATCAAGTTGATGTCATGTCCCAAGCATGGTCTTACACTGACTCTCAATGTATCGAGGCTGATGCCATGTCTCAAACATGGTCTTACACTGGCTCTCCTCTATCTGTGCCAATCCATGTCCCAGACATGGTCCTACACTAACACACTTCCAAGCCGATTCTATGTCCCAGACATGGTCTTACACTAGCTTGCCTGACGAGCCCAATGCCATGTCCTAGACATGGTCTTACACTAGCACTTGAATCAACGCCGATGCCATGTCCCAGACATGGTCTTACACTGGCTAGGACATTTCTGTGTCGATGCCATGTCCAAGACATGGTCTTACACTAACACGTAACGAGGCCGACGCCATGTCCCAGACATGGTCTTACACTAGCTCTCGTATCGACACTAGCATCATGGCCTGAATATCCAGTCTATTCTTAATGTTCAACCGGGTTCTATCGCGTAGTTTCTCAAGAATTCATTACTAAAATTCATCATTTGACAATTCTTGCTCAATGAATATTCTCATACATAGCTCATTTCACAATGCATTCTCTTATGACAAAATAATGATTTCATGCATACAAATTAGTAATGTTGTATTATTTACCTACAACTTACCTCGGTATACAATATGTAGACGACTAGTTCGAATCAATCTACAAGCTTGGTTTTCCCCGGGTCAAGGTTCAGGTCTTGTACTTCTTGATCTATAACAATAAAAATTCACTAATTTTAATCACCAATTTAATCCAAACAACTCAAGAATCATAATTTGGCAAAATGACCATTTTGCCCCTAAACTTTGCCAAAATGACCATTTTACCTCTAAGCTCGAAAATTGATTTTTTATCGAATTTCCTTATTAACCAAGCCTAACCGAATTCTTTTCACTCCTTTGGCAGCCTAAGATTCCCATTATTTCATGCTTTTGCTCTTTATTTTGCAACTTCTACAACTAAGTCCTATCTAAGTGTTTCCATGCAAACTCTTTCACAAAAGTTGTTTATTAACCAACTAAGATTCATTTTCTTCCACAAAAGTCCAGCAAACAATATAGACACTCTCATGGTAGAACCCTAGACTTTCAACCATTTTGCAAAATGGTCCCCTCATTAGAAAGCCCATACTCCAAGGGTCTAAAAAGTGTAAAAATATTCAAGAAAGACCATGAGAATCACTTACTAGAGAGAAAATAAGTGGCTGGAAATTTTTAGCTTCCAAACCCTAACAATGGCTAAAAAATTTCGATGGGAGGGATGAAAAAATGAAAAAGATGATGTCTAGTTTCTTAGGCTATTATTTAATTACCAAATTAAGTCACCTAACTTTGACTTTTCTTCTTTTCTTGTCTTATATCCCCCCTTGGCCGGCCATGCTACATAAAATGAGCCTATTTGCTCATTAAAGACCTCCAATTTTAGTTCCATGACCAATTAACACCACTTGCTAATAAAATCAAACTTTTGCCCTTTATGCAATTTAGTCCTTTTTCGCAATTAAGCCTTCAATCGCGTAAATTAATTCACCAAAATTTTCATGCACTCTTATAAAAATACTATGACACATAAAATAATGCTAAAATAATTTTCTCTAACCTTGGGTAAGTGATTTCAAAATCACTACTCTGACTAAGCCTAAGTTTGAGATGTTACAATTCTCCCCCTTAGGGATTTTCATCCTTGAAAATCTTACCAGTAAACAAGTTTAGGTATTGGTCTCTCATAGACTCCTTGGTTTCTCACGTGGCCTCTTCGACTCCATGTCAATGCCATAATACCTTCACAAGTGCTATGCTTTTATTCCTCAATCGCTTGACCTCTTGATCCAAAATCTTAATCAGTTTTTCACTGTAGGTCATATCTGGGCTTATTTCAATCTATGCCGATGATATCACGTGTGAAGGGTCAGAGTGGTAGCGACATAACATAGATACATGAAACACATCATGGATTTTCTCTAACTCCTGAGGCAATGCTAATCGGTATGCTACCGGTCCAATTCTCTCAGTCACCTCGTAAGGTCCTATAAATCGTGGACTCAACTTACCCTTCCTACTAAATCTGAGGACTTTCTTTGACGGAGACACTTTCAAAAATACTTTACCCCTGACTTGATACTGGATCTCTCTCTATTTCAAATCTGCGTAGGATTTCTGTCTGTCCGAGGCAGTTTTTAAGCAATCACGAATCGCCTTAACCTTCTTTTCGGTCTCTTTGACTAAGTCAACCCCGTGTTTGATTCTCTTTAAGTTCTTACCAATACAAGAGAGTTCGGCACTTGTGCCCATACAAAGCTTCATAAGGCACCATTTTCAAGATTGACTAATAACTATTATTGTAGGCAAATTCAACTAATGGCAAGTACTTCTCCCAACTGCCTTGGAACTCGAAGACACAACATCTCAACATGTCCTCCAGTATTTGGATTACCCTCTCAGACTGGCCACAAGTCTACGGTTGGAAAGCCATGCTAAAATTCAATTTAGTTCCCAAAGCCTCTTGTAGTTTCTTTCAAAATCGTGAAGTAACTCTCAGATCTCTGTCCAAAATAATCGAAAAGGGCACTCCGTGTAGCCTCACTATCTTGAAAACGTACAACTCAGCAAGTTTCTTGAGCGTGAAATCATTACAGACTGGTATAAAGTGAGCTAACTTTGTTAGTCTATCCACTACAACCCATACCACATCTTTCTTCTTAGGTGACAAAGGTAGCCCTAACACGAAGTCCATGGTAACTCGGTCCCATTTCCACTCGGGAACCATTATGGGTTGAAGTAAACTCAAAGGTACTTGGTGTTCAACTTTTACTTGCTGACAAACTAGACACTTAGAGACAAACTCTAAAATATCTCTTTTCATTCCCGACCACCAGTACATTTTCTTTAGGTCATTATACATTTTTACGTTGCCCAGGTGAATAGATAAACGACTGCTATGCGCTTCTCACAAAATCCTCTAAATAAGCTAATCCTCCTTAGGTACACAAATCCTATCTCGGTACATCAAACAACCATCGGTGCCAACTTGAAAACTGAAACCATTACCCTTCTCGCAGCGAGCCACCTTAGCTTGTAAATCCTTGTCATTTTTCTGAGCTTCGACAATCTCTTGCAGAAACATTGGCCTGGCTCTCATCTTGGCTAGGATTGATCCATCGTCACTTATAGTCAACTGAGCATTCATGGCCCTCAAGGCAAACAATGATTTCCTACTTAGCGCATCAGCAACTACATTTGCTCTCCCAGTGTGGTAGTCAATCACCAACTCGTAGTCCTTTCGTAACTTTAGCCAACTTTGTTGTCATAGATTCAACAATTTTTTTTCATCAAATATTTTAAACTTTTGTGGTCCATGAAAACTTGGCATCTCTCGCCATACAAATAGTGTCTCCAAATCTTCAATACGAACACGATGGTGGCCAACTCTAAATCGTTGGTCGGGTAAATTTTCTCGTGTGGCTTTAGTTGCCTCGAGGAATAGACTATTACCTTTCCTTCTTGCATGAGCACACTCCCCAATCTATTCAAGGAAGCATCACTATACACTACGAATTCTTTTCCCGATTCTAGTTGCACTAGCACAAGGGCTTCAGTCAACAAAGCCTTTAACTTCTCAAAACTCTGTTGGCAATTTTTCGTCCGCTCAAACTTAACATCTTTTTGAAGCAGCCTTGTTATCGGAGTAGCGATCATTGAAAACCCTTTAACAAATCGTCAGTATTATCCCACTAGGCCCAAGAAACTATAAATCTCTATTGCGTTCCTCGGTGGTTTCCACTCAATAATAGTCGATATCTTGCTCGGGTCGACTCTGATCCCATCTTTCGGCACAATCTGTCCAAAGAATCTGACCTCTTGTAGCCAAAATTCACTCTTGCTGAACTTGGTGTACAACTATTTATCTCTCAAAGTCAACAATACGGTCCTCAAGTGCTCTACATGCTCACCCTCATTACGAGAATAGACGAGTATATCATCAATGAAAATGATGACGAACTTGTCCAAGTAGGGTCGAAAAATGCAGTTCATCAAGTCCATAAATACCACAGGGGCATTTGTCAAGCCAAAGGGCATGACAAGGAACTCATAGTGGTCGTACCTTGTCTGAAAGGCAGTTTTTGTGACATCTTGTTCCTTGACTCTGAACTGGTAATACCTCGACCTTAGGTCTATCTTAGAGAACACGGTTTCTCATTTCAACTGATCAAACAAGTTATCGATCCTCAGTAAGGGATACTTATTCTTCACTATAACCTTATTGAGCTGGCGGTAGTCTATGCATAGTCTCATTGAACCATCTTTTTTCTTAACAAATAATACCGGAGCTCCCCACGGAGAATAGCTTGATCTCACAAAACCCATATCTGTTAACTCTTGCAGCTGAGTCTTTAATTCCTCAAGTTTCGTCAGAGCCATCCTATATGGAGCGATTGAGATAGGCGTCGTACTAGGGACTAACTCTATATCAAACTCAACATCCCTCTCTAGAGGTAATCAGGGAAACTCTTCTAGAAACATATCCGGGTACTCGTATACCACTAGCACTGAATTAATCTTTGCTTCTGATGTTTGAGTATTAAATACAAAAGCAAGGTACGACTCATACCCCTTTCTCAAATACCTCTAAGTCGCCATAGAAGACATTACTATATGTAGACCATCCGATTCACCTGATTCAATCCGGAGAACATCCCCATTTTCACATTTCAGCTCAATAAACTTCTTTCCATAATTTACCACTACATCATGGGCAGTCAACCAATCTATACCAAGGATTATATCAAATTCGTCAAACGGCAATAACATTAAGTTAGCTGGAAAGCAATTACCTCTAATTGTCAATAGCAAATCCCTACGTACTTGGTCAACTAGCACATGCTTGCCTAGTGGGTTCGACACATTTACTACAAACTTGGTTGACTCAACATGCACATTCATTCTAGGTACTAGTTTCATAAACATATATGAGTGGGTAGACCTTAGATCAATCAAGGCAATAACAGGTATATTATAGATAGAAAATGTAACGCCCAAAAAATTTAAGTCTTTAATTTCTGTATGCTTTGGGAGTCTCTGGGGAGCCTTGGGTTCAAGCCCTGGCTTATGCAAAATTTTTTTTCTTACTTAAAGGAACCTTAACTCTAGTTTAAAGCCTTTTAAATTATTGTAATTAATTTATGACACAAAAGAGTTGTTGGCCTGGTGGTAAGTGGCGTGTGGAGTGCTTCTAAGGGGACTCGGTTCGAGTCACACTTTGCACAAAGGGGTATTCATTTTACTTCCTTACCGTGTGAGTAGTGGAGTTTGACCCAAACACTATTGGGTGGTGGAATTTGAATGAGTCATGGAGAAACTTGAGGAGAGATTTGAGGAGATAATCTAGTTGTTAGGAGAGAATCAAGGAAATTTGAGTTGGGAGGTGTTGGAGCCGAATAGGGAAGTTGGGCATTGAGAATTGGGCTAGGAGTATGTCTCTCTTCTTTTCATTTCTGGTTTCAGGTTTTAGGGTTTTTGCCTTTCTTTGAGCCGATTTTGTTAGGGGTCTTTGGGGGTTCTCTCGATTTCTTTTCTTTTGCTATTGCTATTGTGACCGAATACCTTGTTCTTTTTCTTCTCTCAGCTCATTTGAAACTCGCTCCCTTTTGTTTTCCCAACTGATTCGCCTCTTGGCTGAGTAGTATTGATCTCTCACCTCATTTCTTTTCTCTTCTTTTTGGTTTCCTATTCAAGCCGTATCTCTCTTCTTTCTTCTCTCCTTTTTCTACCGAATTTTTATTCTTGTTCTATTGACCTACGGCTTGTGCTCTTCTTTTTTTTCTCTCGTTTTGATACCTAGACCGATTACTGTTTTCCTTACTCCTACACTTCCATCAGCGTTTTGACAACTGTTCTTTGACAAACAGCTGAATTCTCTCCATATTTCTCCACTTTTTGTCGTTGATTGTGGTGAGTGCTATTAACTTCCTTCAAGGAGTTTCATTAACTAACACTATTTCTCCCCAATTTTTCTTTTCAGTTTTCTTTTCTCTTTTCATTGTTCGGGTAACCAAATATTCCATCGTAGGGGTGAGGGTTTCGTTTTGTGCCATAGCTTAGGGCATACTCTGGTGGGGCGATCATTCATTTTTCTTCAATTTTAGTCAACATTTTGGTAAGTATTTCTTGGTTGATGCAAACTTTGGTTGATTAATAAATGGATTCGATTGTTAAGTCAAGATTGTATTGCAGGATATCGTTAAGGGGGTTAGTAGACAGTCGCTGATAAAAATTTAAGTGAAAGATCTTCAATCGATCAACCAAGGTAGGTGGTTAGAACCTTTTCGTTCAGTGTGATAGAAAAGGGAGCGTTACAGCATTGTTGTCAAGGGACTAATGGTATAATGTGTTGAATCTAGCGTTGAAGCGCTTGTGGTCTGAGTGCACGTTTTCTGTAAACAGGTGTGTACTCACACTGTTTTAACCGTATGACGGTAAAAGTCGAAAAGCCAAAAATACAGCATTTGATGCCACATGAGCGTGCGAATACACGTATGGTGATTCGAGCCCATGAAACATGGGCACGTGACTGTATAGGCCACCATGAGCGAGCTCATGAGTTTGGGCCACGTTGGGCTAAAATGGGCCGTGTGGGCCCAATAAACTCATAGACCCCATACGGGAAAGTCTCACGGAGATATGGAAATTACTGAACCTGACTATGATGCACACATGGCTAAGGTCATTTAGAGGCTTAGTGGGCCACACAGACGTGTGGGCCCACATGGGCTGCATAATGGGCCTTGGGCCCATAAACACTGTTATGATTGCTAAGGTTGCACGAGTCGCCTGAGACAACTGTGGACCTTCTAATGGGTTAGTAAGTGTGTTTAGACCCCATTTCGATGGAGATAACTATTTTACCCCTATAGGGTAAAAATGACTGTTATACCCCTAGAGGTAAAATGACTGATTGGCTCTATAATATGTATGACTGTAGTTAAGCATGACATGTTGCATACACGTATGATTTATGACATGACATACTGCATGGGGTTGGGTTGTTAATGTCGAAGGAAGTGTACTGTGCTGATGGCTTTAAGCCACTCATATTACTGGCAGCTTTGTTGCGATACTGTTTACTGGCAGCTTTGCTGCGATACTGATTAGTAGCAGCTCTACTGTGATATTGATTAGTGCCGCAACTGGTGCTAATCTTGGTGTGTCTGGTTGGTTGGGTCAATTTTATTCCCACATGGTGTGACTGATGGGACGGAGTGGTGTGTCTGGTTGGATTGGGTGGGATTTCTGTTTGGATTAGTGCTCTGCTACTGATACTGTATTTGGCCTAGGCCCACATTTTACTGTTACTGTAATAGGCTCAGGCCCGGACTGTTACTGCATACTATTTTGATAAGGGATTACACACTGAGTTTTCGTAAACTCACCATTCTGTTTATCCGTATACGTAATCCCCAACCATAGATGGATTGGTGCCGTGAGGGACTCGGAGGTGGCCACACGACTGCATTTGTTTTATATTTGATTCTTACTTACTATTAGTTTTGATTTGGGTAATTTTTATGTAATAAGGCCTCTCTGGATTTTATTTTAATTTTGGGATTTTTACTAGCTTTGATATAAACTGTTAGATGTACAAAAACACGGGTTTTCAAAAGATAAATGTTTTTTTTTCAAAACACCACGCTTACATGAAATGTTTTAAATGCTTCCGCTATTAAATGAGATTTTGACAATGTGAACGGTTTTAAAAGTAAATGGTTTTAAATAAGAAACTTCGTTTTAAAAATGAACGTACCACTTTAATTCAGTGGAAGATAAATAAAAAGTAAATTAATGAATAAAGAGAGTTTTTAACGTATATATATGATCAACAAGTTTTTTGATAATGTCAGGAAGAGGTCTAATAATGAATGGGTTTCCAGTGAGAACATGTTTTTAAAAAACACTTCAATGTGACATTACCAGATGCGGCCATAACGTCTAAGTCGGGTTTAGGGTGTTACAAAAGAGGTACTCGTAATCACGTCGAGAGACGAAGCTTCTTTACGGGCACAAATAGCGTAGGTCCTTGCAGGTGCTCTGCCTTCTGACCTCGCTGCGGAATCTCTAGGGGCACCTCGACTACTAGCCCCACTACCCAGGTTCTTCTATTCTCTACCACTCGAAGGAGCACTACTCGCTCTCACCTCTTACTTTTTATTTCCCTCATCCATCTCAGGACAGTCTCGGATGAAATAATCAAGTGAACCGCACCGAAAACAACCTCTTTCATTTCCTCAACACTCACCGAAGTGCTGTCTACCACACTATGAGCAATTAGTTCTATTTGGTCGAACACTACCAACACTCGTAACTGAGGTAGTCTGAGCTTTGGGCGCCGTATGTTGCTTATCCTTGCTTTTGCCCAAATATCCAACCGAAGCATTGGATCGGGTGGTAAACTCTCTAGATCTCTTGGATGAGGATTGATGTGATTTCCCCATCTGTCTTTTCTTTGAGTCTCGAGGTATCCATATGAACTTTTCTCTTCTCCTTGGCCAACTCTTCGGCCATACGTGCTCTATCAGCGAGCACTACAAACTCTTTCAACTCCAAGATGCCAACTAGCAACCGAATGTCTTTATCCAGACTGTCTGCAAACCTTCTACACATTGTAGCCTCTGTAAATACACACTCTCGGGCGTACTTGCTGAGTCTTACGAACTCGCGCTCATATTCCGTCACTATCATCGGCCTTGTTTAAGTTCCAGAAACTCCTTCCTCTTATGGTCGATGAACCTCTGACTGATATACTTTTTATGGAACTTCTCTAAAAAGAATTCCCAAGTCACCCTCTCTCTCAGCATAACAGGCACGAGAGTATTCCACCATTGGTAGGCCGAATCTCGTAAAAGTGACACTATGCATTTTATGCGCTCTTCAGGTGTGCATGATAGCTCATCGAACACTCGGATGGTGTTCTCCAACTAGAACTCGGCTCTCTTTGGGTAATCATCATTATTTTCCCAAAATTCCTCGGCCATATGTTTCCTAATTCTATCAATCGGGGGTTTCTCCCTTTTGACCCAATCTGCTCCTTGAGGAGTTGTAGGGATAAGCTGAGGAATCGTTGGAGGTGGGGCAGGTGGAGTATTCAGATTTCTCAAACGTACTCCGTATACCAAGCGTTCATCATTTGGAGGTAGGCTTCTCTAGCCCTTCCGCCCTGACTCATCGTTACGGGCCTAGTTTCAACTGATGCGGTCCCATCAATGGGAGCTAGCACGTTACTTCCCACGTCGTCCGCCATAGCTCCTTCAGGATCCATTTACTATATGAAAAATACAATTTATAATCGTCAGGAGTCATCACACTATCATATTACAATTATGGCATGTATAGCTAGACTCGTACACAAGCTAGGTTAGTCCTAGAACCAACTAAACCATAGCACTAATACCACTAAATGTAACACCCCTTACCCGTCTCCGACGCTGGGACAGGGTTTGAGGCATTACCATACTAAACACTTGTAAACATTCAAACTTGAGCAAATGAAATGTGTCCCAATTTAAAATTTTTTCAAACATTGTCCTACAGACCTTCATATGGGCCTACGAGGCCTAAAATGTAGTTTAGAAACAAGCTGGGACCATTTCGAGTACTTCAAAAAATTTCATCAAAAACTACTAAAAATAGGGCAACGTCTGTGTGGAAGGGAAACACGCTCGTGTGCCCTCTAGGCATGGCCGAGCTGATGGCCCATATGGTTCACATGGTCGAAGCACCTAGGAACACGGCCATGCCCCTCGTCTGTGTGGATTTATTTTCAAACATCAAACCTACAGGCGTTCTCACATGGTCTGGCACACACCCATGTGCTCAGCCCGTGTCCTCCACACGGCCATGACACGCCAATTGTAAGAGTATGCCCAAAGATCAATCACGAGATAGTTGTGATAACATACTTGATTTATCATGTTTATTAATATAAGGCTTTGCCATTATTATTTCAGTTTCATTTCTGTGTGCATTAATTAACTGTTTTATAATAATGTCCTAAGAATAATATCATTATTCTTAAAAGATCGTTAGTCAAGTATTATTGTTGGCTAGGACAATAATAATGCATTAAGAATAACATGTAGTTGATTGATGATAAAGAGTTGTCATTGATATGGAGTATCAGAATCAATGCATGAATATGTGTGTTCGAGAACAACATATTGGACTGACCCGCTATGAGTATGTTTCTTGGATTATTATGTAATTGTCACAATATTACTCATAGTGATTAATATGTATATGATCCTCATACTTGATATCATCATCATTCCAACATCGTGAGTTGTATATTTTGATATAGTCAAATGAACACCGTAATTGGTTGTTCTATTAAGACTAATGTTGGATATACCACAATCTATGTAGAAGGATATGGTTGATCAATATAGGATAAGTCCCTCCTACATAATAGGAGTAATATCTCAGGCCACTTGATTGAGTGAGACTAGAAATGCATGGCCATGCTCAAATAAGTTGATATGAGATGTCATACTTATTTGTATACCATAGTCTACTCAAGGTATCAAGAAACATGGGATGGACTATGCAAGTGTGACTATTCCATGACTTGTGTCCATTCCAAAGATATAGGACTTAAGGATTAATGCATGAAAAGTTAATCACAAAAGGTTATGTCAAATCATGACTTCTTGTAACTTAGGTAGCAATGATGCATTGCTAGATGCCATTCATTGTTTGTAACATTAGAATAGTTCTAATATTACTGCTAACGTTACAAGAACCTATAGGGTCACACCCTACGATTGAAATGAACAGAGTGAAACATAGTTGGTATTGTGTCTGGTTGTCACATGAATTAAATTAATTATAGAATTAATTTAATTGGGCAATCAAACTATTGAACATACTATATGTACAAGGATGTTGTACACATAATCATAACATAATTTTTCTAATATATGAATTTGGTTCATATATATATAAATTTAAATAAATATAGTTTACCAAAATCTTTATTATAATTAACGTAATTATAATTTTCGGTTAAACGTTATTATATTTATTTTAATTATGACTATTATGATTCGGATTATATATGGCAATAAATATTTGTTATGAATATATACCAATTAATAAAGAGTTATATATAGCAAGGGTAAAAAACCCTAAAGAGCTAATATATAGGCAATCCCGAAACTATGTTAAAGGGTCTAGCAGCCGTCAAAACAATATAATCTCTGAAAACAGTTTTCTGGTATATTACCAGTCGTTGTCAATTGGGTGGACTACGTAGAGGCCAACATCGGTAAAGGTTGCAGCTTGGTTCGATAGTGCTTCAGGATTCTCGTTGCCTTGGCGTCGTTGTCTACTCAGATTGAAGTTTCAGTAATTTCGAAACCTTTATCACCCCGATTCGTTCCTTACACATGGATCCACGGTATGGATCGCCGAAAAAATTTTATTATTCTAATTTTCTGCTGCGCCTTGGAGGCACCGGCGTTCCTTCACCAATGTCGTAGCCCGTGGGCAAAAACCTTGACAATTTGTTTCTAACGTCAACAATCACACGGCCGTGGCACACGCCCGTGTGCTAGGTCGTGTCCTTCACACGATTAAGACAGACAGCTGTGTCTCATGCCCGTGTGTTTCCTACTGGGCATTTATTTCTACCCATTCAAGGTGTAGGGGACACACGGCCTAACCACACGCTCGTGAGGTTGACCGTGTGTCACACACGGCCTAGACAAACGTCCGTGTGTCTTTCTATGTGGACAAAATAAGTGTAACACCCTGAATTTGGGCCTAGAAGAATTAGGTTTTGAGTTTGGGTTCGAATTAGTGAAAACCTGAATAAATTGAGAACTTTTAATATTATTGTTTAAAGAAAAAAATTTTGAATTAATTTGTTATTAGTAAATTTTTACTGTATTTATTATAACTGATGTTTTTTAAATTTATTATTAATGATATTTTAAATTTCTATGAAATTATATTATTATTATCATTATTAGATGCAAAATATTTATAAAATTATTATTGTTAATTTAATGTTTAAATTAAATTATTAGAAATTTTACTGTATTTATTTTTACTGATTTATGAAAATTATAATTATTATGAGATAAAATTGTTACTGTATTTGAAATTTTTATTTATTATATAAGGAAAAAAACATATTTATAAAGTTATTATTGTTATTATTATCATTATTATATTTATTTAAAAATATATATGATATTATTTTTGGTGTTTAAATTTAGTTTCTAAATAAATTTAGAAGTGATTATAGTGTGGGAAAAATCTTGGTTCAACCCAAAACTCTAGGAAAAAAATTATTAGATTTTGCCTCCTAAAGAAATCTGGGCAATAAGGGGGTTATATATAAATTGGGCTAAGATTGGTCACAAAAAAAGAGTGTGGTAGAGTGGCAAGGTGGCACCACTTAAGGGAGAAGGAAGCAAGGGGGTCCAGGGTTCAAGTCTTGGCTCTCGCAATTTATTTTGGTTTTTCTTTTAAATAAATCTGGAAGCGAGTAGACGGGCTTTAAAGATAAATGCGTTGAACTTATGACATAAAGGAGCTTGTGTCCGAGTGGTGGTGCCTTGACATGACTAATCGAGAGGTCTATGGTTCGAATCCCTTTGCTTGCAAAGGTTGATTATTTTGCTAATACTTTAGTTTTTTGAAGATTGATGGAGGATCCCACATCGGGAAGCTAGCATGGGAGTAGGCGAGAAGCTGTTTTTACATAGAGCGATCCATGAGGAGAGTAGGCATGCCTTTCTTGGCTTACCCCTTTCACGTTGAAGCGTGTTCGTTGGGGTTAGGCGTTGGATCATTCGTTGATCTGTATGCCGTTGGGTCATAGTGATGGTGACCGTAGTTGATCAACACCCCCCCGGAGAGTCAAGGGTGCGATTATTGTTGGCTTCTGGGCATAGCAACGTTCAGAGGGTGGATTAGCTTCAAATGCCTATCAGGTGTGTATTTCTCACTACTCTAGCGGTAGGACGGCTACTTCGGGCTGCGATGGGCTGAATTGGGCCTACGGGCCCATTTGGACAAGTTGTTTGATTGCATAGTAAATATTGGACTAGACTAGGTGAATCGCATCTCTGTAGCTAGATTTGGGCTAAAAGGGCCACACGAGTGTGTGGGCCCATTTGGGCCGGGAATGAGCCTTAGGCCCATTCATATTGTTATCTCTGTTTAGAATACTTTAGTTTACCAAATTACTGAAATACCCTCGACTTATAAAATTACCAAAGTACCCCGATTTGCAGAATTACCGTTTTATCCTCGATTTACAAAATTACTAAAATACCCTTAGCTTACAAAATTACTGAAATACCCTTGTTCACAAAATTACTGAAATACACTTAGTTTGTAAAATTACAGAAATATCCCTGATTTATAAAATTACCGAATTACCCTCGATTTGCAAAATTACAAAAATACCCCCATTGGTAAAAGTACTATTTTACCCCTGACTTGTAAAATTACCGTTTTACCCCTGGTTTGTAAAATTACTGTTTTACACTTGATTTGTAGAATTACCGAAATACCCCTGTAGGGTAGAATTATTGAAATTCTCCTGTAGAGTAAAATTACCATTTTGCCCCTAGGGTGTTAAATGACTATTTTGCCCTTGTGGGCAAGTGACTGACTTGGACTGTGTGTTATTTAGTGAAGAAGGTGATCTATCAAGGAACTGAAGGAATCTATTCAACCAGATCTAGATCTAGTAGATTCAAATCGATAGAGGTAAGGTTTCATGGCCATTAAAGGTGTGGCCAAGTATGGTAAGGAATCTTAGCATCGATTTTCGTAGTTTCTTTGGTTAATCATTTAAATAATGAACTGTAGGATAATCGCGTGGAGATCTCGTCATCGTTCGTTGTAAACAGGTGTGTAACATACCCCCGTAGTAGCTTAGATTAATATCTGCTGAAAAGCCGAAATGCCGAATCCCGGCATCCTTTAACTTGTGAAAATGTGATAATCAGTGGATTGGTTAGAATACGATGGGCTCAGTTAACAAAACCTATGGAATAGGTGAGAATGCGATTTTGAGCATGTTGGTAAGTTAGGCCTCGATGGGCTGAAATTAGGCCCAATGGGCCTACAGGCCCATTTGGAATAAAAATTGCTAAAAACGGAATTGGGATAATTGTATGAGTAACACGGATAGAACTATAGCAATATTTAGGTTAAGTGGACTTAGTGGGCTAAAACGGTACTCGTTGGGCCCATTAGGGGTTTAGGGCCCAATTACTCGATATTGCTAAAATGAACTAAATTACTGTTTTCAACACTCAGAATTGTCGAATAAGCTTGGAAAACCCTAACAGTTGATAAAATTACGTAAATAGCCTTGTAACATGAAAATGACTATTTTACCCCTAGGTAAAAATGACTATTATACCCCTAGGGTTGTAATATGTTTATGATGACTATGATACTGTTGTTTTACATAATATGACATGATATGCACATGATATGCACATGATATGTACATGATATGCTATGACATGTATATGAGATGCCATGTTTTATTCATTATATGCATGGGTTGGGTTATATGAAAGGAGGAAGTGTTAAAGGGCTTTGCCCCAGTTTGCCGAAAGGGCTTCTGCCCCAGTTATTAAAAGAGGCTAGGCCTCCAGTTATATGATAAAGCAGCTATACTGCAAGTGGAGAGTTTGGTTGGGTGGGTTGATTTATTCCCCACATGGAGAGCTTGGTTGGTACGGGTGGAGAGTAGCGGATGATGGGTTGAGTAGTCTCCCCAAATGGGCATGCATACATACATTGTTGTTCATATATGATATTGAAACGGGCCTACGGGCCATGTGATTTATAGTAAAGGCTTCGGCCCAGTAACCTAGTGGCATAATTTATGAAAGGCTTCGGCCCAATATATGCTTAATTAAAAGGCTTCGGCCCGGTAACCGATTAATAAAAAGGCTTCGGCCCAGTTTATGTTGAGACCGAATTAGAGCTTAGGCCCAGTATGCTGATATTTGTTTAGGCTCCGAAAGGGGACTTGTTGCACACTGAGTTTCCAAACTCACCCCCTTTCTTTAACCTTGCAGGTGAGCCTTAGTTGATGGACTTGGAGCTGGGAGGGATTCAGAGTGGCCACACGGACTGGACTGATGGTTTTTAATTAAGTTAATTATTTCAAATTTAATCTTAATTATTTACTCTTAGTTTTAGGTTGTAAAAGGCCTCTTTAATTATTTCTATTTTGGGTTATTAATTCTTTACTTAATTAACTTGTTTTTAGCTAAATTATGATGTCGTTTTGAATTCAGTTACCTTTGAGGTGTGTTTTTATAAAGGTTACTTGTTTTCAAAATATCACGATAACATAGCAAAGCTTCCGCAAACGTTTTCACAAATATAATAAATACTTAAAGTGTGGCAATGAGTGTGTGCATGTCTAGGATTGGATCTTGGAAGAGCTTGGTACTTAAGCAGTCTAATTGACTCACCTCCTCTTCTCTTGAATCCTACCTGGTGCGCAGTATTCATTTGCTTTAAACTGTTTTTAAAATAACATGTTTTCCGCAACTACAATGGTTTACAAGTTTTCACAATTTTCCATAAAGAATTTTACAAAGTGGTTAAACAATGTTTTGATTACGTTTTTGCCAAATAAACACAAGCTAAGGTTTTAAACAGGATTAACGGTAAAAGTTTTTCTAAACATTAAGAAAGGTTTTCAATGAAAACATGGTTTTTGAAAAAAAACACTTCAATGTGGCACACCAGACTTGGCCATAAAGTCTAGGCCGGGTTTGGGGTGTTACATTTAGTGGTATCAGAGCGCAGTTGCAACAACTCGGCTGTGGATCGGGTCCAAAAAGACTTTCTAAATTTTTAAGCTCAAAAAGGGTATTTTTGGAAAAATTAGATTTTCTATTTTAAAAGTGATTTTTCAAATCTGTTTTGCCTAAAATTAATATGTTCTGAGAAAACGATTTCAAAGGTCTAAGTCGTTATGAATATTTCTGGAATCTGATAATTTGAGAGGTGGCACACTGAATCCCCGGCACCAAGTCTGTAAGTATTTCTGCCTTAAATATTGTACTAAAACGTTGTTGTAGATAGAATTAAGACTTTTCTATGATACTATAGATAGGGTAGTATTAAAACCGTAGAGACTGAGACAGTAGAGAACTAAAAGCCCTAAAAAAAGATTGAGACTGTAGCAAGGTTATGATTCTGTAAAGAACAAAAACTCTAAAATACTATCTCTGCATAAGACATATGAATAAATAGTAGAAATTTTTAAGATCTTTGTAGTTATTTGATATGTGTACTGGTAATGTAGAAGTATTGATATGGATTCTGAGGGTAAGCAAAGTTGCCAATATCGGGTGACGGTAACTCGGAGCCCGGTACTGAGGCACTGGTCGAGCTAGTAAGAAAAGTGGTAGCAAAAGTTTTGGATACCAAAATTAAGGAAATTAGGAAAACGCTTCAAGCAGGGTGCTTGGAGTGTAAGAAGAGGAAGGATCCTAGTTCGCAAAGGACAGAGTCTTGTTCGGTGAAACATGCAAGGGCACGACCTAATTTTTCGGCCTGTAAGAACTGCAATAGACATCATCTGGGTGAATGCGATAGGGAGGAAAGAGCATGCTTTATATGTGGGTTCTTAGAACATCGAGCTCTTGATTGCAAAGCTTATTCTAGTCAGGAATGTGTGATGGTTGGATACGAATTGTGTGCGCTAGTGGTAATGTTTATTTACTTCAGTAATTAGATGTTCGGGGTCGTAATTATTTAGGTTAGAGTGTGCAGCGGTAGCGTAGTGGCATAGTGTTACACGATTATTTTAGTCTTGAAAATTTCGAGGACGAAATTTCTTTAAGGAGGGTGGAGTTGTAACACTCTGAATTTGGGCCTAGAAGAATTAGGTTTTGAGTTTGGGTTCGAATTAGTGAAAACCTGAATAAATTGAGAACTTTTAATATTATTGTTTAAAGAAAAAAAATTTTGAATTAAATTGTTATTAGTAAATTTTTACTGTATTTATTATAACTAATTTTTTTGAATTTATTATTAATGATATTTTAAATTTCTATGAAATTATATTATTATTATTATCATTATAAGATGCACAAATATATTTATAAAATTATTATTGTTAATTTAATGTTTAAATTAAATTATTAGAAATTTTACTGTATTTATTTTTACTAATTTATGAAAATTATAATTATTATGAGATAAAATTATTACTGTATTTGAAATTTTTATTTATTAGATAAGGAAAAAAAACATATTTATAAAGCTATTATTGTTATTATTATCATTATTATATTTATTTAAAAATATATATGATATTATTTTGGTGTTTAAATTTAGTTTCTAAATAAATTTAGAAGTGATTATAGTGTGGGAAAAATCTTGGTTCAACCCAAAACTCTAGGAAAAAAATTATTAGATTTTGCCTCTTAAAGAAATCTGGGCAATAAGGGGGTTATATATAAATTGGGCTAAGATTGGTCACAAAAAAGGAGTGTGGTAGAGTGGCAAGGTGACACCACTTAAGGGACAAGGAAGCAAGGGGGTCCAGGGTTTAAGTCTTGGCTCTTGCAATTTATTTTGGTTTTTCTTTTAAATAAATCTGGAAGCGAGTAGGCGGGCTTTAAAGATAAATGCGTTGAACTTATGACATAAAGGAGCTTGTGTCCGAATGGTGGTGCCTTGACATGACTAATCGAGAGGTCTATGGTTCGAATCCCTTTGCTTGCAAAGGTTGATTATTTTGCTAATACTTTAGTTTTTTGAAGATTGATGGAGGATCCCACATCGGGAAGCTAGCATGGGAGTAGGCGAGAAGCTGGTTTTAAATAGAGCGATCCATGAGGAGAGTAGGCATGCCTTTCTTGGCTTACCCCTTTCACGTTGAAGCGTGTTCGTTGGGGTTAGGCGTTATATCATTCGTTGATCTCTATGCCGTTGGGTCATAGTGATGGTGACCGTAGTTGATCGACACCCCCCGGAGAGTCAAGGGTGCGATTATTGTTGGCTTTTGGGCATAGCAGCGTTCAGAGGGTGGATTAGCTTCAAATACCTATCAAGTGTGTATTTCTCACTACTCTAGCGGCAGGACGGCTACTTCGGGCTGCGATGGGCCGAAGGGGCCATGTAAGCCCAATGGGCCTACGGGCCCATTTGGACAAGTTGTTTGGTTGTATAGTAAATATTAGACTAGACTAGGTGAATCGCATCTCTGTAGCTAGATTTGGGCTAAAAGGGCCACACGAGTGTGTGGGCCCATTTGGGCCGGGAATGAGCCTTAGGCCCATTCATATTGTTATCTCTGTTTAGAATACTTTAGTTTACCAAATTACTGAAATACCCTCGACTTATAAAATTACCAAAGTACCCCGATTTGCAGAATTACCGTTTTACCCCTGATTTACAAAATTACTATTTTACCCTTGATTTGTAGAATTACCGAAATACCCCTGTAGGGTAGAATTATTAAAATTCTCCTGTAGAGTAAAATTACCATTTTGCCCCTAGGGTGTTAAATGACTGTTTTGCCCTTATGGGCAAGTGACTGACTTGGACTGTGTGTTATTTAGCGAAGAAGGTGATCTATCAAGGAACTGAAGGAATCTATTCAACTAGATCTAGATCTAGTAGATTCAAATCGATAGAGGTAAGGTTTCATGGCCATTAAAGGTGTGGCCAAGTATGGTAAGGAATCATAGCATCGATTTTCGTAATTTCTTTGGTTAATCATTTAAATAATGAACTGTAGGATAATCGCGTGGAGATCTCGTCATCGTTCGTTGTAAACAGGTGTGTAACATAGCCCCGTAGTAGCTTAGATTAATATCTGCTGAAAAGCCAAAATGCTGAATCCCGGCGTCCTTTAACTTGTGAAAATGTGATAATCAGTGATTTGGTTAGAATACGATGGGCTCAGTTAACGAAACCTATGGAACAGGTGAGAATGCGATTTTGAGCATGTTGGTAAGTTGGGCCTCGATGGGCTGAAATTAGGCCCAATGGGCCTACAGGCCCATTTGGAATAAAAATTGCTAAAAACTGAATTGGGATAATTGCATGAGTAACACGGATAGAACTATAGCAATATTTAGGTTAAGTGGACTTAGTGGGCTAAAACGGTACTCGTTGAGCCCATTAGGGGTTTAGGGCCTAATTACTCGATATTGCTAAAATGAACTAAATTACAGTTTTAAACACTCGGAATTGTCGAATAAGCTTGGAAAACCCTAACAGTTGATAAAATTACGTAAATAGCCTTGTAACATGAAAATGACTATTTTACCCCTAGGTAAAAATGACTATTATACCCCTAGGGTTGTAATATGTTTATGATGACTATGATACTGTTGTTTTACATAATATGACATGATATGCACATGATATGCACATGATATGCTATGACATGTATATGAGATGCCATGTTTTATTCATTATATGCATGGGTTGGGTTATATGAAAGGAGGAAGTGTTAAAGGGCTTTGCCCCAGTTTACCGAAAGGGCTTTTGCCCCAGTTATTAAAAGAGGCTAGGCCTCCAGTTATATGATAAAGCAACTATACTGCCAGTGGAGAGTTTGGTTGGGTGGGTTGATTTATTCCCCACATGGAGAGCTTGGTTGGTACGGGTGGAGAGTAGCGGATGGTGGGTTGAGTAGTCTCCCCAAATGGGCATACATACATACATTGTTGTTCATATATGATATTGAAATGGGCCTACGGGCCATGTGATTTATAGTAAAGGCTTCGGCCCAGTAACCTAGTGGCATGATTTATGAAAGGCTTCGACCCAATATATGCTTAATTAAAAGGCTTCGGCCCAGTAACCGATTAATAAAAAGGCTTCGGCCCAGTTTATGTTGAGACCGAATTAGAGCTTAGACCCAGTATGCTGATATTTGTTTAGGCTCCGAAAGGGGACTTGTTGCACACTGAGTTTCCAAACTCACCCCCTTTCTTTAACCTTGCAGGTGAGCCTTAGTTGATGGACTTGGAGCTGGGAGGGATTCAGAGTGGCCACACGGACTGGACTGATGGTTTTTAATTAAGTTAATTATTTCAAATTTAATCTTAATTATTTATTCTTGGTTTTGGGTTGTAAAAGGCCTCTTTAATTATTTCTATTTTGGGTTATTAATTCTTTACTTAATTAACTTGTTTTTAGCTAAATTATGATGTCGTTTAAATCGTTTTGAATTCAGTTACCTCTAAGGTGTGTTTTTATAAAGGTTACTTGTTTTCAAAATATCACGATAACATAGCAAAGCTTCCGCAAACGTTTTCACAAATATAATAAATACTTAAAGTGTGGCAATGGGTGTGTGCATGTCTAGGATTGGATCTTGGAAGAGCTTGGTACTTAAGCAGTCTAATTGACTCACCTCCTCTTCTCTTGAATCCTACCTGGTGTGCAGTATTCATTCGCTTTAAACTGTTTTTAAAATAACATGCTTTCCGCAACTACAATGGTTTACAACTTTTCACAATTTTCCATAAAGAATTTTACAAAGTGGTTAAACAATGTTTTGATTACGTTTTTGCCAAATAAACACAAGCTAAGGTTTTAAACAGGATTAACGGTAAAAGTTTTTCTAAACATTAAGAAGGGTTTTCAATGAAAACATGGTTTTAAAAAAAAAACACTTTAATGTGGCACACCAGACTTGGCCATGAAGTCTAGGCCGGGTTTGGGGTGTTACAATAAGGCTATCTACCAAAGTCTAACACATATCCAAGCATACCAAGACTCCAGAACTCAGCCAATGGCTATAATTTGGCATTCACACAACTAAATAAATTCAATCCAATGAAACATCTATGCAACCATCCTAACATTCTTGTTCATCCAAACAACTTGCACTTTCATTAAAACCAACAACATTTGCATTTAAGAACCATTGTCAAATATTAGCCAATATATTTGGCTTTATACAAAATGAAGTATTTCAAATTCAAGCTAACACATTTGGCTCCAAAAATTAATATGACGCTTAACAAAAGAATAAAATCTTATACATGCCATATTATCAAAATGCTAAAACTAATTACACCGATTGCTTTGGATGATAATGTGAACAAAGCCTCTAACGTACTTTGATCCACGAGCTAACTAGGCGGCACTATAAGAAAATGGAAAAGAGATGGGGTAAGCATAAAGCTTAGTAAGTTATAAGTAAATAAATAACAACAATTTACTATGTCATAGCATATTTTCAATACATCACAATTTGTGCATGATACAAGAAATGGCCACAAACATAACTTACTTGTTTTCATCCTTTACTAATCATACACATACTAGTGAGCTCACATTTCATACATTACACTTAAGTACCTGCACCACTCACAAAAATCATCACAATATCTCTCAACTTAACATTAGCTTTAAATTTCCCCGTTGAACTATTTATAATATGAAAGGATATTCATTAAGCATCCAACATAGGGTATCAAGCTGATGCCATGTCACAAACATGGTCTTACACTGACTTTCAATGTATCGAGGCCGATGCCATGTCCCAGACATGCTCTTAATCTAACACAGCTCCAAGCCAATGCCATGTCCCAGACATGGTCTTACACTGGCTAGTACATTTCTGTGTCGACGCCATGTCCCAGACATGGTCTTACAATAACACGTAACGAGGTCGACGCCATGTCCAAAACATGGTCTTACACTAGCCATGTCCCAGAAATATTCCAAATGATTAACGGATATGCCTAAAGTGTGAATAAGCAAGAATTAAATATGGGAAGGTGTAGGTATGTACTTAAGTTATACGGGCATTAAATCAAAGAAACTTGTGAAATTCATATTTGAGTTTGTGAATGGAATGTGAAAGGTTTATGATTCCATTATATTTATTAATATTGAATTAAGATAATGTGTTTTCATTGATGTTTAAATTAGTCAACGGGTAGAGATGATGTTATGAAGACATATAAGCGATGATGTCAATCAGTTCAGGTATTCATATAAAAGTCGACAAGTAAGTGATAGTTGTGAAATTGATATGGTGAGTACGTGGAAATTTAGGGGAGTTCCTATGATTCATTTGGCTATATAAAGGTGATAGCTAATGAATTGTATGTAATATATCATTCTATTTGCTTATGCATATGAAATGTTGAATGCATTGGTAAGATGTAATCAAATCATATGAGCATGGAATTTAATAGACTAGTGAAATTCATGGCTAATGATGAGAATGAGTACGTGATAGAATAATGAAATCATATGAGCTATATTATGCTTCGAGTAATTGTTTAAATTGTGGTTATTTGCTATTGTTAGTTAATTATCCATACGAGGTTACTAAGCTTTATAGCTTACTTTATGTTATTTTTCCTATGTTTATAAGGTTTAGGAGGCTCGCTTGGGTGAGAAGTCGTTGGAGATCTCATCACACTATCCAGCTATCATTTTGGTATTTTAAAAGTTTTTTGATTTAGGTCATGTGGCATGTATAAGCTAGTTGATCATATGAAGTGTATAAGTAATTTTGACAATTGATGCCTATGGGTTTGATTGGTAAATAGCCAAGTGATTTGGTTTATCATGTTACGGTTAACTATGGTATATGTTGTTCAAATGGCTATGTAACACCACTAACCCCGTAATTCGTCACCGGACTAGGGTTATGAGACATTATCAAACAACCGGAGTAATTCTCTATCATATAACATATATAACCCAATTATCAGCAATGTCATTATCACAAAAAGAACAAAGTCCCTTAAGAAGGCCTATGAAGCCTCAAACATACATTTAAAAAGGGTCGGGACTAAACCAAACACTTAGAAACTTTTTTCGAAACTTAAACAATTTTCATCACTACGGAGGTCACACGGTCGTGGGATTAGGCCATGTGCCTCACACGGCTACCAAACACACCTATGTGTCCTGGCCGTGGCAAAACAGAGTATGCATACTGACTTGAGCCCACGGCCATATGACACGCCCGTGTGCCTTGGCCGTGTAAAATTAAGGAGGCTACTAACTTGCACACACAGCTACAAGGCATGCCAGTGTGTCGAGCCCATGTGACATGCTGACCATTTGGGCTAAGGTACAAGGATCACAAGGTCGAGTCACACGCTCATGTGCTCAGGCTGTGTGGCACAAATTAGGCTTGATTTGAGCCACAATTCACACCTCACATTGCCAAATTCCTACAAGAAAAATTACACAACATTTACCTATCAATTCTAGCCAAAATCATGCTCCAAACACACATCAAGATAACCTATTCATCAACAACCAAATACACATGCAAAAGCATCTTAAATCATACCATCTTATAAGGCATAAACTTAGCCAAACATTCATTACATGATTCATTCTTATACCATTTCCAAATCCTAATCAAATCTTTCCAAAACTTACCATTTCGTTTAGACCATAATGACCATATTCAACTAGTCCAAATGGGCATCATAAAGCATACTAAAGTAAACATATTTACACACTTAGCTAGCCAAATTACTTAGCATAATATAATTACAAGTCAAAATATCTCCAAACCTCCCTAGCCTATACATGCCATACTGAGCTATTTAAAAACAAAAAAGGTACCAAAATGAGTTATGATAGTGTGATAAAGATCCTCGACGATTCCCAAGCCTTCACTAGCTTTAATGATCTATAAAATAGAAGTAAACAAACCAAGTAAGCTTATAAAGCTTAGTAAGTCATGAGCAAGTACTTAATGTATAAATACAAAAGTAAATCTATCATTTACCAATTCCAACCATTCTAAAATATCGCAAACCTTGTCCCATGACTTACCAAATGGTTTATTCACCTACATGAATTCCTTCCACTTGATTTAAGTGATTTCATCACATATTCTTTCATAGCAACCATGTACATTTACATACTTGTCCATTTCATCCTATTTCATCCAAGTTCACCATCATAACTCATTCATTGAATCTCTCCGAATTAATAGTCAATTCATCGAGCAATTTTTCTGATAAGTACCTATACCATGGCCAGTAGCCAACTCAAGGTAACTTATCTTGGAGCACCTAGACCATGGACCGAAGCCAAATCAAGGTCACTCTCGAAACATCTATACCATGGCCCATAGCCAAATCAAGATGTTTATCGCACCCAAAGTGCCAGTATCATGGCCCGAAGCCAAATATTCATCCTAGTGACATGTCACTAACTTTCGAAACTAAACCTACGGTTCAACCGAGCTGTATCTATCTCGTTTTCTTTAATAACTCGACCATATCATTCATTTCATTATCTTCATCTCATTCGAGGTTTCATTCATCACAATTCAATCTATAATAATACAATTAATAGCATTTATAACCAAATTACTACTTATGAACTTACCTCGAGTGTGATTTGTCGATATAGTCGATTACTCGTCAACTTTCGTTTTCCCACGATCCAAGTCCAGATTTCGCTTTTCTTGATCTAAACGTATTCAGAATAACTCATTCAATCACACACTCAATCAATTCAATTTAAGGACTCATAATTAGGGCACTTTACAAATTGGCCCTCACATTTTCACATTTTCACATTTAAGTCCTCAATTCATAAAATCATCAACTACAATGAATCTCATTACAATTTAGCTACATCGAATCTTCCTAGTGTTCAAATAAGCCCATTTATTTCATCAATTTCACATTTTATTCCTTCAGAACATCATTCTCACAATTTAGTCCTATTTAGCTAATTTCACCACAATTTCAAAAACAAATCATGTAAACCCAATACTAATTTTGTTTTTCATTTAACGCCAAAAATGATCACTAAGCTCACCATTTCATCAATGGCTCATCTCAAAATCATACTCAAATTCTAAAATTAAGGTATGGGCTTAAGAGAACACGAAGTAACAATCACAAAAACGTAAAAATCAACGAAAACTGAAATAAAACATACCTCAAATTTTGCTAAAAACTAGCCGAACCTTAGCTCATATTTTATTTCTTTTCTTTTTCTTTGAATATTATGCCAACTAAGATGAATATGGCCTATTTCAGATCTTTATTTTATTAATTCGTCATTTAATTATCAATTTCCCTTTTTATCCTTATTAATAACACATGGACATTTACCTAACCTTGTCCAATATTGTCCACCATTAATAATAATGATTTATTTGACATGCAAGTACCCCACATTAAAAAGCCACATTCAAATAGGCACAGATTCAAATAATTGGCCACTTTTACCTTTTATGCAATTTAGTCCTTTTTACAAATTAATCCCACAAACGATCAAATTTTCGTACAATATTTTCACAATGCTAATTCGCATATTGTAAACACATAAAATAATAATAATTTATTTTTCTGACTCGGATATGTGGTCCCAAAACCACTGTTTCGACTAGGGTCTAAATCGGGCTATTACAACTCTCCCCCTTACGAATTTTCGTCCCTAAAAATCTTACCATTAAATAGATTCGGATACTGTCGTCTCATGACATCCTCAGGCTCCCACGTAGCCTATTGAACCTCGTGTTTTTGCCACAAAACCTTGACTAAAGAAATTTTCTTATTTCTTAGTTCTTTAATCTCACGAGCCAAAATTCAAATCAGTTCCTCGCTATACGAAAGATCAGGCTGAGTCTCAACCTCTGAAGGAGTAATCACATGTGAAGGATTCGATTGATATCTCCGTAACATTGAAACATGAAATAAGCTATGAATTCTTTCTAGCTCAGGTGGCAACAACAATTTATAAGCAACCGACCCCACACACTCTATAACCTCATACGGTCCGATGAACCTTGAACTCAACTTGCCTTTCTGACCAAATCGTAATACTTTCTTCCACAGAGATACTTGCAAAAATACTTTGTCCCTGATTTCAAACTCAATATCTTTCCGTTTCAAATTCGCATATGATTTCTAACGGTCTGATGCTGCTATCAAACTTTCTTGAATAACTTTCACTTTCTGTTTGGTTTTTCAGATCAAATCGACCCCGTGTATCTTATTCTCACCAAGTTCAGTCCAGTACAATGGCGTTATGCATTTTCGACCGTAAAGGGCCTCGTACGGTGCCATTTTTAAACTTGATTGAAAACTGTTATTATAAGCAAATTCAACTAAAGGCAGGTATCGTTCCCACGTACCTTCAAACTCGAGAACACAACATCTCAACATATCCTCGAGAACCTAAATAATCTACTTGGACTTACCATTTGTCTGTAGATGAAAAGTTGTACTAAAATGAAGTTTCATAACTAAAGCATCTACAATTTCTTCCAAAACAGCGATGTGAACCTCGGATCTCTGTCCGAAACAATAGAAATAGGTACCTGTGCAATCTCACAATCTGTGAAATGTACAACTCCGCAAGTTTCTCAAGTGTGTAATTAGTACAAATCGGAATGAAATGAGCCGTTTTAGTCAATCTATCCACAATGACCCATATCGTATCTTTCGTACTCGGTGTTATCGGTAAACCCGATACAAAATCCATCGTAACTCGATTCCATTTCCATTTAGGAATTATAATCGACTGAAGTAACCGAGATGGAACCTAATGCTTAGCTTTGACTTGCAGACATATTAAACATTTCGAAACAAAGCCAGAAATGTCTCGTTTCACCCCATTCTACCAATAATGCTGTCTCAGATCATTATACATTTTCGTACTGCGCGGTGAATAGAAAACCGACTACTATGAGCTTCACTCAAAATCATTCGGATCAACTCAGAATTCCTCGGTACACATATTCGGTCTCTAAATCTCAAACAACCCTCGGCATCAACTCGAAACTCTGAATCCTCACCCAAATCACATTGAGCCCATTTTTCTATCAATTCATTATCAATTCTCTGAGCCTCACAAATCTACTGAATAAATAACGGTTTCACTTTCAACTCGGCTACTATCAAGCCATCATCATACAAATTCATATGTGCATTCATCGCACAGAGGGCAAATAGAGATTTTCGGCTTAAAGCATCTGCAACAACGTTAGCCTTTCTTGGATGGTAATCAATCACAAGTTCATAGTCTTTTAACAATTCTAACCATCATCACTGTCTCAAATTTAGATCTTTCTGAGTCATCAAATATTTTAAGCTTTTATGATAAGAATAAACATGGCATTTTTCACCGAACAAGTAATGACGCCAAATCTTTAATGCAAACACGATAACTACCAATTCTAAATCATGAGTCAGATAACTCTTTTCGTGATGCTTTAGCTGTCTCGAAGCATAAGCTATGACTTTGTCTTCCTGTATCAAAACATAGCCTAATCTGTTTAATGATGTATCACTATAAACAATAAATTCTTTACCCGAGTCTGGCTGGACTAACACCAAAGCCTCGGTTAACAAAGCTTTCAACTGATCAAAACTCTTTTGGCACCTCTCTGAACACTCGAATTTTACATCTTTTTGCAAAAGCTTTGTCATCAGAGTTGCAATCTTAGAGAAGCCTTTTACAAACCGTCTGTAATAACAAGCAAGTCCTAGGAAACTTTAAACTTCAGAAACATTTCTTGGAGGTTTCCAATCAAGTATAGCCGAAATTTTACTCGAATCAACTCGAATACCCGATGCCGATACAACATGTCCCAGAAAACTGACTTCTCGTAGCCAGAACTCATATTTATTAAACTTTGCATATAGTTGCTTATCCAGCAAAGTCTAAAGCACTATTCTTAGGTGTTCAGCATGTTCGGACTCATTATGCGAATAGATCAAAATATCATCTATAATTACAACCACAAACTGATCCAGGTACTGTTTGAAGACTCGGTTCATCAAGTCCATAAAAACAGTAGGTGCATTAGTTAATCCAAAAGGCATAACGAGAAACTCATAATGTTCGTACCTCGTTCTAGAAGCAGTCTTTGGTACATCAGAGTCTTTAACTCGTACCTGGTAATATCCCGATCTCAAACCTATCTTTGAAAATATAGCAGCCCCTTTTAACTGATCAAACAAATCTTTGATTCTGGGTAAAGGATATTTGTTCTTTATAGTAACTTTCTTCAACTGACGGTAATCTATACACATTCTCATCATGCCATCTTTCTTTTTCATGAACAAAATAGGAGCACCCCAAGGTGAGAAACTTCGTCTCGCGAAACCTCTATCCGCCAACTCTTGTAACTATACTTTCAACTATTTTAATTCTGCCGGTGCCATTCTATACAGAGCTATCAAAATCAGAGTAGTCCTAGGCATTAATTCAATGCCAAACTCGACTTCTTGAACAAGAGGTAATCTCGGAAGTTCTTTAGGAAATACATCAGGGAACTCGCAAACAACAGGCACTGATTCGATTCTCTTATCAGTCACTTTCGAATCTATTACATAAGCTAAATAAGCTTCACAGCCTTTATTCATATGCTTTCAAATTTTCATTGGAGATATTACAGTAAGCAACCCATTCAAATCACTGGCTTCAATCCGAACTATTTTATCATTCTCACATCTCAAATCTATAACTTTCTATTTACAGTTCACAACCGCATCGTGCAAAGTTAGCCAATCCATTCCCAAAATTATATCAAATTCATCAAAGGGTAAAAGCATCAAATCAGTCGAAAAACATGCATCTCGAAACATCAACGGGTAGTTCTTGCAAACTTTATCAACTAGGACACTTTTGCCTAAAGGATTCGATACTTTTACTATGAATTTAGTAGACTCTACAGGCAAAGTCTTACTGTGCACTAAATTCATACATATATAAGAATGCGTTGATCCAGGACCTATCAATGCAATCACAGAAGTATCGTAAAGAGTAAATATACCCGTAATTACATCAGGAGAAGAAGCTTCTTCTCGAGCTCAAATAGCATATCCTCTGGAAGGTGCTTTGGCCTCTGACCTCACGGCCATATCTTTCGTAGCCCTTAGACTACCGCTTACATTTCCAGCACCTCTAGGTGATCTCCCTCTAGTCACAGCTATACTCAGTCTCACATTCTGTATCGATTCTTGTTCAACTATCTTAGGACAATCTCGTTTAAAATGATTTAGTGATCTGCACTTATAGCAAGCTTTATCCATTTTACACTCACCAAAATGTCATCGGCCACATCGATGACACTCGTGTTTGCTATCCCGAACATTACCAACACTCGATACTGAAGTAGCTCGAGCTTTTAAGCTAGATTGTTGCTTTGAACGATCTCTATTTGAAAATCCCGTTGTAGCATTTGAATGAGCATGTGAATCTCTGAATTTCTTTGACAAATATTGATGTTGTTTGCTCATCAATCATTTTCTCCTCTCATTAGCTTCAGAATCAGATTTCTTTTTCTCTTTACTAAGATCCTCGGCTTTGCAAGCCCTTTCAACTAGCATGACAAATTCTTTCAACTCAAGAATTCCAACCAAAAGTTTTATATCTTCGTTTAATCCATCAACAAACCATTTACACATGATTTCTTCGGTAGCAACATATTCCCGAGCACACTTGCTCAATAGCACAAATTCTCGCTTATATTCTATCACTGACATTTGGCCCTATTTTAGTTCCAAAAATTCTTTATGCTTCAAATCAAGAAATTACTGGCTGATATACTTTTTTTGAAATTCTATTTGAAAGAATTCCTAGGTGACTTGTTCCCTCAGAACCACTGATGTCAAAGTCTTCCACCACTGATATGCATTATCTCGGAGTAAAGATATCACACACTTTATACACTCGTCAGGTGTGTAGGATAGTTCATCAAACACTCTCATCGTATTTCAAGCCAAAACTCGGCTCTTTCAGCATCATCATCAACTGTAGCCCTGAGTTCTTTAGCCCTGAATTTCTGTATCTTATCAACTAGTGGCTTAATCGATCTCCACAGATCAACAACTTGTAGAATCATAGGAATTTGTTGAGTAACAGGTGGGGGTAGAGGTTGTGGTACAGCCGGGTTCATACAAATGAATTCCGTAAACCATTCATTCATCATCTTGAAGAAGGCTTGCTTAGCGTCTCCCTCATGACTACCCATAGCAATTCTAGATTCAGTTGGCACCGCCCCTTGAGCCGATGCATTGCTTTCTACATCATTAGCTACGTCTCTTTCGGGATCTATTTACTATACAAACAAGTTTCAATTGTCAGGATTCATCACACTATCTCAATTCATAAATATGGCATGTATAGCTAGACTAAAACACGTTACGTTAGTCCTAGAATTGACTAAACTGTAGCTCTGATACCAAGCAAATTGTAACACCCCTAACCTGTAATCAATCGTCGAACTAGGGTTAGGAGGAATTATCAAACAACCGAAGTAATTCTCTATCATATAACATATATAACCTAATTATCAACAATGCGATCATCAAAACAAGAATAAAGTCCCTTAAGAAGGCCTATGAAGCCTCAAACATACATTTAAAGAGGGTTTGGACTAAACCGAACACTTAGAAAATTTTTTTAAAACTTAAACAATTCTCATCACTACGGAAGTCACACATCTGTGGGACTAGGCTGTGTGCCTCACATAGCTACCAGACACGCCCATGTGTCTTGGCCGTGGCAAAACAGAGCATGCATACTGACTTGAGCCCACTGCCATATGACACAACCGTGTGTCTTAGCCATGTAAAATTAAGGAGGCTACTGACTTGCACACACGACCACAAGGCACGCCCATGTGTCGAGCCCATGTGACATCCTGACCATTTTAGCTAAGGTGCAAGGATCACACAGTCGAGTCTGTGACAACCCTAATTTGGCCTAATCAGGAAAGTGGTTTTGTAACTATTAAATCGTGTCAGAAAATTTTTAAAATGTTATATTCTATGTTTATTATATGTGAAACTTTATGTGTGAATTATTAAAAAGAACTTATTTGAGAAACCTTGAAAATGTGATAGGTAAAATTGTAGTGGCCGAATAGTATGTGGTTAACATTATGGAGGACTTGCATGTCAAATAGCCCATCTTTAATATAGTAGACGGTAATGATGATGAATAATGGATAATATATGTCTTTTACATTAATGATATAAAATTTAATTGTTTTATATTAAGAAAACATGAATTAAAATAAGAAAAAGGTGATAAAAACAAAGTTGGATGCTCATTCTTTCTCACCTTGCCGAAACCACAAACTAAAAGAGGAAAAGAAAATTTCTAAGAAGTTCGGCCATACATGTAACTTGGTTGAGGTATGTTTCATATTATTCTTTGAAATCCTTGTATATTTTAAGTTGTTAGTTAGAATTCTACCTAGCCCATGGTTCAAATTTTGCTAATTGATAGAGGTTATGTGATGATACAATCAGCCATGGAAGTTTTGTGTTTCATGGATGGAGTGTTGATGTTTTTAAATAGAAATGGTAGAAAGATGAGGTTTGAGCTTGTAAAATGTTGGAAACAAATGCTAAAATTTTTAGTATATGTATGTGTGTTTGCCGAACATGGACCTAAAGTGATGAAAATGAGCATTCGGCTATGGATGTCTTAGTGATGGTAGCATTCGGCCTTGATTTGTAAAATATTATAAGTTGAGTGTTTAAATGCCTTGATGAATAAATGTTGTTAAATGAGTTTTAAGCTTGTTAAATTTTGATTGATGGGATTTTAAAGACAAATGGTATTCAGTCAAAGAAGGTTGATATGAAGTTTTGATAGATTTAAGAAGTGAATGACCGAATGAACTTATATGAATGCATGGTTTAGTTTGATTGATGTAGGATAGAAATCATGTTACCTTGTGTCGAATGTAGTCTTGTATAAGTGAATTTTTTAGATGCTAAGTTAATTAAAGGGGAAGTGTCAAATGTACTAATGTGTTAAAGAATTTTGCAAATATTTATTTAATGGATATTTGGTCTAATTACATATGTACAATTTATTAAATTGTAAATTTTGTAATTGTCCTACGGGTTATATGTGCATTCGGCTATGTGGTATATATGTATTAAGGTAAGCTAACTATTTGATAATGTGATTTTAATTGTGAATGATACTTTGGTATAAACATATGTATATTCGGCTACTTGATAAGTATAAGTATGAAATATTAAGGTTAATTCAAGAATATATGTATATGAGTTTATTGTAAATTTTGTAATTGTCCTAAGGGTTATATGTGCATTCGGCTATGTGGTATATATGTATTATGGTAAGCTAACTATTTGATAATGTGATTTTAATTGTGAATGATACTTTGGTATAAACATATGTATATTCGGCTACTTGATAAGTATAAGTATGAAATATTAAGGTTAATTCAAGAATATATGTATATGAGTTTATGTATATTCGGTTAATTATTGATATTGTGGCTTTGGGAATTTGAGATGGATTGAAATGTGGAAATGGTATTATACTCTAGTTCATTTTGGTTGAATTAAAGTTGGCATTGAGATATTAAAGTGTTCATGATTATAAGAATTTGAAGCTAATCGAATGACTTGCTCTAAGTACCTATAAGTGATTATGTATATTCAGCTTTTGTAGAATTATATACATGGAGATATATGTTTTGTTCATATGTGATTACAATCATTGAAATTATAAGTGGACATGGTTTCTCGAATTAACTCTGTTAAATTGAATCAAGGAATGACATTATGCCATTTAAAGAAATGTTATGTATATGAAAATGTGTACAATGTGGCTATGTGAATTCGGCTAAATGAGTATACTTTTAGGTTATGATATAAGTGAATAATGTGTATAAATAAGTTCAATTGTTTAATTACTTAAGACTTACTAAGCTTAATTGCTTACTGTGAATATTTGTGTTCTTCTCTATTTTATAGATCTTGGTTGAAAGCTACGAGTTCGGGGATTCAAGTTCAAAGTCATCCACATTATCGTCTCTATTTTGGTACTTTTAAAAGTCTATGTTTTGAAATATGGCATGTATAGGCTTAACTTCCTTTTGAAACAAGTTATATTTTGGCTATGTATATATTAAAGCCATGTGAAGATGGCTTATTCATTTTGTTTAGTAAAGTTACAAAGTTGAATTAATGTTTGTGAAATGTTTTGGTTATGATGGCATATTCGGTTATGGTATATATACATATATACATATATGCATATTCGGTGATTGTATAATTATTCAATTATCAAGTATGATAAGTGGTTCTTTTGTCTTGTAATTCTTGTATGATATTGTAGGTTACCATTGTGCCTAAACTTAAAAGAAAACTTGATTCGTTAATGCTTATATTATTGTTAAATGTATAAGTTAGGTTGATTTGAATGTCCGGAGGTTGTGTTTCGTTAGGCAATACCTAGTAACCCTATTCCAGTGACAGATGAGGGTTATAGGGTGTTACAGAGTCACATGTCCGTGTGCTCAAGCCGTGTGGCACGAATTAGGCTTGATTTAAGCAACAATTCACACCTCACATTGCCAAATTCCTACAACAAAAATTACACAACATTTACCAACCAATTCCAGCCAAAATCATTCTCCAAACATACATCAAGATAACCAATTCATCAACAACCAAATACACATGCAAAAGCATCTCAAATCATAACATTTTATAAGGCATATGCTTAGCCAAACATTCATCACATGATTCATTCTTATACCATTTCCAAATCCTAATCAAATCTTGCCAAAACTTACCATTTGGTTTAGACCAAAAAGACCACATTCAACTAGGCCAAATGAGCATCATAAAGCATACTAAAGCAAACATATTTACACACTTAGCTAGCCAAATCACTTAGCATAGAATAATTACAAGTCAAAAGATCTCCAAACCTCCCTAGCCTATACATGCCATACTTAGCTATTTAAAAACACAAAAGGTACCAAAATGAGTTCTGATAGTGCGATGAAGATCCTCGACGATTCCCGATCCTTCACTAGCTTTAATGATCTATAAAATAGAAATAAACAAACCAAGTAAGCTTATAAAGCTTAGTAAGTCATAAGCAAGTACTTAATGTATAAATACAAAAGTAAATATGTCATCCTTCCACTTGATTTAAGTGATTTCATCACATATTCTTTCATAGCAACCATGTACATTTACATACCTGTCCATTTCATGCTATTTCATCCAAGTTCACCGCTATAACTCATTCATTGAATCTCTCCAGATTAACAGTCAATTCATCGAGCAGTTTTTTCGATAAGCACCTATACCATGGCCCGTAGCCAACCAAGGTAACTTATACTGGAACATTGATACCATGGCCTGAAGCCAAATCAAGGTCACTCCCGAGACATCTATACCATGGCCCGTAGCCAAATCAAGATGTTTATCGCACCCAAAGTGCCAGTATCATGGCTCGAAGCTAAATATTCATCCTAGTGACATGTCACTAACTTCTGAAACTAAACCTAAGGTTCAATCGAGCTTTATCTATTTCATTTTCTTTAATAACTCGGCCATATCATTAATTTCATTATCTTCACCTCATCCAAGGTTTCATTCATCACAATTCGATCTATAATAATACAATTAATAACCAAATTACTACTTATGAAATTACCTCGAGTGTGATTTGTCGATATAGTTGATTATTCGTCAACTTTGTTTTCCCGCGATCGAAGTCCGGATTTCACTTTTCTTGATCTAAATGTATTCAAAATAACTCATTCAATCACACACTCAATCAATTCAATTTAAGGACTCATAATTAGGGCACTTTACAAATTGGCCCTCACACTTTCACATTTTGACATTTAAGTCCTCAATTCATAAAATCATCAATTACAATGAATCTCATTACAATTTAGCTAGGTGGAATCTTCCTAGTGTTCAAATAAGCCCATTTATTTCATCAATTTCACATTTTTGTCCTTCAAAACATCATTCTCACAATTTAGCCCTATTTAGCTAATTTCACCACAATTTTAAAAACAAATCATGTAAACCCAGTACTAATTTTTTTTTTCATCTAACACCAAAAATTATCACTAAGCTCACCATTTCATCAATGGCTCATCTCAAAATCATACTCAAATTCTAAAATTAAGGTATGGGCTTAAGAGAACATGAAGCAACGATCACAAAAACGTAAAAATCAACAAAAACTGAAATAAAACATGCCTCAAATTATGCCAAAAACTAGCCGAACCCTAGCTTGTATTTTTTTTTCTCTTCTTTTCCTTTGAACACTCGGCCAACTAAAATGAATATGGCCTATTTTCATATCTTTATTTTTTTTTAATTCATCATTTAATTATCAATTTCCCTTTTTATCCTTATTAATAACACATGGACATTTGCCTAACATTGTCCAATATTGTCCACCATTAATAATAATGGTTTATTTGACATGCAAGTACCCCACATTAAAAAGACGCATTCAAATAGGCACAAATTCAAATAATTGGCCACTTTTGCCTTTTATGCAATTTAGTCCTGTTTACAAATTAGTCACACAAATGATTAAATTTTCTTATGATATTTTCACACATGCTAATTCGCATATTGTAAACACAGAAAATAATAATAATTTATTTTTCTGACTCAAATATGTGGTCCCAAAACCATTGTTCCGACTAGGGTCTAAACCGGGCTGTTACAGGTTATTTGCTATATGATGTCCATTTGCTTATGAAATGCATATTTGAATTAGGTTAAGTTTATGGATATGGTATATTGATTTGGAATGTTTTGGTTAAGCAAATGGTATTAAAATGTGTATTGAAATGGTTAAGATTGATATGGTATGAAATGTGCATGAAATGGTAATATTTGACTGTCCAATTGAGTATATATTTGATGCAATTTGAGCTTGTGTAGGTGTTGGTCTTTTGGGTGAGAAATGTGGCTTGTAACTAGCCTATTTTTGTCTACAGGGCTGAGCACACAGGCATGTGGCTCGACTATGTATGACTCATGGCCTTGGTAGACGGCCGTGTGCATGAAGTTGAATTAATATTCAAGCCATTGAGTTACACGGCTTAGACACACGGCCGTGTGGTTGGATGTGTGACCAAGTCAATATACCTGTAACACCCCTAACCCTAATTCGTCACCAGAAGGGTTACGATGCACTATCGGAAAGATACAACTATTAAACGTCACAAATACATTTAGATCATATTCGAAAGCATACATTTAACCACAGTATATCAAATTATGAATAATGATTTATAAACTTATAAAATAAACTGCATTAATAATTTTCCAAAGAAATTAATAATAGTACTATTACTAAGGTTTTATTAGCTTAGTCAATAAATAAAAAATGGACCATTTTGCATGTTTAATGACTAAATCATTATAATAAAATAATAAGTCAAAAGAGACAATTTAAAACTTTACATAAATATAAATGAACAAATCACGCACTCATCATATGACCACATTATAATCGGCACCTCAATAAATATATAGCTTAACCAAGATCACTTAAGCCTAAATTAATAACCATCATATAATAACACATGCTAATATAAAACCTTTTATGAAAACAAACAATTACATATTTTAGACCGAATATGTAATGAGCATTAATGCACCCTCATAGTATGCTTACTTATTAATACCTAAATACTTAAAACAATTTATCAAATTTGCATATAAACATTTTGTCAACATATAGCAAAAATTACTATTCATTTGGTCAATTTCTTAAGCTTAGCCGAATACAATTAATGCTTAATAATTGGGCTTAACCATTGTTCACTTTCAACTCGATTCAATCATTCCATACGCAGTAACATTTCAAAGAACCAAATCAAAACATCAATCATAATTTGCCCTTCACATTAATACCATAAAAATATGTACATATTACATAGCAACCATTTTGACTATCACTTTAGCATATCAAAATGAATCTAAACATGTTTTATTTGCTCATCATGCAATTCAACAAAGATCTTAGTCAAGACTAATTCCATGACCACATATTCGGCTAAGTACATAAGAATACATATAACTTAAATTTATCTTATTTTCTCCTATATACCGACATCGAATTCACTTAAAACCAAATCATAGATCTATGCCTTAACAAGCACATCAACCAATTTTAAATATACACACTTATAAACAAGTAATAGCCGAGTCACCTAAAACAAAAACCAAGCATAACCATCATGATTACTTATAACTTGGATTACCATAACCGAATAAGCATAAATATCAAATTACAAATATCATCAAAACATAGTAACAATTAATCTTTATAATTATGAACAAATTCATCAAACCATTCACTTACAACATGAGTCATGCAAAGCATTTCATAAACTCCATATTCATTTATTTAAACACCAATCACATAATCAACCTTTAACCAAAATACATCAAACATAATTTACACCTATTTATCATATAACCAAATCATCCAACCATAAGCTATTATAACAACCACATTATTTAATCAAAGCATGAATCTTTACTTATCAAAATAAACAAGCCATTTTTGCATTGCTTATTATATATATACAATATTAAAAACATATCCCAAAAGATAGTATAGCCTATACATGCCATAGGTTTAGCCTATACATGCCATAGGTTTCAAGTTTAACTTTTAAAGGTACCGATAAACAGACGATAATGTGATAGACTTCGCTGACGATCCCCGAGCCTGTAACTATTCTCCAAATCTATAAAACATAGACAAACAACACACATAGAGTAAGCTATTATAGCTTAGTAAGTCATAAGCAATTTAAACAACTAAATAACATAGTCAACTCAATTTAACCACACCAATTTATTCTATCGTAATCACATTTAATTTCAAGCTTATAAATTCATATACAACATATGCTTTCATGTATAAACTTTATCTGAGCCGAATATACATATACCTATTACCGATGAATCATTCAATATCAACCCATAATATCATTTCATATCTGAATACTTATATGCTCATATGCATTCACTTATGAACCAATCTTTAATATCACATTCTTAAAGATAATGTGTGGCCAAATATACTTCTCATATACACATATATTTTCATGATCATTGTGTATAATTTGTATTACATATCCATTAGCCAACTTACCTTACTTTCAAATAGGTAAACAACAATCACATACCCGATCACTTTAGCTCAGTTTACTCATGCATCCACAACTTATCACTGCCCGTTGAACCATTTGGAATTAAATAGAATACTCGAATAATCACACATATCGTACAATGCCAACATCAATATAACACCCTGAATTTTGGGCCTAGAAGTATTAGGCTTTGAGTCTAGGTTTGGATGGAAGACAGCCTGAGTAATTTAGAAGTTTTAAATATTATTGTTAAAAATTTATTATTATTTAAGTTTAGTGTTTAAATAATTTACGAAGGGTTATAGTGTGGGAAAAGTCCTGGGCTCGGCCCAGGGCTCTAGCAAAAATTCTTAAATTTTACCTCTTAAAGAAATCTGGGCATAAGGCCTTAAAAATAAATTGGGCAAGATTGGGTATAAAGAAGCGCGCCTGGCCCAGTGGCCAGAGGCGCTAGGCAGCAGGAAGAGGGCTAGGGTTCGATTCCCAGCATACGCGAAATGGTTGTTTTTTTTAGTAGTCTGGCCGCGCTAAAATAGAGGCTAAGAGGAGTTGCAAATGGAATATGCCATAAAGGAGCATTCAGTCTAGTGGCTTGAGGCACTAGGTTGATGAGGGAGGTACTAGGTTCAAGGCACGGCACGTGCAAGAGATTTTGTTTTTTTTTTTAAATCAGCTAATTGTGTAAAAATAGCCCTTAAGAGAAGTTCTGAACATAGTTCAGCACAAAGAGCGCCTGTGGCGTAGTGGCGGCAACATGCTAGGCATGCCAAGAGGACGCGAGTTCGATCCAAGGAAAGGCGAAATTTTGGCATTTATTTTTAAGTAGTCTTGACGGAACCAGGTAACCCTTAAGAATAATTGCAACTGTATTATGTTGAAAGCAAAGTCCCGTCACAGTGGCCAGCAGCTTGTGTGGGTGCTTGGAGGTCTCGGGTTCGAGCTGCTGTGCATGCGAAGGGGTGCCTTTTTGCTGCATGCGTGGGGAGAGCATTTGAGATGGACTGAAACTCTCCCTAGCAGCAATTGAGTCGGCTGAATCGGTGGGAAGGCTACTGCTAATAGGTGGGAAGGAGTTGGGATAAGATTCAAACATTGTTTTAGCTAAAATTATGGAATTTAATTTTGGAAAGGACTTTTTGTGCCAAAATAGACCTATTCGGCTAGGGAATTAATTACCGAAAGAACCTTTGAAATTTTAGCTATTGTGAGTCGTTTCCTCCTTGTTGATTTAGAGCATTTCTTTTTAGTGTTAGCCGAATTGATTAGGGGGCCATTCATTGTGTTTTTTCTTTAAATCAACTTTCATTCTTTTGTTCTTCTGTTCACCAAATCTTCTAATCTTCTAATCTTCTACTCCTATTTTTAATTCTTTCTTTGAATTTCTTTCCATAATAGCTGAATATAGGGTCTTTTCTCCTTGCCAAAAATCGAAAATATACATCTCTTTCATCCATTCGTATACTTTTTCCTCATTGTTCTTATTGTTCTCGAAGTGGGTACTCTCTTTTAAGGCACGGTGATTCCAGGAGAACCAAGATTGTACCTTAATTCATAGTGGCTTTGAGGTTGGAAAAGTGTTGGAAACACTTCTGACAAATACGTCTTTGGTGCACGAATCGAAGGCTAGTGATCAAGATCTATTTGGAGGCTAGTAAGATCAATGGTTTCAAAGTGGTCTAGATCTAGATCTAGTAGTTAAAAATCAACAAGGTAAGTCATTAATAATGCCTTATTTTGGCCGAATGTGGTAAGTGATTTCTACAATGATTTTCATGGTTTTGTAATCTCATATGTTAGTGACCGATTATAGGTTAATCGTGAGGGAGATCTTGTTAGCGTTCGTCATAAAATAGGTGTGTATCAAACACCCTCTTGTTGTTCAATTCGGCAAAAGCCGAAATGCCAAAATTTCGGCATTTCTTGGGCTTGTGAGCGTGCGAATGCTCATAAGTCGTTTGGGAATCATTGGATCCGTAATCACGAGCTGTAAGTTAGTTCAATGTGTAATTTCGTGCACTTCGGTAAATTGGGCCTTGATGGGCTAAAACTGGGCCCATCGGGCTTACGGGCCCATATGGGTAAAAATAGGAAATAAATGTGTACTGGTAGACTGTAGGTCTAAAACTGCTAAAACTGGTAAATTGATCGTAAAATTTGGACTAGATGGGCTAAATTAGCTAATTGGCACTATAGGGTCTATTAGATGTTTTAAGGCATGACTGTAATCCGCTAAAATGGGCTAGATAAGCTACCGAGGTAAAAATTAGTCTATTACTAATCAAAATGTGCATGAAAACCCTAAAAACTGGTATAATTAGTGAAATATCCTTGTAGGTGCAAAATTACTAATTTACCCCTAGGTGCTAAATGATCGTTATACACCTAGGGCTAAATTTGATTGAAATGCATGATTTACTGTTTCTGTTTACTGTATGCCATATCATGAATATCTGTTGCATGGGACTCGGATTATTTGATGGAGGAAGTACTGAAAAGAGGCTTTGCCTCAGTTTACTGAAAAAGTGGCTTTGCCTTAGTTTACCATTCTGGTGGCTTGGTCGCACTATCTGATTATGCAGCTATGCTGCCACCGTGGAGAGTAGCGGTTGGGTGAGTTGAGTAGTTTTCCCCACATGGAGAGTTTGGCTAGTATGGGTGGAAAGTAGCGGTTGGGTGGATTGAGTAGCTTCCCCACATACTGATATGGGTTTTGCATTCATGCATCGATATTACTGTTCTGCTACTGAATTGAGCCTATGGGCCCTATTAATATCTGAAAAGGGGCTAAGGCCTAGATAAATCGTACTGAATAGGGCTACAGCCCAGTAACCGAATACTAAATCGGGCTTCGGTCCCTTTGATGTTGAAATTGGATAAGGGCTTAGGCCTAGTGAGCTTGAGCTGATTTGGGGCTCTGGATGGGCTTTCTTTACACACTGAGTTTTCCAAACTCACCCCTTCCTTTCATCCATGCAGGTGAGCCCTAAACTAGTGGACTTGGAGCTGGAGGGATTCAGAGTGGCCATGTGGACTGCAAACAGACTGTCTATTTTAAGCACTAAATTATTTTTAATTAATTTACTTTATTTGGTTTTGGGTTTGTAATAAGGCCGCTCTAATTATTTTAATTTGTTTTTAGCTTAGGCATGATATTGTTTAAATCTTTTTGAAATCGATTAGCTCTAGGGCGCGCTTTTGTAAAGGTTACTTATTTTCAAAATATCATGATAACGGAGCAAAGCTTCCGCAACGCAAACGTTTCAAAGGAGATAAATATATTTTAAATAGACTTAAACCTAATTTGTGTTTCGTGGATAAGTTTTAAGGTTAAAGTGTGGCAATGGGTGTGTGCATGTCTAGGATTGGATCTAGGAAGAGCTTGGTACTTAAGCAGTCTAATTGACTCACCTCCTCTTCTCTTGAATCCTACCTGGTGCATAGTACCCATTCACTTTAACAAATAAGATGTGATTTTTCGATACTTAAACTGTTTTAAACATAACATGTTTTACAAGCTACAAAGGTTTACAAGTTTTCACAATTTTCCATAAAATTTTTACAAAGTTTTTAACAATGTCTGAAAAGGGAATGATTATTTCAATGAACCACATTTTGAAAAATAAACAAACATAAGTTGAGGTTTTATACAAGTTTAATGGTAGAAGTTTCTAAACACTAAGAAGGGTTTTCAATGAAAACATGATTTTCGAAAAACACTTCAATGTGACACACCAGACTTGGCCGTAACGTCTGGGCTGGGTTTGGGATGTTACATTTAGTGGTATTAGAGCCCGGTTGTAACAACTCGGCTGTGGATCGGGTCCAAAAAGGTTTTCAAAACTTTTTAAAATTTTGGCCCAAGAAGGGTATTTTTGGAAATCAGTTTCTAAAAAATTTAGAAAACGCTAATTGAACTTATTTTATTTTCAAATACATTCATTAAAAGGTTTTTTTTTAAGTTTTGTTAAAATGGGGCTTTTTGAAATTTGGTATTTGAAGAAGTAGCACACTGAATCCCCGACACCAAGTCTATAAGTATTTCTTCTTCATATACTGTACTGTACTGAGGCAATTTTGCAGATAGAACTGAGACCCTATTATGATACTGTAGATAGGGTAGTACTAAAAACTGTAGAGACTGAGACTAAAGGGAAACTAAACCCTAGAAATACTGAGACTGTAGCTAGGCGGCGATTTCGCGAAAATAAACTCTAAAACTCTATCTGTACATATGACATTTGTAATAAACAACTAAAATGTTAAACTAATGCCATAAAATTCGTAATCAGATAAGACATTATAAGTACGAGAGCTGCTTGTGGACGAGGCCGTGGACGTGGCCGAGGCAGTGTTCAAGCTGAGTCTTCGTCTTCAGAACACATCCCAGCTGGTGAGGCGCGACCGCTACCAGGAGCTGAAAATGGGCTGTACGATCAGGCCGCAGGGGATGATGCCTTATCCCAAGCGATGTTAAGGGTTCTGGAAAGGGTAGCTGGAGCTAATGTTGGGCCCATGAATAGGGGATCCATTTCTGAGCGACTTCGGGCTAACGGAGCTGAGGTTTTTAGGGGTATATCTAGAGTAGCCCCAAATGTAGCTGAGTATTGGCTGGAAGCTACGGAATGGATTATGGACGACCTGGATTGCTCCATAGAGCAGAAGCTGAAAGGAGCCATATCATTGTTACGGGATGAGGCTTACCGGTGGTGGCTCACTATGAAGGAGGGTACCCCGGCTGAGCGGGTAACCTGGGAACTGTTTAGGACTGCTTTCAAAGGGAAGTACGTTGGAGCAAGTTATGTTGATGCTCGTAGGAAGGAATTTCTAAACTTGACCCAAGGTAACAAATCTGTTGTTGAATACGAAGCGAAATTTTTGAGGTTGAGCCAGTATGCTAGCGAGATAGTTGCGACGGGATATGAGCGTAGTGTTTGATTTGAGGATGGCCTCCGAGATGAGCTTAGGGTGCTTATAGCTCCACAGAGGGAGCGTGATTTTGCTGCTTTGGTGGAGAAGGCTAAGATAGCCGAAAAGGTGAAACGAGCTGAATGACAGAATCACGAGAAGGATCGAGACAGATTTAGGAGGGATTTTGGACCCTCAGGTGCTGCAAACAGGAACGTCAAAAGAGCTAGAGTAGAGGAACCGGTTCAAGTAGTTCCGATAAATGCTGTTAGACCACAGGCTTGTGGGGACTGTGGTAGAGCACATCTGGGAGAGTGCTGGAAGCATACTGGGGCATGTTTCCGATACGGATCCAAAGAACATAAGTTCAATGACTGTCCTCGAGGACCAACTCAGAATCAAGTTGCTGATCAAAGGGTTGCTCAACCAATACGAGGTGGTACACAACCACCAAGGGGCCGAGGTCAGGCCAGGGGCGAAAATGGTAATGGCTTAGGTCATGGAGCACCAGGTAGAGGTGCTGATTATGCTGAGGCAAGACAACCAGCTCTGGTGTATGCAGTACGTCACCAAGAGGAGGAAAATACTCCAGATGTGAATACTGGTACGTGATTTTCTCATAGTGGTCTATGTACTTAATTCGTAATTAGAGTTAGAATGCGCAACAGAAGCATAGTGGTGTAACATGTATTGTGCAGTTAGTAGATAGTGGGAAATATCGAGGACGAAATTTCTTTAAGGGGGTAGAGTTGTAACACTCTGAATTTTGGGCCTAGAAGTATTGGGCTTTGAGTCTGGGTTCGGATGGAAGACAGCCTGAGTAATTTAGAAGTTTTAAATATTATTATTAAAAAAATTATTATTGTTTAAGTTTAATGTTTAAATAATTTACGAAGGGTTATAGTGTGGGAAAAGTCCTGGGCTCGGCCCAGGGCTCTAATAAAAATTCTTAAATTTTGCCTCTTAAGGAAATCTGGGCATAAGGCCTTAAAAATAAATTGGGCAAGATTGGGCATAAAGAAGCGCGCCTAGCCTAGTGGCCAAAGGCGCTAGGCAACAAGAAGAGGGCTGGGGTTCGATTCCCAGCAAGCGCGAAATGGTTGTTTTTTTTTAGTAGTCTGGTCGCACTAAGATAGAGGCTAAAAGGAGTTGCAAATGGAATATGCCACAAAGGAGCATTCAGTCCAATGGCTTGAGACGCTAGGTTGATAGGGGAGGTACTGGGTTCAAGGCACGGCACGCGCAAGAGATTTTCTTTTTTTTTTAATCAGCTGGCTGTGTAAAAATAGCCCTTAAGAGAAGTTACAAACATAGTTCAGCATAAAGAGCGCCTGTGGTGTAGTGGCGGCAGCGTGCTAGGCATGCCGAGAGGACGTGAGTTCGATCCCAGTGGAAGGTGAAATTTTGGCATTTATTTTTAAGTAGCCGTGACGGAACTAGGTAAGCCTTAAGAATAATTGCGACTGTATTATGTTGAAAGCAAAGTCCCGTCATAGTGGCCAGCAGCGTGTGTGGGTGCCTGGAGGTCTCGGGCTCAAGCTGCTTACGCGCGAAGGGGTACCTTTTTGCTACATGCGTGGAGAGAGCATTTGAGATGGACCAAAACTCTCCCTAGCAGCAATTGAGTCGGCTGAATCGGTGAGAAGGCTGCTGCTAATCGATGGGAAGGAGTTGGGATAAGATTCAAACATTGTTTTAGCTAAAATTTTGGAATTTAATTTTGGGAAGGACTTTTTGTGGCAAAATACACCTATTCGGCTAGAGAATTAATTGCCAAAAGAGCCTTTGAAATTTTAGCCATTCTGAGTCGTTTCCTCCTTGTTGATTTAGAGTATTTCTTTTTAGTGTTAGTTGAATTGATTAGGGGGCCATTCATTGTTTTTTTTCTTTAAATCAACTTTCATTCTTTTGCTCTTCTCTTCGCCAAATCTTCTAATCTTCTAATCTTCTACTCCTATTTTTAATTCTTTCTTTGAATTTCTTTCCATAATAGCTGAATATAGGGTCTTTTCTCCTTGCCAAAAAGCCGAAAATTTACATCTCCTTCATCCATTCGTATACTTTTTCCTCATTGTTCTTGTTGTTCTCAAAGTGGGTACTCTCTTTTAAGGCACGGTGATTCCAGGATAACCAAGATTGAACCTCAATTCACAGTGGATCTGAGGTTGAAAACGTGTTGGAAACGCTTCTGACAAATACGTTTTTGGTGTGCGAATCGAAGGCTAGTGATCAAGATCTATTTGGAGGCTAGTAAGATCAATGGTTTCAAAGCGGTCTAGATCTAGATCTAGTAGTTAAAGATCGACGAGGTAAGTCATTAATAATGCCTTATTTTGGCCGAATGTGGTAAGTGATTTCTACAATGGTTTTCATGGATTCGTAATCTAATATGTCAGTGACTGATTATAGGTTAATCGTCAGGGAGATCTCGTTAGCGTTTGTCATAAAACAAGTGCGTATCTAGCACCCTCTTGTAGTTTAATTCGGCAAAAGCCAAAATGCCGAAATTCCGGCATTTCGTGGGCTTGTGAGCGTGCGAACGCTCATATGTCATTTGGGAATCATTGGATCCGTAATCGCGAGTGGTAAGTTAGTTGAATGTGCAATTTTGTGCACTTCGGTAAATTAGGCCTTGATGGGCTGAAACTGGGCCCATCGGGCTTACGGGCCCATATGGGTAAAAATAGGTAATAAATGCGTACTGGTAGACTGTAGGTCTAAAACTGCTAAAACTGGTAAATTGATCGTAAAATTTGGACTAGATGGGCTAAATTAGCTAATTGGCACTGTAGGGTCCATTAGGGGTTTTAAGGCGTGACTGTAATCTACTAAAATGGGCTAGATAAGCTACCAAGGTAAAAATTAGTCTATTACTGATCAAAATGTGCATGAAAATCCTAAAAACAGGTATAATTACTGAAATATCCTTGTAGGTGCGAAATTACTAATTTACCCCTAGGTGCTAAATGACCATTATACCTCTAGGGCTAAGCATGATTTATTGTTTCTGTTTACTGTATGCCATATCATGAATATCTGTTGCATGGGACTGGGATTATTTGATGGAGGAAGTACTGAAAAGAGGCTTTGCCTTAGTTTACTGAAAAAGGGGTTTTGCCCTAGTTTACCGTTCTGATGGCTCGGCCGCACTATCTGATTATGCAGCTATGCTGCCACCGTGGAGAGTAACGGTTGGGTGGGTTGAGTAGTTTTCCCCACATAGAGAGTTTGGCTAGTATAGGAAGAGAGTAGCGGTTGGGTGGGTTGAGTAGCTTCTCCACATACTGATATGGGTTTTGCATTCATGCATTGATATTACTGTTCTGCTACTGAATTGAGCCTATGGGCCCTATTAATATCTGAAAAGGGGCTAAGGCCTAGATAAATCGTACTAAATAGGGCTACAGCCCAGTAACCATATACTGAATTGGGCTTCGGTCCCTTTGATGCTGAAATTGGATAAGGGCTTAGGCCTAGTGAGCTTGAGTTGATTTGGGGCTCTGGATGGGCTTTCTTTACACATTGAGTTTTCCAAACTTACCTCTTCCTTTCATCCATGCAGGTGAGCCCTAAACTAGTGGACTTGGAGCTGGAGGGATTCAGAGTGGCCATGTGGACTGCAAACAGACTGTCTATTTTAAGCATTAAATTATTTTTAATAAATTTACTTTATTTGGTTTTGGGTTTGTAATAAGGCCGCTCTAATTATTTTAATTTGTTCTTAGCTTAGGTATGATATTGTTTAAATCCTTTTGAAATCGGTTAGCTCTAAGGCGTGCTTTTATAAAGGTTACTTGTTTTCAAAATATCACGATAACGGAGCAAAGCTTCCGTAACGCAAATGTTTTCTAAGGAAATAAATATATTTTAAATAGACTTAAACCTAATTTGTGTTTCGTGGATAAGTTTTAAGGTTAAAGTGTGGCAATGGGTGTGTGCATGTCTAGGATTGGATCTAGGAAGAGCTTGGTACTTAAGCAGTCTAATTGACTCACCTCCTCTTCTCTTGAATCCTATCTGGTGCATAGTACCCATTCACTTTAACAACTAAGATGTGATTTTCTGATACTTAAACTGTTTTAAACATAACATGTTTTCGCAAGCTACAAAGGTTTACAAGCTTTCACAATTTTCCATAAAATGTTTACAAAGTTATTAACAATGTCTGAAAAGGGAATGATTATTTCAATGAACCACATTTTGAAAAATAAACAAACACTAGCTGAGGTTTTATACAATTTTAACGGTAGAAGTTTCTAAACACTAAGAAGGGTTTTCAATAAAATCATGGTTTTCAAAAAAATACTTCAATGTGACACACCAGACTTGACCGTAACGTCTGGGCCGGGTTTGGGGTGTTACAGTCCCACATGTGGTCTTACATGTAATCATGTAGCGATGCCACTATCCCACATAGGGTCTTACTCGCAATTACAAATCGAAGCCACTATCCCATACAGAGTCTTACTTGAAATTACATCTCGTTGCCACTGTCCCACATAGGGTCTTACACAAGAACACTTATCGGAATTCTTATGGTTCATGTGGGACTTTCGGAAGTCGTGTTTCGATTGAATTGAACTTGAACACATTGTTTCCATATATATATATATATATATATACACATTCGGCTACTTCATATATTTACACATAAAATTCCACTCAACATCTTAAGTTTACAAGTACACAAAATTAACAACATTTATTTGCTTATAGACCTACCGCGGACAGCGATAATCGGAACGGGACGACTAATCAACAACTTTGGTTTTCTCCCGATCCAAGTCCGATTTCTTTGGTTCTTGATCTATACATTTTCAAATTAAGCTCAATCAAACACAATTTCATTCAATTTAGTCCAAAAACACATAAATGGGAAAATTACCATTTTGCCCCTGTATTTTACACTTTTAACAATTTAGTCCAAATGCACAAAACACAAAACATGCAAAATTTGCACACACCATGCTTAGGCCGAATATTCCCCATGCTTATACAAGTCCCTACATTTCATTTATTTCAAATTTTAGTCCCTCAATTTATTTTTTTTCAATTTAGCCCTAATTATTCAAATTCATCAAAAATTCCAATACAAAACATATTAATCCAAAACATATCTTTCATTTTCTAACATAAAATAACAAAAATCACAAGCTTTCAACAATGGCAAAATACAAAATCATCATCAAATTCAAAAATTGAGACATGGGTTTTGTAGATTTCATAGCAATGATATCAACAACGTAAAAATTATCAAAAACCGAGCTAGTTACATACCTTAATCAAAGAAAACAATGGCCGAAACCTTCAAACTCTTTTCCTTTATTTTCTTTGCTAATATTCGGCTAGTTTATGAACAAAATGAATGACCATTTTCATTATATTTTATTATAACATATAATATTAAACATTTTACTTAATTAACCTTTGATATAAAATATAAAACCATTATATAATAAGGCCAAAATCGTCCACCACCTTTAATAATGGCCTAATTGCACCTTATAAACCACATATTATAAAGACATTAACAATTCAGCCCTTACACAAAAAACATCAAATTTTCGTTTTACGCGATTAAGCCTTTTATTAATCGGGCATACAAACGACAAAATTAAAACACGAAAATTTCACAGATATACAGTCACACGTAATAAACATAGAAAATAATATTTAAATATTTTTTTGACTCAAATTCGTGGTCCCAAAACCACCGTTTTGAATAGGGTCTAGATCGGATTGTTACAATACCCTTCAGTTTTCACACGGCCAGGCACACGGAAGTGTCTTTGGCCGTGTGATGCAAGTTAGTATGTGTGCCCTATTTCTACACGGCCTAAGACACAGGCATGTCTGGAGCCATGTGAGGCACACGGCCTGGTCACACGGGTGTGTGACCCCTGATTTCATGAAAAATTTTCTAAGTTTTAAAAATTTTTTGTATGTTATCGGTTTAGTCCCGAACCACTTCTAAAGCATGTTAAAGGCCTCGTAGGCCATTATAAGAGACAACGCGATTGTGTTTGAATAACACATGTGTATGATTAATGATTGTAAGTAATATGTATGTTTAATGATGTGATTGATCAGTAATACTTTGTAACCCTATTCAAGCAACGGATATAGGTTAGGAGTGTTACATCTACAGGACAAGAAAACTCATTAAGATCTATTTACCTACTCTTTTTTTCATCATCTCTAACTATAGAAATCCCCCAAAAAGACCTTATACTATACATCTTACCTAGTTAAACAAATTTGCTCTTTTCATAACATAACCTGTAGGGTCATAAATCTTACCTTGTCACAGAGCATTAATAAGTAGAGATGCAAATCTACAACTTAGTTTCAATAAAAAAGGGGAAACATTTCGGTCTTTTTAGATCTAGAATAAAAATACTTCTTAAAGAAGGAAGAGGAAAAGCACCCATTTTTCTTAATCATGATTACCTAAATATACAGCATTTGTCCCTACGGATACTTTGCACGCGTCATAATTTTGTTCAATCTGACGTATAGGTGGTTTACAATTGTAAACAAGCATGCAAAAAATCTAACATTTTATATATAGAGTGCAGTTCCATCATTCATTCTTAACCACCTCATTAGAATGCAACCAGTACCATAACAAACCAAACTTGCCGTACCATACTCTTCACAGATAATCTGATTACTTGAAATTCCATAATACATTATCAAGCCCATTTCCTTAACAATTCATCATTTCTAAGACAATTTCTCGCAATAATCCAATACCTACTACACGCTCACTTTTACATGCCAAGATCGTCAGTTGGGCAGACAACACTATGCCACTCAAAGTACTACTTGGTTTACTCGCTAATTCCAAAACTTGCCAAAAACGGGTGTTACAGATGGCCTAATGATGGGCGGCTAATGGTGGGGAAAAATATGGTGGTTCCAACACTCCTTCAGGCACCATCCCTCGGCATTGTTCATTTTACCCCATTTTGGTAAATAATGCCATGGGGATACTATTTTGATATTTAACTAATTTTTTTATTATCAGGGTAACTACTATTTAATAAGATATAGATTTTATCATACAAATAAATAACACATTGGGAAATTTGATAAACTTAAATGGTGATTAATGAAATTAATCCAAGAAAAATGTTTGGGCATTTTCTATTCAAATTTCTAAAGCTAACTTGCATACTTTTAGGCTTTTTTACACTAATACTACAAAAACAAATTAATAACTCAAATGTCCATGAGATTATTTATCAAAATGGTATATTTTATACAGTGTTCTTCCAATCTCACTTGACAAATTGACAGCACTAAACTGAAATGTGATGACCTAAATTATTCAGGGACCTAATATATAAATTTCCTATTTTGATTGGCTATTGAAAAAAACTTTTAGGGTGTCGCTTGACAGTGTGGCGGCACCAAACTTTAAATAGGGTAAATTGCTTCATAAACCCTCATTATTTATTATTTTCTTTTATTCCCCTTCAACACCAAAAATAGAGAGGCCTCTCACCGATTAGTCTGAAAAAAGGTCTACCAAAAAGTATTTTTGTAAAAAATTTGATTCCAACTGGAAATAAATTTTATTTATTTTTTCAAATCTTTTATTCCAGTTGGAATAATTTTTCAAAAAATAATTTTACAACAAAATTTATTTGAACAAAAAATTTTATTTTTTGAAAAATAAATAAAATTTATTTCTAGTTAGAATCGGCTTTTTTACAAAAATACATTTTGGTTGAAAATTTTTTTTGGACTAATTGGTAATAGACCTCTCTATTTTTGGTGTTGAAGGGAAATAAGAAGAAATAACAAACAAGAAGGATATATGATGTAATTTATCCTATTTAAAGTTTGATACCGCCACACTTATAAACTACACATTTAAAGCTTTTCAATTAAAATGGGAAATTTACATATCAAGTCTAATATTTTAAATCATCACATTTTAATTTAGTACTACTAATTTATTAGGTGGTATCAAAACACTATAACAAAGTATGGGCATATCGTTTGAGTTATTGTTATTATTATTTTGTATTATTGGGGTAAAAATGCCATACTTTTATTTAGAAAAAACGGAAAGGAGACAATTGCATGTAAAATATGGTCAAGAGCCAAGAAATACGGCTCCCTTTGGCAATTCAAGATTTGGGAGTGGCTCTCACTCTGCCCCTAAGCATCTTAGCAAACTCCGCAAGCTTTTCGATCTCAGGCATGACATCTTTCACGGCGGCATCATTGCAGAATCTGTCAGCCCATTTAAGCAGAGCAGGACTGTTGATTTCATTAAGCAGCTTGATCCCGCTCATCTTCTCTGTCACTCTTAACCACCCCAAAAAGCACCCAAATGTTATGTCAAGATATCCAATTTGATCCTTCCCAAAGAATGCCTGCCCTTGGCTGCATTTGCCAAATGCCTCCTCTAACAGCATCAGCCCTTCCTCCACTTGCCCTATGGCTGCTTTCCTTGCATCCTCTCCTTCAGCCATACCAATAGCTCTCAAGGAAGGGAACCACTACATTGCACAACAAAAATGATCACATAAAAAATAACTTCTTTTTATATGAATAAAGCACAAATGCATATACCTTCTCGTCAAGATAAGCAGCCCAAAAACGAGCGGTGGCACGTTCATGGGGATCAGAAGGAAGAATGGGAGCAGAAGGCCAAACCTCATCGATGTATTGGACAATAATGAGAGACTCACAGATGGTGTCATCACCATGAATGAGGACAGGGACCTTTCTGTGAACTGGGTTTGATTTGAGGAGAAGCTCACTTTTGCCTTCCCATAACCTCTCCTGAAGAAATTCATAGGCCACAGACTTGATGTTCAGGGCAATCCTTACCCTCATCACGAATGGACTCGCCCATGTGCCCAAAACTTTCACTTCGGCATCAGTCTTTGCCATGGTTAATTTCTTTTAAGAGTCACGAATGTCTTCACTCTACAGGTGTTTATATATAAATTGAAGAACCCAAGATATGAAACTTCACACTTTATAACACTCGTAACTGCTTTAATCTGCAGCATCCAATAAGTTTCTAGTTGCATCTAACGGTCCAACCTGATCCATGCAAAAAGTTGATAAACATAATAAAATACATTATTTTATATTAGTTTTCCATTTTTTATAATTAACTAAGCCAAAAACAAAAAAAAGTCTTTCTCTGAAATCAGCCCAAGGGGGGGCGAGCCGGCAAGCCTATAGACAAATTTAATTGCATCGTATTTACAGGGGCGAAACAAGTGCCTCGCAACTTGGAAAATTTTCCATTTTAAGTTTTTTAAAATTTTTAAAATATTAATTTAATAAAGATAAAATTGTATTTTATTCCTTAAATTTTTAAAATTTATAAAGATATAAATTATTAAAATAATAAAATTATATTTTTACTTTAATAAAAATTATAATTTAATTTGATCCCGTAAATTCTTTTTCTGTTTTTGTCCCTGCGTATTTATTAGACTTTAAGATGTACTAATTCATGACACCATAATCACATAGAAATAAATGGCACTTGTCTTTCAAGGTTAGGTGCTTGATATTTTATATTGTTAGGGGGATGCGTATCTATGAGCTCCAAAGTTAGGTGGTTGTTGTTAGGGGAAGTGTATCTATAATAATAAATGTGAAATTAAGCAGCAGTTAATACGTATATGAGCCGCTTGGGTGGGAGAAATAAATGTATGCACACGCATTTTCTTTTCATAATTTGTTTAATTATTAATTTTTATAATTATAAAATTTTGATATTTTTATTATTATAACAAAAAAAGAATATAGAAGAAAGCACGTTTATATGCGTTTTTTTTTCTCGAGTTAATGAAAAACTATAGATAAAAACAATTACAAAAGTGTTGGATTATAACAAATTGATTTTATTAATCACTTGAAATGACTAGATAAATTCTGTTTCTTTTTATGGAAATTTTCAAACTTGATAAAATTAATTGGAAAAATAAAGGTGAGGGGTGAAGTTCGTCCTTATCTTGTTAGATGTGAGTGTTTGATCGAATCGAATCGAGTTGGATAAAAAAGTTTTGAGTTAATCGAGTTAACGAATCTTATTTTATTATCCTAACTCGATCTAAAATTTTCTCAAATCAAATAGAGTGAGGTGGAATTCGAATGGAATCGAATATATTTGCTCGAGTTAAATTTTTAAAAATGACTTTGGATTCTCATAACCACTGTCACCCACCGTAATCAAATTTGTTATTAACTTTCATCTCCTAATAATTTATTTATTAATCCTTTATATATGGGTTAATTTCTTTACTTACTTAACTGCTTCAATTATCTTCTAACTTTTTAATAAAAGTTATTTTAAAGATAAAATGTGAAATGGATACAAACATAAAATTTTAACATGAATATTTTATAGCATCATCAATAATTCAATTTTAACATAAATTTATAAAGATTCAATATGATTAAACAATTCAATAATATATATAGTACAAAATGAGAAATTTAATTTAATAATATAAATAGTAAATATAAATAAAATTATTACTATTTAGGTTTAGAGATTTTTTTTGGATGATTTTATATTTGGGGTAAAGGGTGAAAAGTAAAAATTTAGGGGGAAAATAAAAAGTTTTGAGGAGTAAAATTTTAAAGTAAACGGGGGGAAATATTCAAAAAAAAAAAATAGAGGAAGATGGGTATAGGGGGAAAATGGGTTTGTGATAGATAAGGGGTGGGATGAGATGGAAGTAAAAGTTTAGGGGGAAAGTAAGAGGAAGTAAAAGTATTGGGAGAAAGTAAAAATATTTGGAGTAAAAATATAAAATATTTAGTTTGGTATTCGGTTTATTCGAATTATTCGAGTTATTCGAATTCGAAAATTAAACTCGATTCGAACTCGAAATTTAAAATTCGAAAAAAAATCAAGTTGACTCGAATAACTTGATTCATTTAACCCAAAATTTAATTATTTTTTAATTTTTTTTAGTTGAATCGTGCTTTACTCACCTCTATTTGCAGCAATTGTCACTTGGCTATGTCGCTACTCCCATTTAATTTTTTAGTAATAAAATGGAATAGTCTGACAGTTGTTTACCGATTAAAACCCATGATGGAGGTGGTATGGATATGTTTTTTTTTTCTTTTCTTTTACCTTATTTTTCAATTATTTGAGAAGTAAAAATGTTTGAAGTTTGTTGCCGAATATGTTATTGAATTGAATAACTGAAAAAAAGAAAAAGAAAACGAAAACTATGTTATAAAATAAATGTGATAGAAGAGAGAGTGTGGAGAGAATGTATATTCTTTCTTATTGTTTATTCATGAGTACATGAGCCCCATATATATAGGGGTTGATAAAAGCTCTCTAATTATTACAGTGCATGTAAAAGATCATGACATTTTACATTTTATCTCCCATATTAATTGAGTAGAGTCAAGAGTCTCATAACTTATGGGGGTGATAATGGCATCCACATAAATATTCATAACACTCCCCCTTGGATGTCCATTATCTAATTATGCTTCGTTAAAACCTTACTAGGAAAAACCCAATGGGACAAAAACTTAGTGAAGGAAAAAGAGTACATAATTATACGCTTGATATGCTGCCTCATTAAAAACCTTACCTGGAAAACCCAGTGGGATAAAACCAAGGTTAAAGGAAAAAGAGTACAGCGCGTATTTACTCCCCCTAATGGCTACATCGCTTGAGATCTCGAAGATGACGCATTCCAATGTAGTAAACTAGCTTCTGAAACACTGATGTAGGAAGTGTCTTAGTGAATAAATCTGCCAAATTCTCACTTGAACTGATCTGCTTAACTTTTATCTCCTTAAACTTCTGGAGGTCATAAGTGAAGAAGAATTTTGGTGCAATGTGTTTTGTTCTGTCACCTTTGATGTATCCACTATCGGGCTGATCAATGCATGCTGTGTTATCTTCAAACAAGACAGTTGTAGCTTCCTTTCTAGATGATAAACCACAATTATTCTTTATATGCTGAATCATAGATCTTAGCCATACACATTTACGACTTGCTTCATGGATTGCTAAGATTTCTGCATGATTAGATGAGGTTGCTGCAATTGTTTGCTTCATTGAGCGCCAAGAGATTGCAATACCTCCATATGTAAAAACATATCCAGCTTGTGATTTTCCATTATGAGGGTCTGACATATATCCTGCATCTACAAAACCAATCAACTCTGTTTTGGATTTATTAGGGAAAAATAGACCCATATCCTTTGTGCCTTTGAGATAACAAAATATCTGTTTAACTTCAGTCCAATGTCTCCGAGTTGGGCATGAGCTAAATCTTGCTAGAAAATTTACAAAAAAAGATATATCAGGTCAGGTATGGCTAGCAAGATACATCAATGCCCCAATTGCACTGAGGTATGACACTTCAGGACCAAGAAAATCTTCACCATCTTCCCGAGGACGGAAAGGGTCTTTACTCGGATCAAGTGATCTTACAACCATCGGGGTAGTTATTGGATGTGCCTTATCCATATAAAATCTCTTTAGTACCTTTTCAATATACATTGATTGATGCACAAGGATTCCTTCTTTCAGGTGCTTAATTTGTAACCCCAAACAAAATTTCGTTCTTCCAAGGTCTTTCATTTCAAATTTTTTCTTCAAGCACTCAATAGTCTTTTGGATCTCTTCAGGAGTTCCAATGATATTCAAATCATCAACATATACTGCAATAATGACATATCCAGATCCAAACTTCTTAATAAAAATGCATGGGCAAATTGGATCATTCTTGTATCCTTCTTTCAACAAATACTCGCTAAGACAATTATACCACATGCGCCCGGATTGTTTCAATCTATAAAGGGATTTGTGCAATTTGAACGAATAATGTTCTCTAGAACCTGAACTCACTACTTCAGGCAGTTTAAATCCTTCAGGGAGTTTCATATAAATGTTAGTATCTAGTGGGCCATACAAATAAGCTGTTACTACATCCATTAGGCGTAAATCAAGCCCTTCTCTTATAGCCAGACTTATCAAAAATCTAAATGTAGTTGCATCCACCACAGGAGAATATGTCTCCTCATAATCAATTCCAGGTCTTTGTGAGAATCCTTGTGCAACTAAACGTGCTTTATACCTCACAATTTCACTCTTTTCATTTCTTTTACGCACAAAGACCCATTTGTATCCCACTGGTTTCACACCTACAGGTATACGGACTACAGGTCTAAACACTTCTCTTTTCGCTAGCAATTTCAATTCAGTTTCAATTGCTTCTTTCCATTTTGGCCAATCATCTCTTTGTTTAAATTCCTCAATCAATTTTAGTTCATGATCCTCTTTATTATTTATAACATCTAGTGCTACATTGCATGCAAAAATATCATCGACGTCGATTTGATTTGGGTTCCATTTTATACCGGACATGACATAATCAATAGAGATCTCTTCATTGTCAGGTGCTTGATTTTCTTCTGAAACTATTTTTCCAGTCATGTCTATAGTCTCTTCAGGAGATCTCAGTATAATCATTTTTTCCTTGATTTGGCCATCATTAATCTTTTCTTCTTTCTTTTTTTGAGGATTCTTATCTTTGGAACCAAGTGGTCTACCACGCTTTAGGCGTGTATTAGACTCAGTAGCAACTAGATTTTGTCCTTCTGGGACATCAAGTTTTATTGGAGCATTCACAGCTGGTATATGTGACTTAGTCACTTTCTTTGGGTCAGAAAATGCGTCTGGCAATTCATTAGCTAAACATTATAAATGAATAATCTTTTGAACTTCTAAATCACATTTCTTAGTTCAAGGATCAAGATGAGCTAATAACAACTTTTTCCAACTAATTTCCTTATCCAACTATTTGATATCTCCCTCTAACGTTGGAAAAACTAACTCGTCAAAATGATAATCTAAAGGAAAGATATGACCACCAGAAAACTGTGATTTTGCCTAAAGCTCGTTAGGAGTGGCTGGATTTAAGATTGCAAGACTTTAAGTCTGTTAGTGATAATAACTCGGCCATGTTTAGAATCACTTCGCAATTGAATTTATGTGGAGAGAAGATTATTGATGAAGAAATGTTAGAAAAAACATACTCAACTTTCCATGCAAATAATGTTGTCCTGCAGACACAATATTGTGCAAAAGGATTCTAGAAATATTCTGAATTAATTTCTTGTCTCCTAGTGGCGGAGCAAAACAACGAGCTACTAATGAAAAACCATGAATTATTTCTGTGTTTTAAGGTTTTTGGGATTTTACTATTTTTGGTATGTTGGAGTTTTGGGTTTTTACAGTTCATTTTTTTAGGTTTTAAGGGGTTTTACGAGTTTAGGGCTTGTTATAGGAAGACATTCTTTGGTTTTAGGTATCGAATTTAACTTCGGCACCCATTCCATCCATCAGTCACGCTATCTTGGTAACCCGAACTTCAACATTCGAGCACGACATTCAGTTAGTGCATTCAATTTCAACTTCCACTATTCAATGTCCTATGCCAAAAATGTTGGGAAATGTATTCATATTGTAGTAAACGTGTAACAATCTTCTATATATTTGACTAATGATGTAACACCCCTAACCCATATCTGTCGTCTGATTAGGGCAAATAGAACATTAAAATGTACAATTCATACATTTTTGAAAACACAATATAAAACATTCATTCACATACATATTATCACTAAATCAAGCCCTCGAGGCCTTGGAAATACATTAGAAACAATTCGGGACTAAATTGGAAATGTTCGTAATGTTTAAGAAAAAGTTAAAAAAATTGACTACAGGGGTCACACGGCCGTGTGGCCAGCCCGTATGCCTCACATGATTGAGGCACACGCTTGTGTCTCAGGCCATGTAACAATTGAAATAGGGACACACAGTTGTGTCCCAGCCCGTGTCCTTACCAGTGTAACTCTCTGAGTAGGGTCACATGGCCAAGTCACACACCCGTGTGTCAGGACGTGTAACTCTCAAAATAACCCCACATGCTCGTGTTCCAGGCTGCGTGCTAGGCCATATAACTGCCTGACTTGCATACAATAAAACCTATAGGGGACACACGGCCGTGTCGCCACACGGCTGAGTTACACGCCTGTGACTCTGGTCGGGCGGACATGAATTTGGCAAAAAACAAGCCATTTCCTACACCAACTCATGCATACATTTATAGGCCTTTTTGTGAACATAAGCAAGACTTCAAACCTTACCAAAACATGCATATAATGATCATTTCAATAACCTTAAATCAATCAACCAATATACCATTTCAAGGCACCTCACAAGCAAACATCAAAACTTACCTACTCATGCATATTTGATCACATTTCCATCATCAAACATAGCTCAACATTTAAAAAATCTGTAACACCCCAAACCCGGCCTGGACGTTACGGTCAAGTCTAATGTGTCACATTGAAGTGTTTTTCGAAAATCGTGCTTTCATTGAAAACCCTTGAAGTTTTTTAAAAACTCTTACCGTTAAACTTGTATAAAACCTTAGCTTGTCTTTTTCCAAAACGTGATTCATTGAAATAATCATCCCTTTGCAAACATCGTTAAAACCTTTGTAAAAGTTTTATGAAAGCTTATACAACCTTGTAGTTTGCAAAAACCTGTTATTTTAAAGGCAGATCCAATATATAAAAAAAATCAGATTCGTAACCTTTATAAAACATGTTATCTTGAAAACGGTTTAAGTATCAAAGAAATTTGACCTTTTTCGTTAAGACTTAAAGTGAATGGAAGCTGGGCACCAGGTAGGATTCCAGAAAAGAGGAGGTGAGTCGAATAGACTGCTTAAGTACCAAGCTCTTCTTGGATCCACTCCTAGACATGCACACTACCATTGCCACACTTTAACTATTTGAAATATTTATCTACAAGATCATTTAAAATTGCGGAAGCTTTGCTTGGTTATCGTGTGATTTTGCAAACAGGTAACATTTATAAAAATCACGTCTTAAAATCATTTATTTTCAACTCAATTTAAATAATATCCTACGTAAGCTAAAACCAATTTAAATAAGTAAAGAATGAAAACCCAAAATAAAAATAATTAAAGAGGCCCTTTTTACAACCCAAAACCAGAAATAAATAATTAAATCTAAATTCAAATAGGTAACTTAATTAGAAATCTAATAGTCCAGTCCATGTGGCCACTCTGAATCCCTCCCAGCTCCAAGTCCACCAATCTAAGGCTCACCTGCAAGGATGGAAGGAAAAAGGGTGAGTTTGGAAAACTCAGTGTGCAACAAGCCACTTACAGAGCCCAAATCAATATCAGCATACTAGGCCTAAGCCCCCAAATCAGTCTCAACATATAACTGGGCCGAAGCCCTTTTCAAATATCGGTTACTGGGCCTTAGCCTTTTTCATAAATCAATTCACTGGGCCGAAGGCTTTTTCTATAAACGGTATGGCCCAAAGGCCCATTTTAATATCACATATAATATCAGTGTATGTGTGCAAAGCCCATTTCAATATCACATGTACTGTCAATGTATGTATGCAAAGCCCAGTTGGGGAGACTACTCAACCTACCATCCGCTACTCTCCACCCGTACCAACCAAGCTCTCCATGTAGGGAATAACTCAACCCACCCAACCAAACTCTCCACTGGTAGCATGGCTGCTTTATTATATAACTGGAGGCCAAGCCTCTTTTAATAACTGGGGCAAAAGCCCTTTTCGGTAAACTGGGGCAAAAGCCCTTTTCGGTATACTGGGGCAAAACCCTTTAACACTTCCTCCAATCATATAAACCCAACCCATGCATGTAATGATTATAACATGGCATATCGTATACATATCGTAGCATATCATGTGCATATCATGTGCATATCATATCATTTCATGAAAAATATCAATATCAAAATCAACATAATTATTTTACAACCCTAGGGGTATAATGGTCATTTCTACCTAGGGGTAAAATAGTCATTTTTAAGCTATAAGGGTAATTACGTAATTTTAACACTTATTAGGGTTTTTCATACTTATTCAACATTCCGGAGTATTAAAACAGAAATTTTTAGCCTATTTTAGCAACATCGAGTTATTAAGCCCAAAACCCATAATGGGCCTAACGAGTACCGATTTAGCCTTCTAAGTCCATTTAGCCTAAATACTACTATCGTTCTATCTGGGTTAATCATACATTTATCACAATTCCGTTTTAGCAATTTTTACTCCAAATGGGCCCGTAAGCCCATTGGGCCTAATTCAGCCCATTGGGCCTAATTCAGCCCATCGAGGCCCAACTTACCAACATACTCAAAATCGTAATCTTACTTGTTCCATCGATTTCGTTAACCGAGCCCATTGTATTCTAACCTATTCACTATTTATCTCGTTACTAGAAATTTAACGATGCCGGGATTCGGCATTTCGGCTTTTCAGCCGACATTAATCTAAGCTACTACAAGGGGTAAGTTACACACCTGATTACGAAGAACGATGACGAGATCTGCTCCAACTCAATCCTATATTCGTTTAAATCACATTAATATCTAAAAACAAAATCGAATAATCACTAAAATCCCAACATACATATTCGGCCAACCTCCTTAAATGGCCTAACTTGCTTACCTTTGCCAAAACTGATGACTACGTCTAAATCCGTCACCCAAATGGTCCTAGCCTTCCAAATCTCTTTGATCGACAGCCTTTATTCCGCCTTCTCATACTAGAACGATATAACACAAATAAAACCCTTTTAGTCTATAATGATAGCCTCCCTAAGTGATTATGGGTTATTCAGCTTTTCTACAAACTCAAATAAAAATAAACGATTCCGAATACTTACCACAGGCTCTTTCAACCAAAACGATTCTTATCTCGATTCCAATACAAATCCAGCCTCTAAATTCGAGCAAAGAGTGAACTTAAAGGATCTATAAATTCGGCTACCAAATCCCTATGAACACGATGTTTTCGACTTTGGATGCGACGAAGAAGAAGATAAAATAAAAAGGAACGATCCCGATATGACTAAGTAAAAGAATGGGGTTTCGGCCTTTTGGGAAAGAAAATCAAAAGGGGAAAAATATAAGAAAGAACAAAAACAAGGGTAAAAGGTTTGTGAAAAGAAAAAATAATAATAAGAACACAAAACCGATTCCTACAAAGTCAAGAGAAGAGCAACCCCATAATGCCAAAATTTGAGAACTCTTTCGGTACTTTAATTGCCTAATGCCGATGGTATTTTGGCATAAAAAAATATATAACAGATTTCCTCCCAATTTCAAATACCATGCCTTGCTCCTTAATTTTCTACCTACCGAATTCAAAACTGATTTGAATTACTTTCAATCCCTTAATTTTAGCTAAATAAAACAAAAACAAAAGTTTGAATGGGATTCAAACTTTTCCACCATTTGATAGCAGCCCCACCGCTTGAACCTGCTGCTTAGAAGCTCACTCCTGCACGGCTCGCTGCCACGGTCCTCCAGCCCAGCACGTCTCCTCTTGCGCGCGCACAGCAAAAAGGAGCATCCTCTCGCGCGCGCCCAAGCTCGAACCTGGGACCTCCTGGTTGCCCAGCACACTGCTGGCCAATGGGACATGCGTTCCTCTTTGATATACTAGCGTTACGTTTAAATTTAAACCTTATCTGCTACAGTTCCCGCTTCTTTAAAAAGAAATCAAAATTCCGCCAGCGCTTGGACTCGAACTCGCGCCCCCCTCGGTCCTTCTAACGCGCTGCTGCCACTGCGCCCAAGGCGCTCGCTGTGTTAGTCTCTGCATGCAACTTTACTTAAACCTTATCTAGCCGCAACCCTGCTTACTAAATAAAAATAAAACCCTCCTGTGCGCATGCTGGGAGTCGAACCTTGCTCCCTTCCTACTGCTTAACACGCCTAACCACTGGGCCAATCTCCTCTTTATGTCCTGTTTTAACCCAACTCTTTAACAACCCTTATGCCCAGATTCCTCTATTAAGAAAAATTAAAACAATTTCTTTTTATTCTTATTATTTTAGTAGAGTTTAAACACCAAATATTATACATATATTTTTTAAATAAAAAAATAATAATAATATCAATAATAATAAATATATTTTGATCTAATAAAAATTTCAAATATTAATACCGTAAATAATAATAATAATTTTTTCCAAATACAGTAAAAAATTTTATCTTATAATAATAATTATAATTTCCATAAATTAGTAAAAATATAAATACAGTAAAAATGTTTGATAATTTAATTCAAACATTAAATTAACAACAATAATTATAAAAAAATAATAATTTATCATTTTCATAGAAATTTAAAAACATCAATAGATACAGTAAGAATTTAAAATATCAGTAATAATAAATTTAGTAAGAATTTTCTTATAGTAATTCAAAATAAATTTTTCTTAAACGATAATATTTAAAACTTCTCAATTACTCAGGTTTCCATTTATTCAACCCATACTTCAAAACCCAATTCTTCTAGACCCAAATTCAGGGTGTTACAACTCTACCCTTCTTATAGAAATTTCGTCCTCGAAATTTTTTTCCAAAACTAAAATAGTCGTGCAACACTTATGCTACTACGCTACCGCTGCGCACTCTGATCTAAATAATTTTAGTACGACCCAAGACTCTAATTACTGAAGTAAATAAACATTACCAGTAGCGCACTCCATTCATAACTAAACATCACACCCACCTAAATCGAATAACCTAGGCAATCTCGAGCCCAATGCCCCTTAGACCCACATCTGAGACACGCTCCTGACTTCCTCCAGCATTTGCCTGGATGACATCTTTTGCAATGCTTGCAAGCCGGAAAGTTCGGACGCACCTTAACATCCTTCACAGAATGATGCCGCAAGTCTAACGAACTGCGATTCCCTTTCTTTTTACAATCCACGTACCTAACCCGAAGTGATTCACTAATCTCTTTAACCTCCGACAGCACTTCCTTTACCAACTGAGTTAGTACATCAATACCAAGTTCTGAGTTACCATTACCGTAAGTTAGTGGGCTCATTGCAACCTCTGTCTCAGTTGCTGTCGACGCTTGCGCCTCCCTCGCTGGCATATATTCTGACGATGAAGACCCTGTTCGAGCACTCTTTCGGCCTCGACCTCGGCCCTTTTCGCATACTGCCTTCTTACCCATTTCGATTTATCTAATTACGAATTTTTATGAGTTAGTTAAGTGTTTTAGTATTTATCACCGATATCTTATGAACAAGTACAGTTTTAGAATTTGTTTTCGGAAAAAAAATAATAGTCTGCTATAATCTCAGTTTTCTAGGGTTTCCTACCGTTCCAATCTCTACAGTTTTCAATATTACTCTATCTACAGTATCATAGAAAAGTCTCAAGTCTATTTACGGTACAGTTTAGTACATTACAGAATATAAAGCAGAAATACTTACAGACTTGGTGCCGGGGATTCAGTGTACCACATCTCAATTTACCAGATTCTAGAAAAACTCAAAAAGATTCAAGCCTTTTAAAATCAATTTCTCACAACATGTTAATTTTAGAGAAAACAAGTTTGAAACAATTCTCTTTTAAACAGAATTTTCCAAAAATCTAATTTTTCCAAAAATACCCCTCTTTGGACTTAAACTTAAAATTTCCCAAAATTATTTATTTGTAGAAAGAAAATCTTAAAAACAATTTCGAAAACAAATTCTTAAAGCGACATTCGGAAATCTTTGTTTTACCCTCTAAAAACTTCTGTTTTTAGACCCGTTCCATAGCCGAGTTGTTGCAACCGGGCTCTGATACCACTAAATGTAACACCCCAAACCTGGCTTGGATGTTACGGCCAAGTCTGATGTGTCACATTGAAGTGTTTTTTGAAAATCCTGCTTTCATTGAAAACCCTTGAAGTTTTTTAAAAACTCTTACCGTTAAACTTGTATAAAACCGTAGCTTGTCTTTTTCCAAAACGTGATTCATTGAAATAATCATCCCTTTGCAAACATCGTTAAAACCTTTGTAAAAGTTTTATGAAAGCTTATACACCCTTGTAGTTTGCAAAAACCTGTTATTTTAAAGACAGATCCAATATATAAAAAAAATCAGATTCGTAACCTTTATAAAACATGTTATCTTGAAAACGGTTTAAGTATAAAAGAAATTTGACCTTTTTCGTTAAGACTTAAAGTGAATGGAAGCTGGGCACCAGGTAGGATTCCAGAAAAGAGGAGGTGAGTCGAATAGACTGCTTAAGTACCAAGCTCTTCTTGGATCCACTCCTAGACATGCACACTACCATTGCCACACTTTAACTATTTGAAATATTTATCTACAAGATCATTTAAAATTGCAGAAGCTTTGCTTAGTTATCGTGTGATTTTGCAAAAAAGGAACTTTTATAAAAATCACGTCTTAAAATCATTTATTTTCAACTCGATTTAAATAATATCCTACGTAAGCTAAAACCAATTTAAATAAGTAAAGAATGAAAACCCAAAATAAAAATAATTAAAGAGGCCCTTTTTACAACCCAAAACCAAAAATAAATAATTAAATCTAAATTCAAATAGGTAACTTAATTAGAAATCCAATAGTCCAGTCCATGTGGCCACTCTGAATCCCTCCCAGCTCCAAGTCCACCAATCTAAGGCTCACCTGCAAGGATGGAAGGAAAAAGGGTGAGTTTGGAAAACTCAGTGTGCAACAAGCCACTTACAGAGCCCAAATCAATATCAGCATACTAGGCCTAAGCCCCCAAATCAGTCTCAACATATAACTGGGCCGAAGCTCTTTTCAAATATCGGTTACTGGGCCTTAGCGTTTTTCATAAATCAATTCACTGGGCCGAAGCCTTTTTCTATAAACGGTATGGCCCAAAGGCCCATTTTAACATCACATATAATATCAGTGTATGTGTGCAAAGCCCATTTCAATATCCCATGTAATGTCAATGTATGCATGCAAAGCCCAGTTGGGGAGACTACTCAACCCACCATCCGCTACTCTCCACCCGTACCAACCAAGCTCTCCATGTGGGGAATAACTCAACCCACCCAACCAAACTCTCCACTGGCAGCATGGCTGCTTTATCATATAACTGGAGGCCAAGCCTCCTTTAATAAATTGGGCAAAAGCCCTTTTCGGTAAACTGGGGCAAAAGCCCTTTTCGGTATACTGGGGCAAAGCCCTTTAACACTTCCTCCAATCATATAAACCCAACCCATGCATGTAATGATTATAACATGGCATATCGTATACATATCGTAGCATATCATGTGCATATCATGTGCATATCATATCATTTCATGAAAAATATCAATATCAAAATCAACATAATTATTTTACAACCCTAGGGGTATAATGTCATTTCTACCTAGGGGTAAAATAGTCATTTTTAAGCTATAAGGGTAATTACGTAATTTTAACACTTATTAGGGTTTTTCATACTTATTCAACATTCTGGAGTATTAAAACAGAAACTTTTAGCCTATTTTAGCAACATCGAGTTATTGAGCCCAAAACCCCTAATGGGCCTAATGAGTACCGATTTAGCCTTCTAAGTCCATTTAGCCTAAATACTACTATCGTTCTATCTGGGTTAATCATACATTTATCACAATTCCGTTTTAGCAATTTTTAGTCCAAATGGGCCCGTAAGCCCATTGGGCCTAATTCAGCCCATCGAGGCCCAACTTACCAACCCATTGGGCCTAATTCAGCCCATCGAGGCCCAACTTACCAACATACTCAAAATCGTAATCTTACCTGTTCCATCGATTTTGTTAACCGAGCCCATTGTATTCTAACCTATTCACTATTTATCTCGTTACCAGAAATTTAACGATGCCGGGATTCGGCATTTCGGCTTTTCAGCCGACATTAATCTAAGCTACTACAAGGGGTAAGTTACACACCTGATTACGAAGAACGATGACGAGATCTGCTCCAACTCAATCCTATATTCGTTTAAATCACATTAATATCTAAAAACAAAATCGAATAATCACTAAAATCCCAATATACATATTCGGCCAACCTCCTTAAATGGCCTAACTTGCTTACCTTTGCCAAAACTGATGACTACGTCTAAATCCGTCACCCAAATGGTCCTAGCCTTCCAAATCTCTTTGATCGACAGCCTTTATTCCGCCTTCTCATACTAGAACGATATAACACAAATAAAACCCTTTTAGTCTATAATGATAGCCTCCCTAAGTGATTATGGGTTATTCAGCTTTTCTACAAACTCAAATAAAAATAAACAATTCCGAATACTTACCACAGGCTCTTTCAACCAAAACGATTCTTATCTCGATTCCAATGCAAATCCAGCCTCTAAATTCGAGCAAAGAGTGAACTTAAAGGATCTATAAATTTGGCTACCAAATCCCTATGAACACGATGTTTTCGACTTTGGATGCGATGAAGAAGAAGATAAAATAAAAAGGAACGATCCCGATATGACTAAGTAAAAGAATGGGGTTTCGGCCTTTTGGGAAAGAAAATCAAAAGGGGAAAAATATAAGAAAGAACAAAAACAAGGGTAAAAGGTTTGTGAAAAGAAAAAATAATAATAAGAACACAAAACCGATTCCTACAAAGTCAAGAGAAAAGCAACCCCATAATGCCAAAATTTGAGAACTCTTTCGGTACTTTAATTGCCTAATGCCGATGGTATTTTGGCATAAAAAAAATATATAACAGATTTACTCCCAATTTCAAATACCATGCCTTGCTCCTTAATTTTCTACCTACCGAATTCAAAACTGATTTGAATTACTTTCAATCCCTTAATTTTAGCTAAATAAAACAAAAACAAAAGTTTGAATGGGATTCAAACTTTTCCACCGTTTGATAGCAGCCCCACCGGTTGAATCTGCTGCTTAGAAGCTCACTCCTGCACGGCTCGCTGCCACGGTCCTCCAGCCCAGCACGTCTTCTCTCGCGCGCGCACAGCAAAAAGGAGCATCCTCTCGCGCGTGCCCAAGCTCGAACCTGGGACCTCCTGGTTGCCCAGCACGCTGCTGGCCACTGGGACATGCGCTCCCCTTTGATATACTAGCGTTACGTTTAAATTTAAACCTTACCTGCTGTAGTTCCCGCTTCTTTAAAAAGAAATCAAAATTCCGCCAGCGCTTGGACTCGAACTCGCGGCCCCCTCGGTCCTTCTAACGCGCTGCTGCCACTGCGACCAAGGCGCTCGCTATGTTAGTCTCTGCTCGCAACTTTACTTAAACCTTATCTAGCCGCAACCCTGCTTACTAAATAAAAATAAAACCCACCTGTGCGCATGCTGGGAGTCGAACCTCTGCTCCCTTCCTACTGCTTAACACGCCTAACCACTTGGCCAATTTCCTCTTTATGTCCTGTTTTAACCCAACTCTTTAACAACCCTTATGCCCAGATTCCTCTATTAAGAAAAATTAAAACAATTTCTTTTTATTCTTATTACTTTAGTAGAGTTTAAACACCAAATATTATACATATATTTTTTAAATAAAAAATAATAATAATATCAATAATAATAAATATATTTTGATCTAATAAAAATTTCAAATATTAATACCGTAAATAATAATAATAATTTTTTCCAAATACAGTAAAAAATTTTATCTCATAATAATAATTATAATTTCCATAAATTAGTAAAAATATAAATACAGTAAAAATGTTTGATAATTTAATTCAAACATTAAATTAACAACAATAATTATAAAAAAATAATAATTTATCATTTTCATAGAAATTTAAAAACATCAATAGATACAGTAAGAATTTAAAATATCAGTAATAATAAATTTAGTAAGAATTTTCTAATAGTAATTCAAAATAAATTTTTCTTAAACGATAATATTTAAAACTTCTCAATTACTCAGGTTTCCATTTATTCAACCCAGACTTCAAAACCCAATTCTTCTAGACCCAAATTCAGGGTGTTACAAAATCATACCACAAATATGACCATAGTCATTTCATCACAAATATACCATTTGAGCCAATAACATTCATGCATCACAAGTACCCAAAATGATATAATTTGGTAAGCATCAAAAGATACCAAAACCAAACAACTTATAGATGCCAAAATTATTAACTAACATTCAACTACATACCAATAGAAGTCCACCTATACATGCCATTATAACCTTGGCCAAAACATCAAAAACTACCGATATTTATGCTAGATAGTGTGATAGATCTTCGAAGAGCTTCAAAAATAATCGAGCTTCCGATTATCTATAAAACATAGGAAAGAAAACTATGTAAGCATTTAAAGCTTAGTAAGTTCGTAGAACATGAAACATAACTTACCATTTCACCTAAATAACATTAACTATATGTATAATGTAATCCAACCACAAGCCTGGCACAAGCCTAAGCACCATCATCAACACATGTTAGTACATTCATACATAATTCACTTGAAGTAAACATATTGTGATTCATTTCCATGAACATATATCATTTGTATCATTCAACCTTTCAATGAACATAAGCATCTTACCATATGAAAACTTACCCTTCCAATCATTTTCATCGCCTATTGAACCACTTAGAATATCATCAGATACTCAGGAAAGCTCACACGAAGTGTGCTTAAACATATAACTATAACCTTTCATTTACATCATTGCTTATACAAGTTGTGAAATGGGCCTACTTACACGAGCAGTGGGTCGGAATGTAGGCTACACGATAGTGCTCACACGGGCTATGGATTATCTGCAACAAATGCATGACCTCAGCCATCGGTAGGACATTCAGGACTAGCACCCGAAGCATGAAATCCCTAATGATATGTCATTTGTATCCTACAAATTCCTAAGGTTCAATCGGGACTCATTAACTGTCATAGCATGATATTGGACATACATTGTGCAATAGCATTTTAAATACATATTAGCATATGATTAAAAAACGTAAACATAATAATCTATACATACGAACTTACCTCGACGACTAGGGTGTAAAATAAGATTGACTAATCCGAGGCTTTTGCTTTTCCCCGATCTAGATTCGTATGTGGTCTATCTTGATCTAACTAGACAAATTTAATTCATCTAACAGCTCAAGCATTCAATTAGTCCACATTTCATATTTTTGCAAAATTACTATTTTGCCCATAACATTTTAACTTTTTACAATTTAGTCCTTAAGCTCATAAATTGAATATAAGCATTTTCATCCTTTTCTCAAGTTTATCGATTTCTCTAGGGACGTATATTAACTCATAAAAAATCATCATTTCATAGACTTAAATTAAACTTTTATCATTTTTACAAATAAGTCCTTAAATACAATTTTCATCAAAAATCACTTTACAGAACTTGTTTATTTATCAACAAGGACTCATAATCTACAATTAAACATCAAGAATCACACAAGAGTATTCATGTAAAAACCCTTAATCTTTAACAGTTTTGTAGATTGATCTGCAGGCTAGCTAGATTAAGCTACAACGACTTCAAAAACATAGAAATCATTAAAAACGGGATCAAAATCACTTACATGCAAGAGATTTAAGCTTGGTTGAACCCTAACTATGTCTTCAATGTTAATTTGGTTGAGGGGTGTAAAATGAAGAATACGAATGCATTTTGTTTAAGTTATTTTAACTTTAATTACTTATTTACCATTTTGTCCTTTAAAAACATTCATAATTTCAACAAAACCAATACCATAAATATCCATTATCACCTCAATTGGTATAATTACCATTTAGGTCCCTTAGATTAGAATTTCATAGCTATTTGACAACTTTAACTAATAGAACTCTACTTTAGTATTTTTTACGATTTAGTCCTTTTCACTTAATTAAGCATGCAAATGTTAAAATTTCTTAACGAAATTTTAATACGACCTTACTAACATCCCATAGAGATTAAAATAATAATAAAATATTAATTTACTCATTAGATTTTTGGAAAAATTAATTTTGATTAAGTAAAATTAAATTAATCAAATTAATAAAAATTAATATGATATTTTTGGAAATTAAAATTTCAAGTTAGACAATTGGCTCAACTGGTAATTGAACTTGAAAATTGGACCTAAGATCAAAAACTGGGCTTGTGAACCCAAAACTGAGACTATGACTCAAAAATTGGTCGAATCAGGCTTGTTATGTGAAATTGGGCCGATGATCCAACCGATGGCAGGACCAAATCGGCTAGGCTGTCACGAGGCCCAGGACGAATCTACAATAGCCAAACTGACTCAGATTGCCGTGAGAGTGTCCCACTTATGTTGGCACCACTTGTAACACCCCTAACCCGCAACCGTCACTGAAAGGGTTACGAGGTATTATCGAAGAAAAACCTAGAAGTCATACAATCACATAATTCCATAAATCACATTCATAAAATAAATATTTTAATTTATTTATCACACTGTATGCACGAATTATAATTCCCAAGTTTAGACGAGTTCAAACCATCATAATTTTTTTTACTTCATAATTATACATGTGTTAATTAACCAAATAAAACATTTCACATAGCATTTTATTCAAATCATGGGCAACATTAAAATTTGCTATTATAATAAAACATACTTGGCAACTCATTTAAAGACCAAACATGCCTATTTGCTAGTTACAAAGCTATGCGCATTTGACCATTTTAGTAATAGTTTAAAAAAAATACATACCAACCACTAATGTATTCAATTCCTATATCATCCATCATTACTGGAGTACAACTGCATAATTAAAACAACTATTTTACTAAATAATAATTCAATTCTATAATAGCATATTAATGCATCCAAATGTCATAATAGTTTGCTACAACTCAATCAATTCATATAACAACAATGACATATGCACATATTTAAAGGTACATTTGTTCTATTAATAAACTCCTTATAGACGAGCATATATAAATAATATCTAACATTTTATTACTAAATCCTGCTACCAAACATATATCTTATTTCAACAAATATTAATTCAATACTTTGTTACGGTTTTCTTATGGTTTTACTATTTAAACCAAAACATCACTTAAATTATACTTCAATACACCAGCCAACATCTCTCACTAAGTAATCATGTAAAATTCAAATATAAGATAACTTGCATAAATCATGAAACATACCAACATTACGCACTTAACTCATTCAACCTAATTTAAATCAATATTCAACATCAAATTTTAACCAAAACATAACATATATATATATATATATATATATATAACACGTAAACATCTATACATAGATGAAATATCAACTCAAAACCATCATTCCTTCAAAATATATAACTGAAACTAACTTTATAAACAACCATTTTCGCATGGCTTATGTTTATATACAACTTAAGTCCAACCAAAACGACACTAGACTATACATGCCATATGTTTAGTTAAAAAGTCAAAAGTACCACATATATCTATAGGAAATAGTGCGGATGATTTCCCAAATGCTCCTTGAGCGCGTAACGATCTTCCAAAATCTATAATTCAAGACAAATAAACACACATCGGGTAAGCTATACTAGCTTAGTAAGTTATAAGCATCAAAATCCCTAGTTTAATTCAATAATCTAATGTCGTTTAACTAAATCATGCTAATAGATTATTTGATCAAAACTTTCCACAAAAAGGCAATATGTTTTTCATACGAACAATCTCAACTAATTCCAATATGCTTCTACTCAACCACAAAATACCACATTACCTCCAAACACAAAACCGAATGCAATTTGACATTCCATCATCACATCACATTAATAGAATTAAACTCAAAGCCATATAAAACCAATCCAATATTCCATACTCATAATTCGACCAATTGTCCTTTAGTATTTCTTATAACATATACATATATCAACGTATCGTTTCAATGGTTCAATTCATAAATTTATCATGCGATCTATTTTTTATACTACTAATCATCACACGAAATTTATGATCCACAATGTACTACACATAGGTTCAATAATCACTTGCACAAATTTTGAACTCACAAAACATAGTTGCTCTTAAATAAAATTCGAAACTTCAATTCATTTCACTATCCCTGATTATACAAATAAATCACACACTTAGTGCTATTTGTTATTTGAAGGGATATATATATCGAGTTCACACACTTAGTGCTTGATATTTAGACTCGCACACTAAGTGCCCAACACCCAAACTCGCACACTTAGTGCCATTTTCATGTCCGTAAACGTTTATACTCGCACACTTAGTGCTTAACTTCAATATTCGATGCACTTCAATTCAATTTAATCACTTCTATTTGAATTTGGCAATATCAACTATTCATATATCTCAATTCAACAATCATATATATACATATATACATTGTACTTTAATTTAATCAATGACAAATATTTGCTTAATAACTTACCTCGAATATCGACGGACGTAAAATTGACTACTCGGCTACCTTCACCTTTCCCCGATCCAAGTCCGATTGCCTTAATTCTTGAGCTTCAATTTCAAATGAGACTCTTTCAAATTCAATTTTATACAATTTAATTCAAAAACACTTAATTGGAAAAATTACCATTTTGCCCCAACTATTTTATACTTTTAACAATTTAGTCTAAAATTTCAAAACATACAAAATAAGCAAAAATTGCTTATATCAAGCTTTGGCCGAATGTTCATAGTACACATACAAGTCCTCTCATTTCATAAATTTTGCAATTTGAGTCTCTCAATTTATTATTTTTACAATTCAATCCATTACACACAAAATCACTAAAAATCTAATTACTAACTTAAATAATCTGTCACCTAGCTTTTTTTTTTCTAGCATCAACATCAACCAAAACAAGTCTTCATCCATGGCCGAATTCACTAATATCATCCATTTCTAAATTTGACACTTGGGCTTTGCAAATAATTTAACAACAAGCTCAAAAATATACTCTTTATCAAAACCTATACAAGAACTAACCTTGGATTTTGGCTTCAAATGACCGAATGTGGGAAAGCTTCTCCCTTTCTTATTCTTTTTAGGTTTCAGCAATTCCAAAGAAGAACATGCAAAGTGGTTGCTATTTTGTTTTTGTTATCATTTAAAAAAAAATATAACAATTAACTAATATAACCTTTATAAAATACATATAAAATATCATGTATCAAATCATTATCATCCACTAATTTACTAATTAGCATAATTACATCTTAAATCCCCCAAAACATAAGAACTTCATCAATTAAATACTCACATGTAAACCATCCAATTTTTCCTATTATTCGATTAAACCCTCTTTTTAATAATTCGACATCTAAAAAGCAAAAATTAACACACAAAACTTTCACGGATTCAGTTTCACACATTCAAAGCACAGAAAAAAATAAATAAATAATTAATTATTTTTTTGACTCGAATTTGTGGTCCCGAAACCACCATTCCGATTAAGGTCACAATCGGGCTGTTACACCACTGAACATAACGGTGCCAGTAGTGGCGGCGATTATAACACCCCTAACCCATTTCCATTGTCAGATTAGGGTTACGAAGTGTTACGACACATATCGATTCAATAACACCATAAAACCATTCAATTATTATTTTAAATATCAAATTTTCTAAATCTGTAACACCCCAAACCTGTATCTGTCGCCAGACTAGGGTTACGGACAATCAGAACTTTTACGGGTATTTCAAATTCATCAAGATCACATCATATATATAAACATAGCATACTTAAAATAGTCATATAAAGCTTCATTCTTACACCAGGAACTAAATCAATAACAAATAAAAGATATGAGAAAACTTAAGAAAAATTTTGAAATAAGGTCACACGGCCGTGTGCCTAGGCCATGTACCTCACACGGCTGCCAGACACACCCAAGTGTCCAGGCCATCTGGCAACAAGGCATACATACTGACTTGAGCATACGACCATAAGACACACCCGTGTGTCTTGGCCGTATGGCAGCCTGACTAAGCTACACGGGTAACAGACACACCAGTGTGTCTATCTCATGTACAATACTGACTTAATCATGCAAAATACAGGGGTCACGCGGTTGAGACACACACCCATGTGCTCTGACCATGTGGCACGAAATAGGCTTGGTTTAAGCCACTTTCAGACCCCAATTAATCTTGTACCTACAAGTATCAAATTATAACCATTTCATACACCAAAAAGCTCCCTAATCAGCCAATTCAACATTCAAATTAATTATCTAATAGCAACCAATTCAATTCATAAACAAAACTTACCAAAAGTCCATCATTTAGTTCATAACAAAATGACCATTCTAATATTGATCAAACATGCATCATATATCATACCAATCTTGCATTATTTTATCACATACCAAAGCCAACATATTCAACCACTTAGCTAGCCAAATCACTTAGCAGAGCATATTTACAACTCAAAATATAACAAAACCTCTCTAGCTTATACATGCCCTACTTAGCTACTCAAAAACACAATAAGTACCAAAATGAGTTCAGATAGTGCAATGAAGATCCTCGATGATTCCCGAGCCTTCAGTAGCTTCGATGATCTATAAAATAGAAATAAAAAAACCAAGTAAGCTTTTAAAGCTTAGTAAGTCATAAGCAAGTAATTTAACATATAATTCTACCAATAAAACTACCATTCCATCAATTTGAACCATGAGCAAGCATTACAAACCTTTATCCATGTCTTACCCTATGGTTATTCATTTAAATGAGATTCATACCTCTTTGATTCAATTCATATCATCTCACTTATGTACTTTATCTCAATAACTAACACATCGTACATACTTGTTCTATTTTATACCACTACTTCTATAAGCATTTCCCTAGTTCATTCATTGAACCATCCGGCTTAAAAGTCAAACATTCGAACATAACATTTGATAAGTACCTATACCATGGCCTGTAGCCAACTCAAGGTAACTTATCTCGGAGCATCTATACCATGGCCCGTAGCCAAATCAAGGTTACTCCCGAAACATCCATACCATGGCCCGAAGCCAAATCAAGATGTTTCTCGCACTCGAAGTGCCGATATCATGGCCCGGAGCCAAACAGTTTATCCTAGTGACATGTCACTAACTTCCGAAACTAAATCTACAGTTCAACCGAGCTTTATCCATCTTATTTTCTTTATTATCTCTACCATATCATTCATTTCGTTATCTTCACCTCATCCGAGGTTTCATTCATCACAATACGATCTATAATAATGTAATTAACAGCATTTATAACCAAATTACTATTTATGAACTTACCTCGAGTGTATTTTGTCGATTTCGTTGATTATTCGACAACTTTTGATTTCCTGCATTCCAAGTCCAGATTTCGCTTTTCTTGATCTATACATTTTTAAAATTAATTCATTCAATCTATTCAATTCAAAACACACATATTTAAGGCATTTTACAATTTAACCCCATATTTTCACTTTTTGACATTTAAGTCCCTATTTCATAAAATCACAAAATCCATAAGTTTTCTTTATAGAAGGTCTAGCCGAACTTTTCTAAAGTTCAATCAAGCCCACATAATTCATCTATTTCACATTTTAGTCCCTCGACATAATTATTTTCACAAATTAGCCCAAATTAGCTAATTTTATAAAAAATTCAATAAAATATATCAACTCAAATCATATCTTTCATTTAACATCAAAAATCATCACAAAGCTCACCATTTCAACAATGGCATATTTCAAAATCAAACTCAAATCATAAGATTAAGGCATCGGCTTTATAGAATACAAAGCAACATTCACAAAAACGTAAAAATTATCAAAAACTGAGCTCAAAATACTTACCAATTAAGCTCACAAGTGCCGAACCTTAAAGGAGTATAAAAGCTCTTTTTTTCTTCTTCCAATTCGGCTAGATGATGACAATAGCCCTTGTTTTGTGTTTTGTTTTATTATAAAATCATTTAATTTACATTTTACCAAAATAACCTTATTATTCATATTTAAAATCCACTAACCCTTAACATATATGTCCATTCATAAATTCAATGGTCCATTTACAACATAAGGACCCCATATTCAAAAGCCACATTTAATTCGACATATAATCAAATAACTAGCCACATTTACTTTTTATGTGATTTAGTCCTTTTTGCAAATTAAACACTCAAACAGACAAATTTTCACACGAAACTTTCACACATGCTAATTCACATATAATAAGCATATAAAATAATATTAAAATACTTTTCAAACTTGGATATGTGGTCCCGAAACTACTATTCTGACTAGGGTCTAAACCAGGCTGTTACAAAATCAATCATCATTCATAGCATCTATACAACTACGGGCCTTATATCGAGCTTACGAAACCTAAAACTCAATTTAGAAACAATCAGGGACTAATTTCAATTAAAACAAAAAAGAAAACTAGAAAAAATTGAAAATAGGGGTCACACAGTTGTGTGGCCAAGTCGTGTACCATGGGAATATCACTGTGTGGCTAAACCATGTGCAGTTTGAAAATATGGTCACACTATAAGACCTCTAACCCGTATCTATTGCTAGAACAAGGTTATGAAGCATTACTAGAGTTTTCAAATCATTCGAACACATATTACAAACATTTCAAATAATATCATTAATCATATTTAAACAAATCCAAATCATACATATTGTCCCTTATACGAGCCTTCAAGGCCCAACATACGTGTTAGAAACAAGTCAGGACTAAATTGAAAACTCAAAGAATTTTTTAGAAAACATTGAAAATTTTCAACACTGTAAGGGTCACAAGATCGTGTGGCCAAGCCGTGTGACTCACATGGCCAAGAGACACACCTGTGTCTAAAGCTGCGTGGGCATTTGTAGTAGGGACACATGGTGTTGTCCCAGCTCATGTCTGTGCCCGTGTAACTCACTGACTTGGGTCACACAGCCAAGCCACACACTTGTGTGCCAGGCCGTGTACCCTTCGAAATAACCTTACACACCTATGTGCTAGGCCGTGTAACAGCCTGACTTGCAACCTTTTGAAAGTTATAGGTACACACGGCTATGTCGCTTGGCCATGTGTCACACGCGGTAGAGACACACGTCCGTGTCTCTACCTGTGTGGACGAAAATAGGCCATTTTACAAGCCATTTTTCTCACCCAACAAGGCATACACCTACAACAAAAAATGTAGATATATACAAGCCATAACAAGGAACCAAAATGATGCATATTCTAGCCTTATACATATGGTATAATCACATACAACCAATATTCCCTTAGGTACCTCAAGTGACAATATATAAACATGTTTAACCATGTACTTAATTTGGAAAAATAATCAATTAACTACTAAGCATATTTGCATCAATTCATGCCATTTAGTTTTCTTACTGAAACTTCTCATTTGGTACCAAATATGCCATTCTAAACTAGCACCAAATCACCATATAATTCATACATACTAAAGTACCAATTCACCACAAATTTATTATATCACAAAAGATATTTAACTATCATTTTACCTTTCATTATTCAAACACAAAACAAGCCACATATCAACCATGACAAGGCTACTTATATACATACCAAAATATGCTAGAACATAAGCCAAATGAAATGACCGTATTCAAAACTAAACATATAGGCCAACATTAGCCAAAATACCTATAGATGCCATTATAACCACAATTAAACAACTGAATGTACCAAAAGAGCCGATGGATAGTGTAATATAGCTCCGATGAGCTTCTAACCTGAACGAGCTTTTGATTCACTATAAAACTCAGTAAATAACATAAAGTAAGCATTTAAGCTGAGTAAGTTCATATAACATAGAATATAACTTACCATTTAGTCATATAATAGGTAAGTAAACAAGCATAACCCAATACAATTTGGCCAAATGCCTAAGCACATATACACCAACCATGTTAGACATGTAATTACATATATAAGCTAATAAACATAGATGAACACAACCATTAATCAAGTTCCATATACATGTATCATCCGTTTCATCTTTTTCCATATATCACGTAACCATATTTTTCATGTAAAATCAGATGTGTCCCTGTAATAGTCAGTATTCAATGCTTACCATTCCATATCAGAATATTACCTGTTGAACCATTAGAATACCGTTGGATATCCAGGATAGCTCGCACGTAGTGTGCTAAATCATATAACTGTAATCCGTAAAATCCTGTGCATGTATGCTCATACGAGCTATGAATTGGTATGCTCTCAGGAGCTATGAATTGGTATGCTCTCACGAGCTATAAATCGGTATGCTCAAACGAGCTGTAAATCAGTATGCTCACATGAGCCGTGAGTCAGAACGTAGCTACACGCTGTTGCTCATATGAGCTGTGGAATATCTACAACACATGCCAGACCTAGGCCATTAGTAGGACGTTCAGGACCAGCACTGAATCATGTAAACCCTAATGACATGTCATTTGTATCCTACGTATTCCTAAGGTTCGAACGGGGCTCGGTAATCGTCACATGTCATTCGATATGCAATTAGTATATATATATGAAATTACATAACACAAGCATAATTCCATTAAAAATGTATAAACACAATTTAATTACATGAACTTACCTCGACGAATATAGGCAGATACGAAGGCGATTAATCTGAGACTTTCTCTTTGCCCTAATCTAAAGCCGTACAAGGTCTGTCTTGATCTATACGGATAGATTTAACTTAATTTAATCTATAATCATTCAATTTAGCCCAAAATCATATTTTAGAAATATTACCATTTTGCCCCTATAATTTTAATTTCTTTGCAATTTAGTCCCTAGCTCATAAAATAGAAATTCGTGCAATTTAACCACAACCCATCATGGTTGAATATCAAATAGGTCCCTAGCAAGCCCTATATTTCATTTATTTCAAATTTCACCTTATAAAATTTTTTATTTTTCAATTTAATCCTTGACATTTTCATCAAAAATCTCTATACAAACTTTATTTAACTAACAACAATCACCCCTTTTCTATCATCAAACATCAAAACTCATGTATATTCAACAATGGCAAAGCCCTAATATTTTAACAGTTTGACAAATTGTCCCTGGGCTAGTTAGATTAAGCTACAACGATTCCAAAAAACATAAAAATCATAAAAAAAGAGGACAAAAAATACATACCTAATCAAGGTAAACAAGAATGGCCAAATGTTAAGCTTCCATGTCTTTCTTTTCTCTTCACAATTGGTTGAAGAAAGTAAAATATGATACTTTGTATTTTATTATATTTAATTTTAACCATTATTTACCTATTTACTTAATTAACCTTTAAAAACATTAATATTTACCCATTTGCCAAGCCATGTACATCCATTATCACTATTAGTGGCCTAATTACCAAATAAGGACTCTTACTTTAGGGTTCTATAGCTATTTAATACCTTTAGCTACTAGAATTCAACTTTTGCACTTTACACGATTTAGTCCTTTTTATCAAATTGAGCATGTAAACGGTAAACTTTCTTAACGAAAATTTGTTATATGGTCTACTATCATGTTGTAGGCAATAAAATAATAATAAAATAATTTTTTTTCAACTTTAAATTTGTGGTCCCGAAACCACTATTTCAATTTCACTGAAAACGAACTATTACAACTCTCCCCCTAAAAGGATTTTTGTCCCCAAAAATCTTACCGAAAAAGAGGTTCAGATATTGCTTTCTCATAGCTTCTTCGAGTTTCCAGGTGGCTTCTTCTATTCCGTGTCACTGCCACAGAACTTTTACTAAAGCTATGTTCTTGTTTCTCAATTGTTTCACCTCTCGTGCTAGAATTCTGATTGGTTCCTAATTGTACGACATATCAAGTTGAATCTCGACAACCGTCAGGGAGATACCATTTGAAGTATTAGATTGGTATTGCCGTAACATAGACACATGAAAGACATTATTATTCTTTTCCAATTCTAATGGTAAAGCTAATTGATATGCAACAGATCCAATTCTTTCAGTAATCTCATACGGCCTGATAAGTCGCGGACTTAGCTTTCCTTTATGACTGAACCAAAAAACTTTTTTCCAGGGTGATACTTTTTAGAATACTCTATCGTTGACTTGAAACTATATGTCTTTACGTTTAAGATCCGCGTATGATTTTGACGATCTGGAGCTACTTTCAAACTGTCTCAGATTACTTTTTCTTTTTCTTTAGTCTCTCGAATTAAATCAACCCCGTGTATCTTTTTCTTATTGAGCTCAATCCAATATAACGGAGTTCGGCATTTATGACCATACAAAGCCTCATATGGTGCCATCTTTATGCTCAACTGAAAACTATTGTTATATGCAAATTCAACCAATGGTAGATATTTCTCCCAGTTGCCTTTAAACTCTAATACACAACAACGAGGCATATCCTCGAGAGTTTGAATTACTCGCTTGGACTGACCATTGGTTTGAGGATGAAATGTAGTGCTAAAATGCAACCCCGTACTTAGAGCTTTCTATAACTTTCTCAAAAAATGTGATGTAAACTGCGGATCTTTATCTGAGATGATGGAAACTAGCACTCCGTGTAATCTAACAATATCAAAAACATATAACTCAGCTAATCTGTCAAGGGAGTGATTTGTACATACCGGAGTAAAATTTGTTGACTTCATCAAACGATCAAGTATAACCCAAATGACAACTTTCTTTCTCAGAGATAGGGGTAAACTTGATACAAAATCTATAGTAACTCGATCCCATTTCCACTCTAGTATCATCACTGGCTGTAATAATCCATAAGTACCTTATGTTTAGCTTTAACTTGCTGACATACTAAACATCTAGATACAAAGTTAGAAATCTTGCGTTTCATTCCTGACCACAATACATATGTTTCAAATCACTGTATATCTTGTTACTTCCCAGATGAATAGACAATCTACCACTATGAACTTTATGCAAGATTTACTGAATGGGCTCTATATTCTTCGGTACACAAATTTACCTCTAAATAATAAAGAATCATCGGGTCCAATATGAAATTCTGAATAAAAAATTAACTCAAATTGTGCCCGCTTTGCTAACACTCGCCATCACTTTTCTGAGCTTCGCAGGTCTGTTGTAAAAACATTGGTCTAGCTTTCAACTCGGCTAAGATCGAGCCATCATCAAATAATGTAAGTCGCGTATTCATGCTCGTAGAACGAATAAAGACTTTTTGCTCAAAGCATTAGCAACTATGTTCGCTTTTCCCGTATGATAATCAATTATCAACTTATAGTCTTTTAATAATTTGAGCCATTTGCTCTATCTTAGATTCAAATCTTTCTATGACATTAGATACTTAAAACTCTTGTGATTAGTAAATACATGATATTTTTCACTGAACAAATGGTGTCGCCAAATTTTCAATGCAAACAAAAAAGCTTCCAACTTTAAGTCATGTGTCGGATAATTCTTTTTGTATGGTTTCAACTGCTTGGAAGTAGAAGCTATCACTTTTCCTTCTTGCATCAAAACACAACCTAAACCATTTAAAGATGCATCGTTGGAAATTACAAACTCTTTACCCAATTCAGGCTGAATTAGAACTGGTGCCTCAGTCAATAGTGCTTTCAACTGATTGAAACTTTGCTAATATTTTTCTGACCATTCAAATTTCACATCCTTTTGTAAGAATCGCGTCATCGGTAAAGCTATCATCAAGAACCATTTGATAAATCTTCGGTTATAACCAACTAATCCCAGAAAACTTCTGACCATGGATATGTTTCTCAGTGGTTTCCAGTCAACAACTGCAGAAAATTTACTCGGATAAACTCTGATGCCTTTAGTCGATACTATATGTTCCAGAAATCGGCTTCTTAGAGCCAAAGCTCACATTTGCTAAATTTTGCAAACAATTGTTTATCTCGCAGAGTTTGTAACACAATTCTTAAGTGCTCAACATGTTCAGCCTCATCTCATGAATATATCAAAATGTCGTCAAATACCATAACAAATCTATCCAAATATAGTCTGAAGATTATGTTCATCAAATCCATAAATACTGTAGGTGCATTAGTTAAACAAAATGACATCACAAGAAATGCATAGTGTCTGTACCTAGTTCTAAATGCAATTTTTGGCACATCCAAATCTTTCACTCATAATTGATATTAACCAGAACAAAGATCAATCTTTGAGAATACTGTAACACCTTTCAACTGATCAAACAAATCCTAAATTCGACGTGCTGGATATTTATTCTTGATTGTAACCTTGTTAAGCTAATGATAATCAATCCACAATCTCATCAATCCGTCATTTTTCTTAACGAACAGAACTGGTGCACCCTAAGTTGAAAATCTAGATCGAGCAAAACCCCTATCTATCAACTTTTGTAGTTGTACATTCAACTTTTTTAACTCGGTAGGAGCCATTCTGTAAGATGCTGTCGATATTGGTGATGTCCCCAGTACTAGTTCAATAGCAAAATCAACCTCTCTAAACGGTGGTAATCCAGGTAACTCCTTTGGAAATACATCAGGAGACTTACAAGCCATCAGCACTAATTTAATCTTCGACTTAGATAGTTTAGTGCCCAACACACATGCAAGGTAAGCATTGAAAACTTTTCTCACATATTTTTGTGCTGGCATAGTTGACATAACAATAGACAACCCACTCAAACTATCTGATTCAATCCGAAGTGTCTCACCATTCTAACATTTCAAAACAATAAGCTTTCATCTACAGTTCACAATAGCGCCGTGTAAAGTTAGCCAATCCATGCCCAACATCGCATAAACTTCTAGCCAATACATGCCCAACATCACATTAAATTCATAAAATGGTAACAACATCAAATCAACCGAAAAATTGTAACCCGAATCATCAAAGGACAGTTCTTGCAAACTTTATCAACTAACACATACTGACCTAAGGGGTTCGATACTTTAACCACTAATTCAATAAACTCAATAGGTAAATTCTTACTAGTTACTAAACTCGTACATACAAAAGAATGGGTTGATCTCGTATCAATCAAAGTAGTAACATTAGTATCAAAAATAGAGAAAGTATCGGTAATAACATCCGGCACAGAAGTATCCTCTCAAGCACAAATAGTATAAGCCCTAGCTGGAGCTCATGCCTCAGATCTCACAGTAGAATTTTTCATTACACCACGGCTACCACTCACATTTCTAGGATTACGAGGTGGTCTACCTCTCGTAGCAGTATTGCTTAGTCTCATAGTCTGAGCTTTCTCTTTCTTGGCTTTTTCTAGGAAATCTCTAAGATAGTGGTCAAAGGAACCATGCCTGAAGCATGCTTTATTCTTTAGTCGACACTCACCATAATGTGGTCTTTTACAGTGCTTACACTCAGGTTTGACATCTCTGACACTACCCACACTCAATACAAATGTAGCCTGAGGTTTTGGACTGGAGTGTTGGTTACCTCTGTCTTTATTAGAATATCCCACAGAAGCCATGGAATAGTTGTGATGTTCTTTAGATATCTTAGATGCTGATTGATATGACTTTCCAGTTAATCTCTTTCTTAAGTCTCTAGCTTCAAAATCATCATTTCTTTCCTCTTTACTCAGCTCTTCGGCCTTATGTGCTCGGTCAACTAGGAGAACAAATTCTTTCAGTTTAAGAATTTCGAATAGAAGCTTTATGTCTTTATTTAACCCTTCTTCAAACCTCTTACACATAGCAGTCTCGGTCGGAATGCACTCCAGGACATATTTACTCAGTCTAACAAATTCCCACTTGTACTTTGACATAGTTATATGACCCTGTTTAAGCTCGAGAAATTTTTTACGTTTTTGATGTAACAGCCTAATTTTGGGCCTAGTCGGAACAGTGGTTTCAGGACCACAAATCAGACAAGGGAAAAATTTATTTTTAGTATATTTTTATGGTCTACAATTTCATGGAATGATTTCATGAAAATTTCATTAAAAAATTTCAACGTTTAGGCACTCAATTTAGTCAAAAGGACTAAATTGTAAAAAGTGAAAAAGTTGAGTTCTACGTGTTAGAGGTGTCTGATTGTTATGAAATTTTAAATTGGAGGTCCTTAAATGGCAATTAGACCATTGGTTAATTTATTGGACAAAAATAGACATGAAATGGGTGAAATAGAATATTTTTGAGTTAGGGGCATTTTGGTAATTTAATGATTAAATGAATTAAAAATCAAATTAAAAGCCAAATTTTGCTCATCTTCTACCCCATGGCTGAAGCTTGCATGGAGAAGACATAGCTCGGGTTTTTCAAGCTTCCAAGCTTGATTGTAAGTCCATTCTAGCCCCGTTTTTAATGATTTTTATGTTTTTGAAATCCTCGTAACAATATCTATCTATTTCTACCACTAATTGAGATATGATTAAAGTATAGTGTTTTGAACCATGATGAATATGTGTGTATTGTTTGGTTTAAGGGTAGAAAATGCATGTTTATGGTTAGAGAAACGACTTTTACTAAGTAATTTTTGGTGAAAATGCTTAAAAGGACTAGTTTGTAAGAAGTTGTAAAATGTGTGTAAGTGTGTGAATAAATGCAAAATGTGGGCTGCTATAGTTATGAAAATCATTCATCTAGGCCTAAAATACAAGGAAATTGAATAAAATTTATTTTACGAGCCTAGGGGCAAAAGTGTAAATATGACAAAGTTTAGGGGTAAAAATGTAATTTTTGCAGAAATGTGAATTTAGGTTAATTTGAGTTGTATATTGAATGAGTTAAATGTGTTGTTATAGATTGAGAAAAATAAGATTCAGACTTAGAATGGGAGAAAATCAAAGAAAATGTCGAATACGTCCGTTTGTCGTTTTCGGGTCGAGGTAAGTTTGTATGTAAATAACACATTATTCTATTTACGTTCTAATATTTTGATATATTTTATAATGTATGGCTGATTATTGAATGACCATTTGATGTATTCAATAAAGTGGCAATAAGCGAGAAATTTCTCGGTTGAACATTAGGAATATAAATGTATATAAGTGACATGCCACTAAGGATCTAAGTGAAACAAGTCCATGGAATCTAAGTGAAATAAGTCCATGGCATTGTGCTAAGTGAAATAAATCCACGGCACCTAAGTGAAATAAGTCCATGGTATTGTGTTAAGTGAAACAAGTCCATGACACCTAAGTGAAATAAGTCCATGGCATTGTGCTAAGTGAAATAAGGCCATGGCATCTAAGTGAAATAAGTCCATGGCATTGTGCTAAATGTGATTAGCTCGAGAATGAGCCTATGTGAAACTTGTGAAATGAAGTGGCTTTGGTTACAAGTGTGGTACTATGTGAAACATCCCGATGTATCCATTAATACTTCGATGTGTTCAACGGGAAATGACTAAGTGTAAACGAATATGACTAAGTGATGAATAAGTGCAGGTATGTGTGTGTAAACTTATGAACAATATGCTCGATACGTGATCGAACTTTGGTAAAGTTGATATGGGTAAGTGTTACTATGAAACTTAATACAAAAAATGTTATCAAAGAGCAAAATTAGCAATAAAATAGTTTGAACAGCACCAATTGTATGACTTTGAAAATTCACCAAAAATGGTAGAAATCAAATTAGAGGTTTAATAATAGATGAAATTAAATATTATTGAGTTTATTTTCACATAAAAGAAACGGTGTAAGAAAAAGAATTTCATATTATGAGATATTTGAATTTTCGTGGAACAGAGTCAGATTGATTTTGGAATCCCCTATTCTGACTTTGGAAAATCATTAAAAATTGTACAAAAACAATTATGGGTTGTAAGTTATATGCTTAAAATTCTTAATGAGTCTATTTTTAAGAAAAATAAATGGGAACATCATTCGGATCTTTTACAAGGAGATAATTAATTTTTAGTGAAGAGGGGTTGGAACTATTGGATAGCCGAATAAGGGAGAATTTAAAGAATAAACTGTACTTATTGGCTAAACCAAAAATTCTAAAAGCTTTATGGTAACAATATGAATGAGTCTAGTTTTAGGAAAAATTAGTGGATCTTAATTTGGAGTTCTGTAGCTCTAGATATAAATAATTTGGTGACTATGACTTGAATAGATAGCTTGCTTTAAACTTGAGTAAATAGTGGATCTATGTGTAGTAATGATTGTATTATTTTGAAAATATATTGTGAAGATTTATAAAAGCATGTTAATAAATTGCTTATTATCTGCATACTTACTTACTAAGCTATAATGCTTACTGCTTTCCTTTCCTTTTTCCTATAGTGTCATAGATGTTAGCTCAAGTTGGAGGTCGCTGGAGACTCAATCACACTATCAAGCTATTGGTTGATATAAAAAGGTTTTCAAGTATTTATAAGTCTATGGCATGTATTAGGACTTAGTTAATTGTTTATATGTTATTATGAGTTGGCCTAAAATATTGGCCTATTCTATTTGAAGGTCTTTGTTGTATAATGCCATTTAATGTAGCTATTATTGGTTATGTTATAAGTTAAAACGATGCAATTCATGAATGAGCATGCTTGCATATGTGTGTGGATGAATTAATGCATGATGTTGATGTGATAAATGTGGCATGTGAATGGTTGTGTGAAAGGCACAGCCTTAGACACGGGCGTATGCCCCTATTTTCAAGAAATTTTCCAATGTTTTCCAAAGTTCTCGATTTAGTCCCAGACTGCTTCCATAGTATGTATTGGGCGTCATATGTCCATATCAGGGACTTAGTGAAGAAAATTGAAAAGTTTAATTTGGATGTAAAATTTATGTCTTGGTTTTGTACGATTGCATGTGTATGTTCTGGTAATACCTCGTATCCTGTTCTGGCGTCGAACACGGGTAAGGTGTGTTACATTTGATCTAAAAACCTCTAACTAATGTATTTCTTTTGGAACTCAATTTGAAAGAATTCCCAAGTGATCCGCTCACTCGGTATAGCAGAAATCAACGTATTCCACCACTAATAAACTGAATCTTTCAACAAGGTACTACATATTTAACACATTCAGCCAGTGAACAAGATAGTTCGTCAAAAACCCCAATTGTGTTCTCTAACCAGAATTCTGCTCCCTCAGGATCATCTTTAGCAATAGCTCTGAATTCTTCAGCCCGTACTTACAAATTCTATCAACATGTTGCTTACTAACTTGTATAGGTTCCAAACCTTGAGGAATAACGGGAACCAGTTAGGGAGCAGGAGGGGTGGAGGTTGTGGAGTACCCGGGTTCGTCCGTACGAACACGATAAACCAGTCGTTCATCATATGGAAGAAGGCTTCCTTAGCCTCTCCTCCTCGAAGCTCAGATACGGGCCTTGCACCGCTAGATGCTATTCCGTGAACGGAGGCTTGAGTGTTGCTTTCTACTTCATCGGATTTAGCTCGGTTTGATGTCATTGCTATATGAAAATAAATTTTAAAACGGTCAGGAGATATCACACTATCACAGGTTATATAATGGCATGTATAGCTAAATTCGTATATGCTATGTTTAGTCTGAGAATCGACTAAACTGTAGCTCTGATACCAATAAATATGACACCCCTATCCCGTATTCGTCGCCAAAACAAGGTTACGAAGCATTACCAAAGTTTGCAAATCATTCGAACACATATTATAAACATTTCAAATCATGTCATTTATCATATTTAAACAAATCCAAATCATACATATTGTCCCTTATACCAGCCCTCGGGGCCAAAATATATGTTAAAAATAAGTTAGGACTAAATAGGAAACTAAGAGAATTTTTCAAAACACATTGAAAATTTTCAACACTGCAAGGGTCACATTGCAATATATATATAATTAAGAATATTTAATAATGAGTTGTAACCATGAATAGTAATATGAACTTACTTGTCGAAGTGATTCAACTTTCAGGGACTCATCGATAATTTTTCCTTTTCCTCGTACGTCCTCCAATCATTGAGATTCTTGATCATGTAATGGAAAGTGCCTTAGTCGAAAGCTTGCTCTCCCTTTATTTTATTTATTTATCAAATTACAACTTTACCCATTAAAAACTATTTAAATTTCATGTTATTAAGCACCAATACCGTCCACTAATAAAGAAATAAGTAAATTTACCACCTAAGGCCCTCAAATCAAATTTCTAAAGCTATTTAACACCTTGAATTAATAGAAGCTAACTTTTGTAGTATCTACAAGTTAATCCTTTTACTTAATTAATTAACAAAACATTAAAATTTCTTAACCAAATTTATATATGACACTAATAAATACTTGTAAATATTAAATAAATAATATTTATTGACTCACTTGTCAAAATTGTGGTCACGAAACCACTGTACTGAAATGTAACACCCCCACGCCCGAGACCGTCTCCGGAGTCGAGCTTGAGGTGTTACCGAACTTAATTTATCATTTAAACAACTTTACATCATTTATTTTGATTTTCGGAATAAGCAGTTTTTCTGCATCATGGTCGCTAAAAAAATCATATCTTGAGTTACAAAACTTGAAATCAAGATCCGTAAATTTTCCCTGAATCTAGACTCACATATCCATCTACTAATTTTTTTATAAAATTTTTAGTTGGGCCAATTAGTACATTTTATTAGTTAAAGTTACCCCTATTTTAGGACTTGACTGCACTGACCTCTACTTACTACGAACCACTTTTCTCCCTGTAAAAAATTCATATATCTATACCGTTTATTTCTCTTAAAATTAGATTCAATAAGGATTCTGAGCATATAAATTAAACCTCCTAATTATTTTTTTAAAATTTATAGTGAATTTTCAAAGTTGGAACAGGGGATCCAGAAATCGCTCTTGCCCTGTTTCACTAAAACTCAAATATCTTATAACATATAACTCCTTTACCTATTTCGCTCTGTCCATTTGAAAGTAGACACAATAATATTCAATTTCATAGTTAATTATTCACCTAATTCATTTTCTACTATTTTTGGTGATTTTTCAAACTCACATCGTTGTTGCTGTAGTGTTCTGTTTTATGGCAAGTTTCATCTTTTTATGAATTCTCATGAACTATATAACATATTAAACTCACAAGGCATCCAACATTATCTAGGCTAGCCATACCAATGACTAATCATTATCAAGTATTTTCTCAACCAAACCACAACCATATCACAAGATTATTTACACAAAACGAGTATATTGCTATACATGCCATACATCAAAACATACAAACCAATATACCAATTCTTCCTCGGATAGTGTGAGCATTTCTTCGACCTTCCCGATATCCAAGTTGGCTCGCTAAAAAATACAATGAATGTAAAGGAGGGAGTAAGCATAAATGCTTAGTAAGTTCACATGCAAATAACAAGTAACATAACGAAGCAATTATATCAACAACAATAGCATGATATCACCAAGATACAAACCACATTTCTAGCTATCGTGTATCATCTTACCACCTTATTTCTGTTGTATCAAGTTTCAACCCGAGGGTTAAGTACATACCTGTCCAAATTGTCCATTTCACAACACTTACCAAAATATCATTTTCATCTTGAGTATTCTTCTATTCCGCTAGAATTTTATCCGTTGAACACATCGGAATATAACTCGGATACACGGATCATTTGCACATTAGTGCCACATATGTAATCAATCAATCATGTAAACCGCCCATAAGCGAACTCGGACTCAACTCAACGAGCTCGGGCATTCGCATCCATAAGTGAACTCGGACTCAACTCAACGAGCTCGGATGCCTAGTTACATCTCACGAACTCGGACTCAACTCAACGAGTTCGGACATTTGCATCCATAAGTGAACTCGGACTCAACTCAACGAGCTCGGATGCCCAACCATCCTAGTGACATGTCACTTGTATCCTAATCTATTCCCAAGGTTCAAACGGGATTTTCCTCAGTCACACATTTCCCAGTCGTTCTTCTCGGAATATTGGAACCAATACGTTGCTTGCATCTCATACTTATCAATTTAATCACATACTTTTCATACCAATACATAATATTTCACAAAGCACAATATTCATAATAACAAGTATCATATCGTATAAATAGCATTAAATCACTTAAAATAGCAATCATGTTACATTATTTACACATGAACTTACCTCGGTACAAAATATAGCAATTTTGCGATTTAGTCCAAAATCTTTTCTTTTCCTCGATCAAGGTTGATTCCACGTCTTTCTTGATCTAAAATAACACATTTAGCTTATTTAATACTCACATTATCAAAATAGTCCTAAATTCAAATTTTGGCAAAATTACAATTTTGCCCCTAAACTTTTGCATATTTACACTTTTGCCCCAAAGTTCAGAAATTAAATTTTATCACAAATTCTTATGTTTTAGGACATGCTGATCATTTATTTACCATTAGCAAGCTCAAATTCCCACTAAAACACATACTTATGAACAATATGTACTTTTACCGATTAAGCCGTTTTACTCATTTTTACTCAAAACCGAGTAGCACAAGTTGTCTAACATAATTTAAAACCTCATATTCTATCATAAAACATCAAAATACACAAATTTCACCTATGGGTATTTTTCCAAATATGAACCCTAACTTAAATTATTGCTAACATAAGCTTTATCGAGTTACCGGGACTACGAAAACGTAAAGAACATTAAAAACGGGGCTTGGAATCACTTACTATGGAGCTTGGAAGCTTGAAACAAACCCTAGCTATGGAGAACCCTTGAAATTTCGTGGTAATGAAGAAGATGACCAATTTTGTGTTATTTTTCCCTTTTTATTTCATGTTAATATCCAAATGACCAAAATGCCCCTCCTTACTAAACTTTCAAAAATTCCATCCATGTCCAAATTTTGTCCATGAACTTAAAATTGGTCAAATTGCTATTTAAGACCTCCTAATTAATATTCCAAAGCAATTTCATACTAGAAACTTCTAGAATGCAAGTTTTGCAACTTATTCGATTTAGTCCCTAATTTCAAATTAAGCACTTTACGCTTAGAATTTCTTCATGAAATTTTCACACCATCATAGAATCATATCATAAACATCAAAATAATTATAAAATAATTATTTCTACCTCAGATTTGTGGTCACAAAACCACTATTCCGATTAGGCCCTAATTCGGGATATTACATGAAATGTGGGATGTTACAAAAACAACATTTTGTTGGCCCACGGGTGATCCTTTGGCGGTTGAGAAGTGGAGAAATTACACTCCTATTGGGACTCTACTAGACAATTTGATTTCAAATTAACTATTTCAAAAATAATATTATTTTAATAGATTTAATATTAAATTTAATTTAATATTTATCTTGTAGATAAATATTCTAGAATTTTAATATATTTAATATTAAATTTAATCTAATATTTATATTGATAAGTGTTATATTCATTTAATATTAAAGTGATTAAGTTTAATATATTTAATAAGATTATTTTAATGGATTTGCCTAAACTAACATTACGTGAGGTTTGCCCATCATCGTTTGGGTAATCACCATTTCTTAGTTTAATTTTAGAGGGTGCCATGGCCATGGACATTTCCTTTAAAGTTCATATCAGAGTTAGTGTTTTTAGTCCTGACGGACTCCATCAAACTCCACTACAGTGAACAGGCACCGACTCTCTTGACAGACTTTTCATGCATTGACACAATCTAAATTCAGCATTTTATTTTACTAACATACACCGAGTCAGAACACAAATCTCATAGCATGCATTTCAAACATATACATACTTAGCCAAAATTCAATGTTTTAATACTCGTACACCCATCATCACATACTTGAAATTATCAAATTCACTACCCATATACATACTATTTTTCATAGTTTTAGATTCATAGTTCAATCAATTTCCTACAGATATCTCTCAATATGAATAGTATACATGCAAGAGTCAGCGTAGAACTCACCTAATTCTCGGATGATCATGTTTGATGTGAGAATGTGCTGAAAGAAATTAAATGAAATACAGAGGGAACAAACTCTATGTATGCAGTGTGTCACTCATGTCTAAACCTATCATTTTGGGTCACAGAGTTTGCTAGACTCAAAAAGATATTGCTAGGGTAGCGTATTGTGTTTCCCTAACACGAGGGACTAACAATTATGGGAAATTCCAAGCATTTAGATTTCCATGCGCACATGCAATTGCTGCATCTACGTAGGTACAAATACAATACATGGAACACATTTACAATGTATGGAAATTTGAATTTCCATCGGTCCCAAATGAGAGTATATGGTCGCTTGTTTCGAGCGCATCATTCAAGTTGATACCGAATATATTGTTACGTCACCACCCAATAAGTTGACCAAATTCTACTTGAATATGCAACAATATGGATATTCGAAAGAGGAACAATTAATCAAGGTTATGCAACTATTATAAGAACCCAGGGCATACTAGGGCAACATGTCCATAGTTAGGGGATACATTGAACACAAGACCTCATTAACAAATTTATTCATTTTATGTACACAAATTTGTTCGTTTTCTTTATTTTTTGTAAAGAATTTTTCATCCTATTGTATACCTCATATTCACAGGTAACATTCACTATTTTACTTTGAATTTTTCATTGAAATAAAGTGATAGATAATTTTTACCACATTCACCATGTTGTTTTCGATGTAGAAATAATAAATAAGGATAAATTAGGTGTATTGAGTAGGTTGGTATCAAATTTAATTTTTAGGTATACTTTATTTAATATTGTTCAATTATTTAAAAATTCACATTTTAGTAATTTACCTTTAAAATTTTATAAATTAATATTAAATTATTGATATGAAATATTATGGATTTAATTTGTATTTACTATACATTAGAATTCAACAAAGTGAATAATGAGTTGCAACACAAAACTTAAAAAGATGACCATATTTTATTAATATCAAATATATTTACATCACAAAACTAAAGGAAAAAAATCATCGGCGTCATCAGGCCGAATGTGTGCCACAACCCAGTGGGTTTCAATTGCGAGATAGATTTCTTCTTTGTACAAGTTAGGGTTTCGACTCCTTCTCCTCTTTCTCTTCATCTTCATCTCGACTGTCATGTTCATCTTTATCTCCTTCCTCCATGGTTGAGTATCGTGTCATCATAACTTCTCATCGTGTCTCTTCCATTCTACGAGAAGATGGTTGCAAAGATGAGTCACCTTGGTAAAATAATAACAAATAAGGTGTTTGCGACACTATAGGTGAATAAGTGTACGGTGTCACATAAGCCAGTTGTGGATAATATGCTAGAATCATTGTTGTTGGCGGATAAGTTGGTGTTTGTGTCGGTATTGGTTTCGTCATCAATGTCTTGATCGAGGTGTAATATGCTGGGGACGGAGGTACCATAAAAATCACATCTGAAGGTGGTGTAGATGCAGGGTGCTGCGATGGTGCATAGTGTGGTGCTTATGTAAAATACTTGGGGTTAGTGAAAGGAATTGAAAAATATGAAAGGAACTAACAGAGAGATGGTGTAGTCATTGGTGCCTCTTGTTGGGTTGGAGCCAATGATAAAACCCATTCGCTATGTGGTCTAGACTTAGGATTCTAAGATGATCATCATGGCCTCTTTAGACTAATTTTCCTACTTCTCACCTCCATCTGTAGTAGTTATGGCTTTTTGTGGTGTTTAAACCATGGCACGTACTCCACAGAGGTCGTCAATTTCGGTGCGAAAAAAAGGTTTGCATATGTGTAAGAAATTGTTCCTACACTCTCAAATGTTGATATATTCTTTGTGGAATTCCCTCTAATTTTCGTCGATCTCCCCCCATTAATTAAGCTTCTGCAGTGCTTCAATGTGTTGTGGTGGCGGTGGAGTATTTTGCTTGTAACAGCCCATTTTTAATGAAATAGAAATTGTGGTTTTAGAACCACAAATCTAATGAGTAAATTAATATTTTATTATTATTTTAATGTCTATGGAATGTTATAAGTTCATATAAAAATTTTATTAAAAAATTTTAATGTTTGCATATTAAATTATGTAAAAAGGACTAAATTGTAAAAGGTACAAAAGTGGAGTTCTATTAGTCAAAAGTGTCAAATAGCTATGAAATTTTAAAATAAAAGGATTTAGGTGGTGATTAAACTATTCATAAAGTTAGTGGATGTGCATGGAATGACTTTGATAAAATTATTACAGATTTTAAAGGTTATAATGGTAATTTGATAAACAAGAATTAAACTAAATGACAAAATTCAATCATCTTTCTCAATTGATCAACCATCACTAAAATTAAAAGAAGAAAAATACCATGATAGTTTTCTAAGCATTCAACTAGGTCATTTTACTTGCATGGTATGAATTCCCACTTCGTCTTTAATGATTTTTATGTTTTAGGGTTTTTCCATGAATGTTCTTACATGATTTTTGATGTTTAGTGGTAGATAATGAGTCCTTGTAGAAAAATAAACAAGTTTTGTTAAGTGATTTTTTTGAATTTATGAATTAGGGATTAAATTATTAAATATATAAATTATAGGGTTTTGTTATGAAAAGGTGATAAATATGAGTAGTTTTAAGACCCCTTGCATGTTTGGTTAGCATGGAATTTGATTAAAATGGTTAAACTTTAGACTATAAGCTTGAGGACTAAATTGTGAAAAGTTAAAATGTTTAGGCCAAATGGTAAATATGCATAAATGTGAAATATGGATTGAATTGAATGTTTGAGATTAATTGAAACACTTAATTGAATATAATTCTTTATTTAGATCAAGATAAATCTCAACTGGATCTAAATCGAGGAAAGGCAAAAATCACAGATTGGCTCAATCATATTTCCACTCTCTAGTTGTCAATGTAAGTCCACAGTATTTCATTATGTAATTGAATTTCTATTTGTATTTTACATTACACTTATGTAATTAAAATGCTTATAGTTAATTATTGTATGAGTTACACATACGTGCCCTTGTTCGTATTTCGATACCCCTAAATTGCACATACGTGAACCTGTTCATATTTTGGTACCCCTGAATTGCACATACGTGCCCCTGTTTGTACTTCGGTACCCTGAATTGCACATGCGTGCTCCTGCTTGTACTTCGGTACCTTTGAATTGCACATATGTGCCCTTGTTTGTACTTCGATACGACTGAATGCACATTTTGCCCCTATTTATCCTCCGGTAATTTTCAATCGAGTAATATATGAGTTGTATTCAATTGTTGTTAAATTTAATGATATACTATGTTCTTAATAAGCTCTATAAGCTTATTCGTTCTTGTGGAATATTTTGTATATTGTAGTTGCTGACATTTGGACGTATTGAACTTTCAGTTCACACTTCCATTGATGTGGCTATATAGGTTGTTTTGGTACAATATGACACTAAACAAAACTAAGTTATTAGGTATTTTGTCAAGCTTCTAAATTGTAACACCTCTTACCCGTATCTAATGCCAGAATAGGGGCTGCAAGAGGTAGAGTGGAATCCAAACTCTATCAAGGTTGTTGTGGACTTGGTAAAAGTGGTGATTTGAATTTGAAATTGGTGGTTGGAAGAGTGGATCTTAGAGCAAATCAAGGAGAGAATCAAGGGATTGGAGGCTTTGGAGAGTTGTAGCCAAAAATGGTATTTGGTATGTGTATAATTAGCAATTTGTGAGTCTTGGAATAGGTGTTTTCGGCATTTGATGAAGAGGTAGGTGTCATTTCTTTTCTTTGCCACTTTGGGTTCTTTTCCAACAGTTTTAGCTTTCTTTTCTTTAGTACCGTTTTTACAAGTAGCTTTCGGGATTTGATTCGGGTAAGTTAGTAGTGCCGAAAATCCTACTTTGAACTTCCTTTCTTTTATGGAATCATGACACCCTTCTTCTTTTTCTTTCTAAGCCATTGACCAAATACCCTCTCGTTAGCCAACTCATTCTTTCTTTTCTTCTGTTCTCCAATCTTATCTTTTCATTTGACTGGCCGAAACAACCTTCTTCCCTTTCCCTCTTTATCATTGGTTTTTGTTGAATCCAAACCTTCTTGATTCTCTCTTTTCCAATCTAATCGAATGCATCACCCTTCTTCTGTTATTTTTCTTTCTCTACAAGTGTAAATCGGTGATTGGGCAGTAGCCTCTTCTTCTATCCATAACTTAGGGGTAAGCCGAATATTATATCTCCCTTCTTCCTCCCTTATGTCCTTTATTTTGTTTGATATTGGGTGATAATCATTAATCTTGTTTGGTTTCCAAACCTTTTGGATTTTAGTTCTTGGCAATCGGTGGAGCTTTAACTGCCTTGTTCTCTACACAGGTCGGATTTGTTGTGCTAGTAGTCATTAGCCGAATACTGAGAGGTAAGGGAATGGTTCTGCTTTAATGGTATTAGTGTATATCAATCCACTCTCTTCCTAGTTCTTTGGACTTTATTTATCGATTTAATCTTAGGTCAAACGTTTGTTGATTGAGGGTTTCTTTTGTGAAAGCGGTAGGTAGGAGAAGGACATAGGTTTTACTTGGTTGGTATTCAAAAGGACTACGTCACACACTTTAGTTAAGGTGAGTGTCTATGCGGCTCTTTAGGATCAAGTGTTAGTATTGGGTATTCTTGTTAACTGAAACCATTGACGATTGTAGGGTTTGTGGTTGAAGATTTGTTGCATTTCCGTAAATTAGGTGTGTAATTACACCCTTTTCGTGTTACTTTTGATCAGCGTTATGCCGAAAAGCTGAATTACCAGCGAATGATGCCACACGAGCGTGCGATCGCGCGTGTGGTGGAATCGAGCCCACGGGCATGGGCATTAGATGGTATAGACTTGCATCAACATTCTCATGGGTTAGGGCCGTGTTGAGCCACGTTGGGCCGTGTGGGTCTAATGGGCCTGTGGGCCCCACACGAAATAGATTTACTTATTGTGGTAAATGTTAGACCGAGCCATGTAGTCCACATGGCTAGGGTCGTTTTTGTGCTAAATGGGTCGTGTGGGCCCAATGGGCTTGTGGGCTTACATGGATAAAATGTAAGTGATGTGAAAAATGATTGTTTTGGGCTGTGTTGTGCGCATAGTCGTGGTTGTTTCTGGGCTAAATGGGCCATACGAGTGTGTGGGCCCACTCGGGCCGAGTAATGGGCCTTAGGCCCAATTACCCTGTTTTGTCTGGTTAGGCTACAAAAGTCGATCGTGGCGACGATGGACCTTTGGTAGGGTCGTTAAGACCACCGATTTACAAAATTATAGAAATACCCCCAGTTTACAAAATTACAAAAATACCCTCGGTCTACAAAATTATAAAAATACCCCCGATTTACAAAATTACAAAAATACCCTCAGTTTACAAAATTATAAAAATACCCACAGTTTACAAAATTACAAAAATACCCTCGATTTACAAAATTATAGAAATACCCTCTGTTTGCAAAATTATAGAAATACCCTTGGTTTGCAAAATTACAGAAATACCCTCGATTTACAAAATTATAAAAATACCCTCAGTTTACAAAAATTATAGAAATACCCCTTATTTACAAAATTACCGAGATACCTTCGATTTGAAAAATTACCAAAATGACATTGATGTGTAAAATTATTGAAATACTTTTGATTTTTAAAAATTACCAAAATACCTCTGTAGGTAGAATTACTGAAATACCTTTGTAGGTACTGGAATACCCCTATAGGGTAGGATTACCGAAATACCCCTATAGGGTAGAATTACTGAAATACTCTTGTAGGGGAAAATGACCATTTTGCCTCTAGGGTGTAAAATGATTGTTTTGCCCTTGTGAGCAAGTGACTAACTTGGACTGTGTATTGACTGATTTGATTGTGATCGTATGACAGTGATCTGACTGACGTGATCGCGGTTGTGTGATTGATATGTCTTAATATGTGTTTAAATGACTGATACTAAGCATGGCCATTCTGCATACATGTGTGATGATTGAGCATAGCATACACGACATATTGCATGGGGTTGGGACATTGATTTGGAGGAAGTTCTATGCTAGTGGCTTTGCCACGTATTCTGATTCTGGTGGCTTTCCCACGTTATCTAATATTAGCAGCATGGCTGCGTATTGGTGTACGGGTTGGGTGGGTTATGTTATTCCCCACATGGTGTGGTGGTTTGTACGGGTGGTATGATGGTTGGATTGGGTTGGGATTACATTCACATTCTGTTCTAGTTTTGATTCAGATGCTGATTTTGTTCTGATTCTAATTCTAATTCTGATGCTGATTCTATTCTAATTCTGATTCTGATGCTGGCTCTGATTCTGATTCTGATCTTGTTACTGAATTGGGCTAAAGCCTAATAGATTCTGGAGCTGTAATGGGCTTAGGCCTAGACTTTTACTGCATGCACTGCTAAACGATTTGGGCTAGGCCTATCTTATACTACCTGCTTTAGTGGGCTCAAGCCCAAACTAGTTTTGTACTCTGTTTAACTGACTATGTCTTAGTAGGGGATTACACACTGAGTTTTCATAAACTCACCCCGTTTATTAACTTTTTCAGGTAATACCCAGTGTTAGGAGGATCAATGCTGCGAGGGACTCAGAGGTGGCCACACGACTGCGGTTACTATGTTTTGGATTTTAATTATATTTCAAATTCTATTTTTGGGTGTAGATTTCTGTAATAAGGCCTTTATAATTTTTGGATTTTTAACATGGAATTTTAATCATTGTTTTATATTTGCTAGAAGTAGAACACGATTTTTCTTAACCAACTCCTGTTTTTAAAATATCACGTTTCTGCAACCATTTTAAATAAAGCTTCTGCAATAAATAAGGTTTTAAAAGGTAATATCAGTTTTTAAAAGGGATTAACTTTTAATAAACCATGTTTTAAAAATAAGCAAATGAAATTCAAGATTTTATACAAGTTTTAAATGGCAAGGAGTTGTTAAATAAAAAGGATTTTCAATGAAAACAAGGCTTTCGAAAAACACTTCAATGTGACACGCCAGATTCGAGCCTAACTTCTAGGCCGGGTTTGGGGTGTTACACTCAACTTTTCTCTTTTCCTTGCTCAACTCTTTAGCTTTGCGAGCTCGTTCTACTAGCACAACAAATTCTTTCAGCTCCAAAATTCTAACAAATATTCTAATGTTTTCATTCAGTCCATCCTCAAACCTCTTACACATAATAGCTTCAGTAGACACACATTTTGAGCATACTTACTAAGTTTGACGAACTCTCACTCGTATTCAAATACAGTCATTCAGCCTTGTTTCAACTTTAAGAATTCCTTTCGTTTTTTATCAATAAACTACTAACTTATATAGTTCCTTCAGAATTCCTTTTGGAAGAAATCCCAAGTGACTCCTTCCCTCGATACCACTAATACTAAAGCTTTCTACCACTGATATGCCAAATTCCTCATAAGTGATAAAACATACTTTAAGCACTCTTCTGGTATGCAAGATAGTTCATCAAACACCCGAATGGTGTTTTTAAGCCAAAACTCTGCCTCCTCGAGGTCATCATCCAAATTAGCCCTGAATTCTTCAGCTCTGTACTTACAAATTTTATTAACCGAAGGCTTATTAAATCTTACAATTTCCACACCTTGGGGAGCTATGGGAACCGGTTGAAGAATGGGAGGGGGTGGGGAGGCTGAGCATTCAGGTTCGCCCGAATAAACTCTATGTACCACTCGTTCATCATATAGAGGAAGGCTTCTCGAGCCTCTCCTCCGTGACTAGTTGTCATGTCTCTACTATTGGGTGGCGTAGTCCCTTGGACGGGAGCTGGCGCATTACTTTTTACGTCATCATTTATAGCTCGGTCGAGATTCATTTACTATATGAAAACACAGTTTAAAAAGGTTAGGACCCATCACACTATCAAAGTTTATATTTATGACATGTATAGCTAGACTCTCATAAATGCTATGTTAGTCTAATAAACGACTAAACCATAGCTCTGATACCACTAATGTAATGCCCCTTACCCATATCCATGCCAGAACAGGGTACGAGGCATTACCGGATATAAAGACAAACATACGTACCCTTTCGAGCCATAAAATTTGCATCCGATTTAAAATTTTTCAAACATATTCATAGCGTCTCTATTACGGCCTACAAGGCCTTAAACATGCATCAAAGGTGGTTAGGGACTAAACTGAGAACTTTGGAGCACTTAGAAATTTTTTCACTAAAATAGGGTCACATGCCCGTGTGGGCAGGCCCTGTAGTCACACACGCCTGTGTGCCAATATGTGTGAAAAACATTGAGTATTCTATTTATGACGTCATCAATCATTTAGGGTCACACGGCCAAGTCACGTGCTCGTGTACTAGGACGTGTGGCAATTTTATTTTCGCATTTATGGTGCAGACTTCACACGGCTGAGGCACACACCCATGTCCTAAGGTCGTCTCCTTTGCACGATTGAGATACACGGCCGTGTCTCTGCCCGTGTGTTTACTACAAGACATTCTATTTTGGCAAACTTGGGTCATGGGATACACAGCCTATTCACACGCCCATGGGGCTGACTGTGTGTCACACACGGCCTAGACACATGCCCATGTGTCTGCCCGTGTAGACAAAAACAAGGCTATTTACCAAGCCATTTGCCACCCTGAAACGTAAACACATTCATACCAATTTCAACAACACATAGAAAGGAAAAATTATACAACCAAATATTCATGAATTAAGACATCCACACATCACATACCCACCACATTCGTCACACACACACATCGCACTTTACTCAACTTAATCATGCAAGCTTGCACCTTCATAGCCACATTAACAAGTGAAGTTTAGACATAACTAATATTGGCAAATTCCAAATGGCCTTTTACAAATGAACCATCAACATTAGTAGGCCAACATTTTTGGCCAAAACAATTATGACACATAACAAAATAACTAAGTCACCTATACATGCCATAATCTCAAATGTTGGAATCAAAGTACCAAAATAATTGTTGATAGTGTGTAGGGGACCCCGTTAATCTCCAGACCTCGAGCTAGCTTGATAACTCTATAGGAAAAAAGAGAAAAGAAAGGGAGTAAGCTACATAGCTTAGTAAGTCTATATGCAAATAATGAACATTTTAAACATGTAAAACATACAAGCATTATAAAAGGATTTGCATAGATTACACTAAGGATTTGTATTCACAACTTACTCATTTCAACCTTACCAAAGGTCCAATATACACATCGATCACATTGCTTATGAATTTCATACTCATACTGGCACCAGCTCATAACACAACCACTTCCACTCGCTTTCACACTATGCCATATCATTTAGCTACCCGTTGAACCACTTAGAATACTAGAGGATACTCGAAAGTTTTGCACATAAGTGCCACACTTATTTGTAGCCAAAGCTACCACTTATCACTTATCTCTTAAGAGCTCACTCTCGAGTTACTCATGGGTCTGCTCACACAAGTTGACGGTCGTGACGTAGCTACACATTGCTGCTCGCACAAGTTGACAGGTATCCGCAACACATGCTGGATTACCTAGTCATTGGTAGGACGTACTAGACCAGCACCCGAACCACGTAATCACTTAAACACTTGGTTTCCTAGTGACAGGTCACTCGTATCCTATTCTATTCCTAGGGTTCAACCTAGATTTTCTCACTTGTCACTACTTGGTCGATTCACACTTTCAAATAGTTATCCACAATGCATACATTATTAAGTAATTCAAAACATAAATATAATAACACATTATTTACATATAAACTTACCTCAATACAAAAATAGTAAATTTTGCAATTTAGTCCACAACTTTGCTCTTTCCCCGATCTAAGTCAATTCCTCATCTTTCTTGATCTATAATAACCTATTTAGGTCGTTTACTACTCACATTATTCAATTTGACCCAAAAATCATATTAAGGCAAATTTACATTTTTCCCCTAACTTGTCACTTATTTATAGTTTAGTCCCTAGGCTCGTAAAATGAAATGTATTCATTTTTCTCAAAACCCAAGCCTAACTGAACCTATCTCATGCTTGTAACAACCCATATCTTCTTTCAAATAAGATTTTTACCACTTCTTTAACAACTTTTACAAATAGGTCATTATGGACATTTTTACAAAAATCACCTAGTAAAAGTTGTTTATCACACATCAAACTTTCATTTTCTACTGTTAAACACCAAAATACATGCATGACACACATAGGTAAATTTTTAAACACAAACTCTAGCTCAAAATAATGGTAGAAATAGCTAAACCGAGCTACGAGGATCTAAAAAATATAAAGAACATTGAAAACGGGGCTAGGATGCACTTACTACCAAGCTTGAAGATAAAAGAAACCCTAGCTATTGCTCCTTAAGAAATTCGGCCAAGCATGGATAAGATGGACACAATTTTGGCCTTATTTTCCCTTTTATTTCTTTTTTTAACCAAATAACCGAAATGCCCTTCACTTAACACTTTGATGTTTTGTCCTTTCTATGTCCATTTTTGTCCAAACCAAACTATACTGGTGTAATTACTACATAAGGACTTCTAATTTAAAAATTCATTTCAATTGAGCTCTCAATGCTTCTAGAACAGCTATTTTGCACTTTCTGCAATTTAGTATTAATAGGTAAATTAGCCCCTCTATCGATAAAATTTCTGTACGATATTTTCACACATGCACTCAGTCATACAATAAACCTTAAAACTTTATCGCTATAAATTTTTCTACTTCATATTTGTGGTTCTGAAACCATTGTTCCGACTAGGCCCTAATCTAGGTTGTTACAATTTTTTGCCCTTTGTGCAATTCTATCGAAAATAACCAAAATTAATCAAAATTGTAACCCCAAACCTGGCCTAGATGTTATGGCCGAATCTGGCGATATCACGTTTGAAGTGTTTTACAAAAACATGATTTCATTGAAAACCCGTTCTATATTAAAACCTCATTGGGCTATTACCAAAAATTTACTGATCATATTAGATTGTTACTATACTTTAAAACATTGTTTGATGCGGAAGCTTTTATAATATTTTACATAAATGTGGGGTTTTGAAAAGCAATCGTCTTTTGGAAATCCGCGTCCTACTACTACCAGATATGACTCAAAATAAATAAAATTTGAAATTAAAAGTTAGAAATTTAAAGAGGCCATATTACAAAAACAAATACCCAAATCACATTATTTGTAAATAAAAAGTCAAATATAAAAGCAGGTGCGGTTGTGTGGCCACCTCTGAATCCCTCGCAGCACCGGTCTGCCTATGACTAGGTATTACTTTTATAGATGAACTGTAACACCCCAAACCCGGCCTAAACGTTATGGCCGTATCTGGCAGTGTCATATTGGAGTGTGAAACGAAAAAACGTCGATGGCGTTGGAAACCTCAAAATTATTTAGTCAAACAGTGATTTCAAAATGGGTTGTTCATTTCCAAAACGCGAGTCATTGACGAGTTATTTAATTTAAAATGCAATATCGTTTGAGAAGCCAAATCTTTATTTAGCCTCTTTGTGTAATCTAAAAGAACAATTAAAAATCTTGTGTTATTTTCAAAAGTACTTTCTTTTAAACGTTATCAATTTAAAATTTCGTTCAAAGCAGAAGCTTATCTTTTGAAAATAGTTGCGTAAATGTGGTGTCTTTGAAAAACAGTTACCTTTTGAAAAACCTATCTTTTTCCTACATCTAGAAGTTTATAAAAACAGAGTAATAAAACCCAAATTAAAAATAAAATAAAAAAGAGGCCTTATTAAAATAAAAATGCCCAGAATAATCTACTTATAAATTAAAAGATGAAAATGGAAGTAAATGCGGTTTTGTGGTCAACGTCGAGTCCCTCGCAACACCGATCCACCTATAACTAGGGATTACCTGTAAAGTTAAAGCAAATGAGGTGAGCTTACAAAAACTCAGTGTGTAATCCCCTAATATAAAACCAGTCAAACATATAGAATGTAGAAATAGTCTGGGCCTGAGCCCATTACAGAACAATATCAGGTGGACCTTAGCCCTTTATAGTAGCAGAATCCAAAACATAATATATGTGGGCTTAAGCCCAAAACAGTATCAGTGGCAGAGCAGAAATGCAGACAGAAATCCCATCCCAATCCAGCTAGACACACCACTCCGTCCCGCTAGTCACACCATATGGGTATAAAATCGACCCACCCAGCCAGACACACCAAGATTAGCACTGGTTACGGCACTAATCAGTATCGCAGCAAAGCCGCCAGTAAATAGGATGGCTAAAAGCCATAAACAGGATGGCTATGAGCCATAATCAGGATGGCTAAAAGCCATAAATACAGAACACTTCCTCTGTCCATAATAACCCATCCCAAGCAGAATGTCATATCATAATATCATAAGTGTATGCAACATGTAAAGCTCGATTACAAACATATATATCACAGACAAATCAATCATTTTACCTTTAGGGCATAATGATCATTTTCATTAGAATAGGTCTAGGCACACTTACCGACCCATCAGAAGGTCCACAGCTGTCTCGGGTGACTCGTGTAACCTTTATATACATAATAGTGTGAATGGACCCAAGGCCCATGATACGGCCCATGTGGGCCACACGCTCGTATGGCCCACTAAGCCTAGAAACGACCTTAGCTATGTGTGTGACATAGCCGAGTCCAATATTCCCACATGCCCGTGAAATTTACCAGTGTGAGGCGCACGAGCGCATTGGGTCCACACGGCGCACTTCGGCCAAACGTGGCCCAAGAAGGCCCAAGCCCATAAGATCGCTTATGGTGGCCTTTATAGTCATACGCCAATTTTTTCTTAGGCTCGGTTTACCACATGTGGGATCGCACGCCCATGTGCCATTAATTACCAAACTTTTCTACTTTTCGGCTTGTGCCATTCCACGGTTAATCAGTGTGAGTACACACCTGTTTGCGAACGCTTGCAAAAAGCCTTCGAGCACCAACCTACCATCTCTAGTTGGTACCCTTCCTGAACCCCCTCAATATCGCCACTACTCACGACCATTGATATCCCCTTATGCGACAATTATGGGAAACCCCATCACTCATCAACAGTTCTAGCAACCCAAATAACACATACACAAGAGAAGGGAAAAAGAATCTGTAAAAAGAGACCGAAATATTTGGCTTAAGTAGTGAGAAAAACAACAAGAGGCACAAAGAGAGCTAGAAAGGGTCGAGTGCACTCACCGCCTGTCAAAGAAATAATTTACCAAAACGAAACAACAACACCAATAGCAGAGTAAGGGGGTACTCAGCCAAACCTGAGAGAAAGATATGAAAATCGGCTAAGTACCCAAATAGGATGAAAGAAAATAATTAGAAAAATAGGGTAGATAGTAATCGACCTAAGTACCACTAATTTAGAAAGCCAACAAGAAGAAAACGTAACTAGCCAACAAAGAAGAAACTGTTTAGAAGAGGGAAGGGAAGAAAAGAATCGGCACAGATAGATAAACAAGAAAAGATGGCTTTCAGATGAAGCAAGAAGAAAAGAATTGAGAGGGAGAGTAGAGTGAACGGTCAGCAAAACAAAATCGATTGAGAGGAGAAGGGAGAAATATTCGGCCAAAAAGAAAAAGAGGCATGTCTCACAGAAGAGTAATGAAAGAACAAACAAAATTCGGCAGTTAGAAGAATGGAGAGAGAAAAGAGGTGTATTCGACTAAGCAATGAAGGGAAAAGAATTCGAAAAGTGCAAAAAATGAAACAAATTCCAACAGTATGACACTCCAAAAGAAAATGCTATAATCGGCCTTAGAGAGAAAAAAACAAAAACAAAATTAACCGAACCCCACAATGAATTGCTTAGTTGAAACTTGAGTGCCTCCAACTCAAATTCAGTACAACCCCAGTAAACCTTAAACTCCCATTTTTCCTCCTAAAAATTCTCTTAATATCCCTCCACAAACTCTCCAACCAACCAATTCAAATTCCACCACAATTCTTCTAGTTTTTCTCCTACCTTACTCCTCAAATCACTCCAATTGACCAATTCAACAACCACTTCAATTCTGTAGTATTCTTGTCAAACTCTACTACCCACACAGCAAAGGCAACAAAATAATATCACTAATGTGCAACCCAGGAGTTGAACCCCCAACCCCATGTAAACTCCACACGCCCCTTACTACTAGACCAACAACTTCTTTATATCATATTTTAACCAAATTAATTTAAGAAGCCTACTATCTAGAACCAAGGGCCTTATTCATTTAAAATAAAAAAATTTTGCTAAAGCCTAGGTTTTAACCCAGCACTTTCCACACTTCTTTGGGCACTTAACTACTGAAGCAAACAGATAGTCATGCCACTTTCTTGCACAACTAAGCAGTTATGTGCAGACTCCTAACTGTTTCCATACTCAAGGCCCAAAACACCTAGGCCCAAATTGAGGGCATTACAATTCACCCATCCTTAAAGAAATTTCATCCCTGAAATTTCCATTAGTCAGAACGGTCACATAACATAGACTACACTGTCACGCTCCCCCCTGCGCACTCTGATTCCAAACTTGGTATATGGCTAGGCGATGAGAACCCAACTCGAGCACCTCTACGGCCTCTACCATGGCCTCTTGTACCTCGTTTGTGCATACCTCTTATTCTCATTTTCTATGCGCATTTTATCTAAATTGGCAGTTTTATGCAAATCAGTTTACAGTTTCAGTTGTTTATTAACAAATGTTTTATGAAAAAAATTAATCTTAGAGTTTGTTTTCGTAGAACGCAGTCTTACTATAGTTTTGGTTTACCCTAAACAGAATATTTTAGTACAGCCCACTGCCTATAGTAATCTCTATATTTCAATTTAAACAAATAAAAGTTTCAGAGGACTTACAGAATTGGTGTCGGAGACTCGGTGTACCGCACGTTCATCAAAACATTTCAAGTGCTTCAAATCATTTGAAATAATTCCTTCAGGAATTCAAATTTAAAGACCAATCCACAGCCAAGTTTTGCAACATGGCTCTTATACCACTAAATGTACCACCTCAAACTCGGCCTAGATGTTATGGCTGAATCTAGCAGTGTCACATTGGAGTGCGAAACGAAAAAACCTCGATGACATTGGAAACCTCAAAATTATTTAGTCAAACAATAATTTCAAAACGAGTTGTTCATTTCCAAAACGCGTGTCATTGACGAGATATTTAATTTTAAAACGCGATATCGTTTGGAAAGCCAAATCTTTATTTAGTCTCTTTGTGTGATCTAAAAGAACAATTAAAAATCTTGTGTTATTGTCAAAAGTACTTTCTTTTAAACGTTATTAATTGAAAATCTCATTTGTAGAGGAAACTTATCTTTTGAAAACAGTTGCGTAAATGTGGTGTCTTTGAAAAACAGTTGCCTTTTGAAAAACCTGTCTTTTTACTACATCTAGCAGTTTATAAAAACAGAGTAATAAAACTCAAATTAAAAATAAAGTCTAAAAAATTCCTTATTAAAATAAAAATGCCCATAATAATGTACTTATAAATTAAAAGCTGAAAATGGAAGCTAATGCGGTTGTGTGGCCACCGTCGAGTCCTTTGCAGCACCGACCCGCCTATAACTAGGGATTACCTATACAGTTAAAGCAAACATGGTGAGTTTATGAAAACTCAGTGTGTAATCACCTAATATAAAACCAGTCAGACATACAGAATGCAGTAACAGTCTGGGCCTGAGCCCATTATAGAACAATATCAGGTGGACCTTAGCCCATTATAGTAGCAGAATCAGAAACAGAATATATCTGGGCCTAAGCCCAAAAGAGTATCAGTGACAGAGCAGAAATACAGACAGAAATCCCATCCCAATCCAGCCAGACACATCACTCCGTCCCGCCAGTCACACCATGTTGGGATAAAATCGACCCACCCAGCCAGACACACCAAGATTAGCACCGATTCCAGCACCAATAAGTATCCCAACAAAGCTTCCAGTAAATAGGATGGGTAAAAGCCTTAAACAGGATGGCTATAAGCCATAAATAGAGAACACTTCTTCTGTCCATAATAACCCATCCCTATATAAAATGTCATATCATAATATCATAAGTGTATGCAACATGTCAAGCCTGATTACAGAATATATATCACAGGCAAATCAATCATTTTACATTTAGGGCATAACGGTCATTTTCATCAAAATGGGTCTAGGCACACTTACCGACCCATCAGAAGGCCCATATCCATCTCGGGTGACTCGTGTAACCTCCACATACATAACAGTGTCTAAGGACCCAAGGCCCATTATGCGGCCCATGTGGGCCCACACACCCATGTGGCCCACTATGCCCAGAAACGACCTTAGCCATATGTGTAACACAGTCGAGTCCAATATTCTCACATGTCCTTGGAATTTATCGTGTGGAGCCCACGAGCCCATTGGGCCCACATGGCCCACTTCGGCCCAACGTGGTCCAAAAGGGCCCAAGCCCATGAGATCGCTCTTGGTGGCCTCTATAGTCATACGCCCATGTTTTTGGTTTACCTCACGTTAGATCGCAGGCTCGTGTGGCATTAATGCCGAACTTTTTGGCTTTTTGACTTTTTTCCTTCCACGGTTAATCAGTGTGAGTACACACCTATTGCAAACGCTTGCGAAAAGCCTTCAAGCACCAACCAATAATCAATTACAAGATTCGATTAATAGGATAACAAACGGGCGAAGCAAACCTTAATTCGAACACTTATACATCAAATATTACCTATCACTTGGCTAAATCAGTCGATTGTGGCTTGCCCACTCGATCTAGTGATTCGTGCAACCTCTCTACCGCACCCTGGCAGAAAATCCTTAACAGCTGACACTTTACGCTGCTTAAATCTGGAGGCAGGGGCTACGTGTCCATCTTTAGTTGCCACCCTTCCTAAACCCCCTTAATATAACCACTACTCGCGACTATTGATGTTCTTTTATGCGATAAATTATCAGAAACCCCATCACTCATCGAGAGTTCTAGCAACCCAAATAACACGCGCAAGAGAAGGGAAAAAGAATCTGTAAAATGAGATCGAACTATTCAGCTTAAGTAGTGAGAAAAACAACAAGAGACACAGAGAGAGCCAGAAGGTTCGAGTGCACTCACCGCTTGTCAAAGAAATAATTTGCCAAAAAGAAACAACAACACCAATAGTAGAGTAAGGGGGTAATCGGCCAAAGCTGAGAGAAAGATATGAAAATCGGCTAAGTACCCAAACAGGATGAAAGAAAATAATTAGAAAAATAGGGTAGAGAGTAATCGGCCTAAGTACCACTAATTTAGAAAGCCAACTGAAAGAAAAAAATAACCAGACAACAAATAAGGAACCGGTTAGAAGAAGGAAGGGAAAAAGAGAATCGGCACAGAGAGATAAATAAGAGAAAATGGCTTTCAGCTCAAACAAGAAGAAAAGAATTAGGAGGGAGAGTAGAGTGAAGAATTGGCAAAACAAAACCGATTGAGAGTAGAAGGGAGAAGTACTCAGCCAAAAAGAAAAAGAGGCACGTCTCATAGAAGAGTAACGAAAGAACAAACAAAATTCGGTAGTCAGAAGAATTGAGAGAGAAAATAGGTGTATTCGGCTAAGCAATGAAGAGAAAAGAATTCGCAAAGTGCAAAAACTGAGATAAATGCCAACAATATGACACTCCAAAACAAAATGCTATAATCAACCTTAGAGAGAACAAAATGAAAACAAAATTAACTGAACCCCAAAGTGAATTGCTTAGCCGAAACTTGAGTGCCTCCAACTCAAATTCGGCACAACCCCACTAAACCTCAAATTCCCCTTTTTCCTCCTAAAAATTCTACTAATATCCCTCCACAAACTCTCCAACCAACCAATTCAAATTCCACCACAATTCTCCTAGTTTTTTGCCCACCTTACTTCTCAAATCACTCCAATCGACCAATTCAACAACCACCTCAACTCTATAGTTTTCTAGTCAAACTCTACTACCCATACAGTAAAGGCAACAAAATAATATCTCTAATGCGGAACCCAGGACTTGAACCCCAGACCCCTTGTAAACTCCGCACGCCCCTTACTACAAGACCAACAACTCCTTTATATCATAATTTAACCAAATTAATTTAAGAAGCCTACTATCTAGAACCAAAGGCCTTATTCACTTAAAATAAAAAGATTTTGCTAAAGCTTAGGTTTGAACCCAAGACTTCACACACTTCTCTGGGCACTTAACCACTAAAGTAGACAGACAGTTATGCCACTTTCTTGCACAACCAAGCATTTATGTGCAGACTCCTAACTGTTCCCTTGCTCAAGGCCCAATACTCTTAGGCCCAAATTTAGGACGTTACATAAATAGAGGGGTGAGTTTACGAAAACTTAGTGTGTACCCCCTAAACGAACAAACAATCAATCATACATTAGACAAATGCAGTCTGGGCCTAAGCCCGTTACAGTAACAGTTCAGTTTCAATTAGGGCCTAAGCCGATTCTAGTATCCGTATCAGTGTGGGCCTTAGCCCATTACAGTAACAGTAACAGTACAGATATGCAATCAGAAATCCTAACCAATCCAACCTCTACACTCCAGTCCGTCTGGCCTTACACTCCATGTGGGGATAAAATTAACCCACCCATCTCTACACTCTAAAAATTAGCACAGGTTGCAGCACCAAACAGTATTTGCAGCAGAGCTGCCAGTACAGTACATTTCCTCTAATCATAAGAATCCCATCCCCATGCAACATGTCATGCATCATATCATAATATCATACATCGATGCAACATATATATAACGTGGCATGCTAAAATACAGTTATACATAACATAAAGCCATAATAGTCATTTTATCTCATAGGGTTATAACAGTCATTTTATCAGTTTGGGGTCTAGGCATACTTACTGACCCATCAGTAGGTCCACAGTCATCTCAGGTGACCTATGCAATGTTAATAGTCAAACAGTGAAACTGGGCCCAAGACCCATTATGCGAGCCCATGTAGGCCCACACGCCCATGTAGTCCACAAAGCCCAAAAATGACCTTGACCGTGCGAACTACACAGCCTGGTCCAATATCTTCCACACATCTGTGTGGTTTACCCGTGTGGCGCCCACAAGCTTGTTGGGCCCACATGGCCCATTTCGGCCTAAAATGGCCCAAAACAGCCTAATCCTATGAAATCGCTCATGGTGGCCTCTACGATCAAGCGCCCACGTTTTATATGTTTGAATTACCATAAGAGCGAGCACACGCTCGTTTAGCATCAATTGTCATATTTTCCAGCTTTTGGCCGATTTACGATGGTAGCAATATGATTACACACCTGTTTGCGAAAACGTGTGACTAGCCCACGAGTACCAAACCCTACATTTAATTGAGGTAATCCATTAGTTGGTTGACAATAGAGTTAACAATCGCTTCTCAAAATAGAACCCAAAATACCGTTAACACTTGCCTTGATTGAGTAGATGTGGCTTAGCCCACTAAAACCGTTGACCACGATTGATTACAAACTCCATGACCAATATCTGCGTTACAAGCGAATTTTTATTAATTAGGATTGTTTAAACACATGGCTTAAGTCCACATATGATAACTTACAGTAACTCAGAGCCCAAAAGTAGGGAAACGAGCATTCAGCCTACACCCAAGGATGTAAGACAAAATACTCAAGTTGAACACACTGACTAAGAATATAGTTAACTTTGTTCGTGTGACGAGAGCAAGGTTCTGAACGCTTTAATACTACTCGGAAACTCCTTCACTTCTCAAGAAGTTCTAGAAACCGAAAGGAACACCACACATAAGGAAAAGGAGACGAGAATCGACCATAAGAGAATACAGTATTTGTAACACCCCTAACCCATATCCATCGCCGGAGCAGGGTTACAAGGCGTTACCACACATCACAGACGAATAACACTTAAATTCCACACATTAATAATAATCATTTCCAATTGAGCTTATAACATTTAGTTAGACAATCGATATTTGTGACTATGGGCATGATATTCAAAAATTATAAACTTTTCAGTTTATAGAAACAATTATGAGTTTAACAACAATTTAATCAAACATATGACATTTAGCAAATAGTGACCTTATTCTTATGGCCAGTGGTCGAATGTACTAACTTAGTAGCAAACATATTTACTGCAACCTATCACCTTAATTTACTATATAGCAATCTATCCAATGTTCTAGTATATCTATTCATAAAACATATTACACGTTGGTCACCATTGAAAGCTTATAACTAATTCATTCAACCCTACACGATAGCATGATATTTAACTTACTTAACCTTTTGAGCACATTTACCAAAATAACAAGCCATATGTATATAAGTATATACCTGAACTGAATATGACACCCAACCAAAACATTTTTCAAACATCGTGTCATTCATGGTACTTAACCAAACAAAATGAATAAGCCATTTTTGCATGGCTTTAATATATATATACAAACACAAAATATGACTTGTTTCAAAAAGAAGAGTTAAGCCTATACATGCCATCTTTCAAAACTATAGACTTTTAACGGTACCAAAAAGAGTGACGATAGTATGGATGACTTGAACTTGAATCCCTGAGCTTGTAGCTTTCAGAAGAGATCTATAACAGAGTAACAAAGACACTAGGAGCAAGCTAATTAGCTTAGTAAGTCTTAAGTAAAATAACAGCTTAACCTAATTAAACATATGAATCACGTACTCAAGATCTAAGTATAATATCATTTGACCGAATAGGCCTAACCACAATTGTACACATTTACATTGACATCTCATTTACTAAGAATTTGGAATCACATAATCACATCATCATATAAACAAAGTCATTCATTAATTCAACTCAATAGAGTTAATTTAAGGCACCGTATCAACATTTAATTCCATAAGGCCGAATATGCATAATCACTTACATGCACTAATATCGAGTCATTCGATTAAATTCAAATTCATTTAGACATGAACATTTCAAGTTCTCAATGCCAACCTTAATTCACCCGAATTAAGCTCTAATATAATACCATTTCCACATTTAAACATTCCATCTTTATTCGTAACCACATGCATAGTTAATATACTTCTATGAATAATTTCACATGAACCAAATGTTTACAAATAAACATATTCAAAATCCAATTCGAATCATTCTCACATAAGTAGGTAAGTATCACATACCTGGGCCACTTAATATGTAATGTGAATTCAATTTGTCATCTTAACATAGGATCTCGTTGTCATAAACTTTTATTAAATTCACCGGCACTTGGCCTGCTAGGTATCAAACCCGAGTTTCATCACTGGCTCAAAGCCTGCTAGACTTTTTAAGTCTGAAAATTACTTCACCGGCATTACGCCTGCTAGGCTCAAGGCCCGATATCATTTCATCGGCATTACGCCTACTAGGCTCAAGGCCCGATATTATTTCACCGGCATTACGCCTGCTAGGCTCAAAGCACGAATATTACATTACAAAAATCATTTCACATGTTCTTTCATACTTTCACAACTTATGCTTCAACTTCACATATGGCCGAACATATACATTTGTACAAAGGCATTACATTCGCATTCCATACGTCAATTACATTCGGCAATCACACATAAATAATAATAATATCATTCTCTTAGCTATTTTCATTTAATCGCTAATCATATAAAATCAAGTTCAACACTTAAAAACTTACCTTGAATGTCGTTGAACGACTACAGATCAGCTATTCAGTTAGTTTAGCTTTTCCCTTATCCAAAATTGGCTCTCTTTGCTCTTGAGCTAAATTAAACAAATTTAATTTATCACAAATCCATTAATCATGCATCTAATTCGATTATTCTATATTTCGTTCACATCAAGAAACACAACTAGTACTCAACAATCCATTCGGCAATCATATACATAAAATAAAATATCAAGTATTTGTAAGTCACATTCGAACACTCCATTACACATTCACTTGTTCATTTCTTTCTTTTATAACACGAGCATAACTCATTTGTTCATCGACACATTCGGCACAATGTAACCTTATAACTATTTCAACTCAACATTTTTGGCCACTTTCAACTAAATCATATATTCAATCATTAATTTAGTTCGTTTGTCCACCTTTGGTAAATTCATTATACATAAAAAAATATTACTGTAACACCCTGAATTTGGGTCTAGAAGAATTGGGTTTTGAAGTTTGGGATTGAATAAATGGAAACCTGAATAATTGAAAAGTTTTAAATATTATCGTTTAAGAAAAAATTATTTTGAATTACTATTAGAAAATTCTTACTGAATTTATTATTACTGATATTTTAAATTCTTACTGTATCTATTGATGTTTTTAAATTTTTATGAAAATTATAAATTATTATTATTATTATCATTATAATTATTAGATACAAATATGTTTATAAAATTATTGTTGTTAATTTAGTGTTCAAATTAAAATATTATTAGAAAATTTTACTGTATTTATTTTTACTGATTTATGAAAATTATAACTATTATTATTATTAAGAAAAAAATTACTGTATTTGAAATTTTTATAAAAATATATTTATAAAATTATTATTGTTATTATTTTTATTTTTATTACTTATATAAAAATATATATGACATTAGTACTAATTTTGTGTTTAAATTCAGTTTTTAAATGAATTTGGAAGTATTTAAAGTGTGGGAAAAATTTTGGTTCAATCCAAGACCTTAGCAAAGAAATTAGTTTTTGTTTGTTAGGGGAACTGGTCAATAAGGCTTTAATAATTAAGTTGGCTAAATTTGTCACAAAGGGAAGTCTGGTTCAATGGCAGAGGCGCTAGGGGGTTGTTGGAGTGCCTAGGTTCAAGGCACGGTGTACGCATAAGTTGTTTTTATTTTTAGAAGCCAGGTCGCGCTTAAGTAAGGGTTAAAAGGAGTTGCTGGCGAAATATGCCACAAAAAGGCTTGTGGTGCAGCGGCAGCAGTGCGTTAGCCACACCACGAGGCCCTGGGTTCAAGCCACAATGCGCGCGAGACGTTTGGTTTTTTTTTTTAAAGGTGGGCTAGGACTTCAGCAGGTATAGGTTAAGATTAATTGCGAGCATATTATATTAAAGAGGAACACTTGGTGCAGTGGCCAGCAGCAGGTTGTGAAGCACAGGGATGGAAGCAGGTCTGGAGTTTGAGTCTCGCCTCGCACGCGGAAGGTAGAATTTTGCTGCACGCGTGGGGAAGGAGTTGGAGTCCGATCGGGACTCCTCTTAGCAGCAGGATGGAGCGGTCGAAGCGGCATGGAGTGCTACTGATTTGGTGGGGGGATTTGGATTCATCCAAATCCAATTGTTGCTAAAATCAAGGAAAGAAATTGAAAGCAATTTAATTTATTTTGGATAGATTCTAAATCGGTGGCAGCAAAATTTAAGGATAATTAAAGGAATTTCAAAAGGGATGGGAAGCTTGCTTATAGGAATCGGTTCTTTTAATTTTATTGCCTTTAATGAATTATTTTCCTATTCTTTTTGGTTCATCTTTTCTTCATCAATAGTAACCGAACCCATCTTTTTCCACCCTTCTTTCCTTCCTTTTTTCTTCATTATTTTTTTATCTCCTCTTTTCTATTATTTCTATTTCCTCTCTTTCTCTTTTCTTCATCAATCCTTCTCAAAAGACCATAAGCCAAATCCTCTAGAGGTCAAATCTTTTATCTTTTCTTTTAGCCAAAACCTTCATGACTTATGGTGTTTCAAGAGCCGACTATAGAGTGTAAACGTGGCAATTCTCATGTTCGTGATTGGAGCTATTGTGGATCGGGATTAGATCATTATCTAGGAGCACTTGTTTGGTAGAATAACGTTGTGTGAGGCATAAGGGCGATCAGTCAAGGAGTGTTGCGGAGTAGCACTTGGGGAGCATCTGGCTCTAGTGGTTGGAAGTCAAACAAAAGATAATCGCGTGGAAGATCTCGTTATTAATCATCGTAAATCAGGTGTGTACCGAACCCTTCTTTAGTCTAATTCGGCAAAGGCCAATTAACCGAAAAGTTGGTATTATGTGGGCTTATGAGTGTGCGAATGCTCACAAGATGATTAGAAATCGTGAGATCTGTAACCGTAAGTGGTAAGTTAGTTGAGTGTGCAATTTCACGCACCTCGGTAAGTTGGGTCTCGATGGGTCGAACATGGGCTCATGGGCTTTTGGGCCCATTAGGTAAAAATAGGTAATAAGTATGTTCTGTTAGACTGTAGGATTGAAACTGCTAAAATCGGTAACTGAATATGAAACTTGGACAAAATGGGCTTAATTTACTAATAGGTGCTATAGGGCCCGTTAGGGGTTTTAGGGCCCAGTAACTGGAACTTGTTAAAAACTGTTAAATTGACTGCTAAGACGGAAATAATGATTGTTAGTGACTGTAACATGCTTGAAACTTATGACAATAGTGTAAATGACTAAAATACCCTTTAGGGTGCGAAATTACCATTTTATCCCTAGGTGTAAAATGACCATTATACCCCTAGGGCTGAATCTGACTGAATTGCATGATTTACTATTTCTGTTTACTGTATGCCATATCATGATATCTGTTGCATGGGGTTTGGGTTTATGATGGAGGAAGCGTTCTGGCAGCCTCGCTGCAATCTGGTGGCCTCGCCACATATATATCTGTTCTGGTGGCCTTGCCACATATATCTGTTCTGGTGGCCTCGCCACATATATCTGTATCTGGTGACTCTGTCACAATATCTGTTCTGGCAGCCTCGCTGCAAATTCTGTAGTGTGTAGCGGTTGGGTGGGTCGAGTAGCTTCCCCACATGGTGTGATGGTTGGTATAGGTGGTGTGTAGCGGTTGGATGGGTTGAGTAGTCTCCCTACATGGATCATGGGCTTGCATTCATGCATTGTTATCATTAATACTGTTCTGTTACTATAATGGGCCTATGGGCCGTACTGCTATCTGAAAAGGGCTAAGGCCCAGTTTACTATTATCTGAATAGGGCTTCGGCCCAGTATCTGACTGAGATTGGTTTAGGCTTAGGCCCAATAGGCTTGAGTTGACTTGGGCTTTGGATGGGCTTCTGTACACACTGAGTTTTCCAAACTCACCCCTTCTTCTTCCATCCTCGCAGGTGAACTTAAATTGGTGGACTTGGAGCTAGGAGGGATTCAGAGTGGCCACTTGGACTGGACTGATGGTTTAAATCAAGTTAATTATTTCAGTTTAATCTTAATTACTTTTATTTTGATTTTGGGTTTGTAATAAGGGCCTTTTAATAATTTTTAATTTGTTTTAGCTTAAGTATGGTATTATATAAATTGTTCTTAATGGGTTAGCTTTAGGGCACGGTTTTATAAACGCTACTTGTTTTCAAAATATCTCAATAAGTAGAGCAAAGCTTCCGCAACGTAAATGTTTTTCACAAATGTATATCTTCAATACATTTAAACTTAGTTTGTTCGTAGACAAATCACAAGGTTAAAGTGTGGCAATGGATGTGTGCATGTCTAGGAGTAGATCTAGGAAGAGCTTGGTACTTAAGCAGTCTAAATGACTCACCTCCTCTTCTCTTGAATCCTACCTGGTGCATAGTATCCATTCACTTTCAGCCATGACAAAGAGAATCTGATTTTCTGATAACCTAAACTGTTTTTAAAATAACATATTTTTCGCAAGTACAGATGTTTACGAGTTTTCAAAATTTCCCATAAGATTTAATAAGGTTGTTTACAATGTTTTGATGATTACAATGTATCACGTTTTGATAAAGCTAAGGTTTTATGCAAATTTTCTGACAAAAGTTTCTAAACATTACGAAGGGTGTTCAATGAAAACATGGTTTTCGAAAAACACTTCAATGTGACACACCAGACTTGGCCGTAACGTCTGGGCTGGGTTTGGGGTGTTACAATTACATCTTACCTTAAGTCATATTTGGCATTCACCTTATAAACATAGGTTTATCCATTTCCCTATTGGACTAAAATCACAATCAACTCCAATTTAACATTTCCCTTGTACACTCCCTTAAGACCGAATGCACATATAACCTTTAGGAAAATTACAAAATTTACACTTTAATAAATTATATATATATCAATAGGCTAAATATCCATTAACTAAATATTTGCAAAATTCATTTACACATTCGACATTTTGCTTAAAATTTCTCTTCCCACTAACACATATACGGCAAGCTCAAATTCATTTCACCACAAATGCATTCAATGTAACGCCCTGATTTTTGGGATTTTTCGGGTTTTGTGAATTTTAGTGAAGTTTTAAAATTTTGGTGTTTTGAAGGTTGAAAATGTATGTACATGTGTTAGTGGGCCTTTAGAAGGCCCAAGCTTAAGTTAAAACCCGATAAAATATTAAGTTGTATTTTCAAGTGAAAGGGGACTAGGTTAAGTGGGCCTTTAAGAAAAACCGTGTAAAATATGTCACAAAGGGAGCCTTGGTAAAGTGGCAAGGTGGTGCTACTAAGCTCCTAAAAAAGTGGCGCCTAAGTGGGTATTCAAGGACAAGGGTTCGAGTTGCAAGGTAAGCGTAGTGTTCTTTTTAATTTTTAGGCATGTGCCGGGCATGTGACTAATTTAAGTAGGAATTTTGGCAAGGGCTTTTAGGGACTTGGGTCGATTACTCAAGTGTGATATTAGGGTTACGTCTTTTTCTATTTTCTGTCATAAGAATTAGGGTTAGCCACCTTAGGAATTATTTCTCTCTTCTACTGTCAGAAAAGCCGAAATTTGCCTCCCTAGGAAGCTCATAGCCGAATTCTTTCTCTCCACCTCTACCATTACTTTTCTTCACTTTTCTTCTTCCTCTTTGATTCATTCCTTAGCCGAAACCCCCTCATTCCCTCATTCATCTTCTCTTTTGATCACACCCTCCATAAAATCACCATAATCAATTTCCTTAAAAAGCTGAAATCCCGAAAAGAACTCACCTTTGTGCCGAATTTCCTAAGCCAAGATTCCTCAACTTTCTTTCATTCTTTTGGCCAAATCTCACTCCTTCTACACTCTAAATCCCTGTCGACAACACCTATACTAAACTTCCCACACCGAATCATCTTCTTCCTTACCTTTCTAAAAGCTGAAATCACCATTAGTTTAGGGAGATAGCCGAAAATTTCAGATCTCAGAGATAAGGGTTCTACTAACATTTAAGGGTTAGATCTACTTCAGATCTGAGTTAGAGGCAAGGTAAAAGCAGTGGTAAGTGGTTATCAACTCAGATCTTTAAGATATTTCATACTTTGAAAAAGTCGAAAGTCCCTAAAGTTAGGGAGGTTGTCGATTTAGTCTGTTAGTGATTTAAAGTAGTATTTTGGTTCTTTTTCGATGTTAGTTAGCAAGGAAGGTGATCAAGCAAGGAGTGGAAGGCATCGGTATCATCAGATCTAGATCTAGTGCATCTAAAACGACAGAGGTAAGTTTTCATGGCCATTAAGGGTGTGGCTGAATATGGTAAGGGATTTTGGTTGTAGTTTTTCATAGATCTACTGATTAGTCACTTAGATAATGGATTGTAGGAACAGACGTGTAGGAAATCTCGTCAGTGGAACTGCAAAACAGGTGTGTGTTTCGAACACCCTTCAATGCTCAAATCGGCAAAAGCTAAAAAGCTGAAATGCCAAAATTCTGGCATTTCGAGAGCTTGTGAGCGTGCGAATGCTCTCAAGTTGGTAGGAGAAGGTTGGTTTTGGAATCGACACTGTCAGGTGGGCTGACCGCAGAATTTTGGGCGCTACGGTAAGTTAGGCCTCGGTGGGCCGAATATGGGCCCAATGGGTAATTTGGGCCCAGTTGGGTAAAAATAGGTTTAAAGGAAATAATATGGATTACAGGCATAAAAATTGTTAAAACAAGATAATGGATTGGAAATTAAGGCTTAAATGGGCCTAATGGGCTAAAATGGCATGGAAGAGCCCATTAGGGGTTTTAGGGCCTAAGGGCTAAAACTGATAAACTGAATTAAATGAGTTTCTGTAACAACCACTGTAATAGTAGAGGCTGTAATAATAATAAAAACTATAATAAGAGAACAAAATTACTGAAATACCCTTAGGGTGAGAAATTACTGATTTACCCCTAAGTATAAAATTACCATTATACCCCTAGGGCTAAAATCGAATGTACTGCTTGATATGACTGTTACTGTTACTGCATACCATGATATGTATTTGTTGCATCGGTTGGGTTTTATATTGGAGGAAGTGTGAGTGGCACTGCCACGTTACTGAAAGGGGCTATGCCTCGTACTGTTTCTGAAAGGGGCTTTGCCTCATATACTGTTTATCTGAGCAGCCATGCTGCGACTGTGGTGTGTGGGCTGGATGGGTCGTGTTATTCCCCACATGGTGTGTTGGCTGGTACGGGTGGTGTGTAGCGGTTGGTGGGTTGAGTAGTCTCCCCAATTGGGTTGCATTCATACCGTTATACTGTAATGTACTGTTATGGGCCTATGGGCCAAACTATTATCTTAATAGGGCTTCGGCCCAGTATCTGACTGAGACTGGTTAGGGCTCAGGCCCAGTGGGCTCGAGCCAATATGGGCTTTGGATGGGTTCTGCACACACTGAGTTTTCCCAAACTCACCCTTCTCTTTCCATCCTTGCAGGCGAGCCCTAGATCGTGACTTGGTTGCTGGGAGGGATTCAGAGTGGCCACGAGGACTGAACAAGGTTTAAAATCAATTTTACTACTTTATATTTCTAATTATCGGTTTCTACTTTTAAATTTGTTTATGGGTTGTAATAAGGCCACTATGACTGTTTTATTTGGGGTTTTCAAATTGCTTTACTTTGATTACAAATAACACACATATTTTCAAAAAGTAAATGAACGTTTTCTTAACCAACCTGTTACTACAAAAGACTAAGCAAGATAATAAGGTTAAAATGAATCGCTTAACAAATGGAATAGAGATTAAGTTGAAGAATTATTCAAACGGGAATTTCCAAAAATCAAGCATTGCTTTTCAAACTCACCATCGGACTTAGTAAATAGGGCGGCGTAGGATAGTCTAGGTGACGTAGCACACCGAACATGGCCGTAACGTCTGGGCCGAGTTCGGGGTGTTACATTTAGTGGTATCAGAGCCCAGTTGCAACAACTCGGCTGTGGATCGGGTCCAAAAAGGGTTTTCAAAAAAAATTTTAGAGTCTAGAAGGGTATTTTTGGAAAATCAAATTTTTGGTTTTAAAAAGGTTTTTTTTCCTTCATATTGTAGTTTTAAAACAAGTTGTTTTGAAACATTGATTTTTAAGAGGCCTCAAACTATTTGATCTGATAAATCAGAAAGTGGCACACTGAATCCCCGGCACCAAGTTGTAAGTATTTTTTGCCTTAACTTCTGTACTGTACTGAAAATAAAACTGTAGATAGTACTGAGCCTTGGATATGATACTATAGGTGAGCTAGTATTAAGGCTATAAAACTGAAACTGTAGGGTAGGCTAAACCCTAGGAAACTGAGATAGTAGCTAGGCTACGATCGCGCAAACACAACTCTGAAATTTTATCTGTTCATAAGATATTCTGTAATAAACAACTGAAACATTAACTGATGTCATAAAATTCAAAAATCAGATAATCGATATGAGTACAAGAGCTGCTCGTGGACGAGGCCGTGGATGAGGCCGAGTTAGTGCTCAAGCTGGATCGTCGTCTTCTGAGCATATGCCAGCTGGAGAGGCACGACCACCGGTTGAGGATAATGGCCCGTACGATCGGGTCGTAGGGGACGACGCTCTGTCCCAGGCCATGCTGAGAGTTCTGAAAAGGGTGGCTAGAGCCAATATTGAGGCCATGAATAGGGGGTCCATTTCTGAGCGACTCTGGGCTAATGGAGCGAAAGTTTTTAGGGGCATATCTGGAGTAGCCCCGAATGTGGCTGAGTATTGGCTGGAAGCCACGGAGTGAATTATGGATGACTTGGACTGCTTAGTGGAGCAGAAGTTAAAAGGAGCGGTATCGTTGCTGAGGGACGAGGCGTATCAATGGTGGATCACCGTGAGAGAGGGTACCCCAGTTGAGAGGGTAACCTGGGAATTGTTCAAGCAGTCTTTCAAGGTGAAATATGTTGGGGCTAGTTATGTGGATACACGAAGGAAGGAATTTCTGAACCTGACCCAGGGTAGTAAGACTGTGGCTGAATATGAGGCAGAATTTCTACGACTAAGCCAGTATGCTAGCGGTATTGTTTCCACCGAATATGAGCGCAGTGTTCGGTTTGAGGATGGCTTTAGAGATGAGCTGAGAGTTTTGATAGTGCCGTAGAGGGAGCGCGACTTCGCTGCACTGGTGGAGAAGGCTAAGATAGCCGAGGAAGTGAAGCAAGCTGAAAGGCAGAATCGCGATAGGGATCGCAACCGTTTTAAAAGAGATTCTGGAACATCAGGAGCTGCAAACCAAATTTTAAGAGGGCTGGAGTAGAAGAACCAGTGCGAGCTGTGCCAGTGAATGTTGTTAGACCACAGGCTTGTGGAGACTGTGGTAGAGTTCATCGAGGAGAATGCTGGAAACGCAGTGGAGCTTGTTTTCATTATGGGTCTAAGGATCATCAGGTTAAGGACTGCCCATAGAAGCCAGCTCAGGCTCAAGCTGTTGATCAAAGGGTTGCTTAGCCTGCGTGAGGAGGACTGCCACCGCCAAGGGGCCGTGGTCAAGGTAGATGAGGCAATGGTTATGGACGTGGTCATGGAGCACCTGGCAAGGGTGATGGTAATGCTGAGGCTCGTCAACCAGCCTTAGTGTATGCTACTCGCCGTCGCGAGGAGGGTGATGCACCTGATGTTATAACTGGTACGTTCTTAATATCTCATACACCATATACAGCTTTAATTGATGTGGGTTCGACGTATTCGTATGTTGCTTGTGAAATTTCTGGGTCGTTGGGTGTGCATTTTGAGGAGACTGTGAGTGGGGTCACAGTAGTTAGTCCTTTAGGTCACTCTGTTAAAATAGACAAACTATTTAGGGAAGTGCCTTTAGAGACTTAGGGTTGGATCTTTACTGGAGATTTAATGGACCTACCTTTTGGAGAATTCGACTTGATTTTGGGCATGGACTAGTTAACCAAGCACAAGGCAACGCTGGATTGTGCAGCCAAAAGAAAGGTATTGAGAACAACCGAAGGCGAGGAGGTGATGGTTATTGGTGAACGTAGAGACTATTTGTCCAATGTGGTTTCTGCCTTAAGGGCTGAAGGGTTGATGCGCAAAGGTTGTGAAGCATACTTGGCGTTCGTAAGTCAAACTGAACCCGAAGGGGTGACAGTGGAGACAGTGAGGACTGTTAATGAATTTCAAGATGTATTTCCTGAGAAGCTTCCTGGATTACCTCCTAATCAAGAAGTGGAATTTGGGATCGATCTGTTGCCTAGAACAGCTCCAGTGTCCATTGCGCCTTACAGAATGGCACAAAGGAGCTAGTGGAATTGAAAGCCCAGATTCAAGAGTTGTTAGATAGGGGCTTCATTAGACTGAGTGTGTCTCCGTGGGGAGCACCGGTGTTGTTCGTGAAAAAGAAGGATGGAACGATGTATATGTGCATCGATTATCGCTTGTTGAACAAACTGATGATAAAGAACAAGTACCCTCTGCCGAGAATAGACGATTTGTTCGACCAGCTTCAAGGAGCTTCTGTGTCTTCCAAGATCGACCTTCGATCTGGATATCATCAGTTAAGGGTAAAGGAGGTGGATGTGCATAAGACGGCATTTAGAACTCGCTATGGTCACAACGAGTTTTTGGTTATGCCATTTGGATTGACGAATGCACCAACAGCTTTTATAGATTTAATGAACCGAGTATTTCAGCCGTACTTGGACATTTCGTGGTCGTCTTATTGACAATATATTGGTGTATTCGGAAACAAAGGAGAAGCATGACGAGCATCTTCGAATTGTTCTGCAAGTTTTGAGGGAAAAGCAGCTGTATGCGAAATTTAGCAAGTGCGAATTCTGGCTTCGAGAAGTGACTTTTCTGGGTCATGTTGTTTCTGCTAAGGGGATTAGGGTAGATCCTCACAAGATTGAGGCAGTCTTGGACTGGAAGCCGCCAAGGTCTGTATCAGAAGTTCGTAGTTTTCTGGGTTTGGCAGGTTATTATAGAAGGTCTGTTGAGGGGTTTTCTATCATCGCGGCTCCGTTAACGAAATTGTTAAGGAAGGGAGTAGCCTTTAATTGGACTGAGAGGTAGCAAGAAGCTTTTGACAACCTAAAAAAGGTGTTGACTGAGGCGTCAGTATTGATTCAGCCGGAATCTGGGAAGGACTTTACGATTTATAGCAATGCTTCGCATGTGGGATTAGGTTGTGTACTAAAGCAAGAGGGTAAGGTGGTTGCTTATGCTTCGCGGCAGCTTAAGCCTCACGAGGTGAATTACCCTACGCATGATTTGGAGTTGGCAGCGATGGTATTTGCATTGAAAATCTGGAGACAGTACCTTTATGGGGAAAAGTGTATTATATACACTGACCATAAAAGTCTCAAATATCTGTTAACTCAGAAGAAGTTGAATCTTAGGCAACGGAGATGGATAGAGTTGCTTAAGGACTATGACTGTTCGATTGAATACCACCCTGGCAAGGCTAATGTAGTGGCTGATGCACTGAGTCAAAGGACCGTTGCTGAGTTAAAGGCCATGTTTGCTCGTTTGAGTTTGTATGATGATGGGAGCTTGCTAACAGAGTTGCAAGTAAGACCGAGTTGGACTGAGAGAATCAAAGAGTTACAGTTGAAGGATGATTCATTGATTCCTCGATTTCAGCAAGTCAAGAATGGTGAGAGTGAGGATTTTAGACTAAATTCTGATGGGGTTCTTTGTTTCCGTGGGAGAATTTGCGTTCCTAAGGACTCTGATTTAAGGCAGTTGATTTTGGGTGAGGCTCGTGGTGGACCTTGTGCTATGCACCCTGGAGGTAATAAGTTGTATAAAGACTTGTGAGAGGTTTATTGGTGGCCTGGACTTAAGCGAGAGGTGACTGAGTTCGTTGGGAAATGTTTGACGTGTCAGCAAGTTAAAGCTGAGCACCAGTTGCCTTCCGGATTGTTGCAGCCAGTGAAGATTCCGCAGTGGAAATGGGAAAGAGTAACGATGGATTTTGTGAGTGGGTTGCCTTTGACACCTTCAAAGAAAGACTCTGTATGGGTAATCGTGGATAGATTGACGAAGTCTGCTCATTTTGTACCGGTCAGAACCGATTACTCACTACAGAAGTTGGCCAAATTGTATGTAGCAAAAATTGTGCGTTTGCATGGGGTGCCAGTTTCGATAATTTTTGATCGAGACCCTAGATTTACATCTCGATTCAGGAGGAAGTTGCATGAGGTGTTAGGTATGCGATTGGACTTTAGTACTGCATTTCACCCTCAGACAGATGGTCAGTCTGAGAGGGTTATTCAAGTGTTAGAGGACATGTTGAGAGGATGTGTAATTGACTTTTGTGGTAGTTGGGAAGACTAGCTGCCATTGGCGGAATTTGCATACAACAACAGCTATCAAGCGAGTATTCAGATGGCTCCATATGAGGCACTTTATGGGCGGAGATGTCGTACTCCTATGTGTTGGACAGAGTTAGGAGAACGTAAAGTGCTTGGACCAGAATTGGTGGCAGATACTGAAAGTAAGGTTAGGCTGATTCGAGATCGGTTAAAGGAGGCGTCTGATCGGCAAAAGTCATATGCTGACCTTAAGCGTAAGGAGATTGAGTTTGCTGTTGGGGATATGGTGTTCCTAAAGGTGTCGTCGTGGAAGAAGATCTTGAGATTTAGTAGAAAAGGCAAGCTAAGTCCACGGTTTATTTGGCCTTATAGGATTCTCAAGCAGATTGGGCTAGTAGCATATCAGTTGGAGTTGCCACCAGAGTTGGATCGTATCCATGACGTTTTTCACGTGTCTATGTTAAGACGGTATCAGTCGAACCCTTCGCATATTGTACCAGTAGAGGAGATTGCAGTAAATACCGATTTGACCTTCGAGGAGGAACCTGTGGAGATCTTAGATCGTGAAGTCAAAGTCTTAAGGAGGAAGTCTGTTCCATTGGTAAAGGTGCTATGGCGTAATCATAGTAGAGAAGAAGCTACTTGGGAGCCAGAGGAGACTATGCGTCAACAATACCCTCAGTTATTTGGATCAAGTAAATTTCGAGGCCGAAATTTCTTTAAAGGGGGTAGAGTTGTAACGCCCTAATTTTAGGGATTTTTCGGGTTTTGTAAATTTTAGTGAAGTTTTAAAATTTTGGTGTTCTGAAGGTTGAAAATGTATGTACATGTGTTAGTGGGCTTTAGAAGGCCCAAGCTTAAGTTAAAACCCAGTAAAATATTAAGTTGGATTTTCAAGTGAAAGGAGACTTGGTTAAGTGGGCCTTAAAGAAAAACCGTGTAAAATATGTCACAAAGGGAGCCTTGGTAGAGTGGCAAGGTGGCGCCACTAAGCTCCTGAAAAAGTGGCGCCTAAGTGGGTATTCAAGGACAAGGGTTTGAGTTGTAAGGTAAGCGTAGTGTTCTTTTTTATTTTTAGGCATGTGCCGGGCATGTGACTAATTTAAGTAGGAATTTCGGCAAGGGCTTTTAGGGACTTGGGCTGATTACTCAAGTGTGATATTAGGGTTACATCTTTTTCTATTTTCTGTCATAAGAATTAGGGTTAGCCACCTTAGGAATTATTTCTCTCTTCTACTGTCAGAAAAGCCGAAATTTGCCTCCCTAGGAAGCTCATAGCCGAATTCTTTCTCTCCACCTCTACCATTACTTTTCTTCACTTTTCTTCTTCCTCTTTGATTCATTCCTTAGCCGAAACCCCCTCATCCCCTCATTCATCTTCTCTTTTGATCACACCCTCCATAAAATCACCATAATCAATTTCCTTAAAAAGACGAAATCCCAAAAGAACTCACCTTTGTGCCGAGTTTCATAAGCCAAGATTCCTCAACTTTCTTTCGTTCTTTTGGCCAAATCTCACTCCTTCTACACTCTAAATCCCTGTCGACAACACCTATACTAAACTCCCCTCACCGAATCATCTTCTTCCTTACCTTTCTAAAAGCCAAAATCACCATTAGTTTAGGGAGATAGCCGAAAATTTCAGATCTTAGAGATAAGGGTTTTACTAACGTTTAAGGGTTAGATCTACTTCAGATCTGAGTTAGAGGCAAGGTAAAAGCAGTGGTAAGTGGTTATCAACTCAGATCTTTAAGATATTTCATACTTTGGAAAAGCCGAAAGTCCCTAAAGTTAGGGAGGTTGTCGATTTAGTCTGTTAGTGATTTAAAGTAGTATTTTGGTTCTTTTTGGATGTTAGTTAGCAAGGAAGGTGATCAAGCAATGAGTGCAAGGCATCGGTATCATCAGATCTAGATCTAGTGCATCTAAAACGACAGAGGTAAGTTTTTATGGCCATTAAGGGTGTGGCCGAATGTGGTAAGGGATTTTGGTTGTAGTTTTTCATAGATCTACTAATTAGTCACTTAGATAATGGATTGTAGGAACGGACGCGTAGGAAATCTCGCCAGTGGAAATGCAAAACAGGTGTGTGTTTCGAACACCCTTCAATGCTCCATCGGCAAAACTCGAAAAGCCGAAATGCCAAAATTCTGGCATTTCGAGAGCTTGTGAGCGTGCGAACGCTCTCAAGTTGGTAGGAGAAGGTTGGTTTTGGAATCAGCACTGTCAAGCGGGCTGACCGCAAAATTTTGGGCGCTACGGTAAGTTGGGCCTCGGTGGGCCGAATATGGGCCCAATGGGCAATTTGGGCCCAGTTGGGTAAAAATAGGTTTAAAGGTAATAATATGGATTGCAGGCATAAAAATTGTTAAAACAAGATAATGGATTGGAAATTAAGGCTTAAATGGGCCTAATGGGCTAAAATGGCATGGAAGAGCCCATTAGGGGTTTTAGGGCCTAAGGGCTAAAACTGATAAACTGAATTAAATAAGTTTCTGTAACAACCACTGTAATAGTAGAGGCTGTAATAATAATAAAAACTGTAATAAGAGAACAAAATTACTGAAATACCCTTAGGGTGAGAAATTACTGATTTACCCCTAAGTATAAAATTACCATTATACCCCTAGGGCTAAAATCGACTGTACTGCTTGATATGACTGTTACTGTTACTGCATACCATGATATGTATCTGTTGCATGGGTTGGGTTTTATATTGGAGGAAGTGTGAGTGGCAATGCCACGTTACTGAAAGGGGCTATGCCTCGTACTGTTTCTGAAAGGGGCTTTGCCTTGTATGCTGTTTATCTGAGCAGCCATGCTGCAATTGTGGTGTGTGGGCTGGATGGGTCATGTTATTCCCCACATGGTGTGTTGGCTGGTGCGGGTGGTGTGTAGCGGTTGGTGGGTTGAGTAGTCTCCCCAATTAGGTTGCATTCATACCGTTATACTGTTATGGGCCTATGGGCCAAACTGTTATCTGAATAGGGCTTCGGCCCAGTATCTGACTGAGACTGGTTAGGGCTCAGGCCCAGTGGGCTCGAGCCGATGTGGGCTTTGGATGGGTTCTGCACACACTGAGTTTTCTCAAACTCACCCGTCTCTTTCCATCCTTGCAGGTGAGCCCTAGATCGTGACTTGGTTGCTAGGAGGGATTCAGATTCGCCACGAGGACTGAGCACGGTTTAAAATCAGTTTTACTACTTTATGTTTCTAATTATTGGTTTCTACTTTTAAATTTATTTATGGGTTGTAATAAGGCCACTATGACTGTTTTATTTGGGGTTTTCAAATTGCTTTACTTCGATTACAAATAACACACATATTTTCAAAAAGTAAATGAACGTTTTCTTAACCAACCTGTTACTACAAAAGACTAAGCAAGATAATAAGGTTAAAATGAATCACTTAACAAATGGAACAGAGATTAAGTTGAAGAATTATTCAAATGGGAATTTCCAAAAATCAAGCATTGCTTTTCAAACTCACCATCGGACTTAGTAAATAGGGCGGGTAGGATAGTCTAGGTGATGTAGCACACCGAACATGTCCGTAACATCTGGACCGGGTTCGGGGTGTTACTTCAAACTCAATGATTCCTTAACATTAAACACATTCGGCTACTAATGTAAACTAATTTAGCATTTAAGCATTAACTTCCATCATTTAACATGGAGTTTCTCAATTCAACAACTATAACCGAACACCAAGTTGTCATTTAAGTTAAAATTATCAAATCCCAAAATTAAACACAAAGTTCATACTCCACCATACTAGCCGAATGCAATTTGCTCATATTATTCACTCATAGCTTAATCTAACTAATCTATACTCACATATATTCATTCCTCAATACACAACATCAATCAACAACAATCTAACACCTTAATACTAAGGCCGAATGCTCATTTCAAGAAATTGAGCCACACAAAGCTCCCATTCATAATTTCAACTTATAATCTTATAATGTCATAGATTTTAACATCAAAATGTCTATCTAACAGTCATTCACCAATTTCTAATATCAAATTCGGGAATTCATGGCTTTATATCACCATGGCCGAACATCACATTAACAATAAAAATTCAAAGATTAAAACATGGGTTTAAGGTATAATCAGCCATAGAACTCAAAACATTAAAGAAAAATCAAACTAACATAAAATTACCTTAAATTCTTGATCTCCAAATGATCGATTATCAAAGGCCTTCCTTTTCTTATTTTTTTTCTTTTGTTTCGGCAAGAACATGAGAGAATGAGCATGAATTTTCCCATGTTACTATTACATGCATGGATATTACTTGTTAATTTACTATCTTAGCCTTATTATAATCATTTCCCTTCCACTAACACATAGCCGATTTTGTCCATGCAAATTTTGCATGGTTTAATTGCTTCATAAGTCCTCTATATTAAAAGAACATTAACAAATTGGCACTTGCACATTGTCTCACTAATTTATCTTTCATGCAATTAAGCCCTTAATTACTAAATTAGCATCCAAATGGCAGAATGAAAGCACGAAATTTTCACACATGCAATTTCACATATAATAGACATAGAATATAACATTTAATTATTTTTCTGACTCAGTTCCTTCGAAACCACTTTTTCGATTAGAGTCAAATTAGGGCTGTCACAGTATTCGGCTGTTAGCGATGTGAGAGAGGAAAAAAAAAGAGATAAGTCAAGAGCACTTACCCCAAAACTGAAACAAAAAGGGATAGAAAAGAGTGATGAGTATTCAGCCTAGGTAACAAGGTGAAAGGGAAAGATATTGAGAGGAAGAAAGGGGAAGAATCGACCAAAGTATAGTAAGCAACAGAGGGAAATAATGATCTTAAGAGAATCGATAGGAAGGGACAGAAGGCATTCGGCCAAAGGGGAAGGAAAAGAGGTACAAATAGAAAAGTAAATCGGTAGATAGGAGATTGAAGGAAAACGATAAATCGAAAGCAAAACAAAACTGAAAGTCCGAAGTCCCTAGCAGTATTAGGTATAGTAGCAAAAGGCAACAAAGAATGTTGACAAAATCGAAGTGGAGAGGAAAGAAAACCAAAAGAGAGAAAATACCCAACACAACCTTAAAAATCTCGAAAACAAATGCCAAAAACGAGAAAGAAAAAAGAAAACACCCCAAAATTGAATCCTAGAATTCAGATTCGACACTCCACCTTCTCTCCCCTCAACTTCAAATTCCCTTAATTTCCTCCTAAAATCTCTCCTCAAATCCCTCAACTGATCACTCTTCCCACAACTACTCAGTTTGAATTACACTCCACCACCACAGTGTTTCAATCAACCTCCACTACTCACACGGCAAGCAGAGCATGTAACACCCCAAACCTGACCCAAACGTTATGGCCAAATCCGGCGATGTCACATTGAAGGTATTAATTTTAAAATGACTTTGTTTAGTTAAAATTATGTTCAGTGGAAAAGTTTTTTGGTTAAAAACTTAAATTTGTGACTTAGAAAATCAAATCCTTGTAACTTGTTAAGTTATAATGAAAGCCTATGTTTTAAGAAAACGTTCACATGTTAAAGTTATTTAGAAAACCACGTTTAACTTTAAAAAATTGCTTAAGTTTGATGATTTGATAGTGGTAACAATAATAAACCCAAATGAAAAGTCAAAACGGAGATACCAGGCCTTATTACAACCCATTGAAAAACAAGTAATTAAAATAAAGTAATTTGAAAACTATTTAAAACTTCTAGTAGCTTGCAGTGTGGCCATCCCAAGTCCAACCTTGCACTCCATTTCCTTTCCAACCCTACACTCCTGTGGAGATATAAATATCAACCCACCCATCCCTACACTATAAAGGTAGCACCAACGGCGGCACTACTCAAATGTTGCAGCGAGGCTGCTACTCATAGAATGGGCTTAAAGCCACCAGTGGATCCACGGTCGCCAAGCAACTATGCGATCCTCACGTATCTTCCTCCGTACAATTAAACCCACTCAAGTGCAACATACATTTCATGAATGCAACATATATATACATTATCACACATTAAGCACCTAGGGGTATTTTTGTCATTTCACTACCCAAGGGTATTTTCGTAAATCTACCTTACAAGGGCATTCCTGTAATTTTTACCCTATAGGGGCATTTTCGTAATTTCTACCCTACAGGGGCATTTTCGTAATTTTTACCCTATAAGGGCATTTTCGTAATTTCTAATAGTACGAGTTTTAATTATGAATTTTGGCCCATCAACAAGTCCTCGCGGCTAAAGTGAACGGACACTATGCACCAGGTAGGATTCAAGAGAATAGGAGGTGGGTCACTCGGACCGCTTAAGTATCAAGCTCTTCTTAGATCCAATCCTAGACATGCACACATCCATTGCCATACCCTAGCCTAGCGACTTGTTCACAGACATATTTGATCATTTAGTTAAGTTTTATGTTATTTGAGAATTCATCAGAGCTAGGCCTAAAGTCCACTAAAACCCTAGCATGCATTTCTAAAATCCATAAGGCCCACTAAGCCCAATCACGTCCATATAGCCCATTAAGACCAATCATGTTAATGTAGCCCAATAAGCCTGATCATAATCAAATCATACAATCATCCATATCAATTTATCATTCACTCTCACATTACAACTTTTGCCAACTTGGGCCCACAAGCTCGGTAGGCCCATTTAGCCCCTTCTGGCCCGGTTGGCCAAACAGTGGCCCGAGACCATGAGATCATTCTCTAGGCCTCGGTAATTATATCAGTATCTTTACACAAGTTTTCACACACTCGTGTGATTGTCGGCTCCATCTTTTCAGCTTTTCAGCATTTTGGCATTTCGAGATTTCGGCTTTTGCCATTTTATCGTGTGTACAGTGTATGTACACACCTGGTTAATGATCCATACTACACTTTCTTTAGCCTCAACCTACTTAACTACAACTTTACTAAATCTCGAAGCCTTACCGTAACCTTATCGTGTCCACCAGTTCTAATCGCCCCTCCTTAGCTATTATTCCCGATTATCCTTAGATCTGTATCAACACACATACTATCAACATCAAGTGACTCATATTCCACACGAGTCACCCCTATAAACCACACTTATAATCAGCCACCTACGAATCCGAAATTGAGAACAAGTACACTTACCACTTGCTAGGGATCCTTAACACGCTTGAAATCTTTGAACCCTACCCCTTGTTAATACAGGGTTAACGACAAGAACAAGATTAGATAGCCCTTCGCCTTTTACCAAAATGCACTAAAAGATGGTTAACTAAGTACTTACTGAAACTAGTCTCTGATCTTGCGGCCTAAATAGCTACTGAGTGTACGATCGGCTTTTAAAATCTTGACTAAGGGTTGTAAATGACAAAAGCAAATTTGTGATGGAGAAAAACAAAAGAAATCGGCAAAGGGGATATGGGTATTCGGCTTTTAAGAGATTAAGGAAAGAAATCGACAAAAGGGATATGAGTATTCGGCTTTTAAGAATGGTATTCAGCTTTCAAGGAATCAAGGATGATATTCAGGTTTTGAGAGAAAAAGGAACTCAAAGGAATTTCGATAAAAGAATGAAAGAGAAAAGAGAGGTTGGCAATGGAATGAATTTAGCAAACCAAAGAATCCTCAAGAGAATTCAGCACACTCTTAAATAGACCACAAGCCGATTCTAGCCTCCTCTAAAGTCCCATTCGGCACCATCACCTCCCCTCTCTCAATCTCCTATTTTCTCTCCTTTATCCTTACCTTAAATTTCTCTCCTGAACATTCCTTTCTAGAGTCCACTCTAGTGCCACTACCTTCCTTCTATGTGCAAAAATAAAGTCCCTAAATTCACCATTACTAAGCCTCGAACCTTGGACCCCTTTCCTTGCTTGTAATGCCACATTATAGCTCCCCATGTAATGCCACCTTACCACTGAGCCATAGGCCCAACTGTGTCCTATTTTCCCCTTAATTTGTTTAAAAGGCCTAATACCTGAGACTACGGTTCCACTAAAGCAAAAATTAAATTTTTCCCTATGGTCCAACTTGAACCCGGGACTTCATAGTACCTTCCAAACACTCCAAAATCACACATTTGATTTATTTAAGTCACCTTTTAATCGATATAAAACTCAAGGCCCAATACTTCTAGGCCTAAAATTTGGGGTGTTACAGAGCAAAATAAAACACTCCTTGTGCAAAGTGGGACTCGAACTCAAGACCCTTAGTAGCAGTAACACGCCACTACCCCGTGGACCCGCAGGCTTTTAATGTCATGACTTAACCATATTTATTTAAGAAACCTACTAACTAGAGATAGGGTTTATTCAAGTAAGAAACAAAACTTTTGCACAAGTTGAGGCTTGAACCCAAGACTTCTCAAACTCTTCCCAGAACACCTAACCACTCTAGTAGTCAGATATTTGTGTCAAACATTGTAACAGCCCGAGTAGACCCTAGTTGGAACAATGGTTTCAGGACCACAAATTTGAGTCAGAAAAATATTTTAAAATTATTTTCTATGTTTATTATTTTGATTTTATATATGTGAGATTTTCGTGTTTTAATTTTGTCGTTTGAGTGTCCGATTTAATAAAAGGACTTAATCGCGTAAATTGAAAATTTGATAGTTTAAAGCATAAGGGCTAAAATGTTAATGGCTTTTTAAATTGAAGTATTTATGTGATAAAAAACCATAATTATGTGTAATGGCCGGTTGTATCCTTGTATTATGTGTTATGGTTATTTAATTATAAAGGATATAATAGTAATTAATTAAAATGTTTTTATATATTATAATAAAACATAAACTAAAGCCATATGCATTATTTTTTCTCTTCACTAAAACAAGAAATAAAAGAAAATAAATCGAGAAACTAAGGTTAAACCATTCTTCCAAGCTTGATTCAAGGTTTGTCTTTTGTTGATTTTTTGATAATTTTTACGTTTTTGAGATTGTTGCTTCGAGTACTGCAAACCCCTGTTTAAATTTTTGATTTTGATGAATATTTTGAATTATGCCATTGATGAGAACTTGTGATTTTTGATGCTTGATGGTGAAATATGAAATAATTTTTTGGGTTAACATATTTTATGTTGGAATTTTTGGATGATTTTGAGTAATTTAGACTAAATTGTAAAAGTAATAATTTGAAGGACTAAATTGTGAAATAAATAAAATATATGAATATATATGGACTTGTATGAGTGTGGGTAAAATTTGACCAACATTGGTATATTCAAATTTTATATATTTTGTGTTTTGTGTAATAGGGACTAAATTGTAAAAATTGTAAATGTCAGGGGTAAAATGGTAATTTTCCTATTTGTGTGTAGTGGGACTAAATTGAATGAAAATATGCTTAAATGAGCTTAATTTGAATATGTTTACATCAAGAATTAAAGAAATCGAATTTGGATCGGGGAAAAATGAAAGTTGTCGACTAGCTGTCCCGTTCCATTTTACATTGTCTAAGGTAAGTTTACAAGCAAATAGATGTACTTAAATTTTTATTAAATGCTATATATATGTTGAAAACAAATAAATGAATTAATATTTGCTATGGCTAGATGTAAATAAGCTTGGTTAATATATTTCTAAAATTCATTTCGACCGAGCTACGACGTCCGAAAGACCCGTATGAACCTAGGGAATAGTTAGGATACATATGTCATGACATAGGATACCGATATATGTGTGCGAGTAAGACCATGGCATCGATATGTGATTCCAATATCCGTGTGTGAGTAAGACCCTGTCTAGAACAGAGGCATCGATTTGTGATTACATGTAAGACCACTTCTGGGACATTGGCATTGTTCGATATATGTGTGATTATCCGAGTGTCCCACCTGATTCGAAATAGTTCATCGAACATCAATATGTGGTGAACAAATAATTAAAGCAAGCTAAATGACCAGGTATGTACTAGTTTGTTGCTTATTGAAATAAGGTAAGTGACTATTTTAATATTTTTTAATACACATATGTGATATAAATGAATAACACATATGTAGTGGCAAGTGCATGCAGCCTTGTGAATAAGAATTATGATTCTTGTTGAAATGATTCTTAAATATGTGTATACATGATCTTGTATATCGGCCATATTATTAGTAAATGCATATAAATTTATATCTTAATTTATGAGCTCACGTATATGTATGCATATGTATTAGGTTTTATAATGACATCTTGGCTTTTGAACATTGAACATCAATTTGTTAATTTGATTATGTGAATATTCGGCCAAGGTAATAATTTTGTGTAAAGATTTATGCAATTTGTAAGTTTGAGATTAAATGTGATAATGATAATATAATTCGATTAGTTTAATGGAGCTGATATTTAATTGGTTGTTTATTTGCTTATGACTTACTAAGCTCTGATAGCTTACTTTGTGTATCCATGTTTACTTTGTTTTATAGATTCTAAATTCAAGTTACGAGCTCGAGAATCGTCAGAGAAGCTTATCACACTATCGATTGTCTTCGATAATTTAATAAGCTGAATTTTTTTTTGGAATCTATGGCATGTATAGGCTGGATTAGTTTTGGAAATGTTGAGTTACAGTTATGTGTAATCTAAGCCATGCAAAAATGACTTAATTTTTATGCTTGAGTTCGGTTTTGGTTTAATTATTGTTTAGGTTCATTTTGGTTATTATGCTATGTACCATGAATAATTACAACTTGTGATATGTGTTCGTTTGGGTATTAAGGGTGGTTGATAATTTTGGATGTGGTAAGAATGAAATAGTTAGGATGTATAATTGGTTATGTAATTAGCTCAATTTGAAAATTATGTCCAATGGATAAGTGCGTGGTGTGCTTGGCTAAATAAATCAGTTTTGAGTAATGTTATATTTTGTGAATGAATTTTTGCAATAACATATATATACTTGAATGGGTATGAAATGAATGTAATGGCCATATATGTGTTTATATCTCACGCTGGAATGATAGATTAATTAGTTACAGTTGATGGAAACAAATGAGGAGTAGGTTATATGATTGATTTTGTGAATACGCCTTGTGTGAGATACGATAATAAACGACAAAAATGTTAGATTTTATGATGGTAGAAAACTTGCCTTAATTGTGGTTCGACAAGTGTGTATAATCAGGCCATTAAGGGTTTAATTACTTGATAAGCCTATACTTGATAAGACATTTTGATTAATGTATGTGGTTTTGTGTCACTATTAAAATGGCATATTATTTCAAAATATTGGTTAAATATTTAAGTAGCATAATTAGTTGAATTAATGATATATTCAATTTATAATAAGTAGTATATTGTATATATGTATTTGTGTTATAGAAATGTCGCAGATAAGTGAACAAATGTCATGGTGATATATATTATTTATATGGAATGAAGTAATGAATATTTACATGTTTTAAAGTATGAGCATAAGATTAGTGTGATAGAAATATGTTTTGTATATAATTTATTTGAATGTCATAAATGTTTAAATGTACATATATGATTGATTGACAAGTGAAATGAAATGTACTTGGTTATGGGTTAATGTTTGAATTTTCATGATTTCTTTTAATATTTTTGGAATGTAAATTTATAAGTTATATGAATTATAGAAAAAAAGCATGAAAGTTTATTTTAAGCATTGGTTGTAAATTGATTATTTTTGTTGTGATTAGAAATTAGCACGACTTAGCTTATGATTATATAGAAAAGATTTGTACAAATTATATGTTTTCTTTTATGGCCGAATAGGAGAGGAACATCTTGGTTTTGTAAAGATTTTGATTGATAAATAGCTTGTGAAATGGAAATCTTTTGTTTTGACAAAAGTGTTTAGAAATGGCCAGATTTAGTCAAATGAGATGTGAACGAAATGGGGGAAAATTTTATAAGGTAATTTTGCTAGTCGAATATAGTATAGGACATATGACATTGAATGCACATGAATTATACTTGAAGGACTCATACTTGAGATTAGTAAGGTACATATGACTATTATGTCTTAAATATATTTATATATAAACTTGACTATTTGAAGTTGTTTCAGCTGACTATAATATGGTCACTATTCAGTAGGTCTTAAATGTGTATGACTAATTTACGAAGTAAAGTTAATTGCTTTTTGCTAGGTGTCAGAATATTATTGAAGTTATGAGTACATGATTTGGGTAATATTTTGTTAAAGTATGACTTTGAGACATATTTATTGATTTGTAAATATGGTATATGTTTGAAAAGGGTTCAATTGAACTTTGAACTGTGATTTGTATATTCAGTGTGATTAATAATTTAGGTTTAATATTTAATTTGCAACATGTTATACATATATTTTTGGATATGACCTATGTGATTATGTGAATGTACGAAAGTTGTGTTTTGTTCAGTAATGCCTCATAACCCTAATCTGGCGATGGATACGGGTTGGAGGTGTTACATTTGACTGTTATCAGAGCTATGGTTTAGTCGTTCTAGAACTACCATAGCGTATGTGAGTCTAGCTATACATGCCATATTTAACCTACGATAGTGTGATATGTACTGACTCTGACGAAAATTATTTTGATGAGACAGATAAGTTTTCAATCGAGCTAATTTTGATAGTACAGAATGTGTACTCAAATGTTTGAATAGAAATGTGTTGATGATGAGTTGAAACTTATAAAGGTATGGATCAAAGAGTATAATATATTGATGTTGATACATGTTATAATTATATGAGCATATAGATTATGATATTTGTGTTATGATTGCTATTTGAAATATTTTGATTGTGAATTGGTGATTTGAGTTAGTATATGAATTAAGTGCTAAGAACAAAAGAGGTTAAAAGCAAATGTTTATTAAATGTTTGAATAATGTGAAATTATTAATGAATTGACTATTTGTGAATGTGTGTGTTATATGTATTTATGTGTAAGTTAAATTTGAGGCTTTATTTCCCTCACCCCCCTTATTAGTGAAATGCTACTATGAAACCTATAAGATTTGGGTTGAATAAGCTCACGAGGGTCAATGAATCAATAAATAAAGACGGTATTAAAAGAGATATTGGATAATTCTGAAGATTATTCATATTACATGACGTCACTGTTAAGGAAGAAGTTATCTCCGATCAAATGACCTATTCGGGTATGTTATCTAAGGCAAAAATTAGATAGAAGCTTCTCTGAATTGATTTTTATTAATGGAGGGATAATATGAAAATTTCTTATGGCAATATTAGACAGTTAAAATAATGTTGAATTGGATTGATGACTGAGTGTAGTGGTTTTGGTCAGGCAGTTTATTACAATTTCTTTTGGGCATTCTATGTGTACATTCATTCTCAGAAATATTTGTGACTGTTTGATTTTAGAAGGAATTCTTATCATAGATGAAAGCATCATTGGTCTGTTTTGGTTATGTTCGACATTGCTCTGTCTTTCTCTAATATTTATTCCATTGTGTGGATATTAAAATTGACGGTAAAATCTGTATAATGTTAATATTTTGTTTCTACTGGATATGGTTATGTTAAAAATATGCAAAGATTATATTGCTTCTGTTACTACAGATTTCAGTATTTACGAGGGATATTGTTCATTCTGGACATTTTTTGGGATATCATCGGGGCTGATATCATTCTATACGGGTTGTAATTTTTTGATATTCTGTGTAGCTTCAAACATTAAAATTTTGCTATTCCGGATTTCTTATGATCCCATGTGATTATCTATAAGAGACTTCTTTCTTATAGAAATGGCTATATCTCTTAATTATAATTTCTATTCTAAAAATTTAAGAAGCATTGCAGCATTGTTATCAGAGTTATAATGTTGTGTCTCTGCATTGGTTGCTGTCCAAATCATATATGGTTTTCTTCTGAGTTCTGATACTTTATTAATAATCGGGATATTATCTATTATTTCGTGTAAGACATCAGTCTCATTATGATATTATGATTTCTATTCGATGATTGGGGCTTCTGTATAACAATATATTTAAGTTATTCTTTTAAAGGAAAAAATAATTTCTTCGAGAGACTGATCTAGTGGTTTAGTCTGATCTGAATTATTTGATTTAAAAGAAATTTGGGTTATATGTGTTTGAATCAATTCGCTTAACTGGTAATAAATTTTGAATATACATGTATGATATGAGGAATAGTCTAGAAAAAGAATTTGTATTCTTGAGAATTTGATACAGAATTATGTTTACCGGAATAATTTTATCTAAGAAATGTTGTGGTAAAACTAAAGTTAGTTTGATTGTTGAAGCTTCCCTTACTATGCGAAGATATTGTTAATTGGAACATCAGTTTTGGTTCAGTAAAAAAAAAAATTCAAAGTTGATTCAAATGATTTTGAACGAAACTCACAATAGTTAGTTATCTATTCATCCGAGTAGTACGAGGGTGTACAACGATCTGAAATAATTGCACTAGTAGCATGGTATGAAATGAGACATTTTCTGACTTTGTTCTGAAATGTTTAATCTGTCAACAAGTAAAAGCTGAGTATCAGGTACCTTCTAGATTACTTCAGTCAGTTAGGATAATTGAGTGGAAATGGGACAAAGTCATGATGGATTTTGTTCTGGATTTCCGTTGACATCAAGCAAGAAAGATGCAATATGGGCTATTGTGGATAAATTGACTAAATCGGTTCATGTTGTTCTGGTTCGTACAAATTATTTTCTTAACAAGCTTGCTGAGTTATATGTTTCTCAGATTGTGAGATTACACGATGTGTCTACTTCTATTGTTTCGGATAAAATTTGAGGTTTATTGGGCCCTATGAAGTATCAATTAGATCCTTCACATGTGATTAGTCCAACTGAGATTGAGATTAAGCTCGATATGACGTACGAAGAAGAACCGATTTGTATTTTAACTCACGAGATTAAAGGGTTGTGAAATAAGAAAATTTCATTAGTTAAAGTACTGTGGCAGAAACATGGAGTTGAGGAAACAACATGGGAGCCAAAAAAATCCCTATTTACCGGTAAGATTTTTGGGGACGAAAATCCCTAAGGGGGGAAGAGTTGTAACAACCCGATTTAGAGCTTAGTAGGAACAGTGGTTTCAGGACCATGAATACAAGTCAGAAAAATATTTTAAAATTATTTTCTGTGTTTATTATGTGTGAATTTATATCTTTGAAATTTTTGTGTTTTAATTTTGTCGTTTGAGTGTCCGATTTAATAAAAAGACTTAATCGCGTAAATTGAAAATTTGATAGTTTAAAGCATAAGGGCTGAAATGTTAATGGCTTTCTAAATTGAAGTATTTATGTGATGAATAAACCATAATTATGTGTAATGGCCGGTTGTATCCTTGTACTATGTGTTATGGTTATTTAATTATAATGGATATAATAGTAATTAATTAAAATGTATTTATATATTATAATAAAACATAAACTAAAGCTATATGCATTCTTTTTTCTCTTCACCGAAACAAGAAATAAAAGAAAAGAAATGGACAAACTAAGGTTCGACCATTCTTCCAAGCTCGATTTAAGGTTTTTTTGTCGGTTTTTGATAATTTTTACGTTTTTGAGATCATTGCTTCGAGTATTACAAAACCCATGTTTAAATTTTTGATTTTGATGAATATTTTGAATTATGCCATTGATGAGAACTTGTGATTTTTGATGCTTGATGGTGAAATATGAAAGAATTGTTTGGGTTAACATATTTTATATTGGAATTTTTGGATGATTTTGAGTAATTTGGACTAAATTGTAATAAAATAATTTAAAGGACTAAATTGTGAAGTAAATAAAATATAATCATTTATATGGACTTGTATGAGTGTGGGTAAAATTCGGCCAACATTGGTATATTGAAATTTTATATATTTTGTGTTTCTTGTCATAGGGACTAAATTGTAAAACTTGTAAATGTTAGGGGTAAAAGGTAATTTACCTATTTGTGTGTTGTTGGACTAAATTGAATGAAAATATGTTTGAATGAGCTTAATTTGAACATGTTTAGATTAAGAATTAAAGAAATCGAATTTGGATTGGGGAAAAACGAAAGTTGTCAACTAGCCGTCCTGTTCCGTTTGATATCGTCCAAGGTAAGTTTATAAGCAAATAGACGTACTTAAATTTTTATTAAATGCTTTATATATATGCTGAAAAGAAATAAATGAATTAATATTTGCTATGGCCGAATATAAATAAGCTTGGTTAATATATTTCTAAAATTCGTTTTGACTAAGCTACGACGTCCGAAAGCCCCGTATGAACCTAGGGAATAGTTAGGATACATATCTCATGCCATAGGATTCTGATATATGTGTGCGAGTAAGACCATGGCATCGATATGTGATCCCGATATATGTGTGCTAGTAAGACCCCATCTGGGACTGAGGTATCGATTTGTGATTACATGTAAGACTACGTCTGGGACGTTGGCATTGTTCGATATATGTGTGATTATCCGAGTGTCCTACCTAATTTCGAACGGTTCGCATCAATATGTGGTGAACTAATAATTAAAACTAGCTAAATGACAAGGTATGTACTAGTTTGTTGCTTATTGAAATAAGGTAAGTGACTATTTTAATATTTGTTAATACACATATGTGATATAAATGAAGAACATATATGTATGTGGCAAGTGCATGCGGCCTTGTGAATAAGAATTATGATTCTTGTTGAAATGATTCTTACATATGTGTATACATGATCTTGTATATTCAACCATATAATTAGTAAATGCATATGAATTTATATCTTAATTTATGAGCTTACGTATATATATGCATATGTATTAGGTTTTATAATGACATCTTGGCTTTTGAACATTGAACATCAATTCGTTAATTTGATTATGTGAATATTCGGCCAAGGTAATTATTTTGTGTAAAGATTTATGGAATTTGTAAGTTTGAGATTAAATGCGATAATGATAATATAATTCGATTAGTTTAATGGAGCTGATATTTAATTGGTTGTTTATGTGCTTATGACTTACTAAGCTATGATAGCTTATTCTGTGTATCCATGTTTACTCTGTCTTATAGATTCTAAATTCAAGTCACGAGCTTAGGAATTGTCAGAGAAGCTTATCACACTATCGACCGTCTTTGGTATTTTAATAAGCTAAATTTTTTTTGGAATCTATGATGTATAGGCTGGATTATGTTTGGAAATGTTGAGTTACAGTTATGTATTTTAATTATTGTTTAGGTTCATTTTGGTTATTATGTTATGTGCCTTGAATGATTATAACTTGTGATATGTGTTCGTTTGGGTATTGAGGGTGGTTGATAATTTTGGATGTGGTAAGAATGAAATAGTTAGGATGTGTAATTGGTTATGTAATTAGCTTAATTTGAAAATTATGTCCAATGGGTAAGTGCGTGGTGTGCTTGGCTAAATAAATCAGTTTTGAGTAATGTTATATTTGGTGAATGAATTTTTGCAATAATATATATACTTGAGTGGGTATGGAATGAATGTAATGGCCATATATGTGTTTATATCTCACGCTGGAATAATAGATTAATAGGCACAGTTGATGGAAACAAATGAGGAGTAGGTTATATGATTGATTTTGTGAATACGCCTTGTGTGAGATACGATAATAAACGATAAAAATGTTCGATTTTATGACGATAGAAAACCTGCCTTAATTGTGGTTCGACAAGTGTGTATAATCAGGCCATTAAGGGTTTAATCACTTGATAAGCCTATACTTGATAAGACATTTTTGATTAATGTATGTGGTTTTGTGTCACCATTAAAATGGCATATTATTTGAAAATATTGGTTAAATATTTAAGTAGCATAATTAGTTGAATTGATGATATATTCAATTTATAATAAGTAGAATATTATATATATATGTATTTGTGTTATACTAATGTCGCAGATAAGTGAGCAAATGTCATGATGATATATATTATTTATATGGAATGAAGTAATGAATATTTACATGTTTTAAAGTATGCGCATAAGATTAGTGTGATAGAAATATGTTTTGTATATAATTTATTTGAATGCCATAAATGTTTAAATGTACATATATGATTGATTGGCATGTGAAATGAAATGTACTTGGTTATGGGTTAATATTTGAATTTTCATGATTTCTTTTAATATTTTTGGAATGTAAATTTATAAGTTATATGAATTATAGAAATAAAGCATGAAAGTTTATTTTAAGCATTGGTTGTAAATTTATTATTTTTGTTGTGATTAGAAATTAGCACGACTTAGCTTATGGTTATATGGCAAAGATTTATACAAATTATATGTTTTCTTTTATGGCCGAATAGGAGAGGAACATCTTGGTTTTGTAAATGAGATTTTGATTGATAAATAGCTTGTGAAATGGAAATCTTTTGTTTCGACAAAAGTGTTCAAAAATGGCCAGATTTAGTTAAATAAGATGTGCACAAAATGGGGGAAAATTTTATAAGGTAATTTTGCTAGTCGAATATAGTATAGGATGTATGACATTGAATGCACATGAATTATACTTGAATGAATCATACTTGAGATTAGTAAGGTGCATATGACTATTTTGTCTTAAATATATCTATATATAAACTTGACAATTTGAAGTTGTTTCAACCGACTATAATATGGTCACTGTTCACTAGGTCTTAAATGTGCATGACTAATTTACGAAGTAAAGTTAATTGCTTTGTGCTAGGTGTCTGAATATTATTGAAGTTATGAGTACATGATTTGGATAATATTTTGTTAAAGTAATTATGGTATGACTTTGAGACATGTTTATTGATTTGTAAATATTGTATATGTTTGAAAGGGGTTCAGTGGAACTTTGAAATGTGATTTGTATATTCAGTGTGATTAATAATTTAGGTTTAATATTTAATTTGCAACATGTTATACATATATTTTCGGATATGACCTATGTGATTATGTGAATGTACGAAAGTTGTGTTTTGTTCAGTAATGCCTCATAATCCTAATCTGGCGACGGATACGAGTTAGGAGTGTTACAAACACATACAAAATTAAAAACTCAGATTTTAAGGCGTTACAACTTTACCCCCTATAAGAAAATTTCAGCCTCAAAATTTACCTGGTCAAAACAGATGAGGGTATTGTTGCCGCATCGCCTCCTCGGATTCCCACGTAGCCTCCTCGAAATTGTGAGTATGCCAAAGTACCGTCATCAGTGGGATAAATTTCTTCCTTAACACTTTTACATCATGCTCTCGAATCTGGACCGGTTCCTCCTCGAAAGTTAGATCCGGCCTAACCTCAATCTCCTCAATCGAGACAATATGCATGGGATCAGAGCACTAACGCCTCAGCATGGATTCGTGGAACACATCGTGAATCCAGTCCAACTCTGGAGGTAACTCAAGTTGATAGGCAACCGGTCCCATGCGTTTCAGCATGCGGTAAGGCCCAATGAATCTAGGGCTTAGCTTGCCTTTCCATCTAAACCTTAGTACCTTCTTCCATGGCGAGACCTTGAGAAATACTAAGTCCCCCACAAAATACTCAATCTCCTTATGCTTCAGATTCGCATATGACTTCTGTCTGTCAGATGCTGCCTTCAGTCGATCCCGAATCAATCTAACTTTATCCTCGGTATCAGAAACTAATTTAGGGCCTAGAATACGCTACTCACCCAATTCAGTCCAACACGAAGGAGTACAACACTATGACCATATAGTGCCTTGTAAGGTGCCATCTGTATGCTAGACTGGTAGCTATTGTTATACACAAACTCTGGCAATGGTAAATAATCCTCCTAACTGCATCGGAAGTCAATCACCCAATTTCTTAACATGTCTTCCAATATCTGAATCACCCTCTCTGACTGACCATCTGTTTGAGGATGGAATGCAGTATTGAAGTCCGAACTTATACCTAAAGCCTCGTGTAACTTCTTCCCGAACCAAGACGTAAAGCAAGGATCTCTATCAGATATTATGGAAACCGGTACCCCATGTAGTCTCACAATCTCAACCACATACAGTTTAGCCAATTTCTGCAACGAGTAATCAATACGAACAGGTATGAAATGGGCAGATTTGGTCAATTAATCCACGATGACCCACACTGAATCCTTTTTAGTAAACGTTAAGGGCAGCCCACTAACAAAGTCCATAGTTACTCTCTCCCACTCCTAAAGTGGTATTTTAACTGGCTGAAGACACCCTGAAGGTAATTGGTGTTCAGCCTTAACCTGCTGACAAGTAAGGCATTTACCCACGAAATTTGTAACCTCATGTTTAAGACCTGGCCACTGATATAACTCACGATGGTCTCTGTACATCTTATTCCTACCAGGATGCATAGCATAAAGACTACTATGCGCCTCTCACAGTATAGACTACCTCAAATCAATATCCCTTGGTATACAGATTCTCCCACGAAAACATAATAACCCTTCGCTATTCATTCCAAAATCTGATGTGCTACCACTTTTCATCTGTCGGAATCGAGAACCCAGTGACTCATCCTCTAACTATTTACCCTTAATCTGCTCAATCCACGTCGGTTTAACCTAAAGTTCGGCTGGCAGACCATTATCAAATAAGCAGAGACAAGCAAGCATCGACCTCAAATCAGTCATAGCCCTGCGGCTCAGTGCGTCGGCTACCACATTCACTTTACCGGGATGGTATTCAATCGAGCGGTCATAATGTTTTAGCAGCTTAGTCCATCTATGCTGCCTAAGATTTAACTCCTTTTGAGTGAGGAGATACTTGATGCTCTTATGATCCGTGTAAATGATACACTTCTCACCATACAAGTAATGTCTCTAAATTTTCAGTGCAAATTCCACTGCAGCCAACTCCAAGTCATGTGTTGGATAATTCACCTCATGAGCCTTAAGCTGTCGAGATGCATAGGCTACTACTTTACCCTCTTGCATCAGTACACATCCCAACCCCACATGTGATGCATCATTGTAGACAGTGAATTCTTTTCTAGAATATGGTTGTATTAAGACAAGGACCTCAATCAGAACTTTCTTAAGCTTCTCAAAACTTTCTTGCTATTTATCTGTCTAGCTAAATGGCACCTCTTTACGCAATAACTTAGACAGAGGTGTAGCAATCAACAAAAACCCCTCAACAAAACGTCTATAATACCCTGCCAAACCCAAAAAAACTAAGAATCACAGATATAGTCTTAGGTGGCTTCCAATCTAGAACAGCCTTAATTTTTTGAGGATCAACCCTAATACCCTCAACAGATACCACATGGCCCAGAAAAGTAATTTCCCTCAACCAAAACTCACACTTACTAAACTTGGCATATAGTTGCCTTTCCCTCAAAGTCTGCAGAACCACTCGGAGGTGTGCATCATGTTCATCTTCAGTTTTCAAATACACCAGGATATCATCTATAAAAACCACTATGAACCGATCCAGATAGGGCTGCAACACTTAGTTCATCATATCCATAAAAGCTATTGGTGCATTCGTCAGTCCACACAACATTACCATAAACTCGTAATGCCCATAGCGAGTCCTAAACGTAGTCTTGTATTCATCAGCCTCCTTAACTCTCATCTGATAGTATCTCGAATGGAGATTAATTTTGGAGAAAACTGAAGCTCCTCAAAGCTAATCAAATAGATAGTCTATCCTCGATAGGGGGTACTTATTCTTAATAGTCAATTTATTCAATTATCGGTAATCAATGCACACACGCATAGACCCATCCTTCTTTTTCACAAACAGCACTAGTGCTCCCCATGGAGACACACTAGGTTGAATGAATCCTCGGTCCAGTAACTCTTGAATTTGAGCTTTAAGTTCCACAAGCTCCTTCAGTGCCATTCTATAAAAGGCAATAGACACCGAAGCTATACCAGGCAGGAGCTCAATTCCAAACTCAACTTCACAGTTTGGAGGTAACCCAAGCAGCTTATTGAGAAAAACATCCAGAAAATCTTTAACTGTTCTGATATCTTTAATAGAAGAAACCTCAGAATCTAAAACATTAATATAGGCTAGATACACCTCACAACCCTTACAAACCAATTTCTCGACCCTCAATGTAGAAATCACATTTGACAAATAATCCCGACGCTCCCCAATAACCACTACCTCATCACCCTTTGTAGTTTTCAGTACCACCCGCTTAGTAACACAATCCAAATTTGCTTAATGCTTAACCAACTAGTCCATGCCCAGTATTAAATCTAATTCTACAAAAGGAAGTTCCATTAAATCTGCCAAAAAGGTAACCCTTTAAACCTCCAAAGGCACATCTCTGAACAGTTTATCTACCTTAAGTGACTGCACTAATAGACTTAATATCGTCATTTCACTAACAGTACTCTCAAACAAGATACACAAAGTTTCAAACATAATACATGCTATATAAGAATACGTAGACCCCACATCAATCAATGCAACAAAATCTCGCTCCCTTTGTAAAGCTATCAGAACCCGAAGATTATCTCTAAGGCCGTCCTCAAAACGAACACAACGATCATATTCAGTTGCCACCATCCCATGTGCATAATGGCTTAGTCACAAAAATTCAGCCTTATATTCAGCCACTGATTTATCCCCCTGTATCAGATTTAGAAACTCCCTCCTCTGAGCGTCCACATAACTAGCGCCTGCATACTTCCCTTGAAAAACAGTCTTGAAGAATTCCCATGTTAAATGATTAGACTGAGTTCCCTCTTTAACAGTAAGCCACCACTGGTAAGCCTTATCTCGCAGCAGTGACACGACACCTTTAAGTTTTTGCTCAGGGCTACAATCAAGGTCATCCATTATTCTCTCTGTGGCCTCAATCCAATATTCAACCACATTAAGGGCTACTCCAGCAATACCCCTAAATATATCAACTCCATTAGACTGGAGTCATTCTGTAACCGACCCACGGCTCGCAACACCAATATTGGGCCCAGTGACCCTTTTCAGAATTTGTAGCACAGCTTAGGACAGTGCGTCATCCCTAGCCGCTCTACGACAACCCAATTTCAGCCATAGTCGGGAAGCGATTTTGGGACTGCTAAACCGAGTCATTTAGATGTTTGAATATATTATTTTATGACCTAAAGTATGTGATCATGCATGGATAAATTCAAATGCTTTGATGCTTGACAAATTGAATGTGTTTCTTGAATAAGGGATTTAGGTGAGAAATTTTGAAAATGTGTAAGGCTAATTAAAGAGGCCAAATAATTCATGGATTAAAATATGGGGATTTGCATGTCAAATTCCCCATTTTTAATCTTGGTGCTGGCCATGATGATATTAGGTGCATAAAATATACATTTTATGTTAGAATGATGTCATAAAGCTTTATTTTATGAATTAAAGTTAAATAAAATGAAAATAGGGTGACAAAAACAAAGATAGTTCATCTTTGTTTCATCGTTTAGCCGAAACTTAGTAAAGGAAGAGAGAAAATGAGCTTAAAGCATTCGACACCTCCTCATGCTAGATTAAGGTATGAGATCATGTTATTTTGTTGAAAATTTTGTGATTTTGAGCTTCTTGCTTAATTCTATCTATTGCCCATGAGTTTATTCTTTGAAATAGTCATGTAATACATTCGGTCATGGTTTGGGAGTATGAATTTTGATGGAATTGATTAATGAAGGCTTATGAATTTTGATGGAATTGATTAATGAAGGCTTAGTGATTAAAATGATGTATTAAGAGTTGTTAAGTTAGTATATTTTCATGGTCGAATGTAGAAAGTGATTATGGGTTGAATAATTGATCGAATAAGTTGAGGATAGAAATGGATTTTGTTTAGTTGAGTGCTTTGGTGGTTTATTTGATGTTAAATGGAAGATGACCATGAAATTAGTAACGAATTTGAGTTTTGTTGACTTAATAGACTCAAGCATTTGGCTAATGTTGTGCTTTATAAAGGTTTAGTTAAAATAATTAAGTTATAATGCCCCAACTTTCAATCTATGCTTATACGATCGTTTAGCGACCCTTTAATAAAACGTATGAGGGAATATCAAGTTAAGGTCAATGGTTTATAAAGTTGTTAATGATTTTCGAATGACCCTAAATTGAAGAACCGATTATTACTTGTAAAATTTTGGGAGATGAGCTAAATGATTTTCATGTTATTTATTTATATTTGGATAATGGTTTATGGTCAGTGTTTAAGTGACTGAGTGTGCTAAAAATCTATTTCACATTTTAGTTAATATTTTACCTAGTGACCGAATGTAATTAGATGTTGGGGGAGATAAATATTTAATTGTTTGATATTCGGAAAAGTAGAATTTAGAATGTGATTGATATTCATTAGAAATATATGTACTTTAGTATAGAAAATATGCATTTGGAAGTATGATAAGCTAGGTGAGTTTTGTGTAAGTATGTGAGCTAGACATAAAACGAATATGTGGCCTTAGGATTATGTATAATTGTATATGATTCGGCTATTTGATTTATTTATTTATATAAATGGTACTTGAGTGATGCTTGAGTCTAGAAAATTTTATTTAGTAAACCAATTTTCTTAATTCTAGCTCAAGAGCATAAAGAGACAATCTCGGATAAAGGGAAAGTGAAAGTGGCGGAATAGTCGATTCACAATTACTCAGAAAAGTTTGAGGTAAGTTCTTGAGTAACAAATTTTAGCTCATGATATGATGAAATCTTAATACATATGTGTAATATGAAAATTTAGACTTAAGAGCTATATTTGAATATGGTTGTGGCAAAGGTAATCTACGAAATTGTTGGTTGTGGCATGTAAATTTCAAATTTTGTTATATATTTGGAATGGAATTGTGCCCATTGTTTACGATTAGTGATTCAAATGAGATAAAGTACATATACTTATAAATGTATGAATAATAATTAGGTGATTAGATCCGAGCTTAGACTCGAAGGGCTTTTGAGCTAGTGATGCAATCTGAGCTCAGACTCGAAGGGCTTTCGAGCCAGTGATCGATCCGAGCTTAGTCTCAAGGGGCTTTCATGCCAAGGGTATAACCGGACTAGTTCCGAAGGGCTTTGTGCCAGTATTGAAATCGGGTTCGGTCCCGAAGGGCACCCGTGCCAGTGTTATAAAATTTAATGTCGAACAACCCTGAAAAATGTGTTATCTATCGTAAGATAGCCAGGTATGCATCTTACTTTTGTTCAGAAATTTTATTACCTATGAATTATGATTTTTAAATTCAATGGGAATGCTCCGATTATTGTTAAAAGTTACTCGAATAACTATGACTCGATCATGGTGTATGCGTTCCGATTAGAAGGGTTAAACCATTTGAGCATAGAACGTATGTTTATAAGCATGAGTATAATCTGATACTTGAAATGAGCCTATTCGGTTACAATTTGAATTTAGTCAGATACATTGAGTATACCATTGTGACATGAATGAGAGAAGTGTTATCATAGTATGTTTCTATTCGGCCAAAAGAGGAAATAACCAAGCTTAGATATTCTATGTTGTTTTCTTTAAATGATTTTGCCACTCAAAAACTTACTAAGCATGTAATCGCTTACTTTGTTACCTTTGATCTTCTATTTTATAAATCTCTTTGGTCAGCTGCGGTTTCGGGAATCTTGGGGTCGAAGTCGTCTACACTATCTACTCTCACTTCAGTATCTTAAGTTTCTAAACTACGATAATGGCATGTATAGGCTTGACATTTTGTTGTTGTTAAACAAATATCTTTTGATGTTGTAAATAAGTTTGGCCATACAAAATTGGCTTACATAAATATTTTGCTTATATATATATATATACAGTTTAAATCTTGATTATGATGTATATGAATGGAAGTTTAAGTATGCATTGTGAAAACTAATTTCTACGGATGTCATATTTTGAAAATATATGCTGTATGAAACATATGTGTAATTGGAATGTGAACATTGATGATAATGAATGTAACCATTTGATATGTGCATAAGGATGAAAGGGAGTTTGTGTGCAGATTAGTTAAAATGGTTTTGTAGCCTGAGTTTTAGAAGTAAAAGTTAATTTGTTGTGATGCTTTAAATTTGCATAGGAAGTTAATGTTTCATGAAATCATACGAAAATTAAGTTAACATTAGGCACCTTTGGTGTGAGGTTTGGCTTTATGGTTTGCCTTGTGGTGTATGGTTTGAGCTTTGTTAAACCTTAACTCTCCTACGCCGGGTACGGGTCAAGGTGTGTTACATTTTATTGGTATCAAAGCTACGGTTTAGTCGATTCTCGGACTACCGTAGTAAGTATGAGTCTAGCTATACATGCCATTTTATGTTAATGTGATAGTGTAATGACTTCTGACATCCGAAATGTGCTTTTTGATATAGAAATGGATCCCGAGCCCGATCGAGCTGTAGCTGACGATGTTGAGAGCGTAGCGCCTCCTCCCGTGCAAGGGACAACACCGCCTGACTCTCAGCCGAGTATCAGCCATCGAGATGATGACACTAGACAAGCCTTTTATGCCATGATGAGCGACTGGTTTGCTCAATTCATCAGATCAAATCCAGCTGTTCGGCAACCTCCGCCCCCGAATACTCCACTTCCGACTTGTATAACCCCTCCTATGACCAATCCAGTGAGATCGAGTAGGCCCCCGGTCGACAAAATTAGAAAATATGAGGCTAAAGAGTTCCGGGCTACCCCAAGTGACGACGCCGAGCGGGCCAAGTTTTGGCACGATAACACCATTCGAGTATTCGACGAGCTATCTTGTACTCCCGATGAATGTTTGAAGTGTGCGATCTCTCTGTTGCGCGACTCCGCATATCACTGGTGGAACACTCTAGTCTCTGTCGTCCCGAAAGAACGGGTCACCTGGGAGTTTTTCCAAACCGAGTTCTGTAAGAAATATATCAATCAGAGATTCATCAATCAAAAACGGAAGGAATTTCTTAAGCTTAAACAAGGTCAGATGTCAGTAACCGAGTACGAGAGAGAATTCGTGCGGCTCAGCTGATATGCTCGAGAATGTGTATCTTCTGAGGCTATTATGTGTAAGCGTTTTGAGGATGGATTAAACGAAGATATCAGACTACTGGTGGGAATTCTGGAAATTAAGGAGTTTATCGTGTTAGTCGAGCAAGCTTGCGAAGCCGAAGAGCTCGGTAATGAGAAAAGAAAAGCCGAGGATGGAGCTAGAGAGTTTCGTAAGAGATCTGCGGGAAAATCTATACAGCCATCGTCTAAAAAGACTAGAGATGACTCGGGCCAATTTAGATATACATCGGGTTTTTCTAGACGTGAGCATCATCGACCTCCGGTGAGTTCGCGAGCTACTTCGGTTGCTAGTGTGGACAATGAGCGTCGAGACAGATCTGAATGTAAACACTGTGGTAAATGGCACCCAGGGAGCTGTAGACATCGTGACCGTTCTTGCTTCAGATGTGGATCTGACGATCATTTTATTAAAGACTGTCCGAAAGTTGATGAGCGCACTCCTGATCTGAGTCAGAGAGCTAGTGGTACGGCTGCACGGGGTAGACCACTGCAGCGAGATGGTAATATTAGTGGCAGTCAGAGAGGGACTAGAGACACTGCGGTTAGATCCGAGGCTCGAGCACCTACTAAAGCGTATGCTATTCGTGCCCGTGAGGAGGCTTCCTCTCCGGATGTTATTACCGGTACTTTCACACTCTTTAACACTGATGTTATTGCTTTGATTGATCCTGGTTCAACCCATTCATATGTGTGTGAAACTTTAGCCTCCAGTAAGACTCTTCCTGTTGAGTCTACTGAATTCATGATTCGAGTGTCGAACCCTTTGGGTCGTTGTGTTCTGGTTGATAAAGTATACAAGAAATGTCCCCTAATGGTTCGAGATTTCTGTTTCCCGGCCGACTTGATGCTTCTACCATTCGATAAATTTGACATTATTCTCGGAATGGATTGGTTGACTGTTCATGACACGATAGTGAATTACAAGCGAAAAACTATTGATTGGCGATGTTCGAATAATGAAATAATCCGAATTAAGTCCATTGATCTAAACGGGCTACCTGCCGTAATTACGACCATGTCAGCTCAGAGATATGTGAGAAAGGGCGATGAAGCGTATCTAGCTTATGTGTTAGACGATAAAGTATCAGAACGAGAACTCGAGACTGTACCTGTGGTTAGAGAGTATCTAGACGTGTTTCCTAAGGAATTGCCGGGATTGCCACCAGTTAGAGAGGTTGAGTTCGGTATAGAGTTGATTCCGGGTACGATGCCGATTTCGATTGCCCCGTATTTTATGGCACCTACCGAGTTAAAAGAATTAAAATCTCAGCTGCAAAAGTTGACAGACAGAGGCTTCGCGCGACCGAGTTTCTCACCCTGGGGTGCACCGATTTTATTTGTGAAAAAGAAAGACGAAACGATGAGAATGTGCATCGATTATCGTCAATTGAATAAAGTGACGATAAAGAATAAATATCCGTTGCCGCGCATTGATGATCTGTTCGATCAGTTGAAGGGAGCTTCGGTGTTTTCGAAGATTGACCTGCGATCCGGCTACTATCAGTTGAGAGTTAGAGAGTCCGACGTACCGAAGACAGCATTCAGAACGAGGTACGGACACTACGAATTTTTAGTGATGCTGTTTGGGCTCACTAATGCCCCTGCGGTTTTCATGGATTTGATGAATCGTGTGTTCAGGCCGTTCTTGGACCGTTTTGTAGTAGTGTTCATCGATGATATTTTGATTTACTCTCGTGATGAGATTGAGCATGCCGAGCATTTGAGACTTGTACTTCAGACTTTGCGAGATAATCAACTGTATGCAAAGTTCAGTAAGCGCGAATTCTGGTTGCGTGAGGTCGGTTTCTTGGGACATATAGTGTCTGCTTCGGGCATTAGAGTCGATCCGAACAAAATTTCAGCTATTCTCGACTGGAAACCTCCTAGAAATATTTTCGAAGTTAGAAGCTTCCTAGGACTTGCCGGTTATTATCGAAGGTTTGTCAAGGGTTTCTCAATGATTGCGGTGCCTTTGACAAGACTGCTACAAAAAGATGTCAAGTTCGAGTGGTCTGATAAATATCAACAAAGTTTCGACCAGCTGAAAACTCTTTTGACAGAAGCTTCAGTATTAGTTCAGCCAGAATCCGGCAAAGAATTTGTAGTTTATAGTGATGCATCCTTGAACGGTTTAGGCTGCGTTTTGATGCAAGAAGGTCGGGTTGTCACTTACGCTTTGAGGCAGTTGAAGCCCCACGAGCGAAATTATCCAACCCATGATCTTGAATTGGCCGCTATTGTATTCGCTCTAAAAATCTGGCGACATTATCTGTTTGGTGAGAAATGTCACATCTTCTCCGATCACAAAAGTCTCAAGTATCTGATGACGCAAAAGGGATTTAAATTTGAGGCAAAGGCGGTGGCTAGAATTGCTAAAAGACTACGTACTTATTATTGATTATCACCCGGGAAAAGCTAATGTAGTTACAGACGCTCTTAGCCGAAAATCCCTATTTTCTCTGCGAGCTTTGAACGTGAGATTAAAATTGTCGGCAAATGATGTGTTGATTGCTGAATTGGAAGCAAGACCCGTGTTACTTCGACAAATTTGTGAAGCTCAGAAAGTCGACGATGATTTAGTTGCTAAATGAGTTCAGTGTGATTCAAATGTGAATTTAGAGTTTCAGGTCGACGGTAATGATTGTTTGAGATTTAGGGACCGATTGTGTGTTCTGAAAAAGTCCGAGCTAGTTTCGACGATTTTGAATGAAGCCCATAATAGCCGAATGTCAGTTCATCCGGGTAGTACGAAAATGTATAATGATTTGAAACGACAATATTGGTGGCACGGCATGAAACGAGACATCTCTAATTTTGTATCTAAGTGCCTAGTATGTCAGCAAGTGAAAGCGGAACATCAGGTGCCGTCGGGATTACTTCAACCGATTTTGATACACGAATGGAAGTGGGATCGCGTTACAATGGACTTTGTGTCGGGTTTACCGCTAACGCCGAGCAAGAAAGACTCCATTTGGGTTATTGTGGACAGACTAACAAAATCAGCTCATTTCATCCTGGTTCGTACAGATTTTTCACTTTATAAGTTAGCAGAACTATATGTCTCCCAAATTGTACGATTGCACGGAGTGCCAACCTCTATTATATCAGACCGAGATCCTCGCTTTACTTCGTGATTTTGGAAGAAATTGCACGAGGCTTTGGGAACTAAACTTCATTTCAGCACCGCTTTCCATCCGTAGACGGATGGTCAATCTGAACAGGTTATTTAGATACTCGAGGACATGTTGAGATGTTGCGTTCTCAAGTTTAGCGACTTTGGGAAAAATATTTACCCTTGGTTGAATTCGCGTATAAAAACAGCTTTTAGACGAGTATTCAGATGGCGCCTTACGAAGCTCTCTATGGTCATAAATGCCGTACACCTCTGTTTTGGACCGAACTTAGTGAAAGTAAGATCCTCGGAGTTGATTTAATCAAAGAAGCAGAGCAGAAAGTGAAAGCGATTCGTGACCATTTGAAAGCAGCATCCGATCGTCAGAAATTATACGCGGATCAGAAACGTAAAAATATCGAGTTTCAGGTCAGTGATAAAGTGTTTCTAAAAGTTTCACCGTGGAAAAAGATACTCCGTTTTGGCCGTAAAGGCAAGTTGAGTCCGAGATTCATTGGACCGTATAAGATATCAGAACGGATTGGGCCGGTTGCTTATAGATTGATTTTACCTCTTGAACTTGAAAAGATCCATAATGTTTTTCATGTATCGATGCTTCGTCGCTATAGATTCGATCCTTCACATGTGATCAATTCGTCAGAGATTGAAATTCAGCCTGATTTAAGTTATGAAGAAGAACCTATCCGTATTTTAGCTTGAGAAATTAAAGAATTGCGAAATAAAAAGGTTCCGTTAGTAAAAGTACTATGGCTCAAGCACGGGATCGAGGAAGCAACTTGGGAACCCGGGAATGCTATGAAAGAATGATACCCAAACCTATTTTCTGGTAAGATTTTCGGGGATGAAAATCCCTAAAGGGGGGAGAATTGTGACAACCCAATTTCAGCCATAGTCGGGAAGCGGTTTTGGGACCGCTAAACCGAGTCATTTAGATGTTTGAATATATTATTTTATGACCTAAAGTATGTGATCATGCATGGATAAATTCAAATGCTTTGATGCTTGACAAATTGAATGTGTTTCTTGAATAAGGGATTTAGGTGAGAAATTTTGAAAATGTGTAAGGCTAATTAAAGAGGCCAAATAATTCATGGATTAAAATATGGGGATTTGCATGTCAAATTCCCCATTTTTAATCTTGGTACCGACCATGATGATATTAGGAGCATAAAATATACATTTTATGTTAGAATGATGTCATAAAGCTTTATTTTATGAATCAAAGTTAAATAAAATGAAAATAGGGTGACAAAAACAAAGATAGTTCATCTTTGTTTCATCTTTTAGCCAAAACTTAGTAAAGGAAGAGAGAAAATGAGCTTAAAGCATTCGGCACCTCCTCATGCTAGATTAAGGTATGAGATCATGTTATTTTGTTGAAAAATTTGTGATTTTGAGCTTCTTGTTTAATTCTATCTATTGCCCATGAGTTTATTCTTTGAAATAGTCATGTTATACATTCGGTCATGGTTTGGGAGTATGAATTTAGGTAATGCTTGATGGAATTGATTAATGAAGACTTAGTGATTAAAATGATGTATTAAGAGTTGTTAAATTAGTATATTTTCATGGTCGAATGTAGAAAGTGCTTATGGGTTGAATAATTGATTGAATAAGTTGAGGACAGAAATGGATTTTGTTTAGTTGAGTGCTTTGGTGGTTTATTTGATGTTAAATGGAAGATGACCATGAAATTAGTAACGAATTTGAGTTTTGTTGACTTAATAGACTCATGCACTCGGCTAATGTTGTGCTTTATAAAGGTTTAGTTAAAATAATTAAGTTATAATGCCCCAACTTTCAATCTATGCTTATACGATCGTTTAACGACCCTTTAATAAAACGTATGAGGGAATATCAAGTTAAGGTCAATGGTTTATAAAGTTGTTAATGATTTTCGAATGACCCTTCATTGAAGAACCGATTATTACTTGTAAAATTTTGGGAGATAAGCTAAATGATTTTCATGTTATTTATTTATATTTGGATAATGGTTTATGGTCAGTGTTTAAGTGACTGAGTGTGCTAAAAATCTATTTCACATTTTAGTTAATATTTTACCTAGTGACCGAATGTAATTAGATGTTGGGGGAGATAAATATTTAATTGTTTGATATTCGGAAAAGTAGAATTTAGAATGTGATTGATATTCATTAGAAATATATGTACTTTAGTATAGAAAATATGCATTTGGAAGTATGATAAGCTAGGTGAGTTTTGTGTAAGTATGTGAGCTAGACATAAAACGAATATGTGGCCTTAGGATTATGTATAATTGTATATGATTAAGCTATTTGATTTATTTATTTATATAAATGGTACTTGAGTGATGCTTGAGTCTAGAAAATTTTATTTAGTAAACCAATTTTCTTAATTCTAGCTCAAGAGCATAAAGAGACAATCTCAGATAAAGGGAAAGCGAAAGTGGCGGAATAGTCGATTCACAATTACTTAGAAAAGTTTGAGGTAAGTTCTTGAGTAACAAATTTTAGCTCATGATATGATGAAATCTTAATACATATGTGTAATATGTAAATTTAGACTTAAGAGCTATATTTGAATATGGTTGTGGCAATGGTAATCTACGAAATTGTTGGTTGTGGCATGTGAATTTCGAATTTTGTTATATATTTGGAATGGAATTGTGCCCATTGTTTACGATTAGTGATTCAAATGTGATAAGGTACATATACTTATAAATGTATGAATAATAATTGGGTGATTAGATCCGAGCTTAGACTCGAAGGGCTTTTGAGCCAGTGATGCAATCCGAGCTCAGACTCGAAGGGCTTTCGAGCCAGTGATCGATCCGAGCTTAGTCTCGAAGGGCTTTCATGCCAAGGGTATAACCAGACTAGTTCCGAAGGGCTTTGTGCCAGTATTGAAATCGGGTTCGGTCCCGAAGGGCACCCGTGCCAGCGTTATAAAATTTAATGTCGAACAATCCTGACAAATGTGTTATCTATCGTAAGATAGCCAGGTATGCATCTTACTTTTGTTCAGAAATTTTATTACCTATGAATTATGATTTTTAAATTCAATGGGAATGCTCCGATTATTGTTAAAAGTTACTCGAATAACTATGACTCGATCATGGTGTATGCGTTCCGATTGGAAGGGTGAAACCATTTGAGCATAGAACGTATGTTTATAAGCATGAGTATAATCTGATACTTGAAATAAGCCTATTCGGTTACAATTTGAATTTAGTCGGATACATTGAGTATACCATTGTGACATGAATGGGAGAAGTGTTATCATAGTATGTTTCTATTCGGCCAAAAGAGGAAATAACCAAGCTTAGATATTCTATGTTGTTTTCTTTAAATGATTTTGCCACTCAAAAACTTACTAAGCATGTAATCGCTTACTTTGTTACCTTTGATCTTCTATTTTATAGATCTCTTTGGTCAGCTGCGGTTTCGGGAATCTTGGGGTCGAAGTCGTCTACACTATCTACTCTCACTTCGGTATCTTAAGTTTCTAAACTACGATAATGGCATGTATAGGCTTGACATTTTGTTGTTGTTAAACAAATATCTTTTGATGTTGTAAATAAGTTTGGCCATACGAAATTGGCTTACATAAATATTTTGCTTATATATATATATATATATATATACAATTCAAATATTGATTATGATGTATGTGAATGGAAGTTTAAGTATGCATTATGAAAACTAATTTCTACGGATGTCATATTTTGAAAATATATGCTGTATGAAACATATGTGTAGTTGGAATGTGAACACTGATGATAATGAATGTAACCATTTGATATGTGCATAAGGATGAAAGGGAGTTTGTGTGCAGATTAGTTAAAATGGTTTTGTAGCCTGAGTTTTAGAAGTAGAAGTTAAGTTGTTATGATGCTTTAAATTTGCATAGGAAGTTAATGTTTCATGAAATCATACGAAAATTAAGTTAACATTAGGCACCTTTGGTGTGAGGTTCGGCTTTATGGTTTGCCTTGTGGTGTATGGTTTCAGCTTTGTTAAACCTTGACTCTCCTACGCTGGGTACTTGTCAAGGGGTGTTACACGCTCGATCATATGACCCCGTCTCAATTACAGGTGAAGCTAGTGCCTCCCTAGCCTCCCTAGCCGTGGCCCCTTGTACCCCTTCTACGAGTACCTCCGGTGCTCATTATTGATTTGCGTATTATCTATTTTAACAATTTTATACAGATCGGTTTATAGTTCCAATTCTTAGTAACAAATGTTTTATGATAAACAGTAATTTAGAGTTTGTTTTCGTAGATCAAAGTCTCACTACAGTTTTCAGCTTCGTACAGTTTTCAGTTTACTCTAACTAAAGTGTTTCAGTACAGTCTACTACCTACAGTAGTCTCAGTATTTTCTATCTATTACATCTCAGTTTAAAACAGACAATGATATCAAGAAGACTTACAGATTTAGCGTCGGAGACTTAGTGTGCCACACAACTAGTATAACCTTTCAAAACACTTCAAATCATTCGAAAGTAATTTTTAAGAATTCAAAATTTAAAAACCCATTCACAAGCTGAGTTTGCAACCTGGGTCTGATACCACTAAATGTAACACCCCAAACTCGGCCTAGACGTTATGACCGAATCTAGCGATATCATGTTTGAAGTGTTTTACGAAAACATGATTTAATTGAAAACCCGATCTATATTAAACCCTCATTGTGCTCTTAATGAAAATTTACTGATCATATTAGATTGTTATTATACTTCAAAACATTGTTTGATACAAAAGCTTTTATAATATTTTACGTAAACATGGGGTTTTGAAAAGTATTTGTCTTCTGGAAATTCGCATCCTATGACTACTAGATATGACTCAAAATAAATAAAATTCCAAATTAAAAGTTATAAATTTAAAGAGGCCTTATTACAAAAACAAATACCCAAATCAAATTAATTGTAAATAAAAAGTCAAATATAACCAGGTTCGGTTGTGTGGCCACCTCCGAATCCCTCGCAGCACCGGTCCGCCTAAGACTAGGGATTACCGGTACAGATAAATAGAGGGGTGAGTTTACGAAAGCTCAGTGTGTACTCGCCTAAACGAACAAACAATCAATCATACATTAGACAAATACAGTCTAGGCCTGAGCCCGTTATAGTAACAATTCAGTTTTAGTTAGGGTCTAAGCCCATTCCAGTATCAGTATCAATGTGGGCCTTAACCCATTACAGTAACAGTAACAGTACAGATATGCAATAAGAAATCCTACCCAATCCAACTTGTACACTCCACTCCGTCCAGCCCTACACTCTATGTAAGGATAAATTCAATACACCCATCCCTACACTCCAAAAATTAGCACCGGTTGCGGCACCAAATAGTATTTGTAGTAGAGCTGCCAGTGCAATAAACTTCCTCCAATTATAATAATCCCATCCCCATGCAACATGTCATGCATCATATCATAATCTCATACATGGATGCAACATATATATAACATGGCATGCTCAAATACAGTCATACATAACATAAGGGCATAACAGTCATTTTATCCAATAGGGGTATAATAGTCATTTTATCAATTTGAGGTCTAGGTATACTTACTGACCCATCAGTAGGTCCACGTCATCTCGGACGACCCGTGCAACCTTAACAGTCAAACACTGAAAATGGGCCCAAGGCCCATTATGCGGGCCAATGTGGTCCACAAAGTCCAGAAATGACCCTTGGTCGTGTGAGCTACACAGCCTGGTCCAATATATTCCACACATCCGTGTGGTTTACCCGTGTGGGGTCCATAAGCCTGTTGGACCTACACGGCCCATTTCAGTCCAACATGGCCCAAAATAGCCTAAGCCCATGAAATCACTCATGGTTTCCTCTACGATCAGGCGCCCACGATTTACATGTCCGGATTATAACACGAGTTAGCACACGCTCGTGTAGCGTCAATTGTCATATTTTCCAGCATTTGCGTGCTCGCTCGTGTAGCGTCAATTGTCATATTTTCTAGCTTTTGGCCGGTTCACGATGCTACCAGTGTGATTACACACTTGTTTACGAAAATGTGTGACTAGCCTACGAGCGCCAAACCCTACATTTAATTGTGGTAACCCATAAGTTGGTTGACAATAGAGTTAACAACCTCTTCTCAAACCAAAACCCAAAATACCGTTAACACTTGCTTTGATTGAATAGATGTGGCTTAGCCCACTAAAACCGCTAACCACGATTGGTTACAAACTCCATGATGAATGTCTATGTTACAAGCGGATTTTTATTAATCAAGATTGTTTAAACATATGGCTTAAGTCCGCATATGACAACTTACAAAAACTTGAGCCCAAAAGTAGGGAAAAGAGCATTCAACCTACACCCAAGAATGCAAGACAAAATACTCAGGTTGAACATGCTAACTAAGAATATAGTTACCTTCGTTCGTGTGACGAAAGTAAGGTTCTGAACACTTCAATACTACTCAGAAACTCTTTCACTCCTCAAGAAGTTCTAGAAACCAAAAGGAACACCACATATAAGGAAAAGGAGACGAGAATTGGCCATAATAGAAGTGTGAGAGAGGAAAAAAAAGAGACAAGTTAAGAGCACTTACCCCAAAACCAAAACAAAAAGGGATAGAAAAGAGTGATGAGTATTCGGCCTAGGTAACAAGATGAAAGGGAAAGATATTAAGAGGAAGCAAGGGGAAGAATCGACCAAAGTGTAACACCCCAAACCTCGCCCAGACATTATGGCCAAATCTGGTGTGTCACATCACCTAAAACTAACCGTGTTACCTAGTTACTAAGTTTAGGATGAACTTTGCAAAACTGATTTTATAGTATTAAAGAAAATTCCCGGTTTGCTAGTGAACGACCTATTTAGTACTAGTTATTAAGAGATTAATATTAAAACTTAACTTCGTTACTTGATTGGAACGTGTGATGAGATTTGAAAACATTTAATTAATTTTTCAAAAACTCGCGCAGCTATATTTAAAAATAATTAAAGTAACGTAGGAATAAGTAATTTAAAAACCAAAAATAAAAATAAAAATAATAAGAGCGGCATTGTTACAAACCCAAATTAAAAATAGAAACAATTAAAATAAATAATTAAACAATTAACTTAATTAAACCAGAATTGTCGTCCACGTTGCCACTCTAAATCCCTCCCAGCTCTAAGTCCACAAACTAGGGCTCACCTGTAGGGATGGAAAGAAAGGGGGTGAGTTTGGAAAACTCAGTGTGTAAGGAAAGCCCATCCAGAGCCCAAAATAGCTCAAGCCCACTGGGCCGAAGCCCTATCCAGTCTTAGTAAAATCTGGGCCGAAGCCCCATCCAGATAACAGTATACTGGCCCTTAGCCCTTTTTAGATAACAGTATGGCCCATAGGCCCATTACAGTGACAGATCAGTGAATATGCAAATATGCAAGCCCAAACCCAGCCTAAATCCAGCCGCTACACTCCACCCGTACCAGCCCTACACACCATGTGGGGAATGACTCAACCCACCCAGCCCTACACTCCACAGTTGCAGCATAGCTGCTCAGATGACAATAAGTTAAGGCAAAGCCTCCAGTACATGGTCAAGCCACTTTCAGTACTTCCTTCATTAGCATCCCAGTCCCATGCAATAGATATTCATGACATGACATGCAGTAAACAGTAACAGTAAAACATGCTCTTAGGTCAAACTTAGCCCTAGAGGTATAATGGTCATTTTGCACCTAGGGGTAATTTAGTAATTTTCACCCATAAGGGTATTTCAGTAATTATGCCAATTTCTAGGGTTTCATGCACGCTTTAATCAGAAATAGTCCAACTTTTATCTCAGCAGTTTATTTAGTCCATTTTAACAGTTTATAGTCATTGGGCCCGAAAACCCCTAATGGGCTCTACAGTGACATTTAGCTAGTTTAGCCCATTAAGTCCAAATTTTACGGTCGGTCTACCAGTTTTAACAGTTTTGGACCTACAGTCTATTTATACGCATTTATTGCCCGTTTTTACCCATATGAGCCCGCAAGCCCATTGGGCCCAATTTTAGCCCACGAGGCCCAAATTCACCGAAGTGCACGAAACTGCGCACTCAACTAGATTACCACTTACGATTACCGATTCAATAATTTCCAACTGACTTATGAGCGCTCGCATGCTCACAAGCCCACGAAATGCCCGAATTTTGGCATTTCGGCTTTTTCGCTTTTGCCGATTTAGACTAGAGAAGGGTGTTCGATACACGCTTGATTTGCGATTCTACTGGTATGATCTCCTACGCGATTATCCTATAGTCATTTAAGAATACACTTATTACTCTTGAATCAATGAAACTAACAACTTCCCACTTACTATATTCGGCCAACCTTAACTAAGGCCTTAAATCTTTACCTTTGCCGAAACTGATGACTAGATCTAAATCTAGTCTCCTAAACGATCCTAGCCTTCCAAAGCTCCTTGATCAACAGCCATTAATCCACCTTACTCATAACAGAACAACAAAACAACAAATCCTTAGCCTTACACAATAGCCACCCTATACGTATAGCGGTTTTTGGCTTTCCTTAAATCCTGAATAACAAATGGAAAAGGAGTTTCGATAACTTACCGACGATTTATTAGACACGGATGCTTCTATCTCAGATCTGACGCATATCTAACCTTAAGGCTCGAGTAGAGAATGAATTTCACTATTTTGGCATTTAAATCTATCTTAAAGTAGATTTATTCGGTTTAAGAAGTAAATAGGAGAAGAAAGTGAAGAAAAAGGTTTTACGAAATAACAGGGATGATCGACAAAGGGATGAGAAGTTTAAAGTTCAATTTTTGAAAGGCTCAAATCTTGATTGAGAAGGTAATCGGCAATGGTGAATTGGTTTTGGCTTCTAGAATTTATAAGTAAAGAGGAAGAAGAAATATTCGAATGGATCAAAAAGGGATGCAAGTTGTGACTTTAATTATAAGAAAAGGGACCCCATAATCGGCTATTATGGGAAGAATAACGAAAGGAAAAGTCAAATAGGACTTTGCTTGGAAAAAGAAAAGGTTGCTTCGGCTTTTGAGTGGAAAAATAAAAGAGAAAAAGAGCAAAAGAAAATATAAACTAAAATAGTAGAATCAGGAACTGTTTGCACGAGAGCCAATTTCGGCTAATGGCTAAGACATCCCACTAATCCCGTGCTTATCACCCCGTTGCTGGCACCGTTTGAATTTAATTCAAACTCTCCTTGCGCAAACAGCAGCAGTCCACCGCTTGGCCGACTCATCTTACTGCTGGGCAGAGTTTAAATCCCGCACAGCTCCTTCCCACGCGCGCCCAGCAAAAAGGGCATCCTCCTGCGCGCACCTCAGCTTGAACACGGGACCTCCAGGTAACCTAGCACGCTGCTGGCCACTGCATCGCACCTTTGCTCTCAATATAACAGCGTCGCATTTTATTTTAAGCCTTACCCGCTGCAGCCTCGTCTATTTAAAAACAAAGCTAAAATTTTGCCTGCGCCCGGACTCGAACTCGCGTCCCCTTAGAGTTCCTAACGCGCTGCTGCCACTACGCCATAGGCGCTCTTGTGGCATAATCCGGTTGCAGCTTCTTTTACGCCTTATTTCATCACGACCCGCTTACTAAAAAAAAAAAGACGTTTTGCGCGCGCCATGCCTTGAACCCAGGCACCTCCTACGTCTTCCTAGTGTGCTTAGCCACTGGGCCAGGCACTTCCTTTGTACCTAAACTCAGCCTAAATTATATATAAGTCCTATCGCCCAGATTTCCCTAAAGAAGCAAAAATTAATTTTTTTGCTAGAGTCTTGGATCGAACCCAAGACTTTTCCCGCACTATAAATCCTTCTTAATTTATTTAAAAACTAACCTAAACATCAAAATAATAACAGTAATATTTTATTAATAATAATAATAAATTTTTTTCTAATAATAATATTTAAAACTTCTCAATTATTCCAGTTTTCTTTTATCCGAACTCAGACTCAAAGCCCAATTCTTCTAGGCTCAAATTCAGGGTGTTACACAAAGTATAGTAAGCAACAGAGGGAAATAATAATCTCAAGAGAATTGATAGGAAGGGACAGAAGGCATTCGGCCAAAGGGGAAGGAAAGGACGTACAAACGAAAAAGAAAATCGATAGACAGGGGATTGAAGGAAAACGCAAAACCGAAAGCAAAACAAAACCGAAAGCTTGAAGTCCCTAGTAGTATTAGGTACAATAGGAAAAGGCAACAAAGAATGTTGACAAGACCAAAATGGAGAGGAAAGAAAACCAAACGAGAGAAAATGCCCAACACAACTGCAAAAATCTCGAAAAACAAATGCCAAAAACGAGAAAGGGAAAAGAAAACACCCCAAAAACCAAATCCTAGAATTCAAATTAGGCACTCCACCTTCTCTCTCCTCAACTTCAAATTCCCTTGATTTCCTCCTAAAATCTCTCCTCAAATCCCTCAATTGATCACTCTTCCCACAACTACTTAGTTTAAATTACACTCCACCACCACAGTGTTTCGGTCAACCTTTATTACTCACACAGCAAGGGAGTAAAATAAAACACTCCTTGTGCAAAGCAGGACTCGAACTCAAGACCCTTAGTAGCAGTAACACGCCACTATCCCCTAAACCAGTAGGCTTTTTATGTCATGACTTAACGATATTTATTTAAGAAGCCTACTGACTAGAGACAGGGTTTATTCAAGTAAGAAACAAAATTTTTGCACAAGTCAAGGCTTGAACCCGAGACTTCTCAAACTCTGCCCAGAACACCTAACCACTCTAGTAATCAAATATATGTGTCAATCACATACAAAATTAAAAACTTAGATTTGGGGTGTTACAAAAAAAAATTATAAAATTAACTAAAATTTAACATGTTAATATTTTAAGTACAATTTAATTATTTATCAAAATTAATTATTATTCGACAAGAATTTTATCAAAATTACATGATTTTAAGTTAAAAAGGGCATGTAAAAGTGTGTAAATTTTCGTGTTTCCAACATGCATGTTACACACGACTTCAAAAACGTAAAAAGTATTAAAAACGGGGCTAGGATGCACTTACTATCAAGCTTGGAAGTTGGCCAAACCCTAGCTATGGTGTCCTTGAGAATTTCGGCTATCTGTGAGGAAGATGGACACAATTTTTTATTTTATTTTCCCTTTTTATTATTTTATGAACCAAATGACCAAAATGCCCCTAAGGCCTTTCTTTGAAATTTTACCTTTCCATGTCCATTTTTGTCCATCATGATATATAATGGTCTAATTGCTAAATAACGACCTCTAATTTACCATTTCATTCCAATTAAGCACCCAAAGCTTCCAAAACATATATTTTGCTCTTTTTGCAATTTAGTCCTACTAATTTAATTGGACCCTCTATCAATAAAATTTCTTAACGATACATTCACACATGCATTCCATCATACTATAAACCTTAAAACTTTATCACAATAAATCTTTCTACTTCAGATTTGTGGTCCCAGAACCACTATTCCAACTTAGCCTTGATTCGAGCTATTACATAAATAGGTATCTTTTTGGTATAATTAGAATGGTGTGAAGGTGAACACTATTGATATGTTTTGGTTTATGATTGAATTAAGTTGATATGCTAGGAATGGATCAATTTTGACATGTTTGAGTTGTTGATGTTCGGACCTAATTGCAGTGCCTATGAAGGGCATATTGGTTGGTTGTTTTTAGGACATTAAAATGGTATGTTTATGTTAAATTGCTTATTCTCATAATTATGATATGGTTTAAGATGATATTGAACTAGATGTGCATGTTTTAAATGTGGTAATGTATACATGTGTACATAGGATTTTATGTTTGTATTTGAGGTACCTTGTATGGTGTATTGGTTGAATAGTTTTAAACTTTTGAGTTGGCCATTTCATGTTGGTTTTGGTCATATTTTGATCCTTTGAATAGGTTTTCTAAAGGCCTTTAGATGATTGCTTGAATTGGTGATTAAAATGGATTGTTTTTGGGCCATTCATGTCCACATGGCCTGAGACACTGGCGTGTGACTCAGTCTCGTATGATACACGGCCAGACGACATGATTGTGTGTTCTTTGTAGGTTTTAAAGCATGCAAATCAGGTTGTTACACAAGCGTGTGTGGCTATTTCAAGAGTTACACGATTTAGCACACGGCTTGGCACACAGGCGTGTGTGGCTATTTTGAGAGTTATACGGCTTGGCACACGGGCATGTGTGGTTTGACTGTGTGACCCAACTTAGAGAGTTACACGGGTAAGGACACAGGCTGGGACATGACCGTGTCTCCTTATTTTGATTGTTACATGGCCTAAGACACGGGTGTGTGTCTCGACCGTGTGAGTCACACGGTTGTGTGACCCTTGCAGTCTAATTTTTCTAACTTTTTCTTAAACTTTTCAATTGATTCCAATGTGATCTTGAATTGTTCTTAAGGTATTTTTAGGGCCTCGAGGGCTCAATTAAGGGACACTATGTATGTGATTGAATGTATTAGATTAGGATTAAAATAATGTATGAAATAAATGTTTTAATGATACGTTTCTACGGTAATGCTCCGTAACCTTACTCTAGCGACGGCTATGAGATAAGGGTGTTACATTGCCTCTACTTGAACTACTATATCACATGATTAGAATTGTGCATCTCCACCGTCGAGTCAACAACGCATGAAACCTCTACGTCCCACATACTCTGATTGACCAAAGTTTCAGGTAGGATGCATTCTATGATTGCAGGACCAGCGTAAGGCATCCATTCAACGTCTAGTAATAATTATAATTTTTTGTTTTCTATAAAATATTAAATTTCAAATCATTACATAATTATTATATGTTTGAAAAATTCAATAACTAACATTGGCTTCCGAGTATTGATCTAACAACAACCGGATATCTTCGAGCTGCTCCGATAATCTCGCATAACTCAGCTCAAAGCTCCACATACTTAAACAATATATTAATTAAAAAATGTATAAAATAAACAACATTTATTACAATAACTATATTATTATCAAATGAATTTTACCTTGCCACTAGTGGGAATGTATAAGGGGCATCGACTCAGTTACGTAAAAATGGTAACTGCCATCACGCCCATGACTGCAGCAGGAGTAGGCAACCACCAGTTAACTATTTATCCTGTTCAGTCACATGACACAACTCTTGGTACAATGTGGCCAACACGACTAATCCCTAATTAAGTTGACTAAATTCTTTGAAGTCGACCAGTTGTAGTAGCCACCTTAAGTGTACCAAATTTTAAGATTTCTCGAGCATTAAAAGGCCCTCGATTAACCTCAAGATGAATGCTCATGCATATTGTTTTGTTTCAAGGGCAATTGCATGCTTATCGAGTTCACCAAAATTTTCTTCCAACCATTCGATCTCTATCCAGCCACCTTGAAACTAGTTCGGTACCTTGCCTAATAGTGTGTCGTAAAAGTTTTCCCTATTGGGAACGATCACTAGCTCAGTAACGACTCACCCATCCATCGATAAGCCTAGTTGCAAAGCCACTTCTTCTAGTGTGACCATACACTCGCCACATAGAAGATGGAATATGTGTGTCTCCGGTCTCCATCTTTCTACCAATGCGCTAATAAGTGTGGGATCCAATTTATAGCCTTCGAGCATTGGGTGCGCTCTTTGATAAATTGTGTATGAACCTCTCCAAAATCCAATCATCTGCCTATTTATATCAATAAAATAAATTTTAAAACCTTTTAAATTAACTTAATTAAAATTAATAAAAAAATTATTCCTTACCATTGTCAATTGCACAGCAAAAATGTGCTTGTTGTTGAAATGAATAAGAGAACTTGTCATTCGTGAAAAATTAATTAAAATTAATAATTTACGAAATAATAAAAGAAAACTAGAATATTTTTATAGAAATTTACTGTAAAATTTGGAACTAATCTTGAAAGAATTGAGAGAATTGAAAATGGAGAGAATGAAGAGAATTTAATTTGAGTGAAAAGAGTAGAAAATGACCTAGGTTTATATAGGAAAGAAAGTTACCCTTAGGCCATTTATAATTTTACCGTTGGCTGGATTTGAAATTTTACCCTTCAGAATTTAACGTTAGAGGAAAGTACACTCAGCTAGACGCGTTTTCCTGCCAATTGTGCAAAAAAAATGCATCCAGCTAGAGGTGTTTTCACACTCTCTCCAAAATAAACCTATTTCCTTAATTTAAAATAACAACCTATATTAAAAAATATTTTTTTCTATATTTTTGGCAAAATTAACCATTTATACACTCTTATACCAATAAATTATATTATTTTAAAATAAAAAACATTCACAAACAATAAAATTTCTAACCTAACAAATTACATTAGAACCAACAACACTCGGTGCTTCTAAAGAAATTAAATGGGTAGCTTTTTATTAGATATAATCTGCTTGTTTGATACGCTTCAGAAAGTTAGATTCAATTTTTAAATATGATATATATCATATTTAATTATTAAAAAAATAAAATATTGAATTATTTCACAAAGGATACTCAAACTATGAAAATTGCAATATAAAAAAATTAAAATAATTAAAAGTGTCTTGTTACGAAAATAGCATAAAACAAATATATGAATATTTTAAAATGATGTAATATAAATCGTTAACCAGTAAAAATTTATATAAATTTAAATGGCAGGTCACATGTGTGACTCAAAATTAATCATTTTCACTGTAAAATTGAATTATCTAATCCATTTGAGATTGTGTTTTTTTAGGTCAAATTCTATTTATTTTTATAGAATCCAATATATAGCTTGTAGAGGATAAACATAATTAAACAACAAAAAAAGTGAAAAAAAAAAGAATCGAAACGATCAAACACACAATTTTTATGTGGAAAAACTTCCTCAAAAGAAGATAAAAAACCACGAGTAAAAAGAGATTTCACCATAATTAAGGAGAGTACCAAAGATGGTGAGAATTAAAAGAAAAACCCAAAGCCCCACAAGAAAAAAAAACCCTTCGAAACAAAGAATAAAATTCGCTCAATCTAAACCTAAAGTAACTAAGGCCTATTTATATGCTGAAATTCATAGCATATATGATTAAAATAACTCTAGGTTAATTAGAGTTTAAGTGAGAAACTAAAACATATTTTAACTAAGAGAAGAAAAGCCAAAATAAATTTTGTTCAAAATAAGAGGCATTCTCCCATAAATCTCCACCTTGACTCGTATTTGGACCAACTCCCTTGTCGAGCCCAGTTACGGGCTTAATTGATACTTCGTCGGATACTTACCAAGTCCAAGCAATGCTTGAACTTTGAAACTGGAAGGCTCTTTGTCAACATGTCAGCCAGATTGTGTTTTGTGCCAATTGATGTGATCACAGATCCTTTAATTGGGCCAAGACCGAAGTTGTCATTTGGGCCTAAATCCTGGGCTAAGGTTAAGAAACCCAAAGAGGCATTTGTGGGCTCTTAAGGCCCAAACCGTTCATTTTAATTAGTTAATAATTCCACAGGTTTATTTTATGTTTTATTCTTACATCTTTTTATTGTATTAAAATGTTATATCCTTTTATTACATCATTATTATGTGTCTTTAATTAAGTCCATGTGTCCATTTCATTACTGCTTTATTAGTCAATTAATGTGTCCTAATGCAAGGTTTATATGTCCTAGGAGAGTCCAATGACTGGCCACTTTAAAAGCTTCAAGAGGCTGTTCGATTTTGCCAATGGTCAAAGGTTGCTTTCACATTCAAAGGTTATTCAGTTTTGGCAAGAAAAGGGCAACCATTTGGTCACTTTATTGCTGGTACATGAAGAGGACGTTTTGGTGGTGAATGAATGTACAAATTCATTCAAGAACCAACATTATTCTAGAAGCAAACCATTCCCTTTTTCCATGCATGAATTTTCAATCATTAAAGGATGCATTAAGAACCTATTTAATGTTGATGCATGTTCATGAATTCTTCAACCTAATTTATTGCTCAAAGATGAACATACTTTAGCTTAAGACTTAAGTATGCATGTATGGTTCAAGGTGAAGGGATGTGATGATTGAAACATACGTTGAATGGAAGAAATGCATGGGTGGCATTAGAGGAGGTGCATGGACGTCCACCAAAGGAGTACGACCAGATTCGACTAAGCTCTTTGATCTTTGAAGACACATGAATCACATGGGTTTGATGAACAATCTAGCAACAACATTAATGGCTAGTTTGTGGCTATTCATTTACCATCTATGCTGCTATAAATAGTTTAGTTTTTGGGTTTGTAAAGTTTATACTTTTTTATTATTAAAAACATTTTGGAGTTATAAACTCTTTGTTCTTTTTAGAACTTCCCGAACTTATCAAGAATTTATTCTTGTGGTGTTCAACTCAAAACCCTATCTTATCACTTCAACCCATTCCGAAGTGTAGTGGTTATCATATACCTTTGGTTCCTATTTCTATATAGATAGTAGGTCAAGGTCCTTCTTCAAATCACGAACTTTTCAAGTGTCAAACAACTATATAGAAATCGGGTTACATTGTTTTATAACATTAGTTCATTTCTATTTTGTTCCATATTCGTAAGTTATATCCAAATATCCTTTTGTTTAGTTTTTTTTCATATTTCCACCAACTTCTGAGTGTGTACCTATTTAGAAGATCAGAAACTTAAAATCGTGAATCAAGTTCTTAACTTGTAACCGGGTTCATGTCACCAAGTTGGACGAATCTAAATATCCCCTTGAATGATCACCTCTTGAACAAAAGGATAACAAATGTATATGTGCTTTGACCTCTCGTAATGCATTTGATCTTTGGTGAGATGTTTGACACTTTGACTATCATAATATACGACAATTGCCCTTTTTCACTTACTAGTTCACTGAACAAGTCCTTAACCAAATAGCTTCTTTTACTGCTTCTGTAATTGACTTAACCAAATAGCTTCTTTTACTGCTTCTGTAATTGACATGTACTCTGCTTTAGTAGTCGACAAAGCCACTATAGCTTGAAGTGTCGCTTTCCAACCAATGACACAATACCCAAAAGCAAATAGATAACTTCCGAGAGACCTTCTTTGATCTAACTCTCCTGCATAATCAGAATCAACGTATCCGACTAGACCCCTTTGCATTCTTCCAAGCTCTAAGCATGTGTTAGAAGTACCCTGTAAATATATGAAAATACACTTAATTGCATGCCAGTGTAACTTACCAGGATTTGCCATGTATTGGCTAAAAATAGTAACAGCATGTGAGATATCAGGATTAGTGCATATCATTGCATACATCAAGCTTCCAACTGCGCTTGAATAAGGTATTTTTCACATGCACCTTTCATCTTCTTCATTTTGTGGGGAATTTGAAATTGAGAGTTTAAAGCATGCAACTAAAGGAGTACTTACCAATTTTTCATCTTGCATCTCAAATTACTTAAGGATCTTCTTGATGTACCTTTGTTGTGATAAAAACAATTTCTTGAAATGTTTGATTGAGTCCCAAGGCCCAAAATTAGGCTCATGAATGTGATAAGCTCAAATTTCCTCACGACCCAATAACGAGGTCGAAGGGTAAGAAAATTCGATAAGATTGAACAGGGCCATTCAAGACTTTGATACCAAGGCCCTAGATGCACAGATGACTGAAAAAGAAAATCAAGATTCACTTTCTTGTTTTCAAGATAATCAATGCACAACCTGTTTTCAGTGAAAGTAGAATAGTGATTTCGGAACCACAAATCTAACATCACAAGCTTTATTTTATTATTATTTTATGGTCTACAGCATGATAGAAATACCGTATAGAAATTTCGTTAAGAAATTTTACCGTTTACATTTTCAATTTTATAAACAGGACTAAATCGCGTAAAGTGCAAAGTTGAGTTCTAATAACTAAATGTATTAAAGAGCTATGGAACATAAAAGTGGAGGTCCTTATATGGTAATTAGCCCATTAATGAGTTACTGGATGATAATGGTTTGGCAATTTTGTAATTTGGGATAATTTTAAAGGTCAATAAGTAAATAGTAAATAAATGATAAATTAAAGGTAATAAAATAAAACTATCATCGTTAATTATCATCTTCCATCAATTTTAGAAGAATAAAGGAACCCATAGGAGGCCTAGGTTTGGCCAACCTTTTTTTGTCCAATTAGGTAATAATTTTAATTCGTTTTTAGTGATTTCTATGTTTCAAGGATCGTTGTAGCTTAATCTAGCTAGCTCATGGACTAATTTGTAAAACTGTTAAACTGTTAGGGATTTACCATTGATGAGCATGCTTGAGTTTTGAAGTTTGATGGTAGAAAATATTATGGTAAAATTGTGATTTATGAAATATATGGGCTATTCTTAATATGAATAAAAATTTGCTAGGCTTGGGTAAGGATTAAATTGCATGAATTTCAATTCTCGAGCCTAGGAACTAAATTGCAAAGGAATTAAAAGTATAGGTGTAAAATGATAATTTTTCCAAAAGTGTCTGTTGGACTAAATTGAATATGAATTATATTAAATTTAGTTAAATTCATTTGCATAGATCCAGTTAGACCTCGTACGGAGTTAGATCGAGGCAAAGAGGAATTTTCGGATTAATCGCCTTCATATCTATGTACACTCGTCGAGGTAAGTTAATGTAGTTAAATTGTGTATTTATATGCTTTAATTGAAATATATGTATGTGGATTGTATAATTGCTATGTATAATTACCGATCGTATATCCGACTACATACGACGACTACCGAGCCCTGTTTGAACCTTAGGAATTTATAGGATACAAATGGAAAGGGTTACCAATTTCAGCTCATATGAGCTTATTGATTCTCAGCTCATATGAGCTTTCTGTTATTCAACTCGGAGGAGCTTACCGTCTATAACTCATAATAGCATACCGATTCAAAGCTCTTATGAGCATACATGTACAGGAATTGACGGATTACAGTTCAGTACACCTCGAGTGTACTACCCGCGTATCCAACAATATTCTAAATGGTTCAACGAGCACAATCTATTATGAAATTATATGAGTTCTATAACAGCCTGAATTATGACCTACTTGGAATAGTGGTTCTGAGACCACAAATCCAAAGTAGAAAAATATATTTTATGATTATTTTTAAGTTTACGACATGATTGCATGATAGTGAGAAAATTTCATGAAGGAATTTTTTCGAAATAGTGATTAATTTGTCATTTAGGACTAATTTGCAAAGATTGCAAAATTTAATTTCTAGAAGCTTTAAGGATGAATTGGCATTAGAAAAATTATTAGAGGGCCTTAATTAGCAATTGGACCATTTATTAGCATGATGGACAAAAATGCCCAAGGAAGGGAAAAATTTCAAAGAAATGCCATAAAGGCATTTTGGTCATTTGGTAAAATTAAGTAATAAAAAGGGAAAAGAACAAAAATCTAGTCCATCTTCTTCTCCAAGGTGCCGAAAATTGAAGAGCCTCCATAGCTAGGGTTTCTTTCATTTTCAAGCTTCAAGTAAGTGCAATTTAGCCCCATTTTCAATTCTCTTCATATTTTTGAAACCCTCGTAGCTTAATATAGCTATTTCTACCACTAATTTGAGCTAGGGTTTATGTTTAAAAATATACCCATGCATGACATGCAAGTAATTTGATGCCTAGTGGTAGGAAATGAAAGTTTAAAGTGTAGTAAACATCTTTTTCTAAGTGATTTTCATGAAAAACCCTAATAGGGACTAAATTGCAAATGTGATCAAATGTGTAGTAAAAGTGAAAATTGATGAGAAATAGGACTCATATGAGCACATGAGAGGTTCAACAAGGCTTGTGTAGTCAAGAAAATAATTGCATTTTATTTTACGAGCCCAGGGACCATTTTGCATATATGCAAAGTTTAGGGGAAAAATTATAAATTTTGCCAAAGTATGAATTTTGGGCTATTTAGCCAATGTGAGTATTAAATAAGTTTAATTTGTCATTTTAGATCAAGAAACATGAAGCTCAGATCGAAACCGGAGAAAAAGTGTAACAGTCCAATTTAGACCCTAGTCGGAATAGTGGTTTCGGGACCACAAATCCAAGTAAAAAATATTTAAATATTATTTTCTGTGCCTAAAATAGGTGAATTGATATCTGTGAAATTTCTATAATTTAATTTGTCTGTTGGGTGTTTAATTTGAAAAAGGATTAAAATGCATAAATGGTAAAATTAGCACTCTATATGTTTATGGGGTTAATTGACTTTGGCTTTTATATATGATGGCCTTATGTGGTAATTAAACCATTACATTCATGAGTGGTCATAAATGACCTTATAGCATGTGAATTTACATGGCTTTACTAAAGGATAATTTAGTAAAGGTGTTATTATTATATCTTTAATAAAACAAATCATAAAAAAATGTGTTCATATATGTGTTTTACCACCGAAAATCAAAGAAAAAGAAAAGAAATGAAGCTTCCTAGGGTTCAGCCTTGTAAATTGGTGATTAAGGTATGAGTTTTGTTTGGTTTTTAATGATTTCTACATTTTTATAATCGTTGCTTCGTATACTACAATGCCCATGTCTCAATTTCTATTTTTATTGAAGATTATGAAATGTGCCATTGATGAATTTACGAGTTTTGTGATGATATTTAATGTATAATGAAAGATATGTGGTTGATAAACATGTTTTGTCTTTGGATTTTTGGTGAATTTAGTCTATTTGGGCTAAATTGTAAAAATGAGATTTTAGGAGGACTAATTTGTGAAATAAATGTGATATATGGGCTTAAGTAAATATCATTGAAATTCGACTAGGCTTAAATGTTGTGAATTTTGGTGAATTTGATGATTTTGTGAATTAAGTATTAAATTGTCAAAAATGTAAAATTTTAGGGGTTAAAGTGTAAAATGCCCTAATTATATGTTTTTGGATTGAATTGAATGATTTGGTGAATAAAAAAGCTAAATTTGAATTTTTATAGATCAAGAACCAAAGAAAACAGAATTAGATCGGAGAAAGTCGAAAGTCGTTGAATAGTCAATTTCGTCCGTTCAAATCTGTACGAGGTAAGTCTATATACAAATAAATGTGCTTAAGTTGATTTATTCATGTTTATATTGTAATTGAATTGTGATGAATGAATATGAGAGATGAATATATGAAATCCAAAAAAGTTTCGAGTGTAACATTCCAAAATAGGGCCTAAACAGAATGGTGGTTGTGAAACCACGAATCTGAGATAGAAAAGTTTATTCCGATTAATTTTTATGATTTACCGAGTGATTAGATGCATGTGTTAAAGTATTGATAGAAGTTTTTATGAATTGTGTGACTAATTTGCCTATTAGGGCTTAATTGCAAAAGTTGATAAATATGAGTTCTAGATGTTAAAGGATTTAATTGAAGAGCATAATTGAAGTAGAGGTCCTTAAATGGTAATTATGCCATTAGTTTTTCATGGACAAAAATGGACATACATAGGTAGAAATAACCAAAGTTTTTAATGAAGGATATTTTAGTCATTTGGTAATTAAAAGATTAAAAAAGGGAAAAAGATGGCAAAATATGTCCATCTTCTTCATTAGGAAGAAATTTCAAGGGTTCTCCATTACGAGGGTTTGTTTCAAGCTTCCAAGCTCCATAATAAGTGATTCCAAGCCCCGTTTTTTATGTTCTTTACGTTTTCGGAGTCCCGATAACTTGATTTAGCTTATTCTACCAATAATTTAACCTAGGGTTCATATTTGGAAAAATACCTATTGGTGAAAAGTGTCTATTTTGATGTTTTATGGTAGAATGTGAGGTTTTAAATTATGTTAAACAACTTGTGCTACTCAGTTTTAAGTGAAAACAAGTAAAACGGCATAATCGGTAAAAATACCTATTGTTCATAAGTACATGTTAGAGTGAGAATTTGATGTTGTCATTAAGGGAAAATGATCAGCTTGTCATAAAACATAAGAATTAGGGAAAAAGTTTAATTTCCGAGCTTTGGGGCAAAAGTGTAAATATGTAAAAGTTTAGGAACAAAATCGTAATTTTGCCAAAGTTAGAGTTAAGGATATTTTGATAAATGTGGGTATTAAATAAGCTAAATTTGCTAATTATAGATCAAGAAGAACGAAATTTGGGGATAGATCGAGGAAAGAAAAAGGTAGAAGATTAAGTTGTCAAGTCGATCGCATTTTTCATTGAGGTAAGTTTACGGTAAATAAATGCAATATTTCAATATTTTATATTAATTTTGTTTATTTCCAGCATATATACATTTATTTTATGAGAATATTCCAAGTTGAATTAAAGATGAGGTAACAGAGAAAAGGTATCAGAAAGCCCGTTTGAACCTTGAGAATGTATAGGATACGGAATGTCATGACATTTCGAGTTAAGGTAGTTGAGGAACATCCCATGTAAGTCCATATCAGACATATGGCATTGGTAGGTTGAGATAATTGAGGAACATCCCATGTAAGTCTATATCAGATATATGGCTTTGGCAAGACAGGGAACATCCCATGTAAGTCCATATCAGATATATGGCTTTTGTAGGACAGGAAACATCCCATGTAAGTCCATATCAGATATATGGCTTTGGTAGGACAGGAAACATCCCATGTAAGACCATGCTTAGAGCATGGCATTAGCAGCCTATTATCAGTCAGAAAAGCTCAAGTATCCTAAGTATTCCAAACGGTTCAATAGGCTAATATACATGTTATGTTACGAGAAGGTTCAGGTAAAGGAAAGTTAAAGAGTAAGTGAAGAAGTATAATAAAGATTTAGTTGTTGATTGTGAATGTTGTTATTTATTTACTTGTAAACTTACTAAGCATTGTAGCTTACTCCTTTTTTTTTTCTTTTTCTCTTTTATAGTGTAGCCAAGCTTATTCGGGAACCAAAAGGACATCGGAGCTCGTTTCACACTATCAAAGGCTATCTAGGTATTTTGTCGTTTGAAATGTTTTAGGTTATGGCATGTATAGGGACTTGGTCATTATGGTGTGTATGTCCTTATGGTATGACTAAAGAATGGTATGTGAATGCTTGAAGATGGTTAGCTATTGAAATGGCTAAGTAAGAACATGTATAGGTGTTATGTATGCTTAACTGTTAGTTTATGTAAAGAAATGAAGGAGGAAAAAGTTGGCCACGAAACAGATCTGTAACAGCAGTAGTGATGTGAATGTGAAAAATCACTAAAAATTGTAGGAATGTAATTAAATGGTGAATGAGATATAGAATTAAATCTTATTGAGTCTATTTTCCTAGGAAAGAAACAGTGCAAGCAAAGGAAGTTTGTATTGTGAGATATTTAAATTCTTGTGAGACTGGTTTAGAGGGATTTCGTGATCCCCTATTCTGATTTTATAAATTCACTAAAAATTCTATAAAAATAATTATGATTCATAATTTATATTTATAAACTCCTTGGTGAGTCTATTTTCATTAAAAATAAGAAAAATCACAATATGAAAACTGTACTAAGAGATAATTGATTTTTAGTAAGGAGAGGTCAGAACAGTAGGATTGTGAAATAGGGGAATATTTAACTAATAAACTATACTAATTGGCAGCACCAAAAATTCTGGAAACTTTATGGTAAGAATATATATGAGCCTAGTCTCAGGGAAAATTTATGGATTTAAATTTTGAGTTTTTTAACTCAAGTTATAATTAATTTAGTGACCATTGCGCAGGTGGACAGTCTTACCATGAATAGTTAAATAAATTGTTTTAAATTGTATAACTAATCGGAAAATTTTTAATGTTCCCAGTTTGGTCCCGAACCATTTCAATTACATGTTTTAGGGCCTCGAGGGCCCTTTTTAGGGATCTTGGATGAATGTGAATGAATTACTTTTAAAAAGAAAATTTTTATGCCCCGAATTAGTAAGGTAAGTTTAGTAACGCCTTGTGCTCGACTCCGGCTACGGTCTCGGGTAAGGGTGTTACATCGAGTATGTGACGATGTCTGAAAAACCCCGTCTGAACCTTAGGAATAGTTAGGATTCATATATCATGACATAGGATTGGATATCTATTTACGTGTAAGACCACATCTGGGACGTTGGCATCGATCTGAGATTTTCATGTAAGACCATGTTCGGGACATCGACATCGTATCTAATTTTGTGTAAGACCCTGTCTAGAACAGTGGCATTGATATCTAGTTACATGTAAGACCACGTCTGGGACGTTGGCATTGTACTATCTTTTCTGAGTTTTCTGCATATCCTTTTTTATTCTGAATGGTTCAACGGGCATTCCGAGAGAATGAATGAACCTATGAATATGCTTCTAATTTCGGTACGTATGAAACGTGTACTATGTTTGAGATTGAAAGGTAGTATATGTTCAACTATGAATTTATGAAATATATAGTGATATAAGTATAAAATATGGTATATGTTCAAGAGATATGTGTGATCATGTGAATTATATGTGAAATATGGATCATTAGTTGAGTTTTGCCATGAACCACTTGATTAAATTGATTTATGAATGTGTTTTTGGTCAATTTATTTGTATATGGCTTACTAAGCTCTTTGCAGCTTACTTTGTTTATGTTTACTTTGTTTTATAGATATCGAAGCTATCAAAAGCTCGGGGATCGTCGAGGATCATCACCATACTATCTAACTTGTTTTGGTACATTTTGAAAGTATAAATGTTGAATTATAGCATGTATAAGCTAGATAGGTTTGAATATCTTTTTGTGATGTATATATGTTATGCCATGTGATATGGCTAACTAATGGTTTTGTTTTTATTTTAATTTGACTTATAACATGTGATGCATTTTTGTATGGTTTATAATGATTATATGGCCTATTTTTGTCCACACGGGTAGAGACACGGGCGTGTATCTCTGACGTGTGTGACACATGGTCATAGAACACGGTCGTGTGTCCCCTGGGGTACCCTTTGAATTAAGTCAGTATACCCTACAAGAATAACACAACTTAGGCACACGGGCGTGTCTAGTGGCCGTGGGTGACACACGGGCTAGTCACATGGCCGTGTGGCCGGCCGTGTGCACAAGTCAGTAGCTCCCTTAATTTCACTTGGCTGAGCATACAGGCGTCTCTTGTGACCGTGTGAGCAAGTCAGTATGTATGCCCTATTTTGCCATGGCCTAGACACATGGGCGTGTCTGGTGGCCGTGTGAGGCCCACGGACTGACCATACGGGCATGTGACCTCTGCAGCTTTGAAAAATGTTTAAGTGTTGGAAAATTTTCTAAGTGTTTAGTTTAGTCCCGACCTTCTCCTAATGCACGTTTAAGGTCTCGGAGACCTTTATAAGGGACTTAATGATGATGTTTGTTAATGGTATGATGTTGATGATAGAGAATTGTCTGTAAAAGTTCTAATTTGTCTGGTAATGCCTTTAATCCTATTCCGGGGATGGATATGGGTTAGGTGTGTTACAAAAAGCAAGGTGGTACATTAAATTAAACGTTCAGCCGCATTTTGGATCTGAGGTAAGTTGTATGTAATAAATTAACCTATTGCACTATGAAATGTATTATGATGATATTCTATGATTTCATGATATTCCATAAAGTTTATTGACATGAACTGTTACAAAGAAATGAGAAAGAAATAAATGAGAAAATCCCAATTAAGTTCTAGAGAATACGAAGGGTATCGTGGTCATAACATGAGAAATTGTAGGTCCCATGTAAGACATGTCTGGGACATGGCATCGGCACCAAATTGAGATCTCATGTAAAACCATGTCTGGGACATGGCGTCAACACCAAAATGAGATATAGATCCCATGTAAGACCATGTCTGGGACATGGCATGGGCATCTAAGAGAGATTGACAAATGCCCCTGCAGCATTCATGGATTTGATGAATCGAGTGTTTTAGCCATATTTAGATCAATTTTGTAATACCCCAAAAATTTAAAGTTTTTTTTTATTTTGTGGTTGTGACACAAAGTGCATGTTTACTTTAAATGCTAAAGTGATTTGGGTGTGTTTGGGAGTGTTAGAGAAGCCCGGGTTCATGTCTTGGATTTTGCAAAATTTTTGGTTTTTCCCTTGAATGAATCTGGACATTAGCTTGTAGGCTATATAAATAATTGTAGTTGAAATGTGACATAGAAAGCCTAGTACTCAATGGGTAAGTGGTGTGTGGGAATTGCTGGAGGTCAAAGGTTCAAGTCATGGTAGTGTAAAAGAGTATTTATTATGCTACTCTTGCCGTGTAAGAAGCAGTGGTTGATTGAAACTCTATTGAGTGAAGTTTCACTTTGTCAGGGAGTGATATGTAGAGGAAATCAAGTAGAGGATTGTGGAGAAAATGAAGGAGAGGATTATGAAGAGATTTGTGGAGGCAAAAGAGGAGTTTGAAGGGTGGTAACATGGTGTCAAATAGGGAGGTTGGCAGCATAGGAATTTGGCTAAAGAGTGCATCTTTCACTCATTCGTTCGGTTTTGGTTTTGTTTGTTTTTGAAGGCCAATTGTAGGTTAGGTGCTTTCGGGTTTTTCTCTCTTTTTGTTTTGTTCACTGTTTAACCAAGGTCCTTTTTTGGTCAATAATTGTTAGCTGACTTCTTGTGCAACTTATTCCATTTTTCTTTTTACAATTGTAGCTGAATTCACTAGTGACCATTTGGGCAGTTTTTTGTTGGCTCTTTACTTTGCTGCTCCTTTTCAAGTGCCTTCTCATGAAACGATTTCTTTCCCCTCTTGTTCTTAATATTATTTATTCTTTTCATTTTGTTTCTTGTGTGGCCGAATCTTTGCTTCCCACTCTCTTCCAATTCTAGCCGAATCTACTATAGGCCTCTTAGGTATTCTCATTTTTATTATCTCCTTTTTCTTTGCTTTGTTCGGCCGAATACACCTCTTCTATCTTTCCTAAACTCTTGTTCCCTTCTCAATTCTTTTCAAACCGTTTCTTTTATCACCCCTTTCTTTAGGTACCAAGCGAAATACTGCATCCCTTAACTACTCTCTAACAACTGGCCTACTGTTCCATCGTCCTTCTGTATCTATTAGTTGATTTTGGGGTCAAGGGTTTCTCAAGTGGTTCAGGGTCCTCCTTTCGGCATTCAATCTAACATTTTGGGGTAAGTTGGCTTGGTTGGCCGAATGTTCTTTGGTTTTTAAGTGTTGGGGTTTTGAGTCTTATTTTTGGTAAATGATCCTATCTAATAAGTTTCATTGCTTAAGCAGATAATCGGCAAGGATATGAGATTGATCTTTAATCAACGATCTAAGGGCAATAAGTTATTTTTGTTTGTTTAAGGTGAGTAGTGAGTGACATTTTGGATTTAGGTATTGTGAACTCTAACGATTGGATAACTGACGGTAAACCTTGAATGAATGTAGGCTTGGGCGTGGTGGACTGTTCACTCGATTTTGCAATCAGGTGTGTAATCTCACCACCTCTACTATAATTCGGCAAAAGTTGAAAAGCCAAAAAATACGGTGGTTAAGGCTACATGGGCATGCGATCACTCGTATGGTGAATCAAGCCCACGAAACATGGGTGCTAGACTGTAGAGGCCGCTATGAGCGTTCTCATAGGTTTGGGTCGTTCTGGGCCACGTTGGGCCGAAATGGGATGTGTGGGCCAACGGGCTTGCAGGCTCCACACAGATAAATTCAACAATATATGGTAAATACTGGATCGGGCTGCGTAGTTCACATGGTCGTGGTATTTTTGGGCTTGATGGGCCATATGGGCATGTGGGCCTACTTGGGTCGCATAATGGGCCTAGGGCCCATTTACACTGTTATGTCCTTAAGGTTACACGAGTCGCTCGAGGCGACTGTAGTCCTTCTGATGAGTTGATAGAGTACTTAGACCTCAAGACAAGTAAAATGACCAAAATACCCTATAGGGTAAAATGACTATTTTACCCTTCGAGGGTAAATAACTAATTTGTGCTATGATTTGACTGTTTTTTTTAGCATGACATTTTGCATTCACGTATAAGGTTATGAAATATCATATTTCATGGGGTTGGGATACTATTTATGGAGGAAGTATATTATACTGTTGGCTCTTAGCCTTTTATACTGTTTACTGGCAGCTTTGCTGCGATATTGTTATAGGCAGGTTTGCTCTGATACTTATTAGTGCCGCAACCGGTGCTAATATTGGTGTGTCTGGCTGGGTGGGTCGATTTTATCCCTACATGGTGTGACTGGTGGTACGGAGTGGTGTGTTTGGTTAGATTATGGAGTGGTGTGTTTGGTTAGATTGGGGTGGGTTTCACTGTTGCATTACTGCACTGACACCATTACTGTACTAGGCTAAGGCCACAATGTTATTGTAATGGGATTAGGCTAGACTGTTACTGCATACTGTATTCTAATTGTTAAATAGTGGATTATACACTGAGTTTCTTGTAAGCTCACCCTTCTTTTCTTTAACTGTACAGGTAATCCCTAACTTTAGACGATTTGATGTTGCGAGGGACTCAGAGGTGGCCACACGGCCGCAGTTTATCCTATGCATGTTTATACTTTTATCTAAATTTTTGTTTTGGGTTTTTATTCTATAATAAGGCCTTTTTATGGTTTTAAAATTTAATTGAGTATTTGCTGGTTTTCTTCAAACTGCTAATCTAGGAGAAGAAGAGTTTTCAAAATAACAATTATTTTCAAAAACACTCGATTTAACCTTCGAAGTCTTCAAAAGCTTCTACAATTAAACCAGTTTAATATAATAATGGAAATTTGATAAGTCTAACATTTAACTAGTAGATTGGACAATAACAAGAACTTAATATACCAAAGTTTTTATATAACCACAAATGGTTTTTCTTACTTTCAAACAAGTCTTTATTAACTAGATTTGGAGTGTTACATTTAGTGGTATCAGAGCTAGGTTGCAAAACTCAGCTGTGGAATAGGATTTCAAATCTTGAATTTCACTAAGTTGTTTTCAAATATGAAAGTGTTTTGAGATATTTTCTTCTGAAAAGTGTGGTGCACTGAGTTTCCGATGCTGAATCCATAAGTTTCCTGAATACTATTGTCTGTTTAAAATTGAAATGCAGTAGATAGGAATACTGTGACTACTATAGGTAGTAGACTACACTAAAACACTCTAGTTAGAGTAAACTAAAAATAGTAGGTAACTGAAAAACTGTAGTAAGATTGCGCATTGCAAAAACAAACTCTAAACTACTACTGTTCATAAAACATCTGCTTAATTACTGGAACTATAAACTAATGTGCATAAAATTTTTAACACAGACAATATGCAAAGTGATAATGAGCACTAGAGGTGACTACCATTAACATTATATTCTCTTAACTAGCCTATACATGCCACATTTACACATTTCATAAAGTTCAAAAGTACCAAATCGTCGATTGGATAGTGTGATGTGAGTCTCCGACGTCTTCCACAATGAGCGAGCTTCCAAATCTCTAAATAAACATAGGAAAGAAAAATGGAATAACCTATATAGCTTAGTAAGCCCGTATAATATAGAATTAAACTTATCCATCATTTATAAATTAAGCAAGCAACTTAATCTAACCAAAAAGCTCAAATGCCTATCATATGTATACATCAATAAGCTAGTTCCTTAATATGCATATAACCATTAATTCAACAATAAAGAATTCAATTAGTATTCAAACTCATGTACATGTATCTTTCCATCAATATATAATTCACATATAACATTAATTCCATGTAATTCATACATCTCATATAACTCTTATGCCAAACCGTACCTAATCATATAACATGTAACAGTATTATGCCCGTTGAACCAATTAGACTGTCGATAGATACACGGGTGGTACACACTAAATGTACTAATCGATAATCTATTAATTCTTTATCAAATTCACTCTTTCGAGCTAAAATCGATAAGCTTCTCCTGAGCTGATGAATAGTAAGCTCTATCGAGTTGAAAACAGTAAGCTCTTACGAGCTGAGATATCGGTAAGCTTATATGAGCTGCGGTGAGTCTGCAACAAATCTCTTCAATTAGGCATTCAATAGATTGATATCTTATTTTCCTATTACAAATATGTATATTTCAATCAGGTACTGTAACAACCCGAATTAAGGCCCAAACGAAACAGTGGTTTCAAAACCACGAATCTGAGGTTAAAATAATTATTGCGATTGAGTTTTAAGGTTCATTTAGTGATAGAATGCTTGCGTGAAATTTTGGTTGAAAAATTTTATTGATTGGGTGTCCAATTTGGTAAGTTAGACTAAATTGCAATAGGTGAAAAATGTGCGTTTTAGTCTATAAAGGTACTTGATTGAAATAGATTTTTAAATTAGAGGTCTTTATTTAGTAATTAGACCATTTTACTTTAGTATGGACAAAAATAGACATGGAAGGGAGAAATCTCAAGGAAAGGACTTAGGGGAGTTTTGGTCATTTGATTATTTAATGAATTAAAAAGGGAAAATAAGTCAAAATTGATGTCCATCTTCACTTACCTTGGCTGAATTTTGCAAAGACTCCATAGCTAGGGTTTTGTCATCTTTTCAAGCTCAAATCAAGTGACTCCAAGCCCTGTTTTTAATGTTCTTCGTATTTTTGAAATCCTGGTTGCTTGATTTAGCTATTTCTAACACTATTTTGAGCTAGGGTTTATGTTTAAAATTTTACCCATGGATGACATGCAAGTATTTTGATGTCTAGTGGTAGAATATGAAAGTTTTAAGTGTAATAAACAACTTTTACTAGATGATTTTTGCTGAAATTTATAAAAAGGACTAAATTGTAAACATTATGAAATTTGTGTATAAAATGTGAAATTGTGGAAATTGTGGGCTACTATAAGAGAGAATATGAATCGACTAGGCTTGGGTGTGTCAAAAATGAACACATTTCATTTTACGAGCCTATAGACTAGAGTGTAAAATTTATGAAGTTAGGGGCTAAATTGTAATTTTTGCCGTAGGAAGATTTTGGACTGATTTGAATCATGTGTACATTGAATAAGATAAATGTGTCATTATAGATAAAAAATAACGTGGAATCGACCTTGACCAAGGCAAAGGCAAGGTTTCAGACTAAATTGCAAATTGTTATATTTTGTACAGAGGTAAGTTTATATGTAAATGATACATTCTTTGTATTTGTGTATGTGAAATGTGAGTGAATATTGTTAAAGTGGATAAAATGATGAAAAGGGAGGAAATTCCCAAATGAGCCTTCGGAATAGAAAAAGGATGCGGATGAATCCTGTGTAATTATTATCATTGGTGGGCTATGTGCGTATGTAACAGCCCGAATTAGGGCCTAAATGGAACAGTGGTCTCAAAAAACCACGAATCTGAAGTGGAAGAATTTATTTCGATTAAGTTTTAAGGTTTATAATGTGATTGGATACTTGTGTGAAAAATTCGTTAAGAAATTTTATTGATTGGGTGTTCAATTTGGTAATTAGGACTAAATTATAAAAGGTGAAAATGTGTGTTCTTGTTCACAAAGGTACTTGATTGAAATGGGGTTTTAAAGTGGAGGTCCTTAAATGGCAATTAGACCAATATATTTTAGTTTGGACAAAAATGGGCACGAATAGGACAAATTTGAAAGAAAAGCCTTTAAGGGCATTTTGGTCATTTAGTGATTAAAAGAATTAAAAAGGGAAAATGAAACAAAAATTGCCTCATCTTCTTCAAGGACTGGCTGAATATCACTATGGAAGCCATGGTTAGGGATTTCAAGCTTCCTAGCTTGGTGGTAAGTCTGTTCTAGCCCCGTTTTTAACGTTCTTCGCATTTTTTAGATCCCTGTCACCTAATCTACCTATTTCTAGCCATATTTTGAGCTAAGGTTTGAGTTTAAAAATTTACCTGTGAATAATATGCATGTATTTTGATGTCTAATGGTAGAAAATAAATGCTTGAAGCATGGTGAACGTCTTTTGCTAGGTGATTTTCGGTGAAAACCGTAAAAAGGACTTAAATGCAAAAGTTGTAAATCTGTGCATAAGAGTGTGATTTAGGGGAAATTAGGGGCTGGTATACAAGAGAAAATGATTCGGCTAAGTCCAATGTATAAGGAAATTGAATAAAAAAATATTTTACGAGCCTAGGGGCAAAAGTGTAAATAGGTAAAAGTTTAGGGGCAAAAACATAAATTTACCATAATGTGATTTTTTGGATCACATTGAATAATGTGACTAATAAATGAGCTAATTATGATATTATAGCTCACGAAAAATGAGATTTGGGCATAAGTCGAGGAAGAACGAGGTTATGGACCAAGTCGAGAAAATTGGTTACTTTCGCGTTCGAGGTAAGTTGGTGTGATGATAATAATAATGCAGTAATATTTTAATTTATGTTTGAAACCTAAAATGCTGTGTTAAGTTTATTATGTTGAATTAATTGTTTAAAATACTATGTTGGTGAATCGGTTTAAAAATACGTTTATGATACAAGGTGACAAAGGTGACATGGAAAATGAATTGAAATGTTGTTTTCAAAAGTGCTTTCTATGACTACGGTGATTATGTGAAATTGTACATTTAGATGTAAATAATGCCTTGATTTTAATTGTAAAATAATATTTTTATGTATAATATGAAGTATGATTGAGTGATAATTATGATTTGGTGGATTTTGAAATGTAGAGTTCCCGATTGAATCTACGGACACCGAATGATACGGATGGTATGTAGCTAGGTCACTTGAGTGGTTCCGAGGATAGGACACCATGTGTACAAGAAAGCTACGAGATATCATATGGTAGCTAGGTCCATGTGTAATACGAGGTGTATACCATGTGTACAAGAAAGCTACGGGATATTCTTATATATGTAGCTAGGTCACGTGTAATACTGTGTGTATACTATGTGTACAAAAAAGCTACGGGTTAAAAATAGCAATGTCACATGTGTGATCTGAGTGGTGGACATCATGTAGACACGAGATCTATGTTACATGTACCTAGGTCACATGTGTGGATCCGAGTGTTGGACACCATGTAGACACGAGAGCTATGAAATTAAATGGCTAGGTCACATTAGTGATATTGAGTGTTCACCATGTGTACACGAGAGCCGAGTTTATGTGAGGGTGGAGCTATGTGCTGAAACCACCGAGAATGAGATATGGTTCCGAAGGGTTCAATGGGAACATTTACTAAGTGATGTTTATGTAATTATGTGATGTATAAGCGCAGGTTTATATTTGGGCAAATGTATATGAGAGCAATGGTGTAATGTGAGCAATATGCTCGATATGTGATTGAAATTGTGGTAAGGCTGATATGGTGTAAGCACTACTATGAATACTCATAAATATTGGTGATGATTATTCATTTGAATAGCTAGTATTGAACATGTTTTGTGTGATGAGTGCATATATGAAAGTAATATGAAGAAAACATGGGAGAGTAAAATTTTCAGTAAAATAGTTTGAAATAGCAACAATTATGCGATTTTGAAAAATCACCATAAATAGTGTAAATTGAATTAGATGCTGAATAAGATATGAAATTAAAGCTCATCGAGTCTACTCTCACATAAAAAAAACGATGTGAGTAAATAAATTTTATATTATGAGATATTTAAATTTTGGTGGGACAGGGTCTGAATGGTTTCAGAAATCCCCTATTCCAACTGTGGAAAATCACTAAACATTGTATAAAAATGGTTATGGTGTTTAATTTATATTCTCAGAATACTTGATGAGTCTACTTTCAAGAGAAACAAAATGGATGGTTATCTGAACTCTATATAAGGAGAAATTTGATTTTTAGTGAAGAGGAGTCAGAGTTGTCAAATAGCGAAATAGGGGAATCTTTAATGAATAAACTGTATTGATTGGCTAAACCAAAAATTCTGGAAATTTTATGGTGAGATGATACATGAGTCTAGTTTTCAGGAAAATTAGCATATCTAAATTTGGAGTTCCATAGCTCTAGATATAATTAATTTAGCAACTGTGACTGAAGAAGACAGCATAGGCTGGAATGAGTAAAAGTGAAATTATGTGAAATATCTTGTTAACTAAATTGATTATTATTATATGCCAACTTACTAAGCTGTAAAGCTTACACCCTCCTTTCCTTCTCTCTTAGTATTTTTGGGTTAGCTCGGGGTTGAAGATCGTCACAGGCAGCATCACACTATCAATTTGACAAGTTGGAGCAATGCTAATTCCTATTAGTTTACAAGTGAGTGGCATGTATAGAGATTTTAATTACTAGTAATATGTATTATTGTGAATTGGCTAAATGTATTAGCTGGTATTACTTCAATATATATAGCCATGAGATATGGCTCATAATGGTTATGGGTATGTAAGCCTAATTTATACATGTGTGGTAATGTTTTGATGCATTTAGGTATACTACATGTGTTAGATGATTAAATCAGGAAAAATCAAGGGTATGATATGTGTCTATGAAATGTAAATGAGTGAGAAGAGTTAAGAGCACAAGAAGGGCTTGGAAAATAGCCTAAGTGTTGGCCACACGGGCAGAGGCACGGTTGTATGTCTTAACCGTGTGGAGGACACGGCCTTGCACACGAGCGTGTGACTCGGCCATATGCCCTTAAATGTTTGATGACGTTATAAACAGAGAGTTACGTGGGTGGAGGACACTGGCGCGTCCTGAGCCACACGGGCGTGTGAGACCACACGGCTTGCCCACATAGGTGTGTGACTCTCCAAAATAGGGAAATTTTAATTGTGTCTCAAAAGTTTTCAAAAGTTCTCGGTTTAGTCCTGAATCATTATCAGTGTATGTGTTGGGCCTCATAGACCCATATAAGGGACTTTAAAGTAGAAGTTGAAAAGTTTTAAATTGGAGTGAAGTTTATGGTTCGATATGTATGGTTGGTTGTGTTATTATCCGGTAACGCCTCATACCCTGTCTCGGCGTCGGATATAGGTAAGGGGTGTTACAGCATACCACCGTATAACTGTTATTATTCATGGGATATGTGCAATACCACTATGTTCTTGTTATTATTAATAGGCTATGTACGATAACACAATGTTCTTGTGGTTATTGGTAGGCTATGTGTAACACCACTGTGTATCGGTATTTATTTTAAAGTGTTTATCGGGAAAGATTTACTTAGTGGGATTTCATGTCACTATTTGGTATTAAGTCCAGGACTATAAGTACATGTATGGTGAGCAATGTTTATGATATATGTGTGAGCTTTGGTAAGGGTGAAATGAGTAAGTGCAACTACAAGGATTTAAATTGTTCATGTTTAGTATGACATATTCTTGATTGATAAGTATGTGGTACGATACATATTGTTTACATATAGACTTACTAAGATTAAAGCTTACTCCCTTCCCTTTTCCCTTGTTTTATAGTGTCGCCAAGCCAGCTCGAGATTCAGGGATCGTCGGAAGATCATCCACACTATCAACATTTTTTGGTACTTTGAAATTTTACATTGAATTATGGCATGTATAGTAACTTGCTCATTTTGTAAGTGTCATAATTGTTGGGCTAAATATATGAGTCAATGTTAATTGGAGCTACATTTTGTATAAGGCCATGTCATGTGGCTAACATTGGTTGTGTTATAAATATATGATAAGGTCTTTCATGAATGAGTTGCTTGTCTATGTGGGAGGAATAATAGCATGATTTTGAAGTTTGGAAAATGTGATGAGTGAATGATTGTGTATAGGCATGATGAATGGAGAATGTGTTTGGATTGAGATTGAGTTGTGAATGCTATGATTTTGGGTATTTGGATATGTATTTATGCCTTGATAAGTGTTTTTAGAAATAGTTTAAATGTGATTTTTAGGGTGGCAAAAGGCTTGGAAAATAGCCTTATATTTGTCCACACGAGTAGACACACGGGCGTGTGTCTAGGCCGTGTGTGACATATGGCCTGCCCATGGGCATGTAGTTCGGCCATGTGTCCCTTGCACCTAATTTGTGAAATATTGAGTTCGTCACATGGCTAACACATGGGCATGTGCCTTGGCCGTGTGACCTAAAATGCATGCTAACGTCATAAACAGAATGTCCTGGTTTTTGCACACTGGCAGAGACACAGGTGTGTGTCTCAGCCGCGTGAAGGACATAGCCTAGGACACGGGTGTCTGTTCGGCCTTATGAAAACCCCTATAGGTTCGAAATGAAAAAATAAATTCACACCAGCTGGGGACATGGGCGTGTCCCTGTACCACACGGGCATGTGCCCTGATTTGCAATGAAATTTTTTCAAAAATTTTCTAAAGTTTTCGATTTGGCCCTGGACCATTTTCAAAGTATGTTTTGGGCCTCATAGGCCCATATTAGGGACTTGGTGATGAAAATTGAAAGGTTTTAATTTGTATGCAAAATTTGTCTTAGATGGTACGATTGCATGTGATTATGTTCCAATAATGCCTCATACCCTGTTTTGGTGTCGAATACAGGTACGAGGTGTTACAAGTACATATAATTAAAATTCAATTGTAATTATACGAGATGGAATTATTAATTCCTCAAAAATTTAATTAATAAAAATTATTAATGATTCAATAAATTGCAAAATTAAATAATTAAATAAAATTAAAATTTAAGAGGAAATTCATTCTTACCACCTTTTTTTAAAAACCCCTAAAAAAATAATTATGAACAAAAGATGGCAAATTGAAAGAGGTTGGAGGGTTTGGCTAAAGGTGGGTGTAGGTGTGTGCCGCTCGAGTGTGCGAGGCAACAAGCAGCAGTGCGTGCGGATGCTGGGAGTAGGTAGCACACGGGACCTTGTCGAGATGGCCTGGTGTGTGCTGGCGTTGGGCGTAGGTGCGGGATGGAAGCCTGGGCAGCTGGGCTGGAGCAGCAAGCGCGCAATGCTACGTACAATGAGCAAGCGTGCGTGAGGTGTAACAACCCGATTTTGGGCCTAGTCAGAATAGTGGTTTCGGGACAACAAATTTAACGAGGAAAATTTTATCATTATTTTATTTTTATGGTCTACAATTTCACGAAATGATTTTGTGAAAATCTCGTTCGAAAATTTTAACGTTTTGGCACTCAATTTACTCAAAAAGACTAATTTGTATAAATTATAAAATATGTCATAAAAGTGTGATTTAATGAAAAATGTGAGCTGCTATAAGTATAAAAGGGTTTGGCTAAGCTTGGGAATCGAAGAAATTGAATAAATTTTATTTTATGAGCTTAGGGGAAAAAATGTAAATATCTGAAAGTTTAGTGTGGCTCGGGTTTAGCCCGTGTTGGCCATATTGCATGGTCGTGTACGATCTTGTTCGTACTTCACACGGTCGTGTAGGACGTCCCACGGCCGTGTGCGATGAGGCTTCGCTACTCCCACAGTCGTGTGGGAGGACACACGGTCATGTGATATGTTCCACGGCTGTGTCTTAATTGACAGTGTTGGCCACAGTCTGAGGACACTGGTGTGGGGATTTGTACAAGCCCATGTTGAAGTCGAAAGGTTGCCACGGCCATATCACACGGCTGTGGCTATATATCAGTGGCCCGTGTTTTGGGAAAATTTGTGCTTTGTTTATACATGGCCTTGGTACATGACCGTGTCTCTGCTTGAAGTGTTCACACGGTCTCGGACACGCCCGTGGGCATGGCCATGTGGTCCTAAATTTCTACATTAAAAAGGGTTAGTTGATGCATAAAAATACTAAAATCAAAAATAAAAGAAAAGTTACTAAGTTAGTGCTCGGGTTGCCTCCTGAGAAGCGCTTATTTATAGTCTAAGCTCGACTTTGCTCGAGCTTGTACGTTCATGGTGGTTTGAAGAGTTGATACTCTTCTATCCTGCTTACTATTTTATTATCAATGTAGGATTTGAGTCGAGTGTGATTTACCTTAAAAGTGACGAGTGACTCATGTTTTATCTCGACTATACCATAGGGAAAGATTTTCTTTACTGTGAAGTAAGGTGTATCACTTGTATGTTCTTTTGAATTCAAGATTGGAGGATCGTCTTCCCCTAAGATTACCTTATCCCCTACCTTGAGTTGATTCGTTTGTACCTGAGGGTCGGCTTGGTGATGCTCTGGGTTGGTTTGGCATACTTTGGCCTTTTCATGATAGTTCAGCCACTTATCTAGTTCCTCGATTTGAAGCATTCGCTTTTCAGGTGCATCTCCCTTGGATGGACTTGTCTGTGATTGGGTTGCCTTTATGTGGAGCGTATCCTGCACAGAAGGTTGGGTGGTGAGTTTAGTGTTTTTACAAGGACTCGTAACTATATTATTATCAGCAGTCTTAATCGAGTTCCAAGCTTGTAAAGTAACTTTGTCATCACCTATGCCTAGTGTAAGCTCACCTGTTCCTACATCAATTATAGTTCTGGCAGTTGCTAAGAAGGGACGCCCTAAAATTAAAGGTACCTCAATATCTTCATCCATGTCAAGCACAACAAAATCAAAAGGGAATATAAATTTATCTACCTTTACTAGCACATCTTCTATGATTCCCCTATGATATTTAACAGATCTATCAGCTAGTTGAATACTCATCCCAGTGGGCTGCGGTTCCCCTAGACCTAGTTGCTTGAACATTTTGTAAGGCATGAGATTAATGCTAGCACCTAAATCAGCTAAGGCTTTATCAATAAGTAAACTACCAATTAAACAAGGAATAGTAAAACTCCCTGGGTCTTTCAGTTTTGTTGGTAGTTTATTTTGGAGAATAGCTGAACATTCTTCGTTGAGTTCCACGAACTTCGCGTATTTCGGCATCTACGAAATTGCTTCAACAAAAGGTAAGTTAATATGTAATTTCTTTAAGAGTTTAAGAAACTTACTGAATTGTTCGTCTGACTGGTCTTTCTTTAATGCGTTTGGGTATGGGATACGAGGCTTGTATTCTTTGATGTTTGGCGTATTGCTGCTTACCTCTACCTTACCTTTATTCAACTCAGGTTCCTCACTTGATTCTGGATTGTCTTTGGTTAATGTCTCCTTTTTTATTGTACTGACGGCATGAATTTGCTCTCTTGGATTGGTCTCAGTGTTACTTGGGAGTCCACCTTGTGGTCTTTCTGAAATTAGCTTGGTGAGTTGACCAATTTGATTCTCAAGGCCTTTAATTGATGCTTGCTGGTTCTTTAGTGTCGTTTTGGTATTTTGAAAACGGGTTTCTGATACGGCCATAAATTTGTGAACATCTCTTCAAGGTTCAGCTTTTTCTCTTTTTGTGGAGGTGGCTGTTGAAATCCCGGAGGAGGTGGTTGTCTTTGATTCCCTTGTCCTCCCCAAGAAAAATTGGGGTGGTTCTACCAACCTGTATTGTAAGTATTACTATAAGGGTTATTTTGAGGTCTAGAATTGTTACCCATATAGTTGGTTTGCTCAGTTTCCATGCCATGTCCATAAGAGGAGTAATCTGGATTGAACAAATTTCCCTGGATTGCGTCACGCTGCATCACTGGATGTGCCTGCGTAGAACCAACAAAATTATTAAACTTTTTATTTAAAAGTTCTACCTGGTTAGTAAGCATGGTGACAGCATCAATATTATAAACTCCTGCAGCTTTTGTCAGCTTTGTCCTCATGACTTGCCACTAATAGTTATTTAATGATATCTCCTCAATAAATTCATAAGCCGCTTTGGGTGTTTTAGTGTTGATTGTTCCTCCTACTGTGACATCAATCATCTATCTTGTTGAAGGGTTCAAACCGTTGTGGAAGGTTTGAACTTGCAGCCATAAAGGTAAACCATGACGAGGACACCTTCTCAAAAGATCTTTGTATCTCTCCCATACATCGTAAAGTGTTTCTAGATCCATCTGCACAAAAGAAGAGATATCGTTTTGCAATTTAGCTGTTTTAGCTGGAGGAAAATATTTAAGTAAAAATTTTTCGGTCATCTGTTCCCATGTAGTAATTGAGCCTCGTGGTAGAGAATTTAACCACTGTTTAGCCTTGCTTCTCAAAGAGAATGGGAATAGCCTAAGACAAATGGCATCATCAGAAACGCCATTTATTTTGAATGTATCGCATATTTCCAAGAAATTTGCTAGATACGAGTTAGGATCCTCATCCTGCAAACCATCAAACAGAACAAATTGCTGTATCATTTGAATAGTGTTAGGTTTCAGTTCAAAATTATTTGCAGCAATAGTAGGTCTAACAATGCTAGATTCAGTGCCTGCTAAATTAGGTCTAGCATAATCATACATAGTACGCGGAGCAGGATTTTGCTCAACAGGATTTACGGCTACTACAGGAAGTAGCTGATTATCCTGGTTTGCTTCCATCTCTTCAGTAGGTTCAGGTTCCTCTTCTTGTCCTGGATAATGTAAACTGCGTCTAATTTCTCTGCGATTTCTGCGAACTGTCGCTTCTAGATCTTCGTCAAAAAGTAGTGGTCCTGTTGGGTTGTTTCTAGTCATAAACTAAGAATACCTAAAAAGAAAAAGCAAAGAAAATTCAAAAATTTAAAAGAAAATAAAAATAAATAAATAAAAACTAAAAATAAAAATAAAAGAAAAATAAATAAATATATATAAATATAGTAATGGCTAAAGTAATAGAAATCGAATTTTCTTAATATTTTAGTTCCCCGGCAACGGCGCCAAAAACTTGATAACGGCTCGCGTGATATGAAGTAATAAAATTTATAAAACTGATCATACCAAAACTAACTAATATCACGACCTTAAAGGCAAGCGCACCTGTCGAACAGTAGTATAGTTTAGTGGCAAGACTGAGTTATCGTACCCAAGGGAACTAAAAGTACTAATACTTACTTCCTTTCTATTATCTAGCCTAAAAATAAAGAGAGTTGATTTAAACTAATTCTAAAACTAACTAAAAGTGCACAAAAAGTAAATTGGAGAAAACTTTAGGGAAAAGCTGATTGATATAAGCAATACTTAAGGGAGAATCCACCTAGACTTCACTTGTTATTGGTTCTTGAGCTAACGATTTATTCACTTGACTTGATCTGTAGGGATCCCTAACCTATGCTAAACCCTCCGTCGAGGCATAGAGCAACTAGGCCTAAGTTGTTAATTAAAGTTCATTTATTAATTAACTCCCTAGGTTGCATTAATTCGATCTATGGCTCCCCATATTAGGTTTGACCCTAATCCGACAGATTTATGTCGCCCTATGTCTAGGGTTGCATGCAACTCTGCTTAATTATGGTAGATCTACTCTTATCAAAGGGACTTTTGCTCCTCTGCTCTAAGCACATCTAATTCTTGAAGTAATACCTAGGATTATTAAATCAAGAATTAAGCACACATAATTAAGAACAACTCAAGTATTTATCATATAACCCAAGAATAAATAATAACAAGATCTGTCTTAGGCTTCATCCCCCTCAAGTATTTGAGGGGTTTAGTTCATAATTAAAGAGGAAAGCATCTCAGAAGAAATAAAACAACAAAACATAGGAAACCAAAAACCCCTGAAGGAATTTAGGGAGATCTTCTGTCTTGATGCAGAATTCCGGCTTCTGGGATGAATCAATCGGCTTCCCTTGGAGTAATTCCTGGCTTTCACTCTTCGTGTCGGCAGAGAGACGACTCCCCACTTTAGGGAAAAGATTACCCTTGGCAGGGGAAAATCAAGTACACCCTTAGAGTTGCCTCCTAGGGTCTTTATATAGAGTTTTGGGGAGCCTTTCTTAGCCTTTAAGTATTCAAATCCGAGTGAAATTCCTCTTCCTCATGACTAGAACACGCCCGTGTGCCATGCCCGTGTGATTCTATCAGTGGAGGCACAGCCGTGTGGCCTGGCCGTGCTTGTCGGGGGCTGGACCGTGTGATCTTCATGTGGTACGGCCGTGTGGCATGTCTTGGGCCATGTTGTTCACACATTTTGGCCCATTTTTCACCGTTTTTAGCCTGTTTTCCGTTCTTTTCTCTTCCCTATGCTCTCCTGAGTATAAGATATGAAAAAGGAAGATTAAGAGCATCTATTCGCACAAAATTGATCATAATTCATCCAAAATATAGGCTAAACATGGGGTAAAAATATGTATAATTTAATGTTTATCAATTGACTTACCTTTGGGTAAAACAGAAATACTTGCAAATACTTGAATGAAAATTCTTTGCTTATTTTGTGAGTATGGTTTCAAGATTTACCTTACTGATGGTGTCTGGATTCTAGCTAAACTGAAAGCTAAAATGATGTTGCCATTATAATTCAGAAGAGCTCAAAAATGGAATGGTAAGTGGTAAATTAAACGAATACAGTATGAATCGACTTTTGATTCTAAAGTTTAGATCAGATCTGATGACAGTTATTATTATCCCGAGATAGAATTTATTTACTGGGGAACTCAGGGCTTATGTAGAGAGTTTCTGTTCAGAGCTCACCATAATATATTGTCTGTTCATCCAAACAGAAATAGAAAGTACAATTGTAACACCCCTTATTCGAGACCATCGCCAGAGTCGAGCACGAGGCGTTACCAGACTTATCTTACTAATTCGGTACTTTTAAAATTAATTCGCTCACATTCATCCAATATATCCATAAAAAGGGCCCTCGAGGCCCTAAAACATGCAATTGAAACGGTTCAGGACCAAACCGGGAACATTAAAATTTTTTCGATTACTTACACAAATCAAAACAATTTATTTCACTATTCATAATAAACTGTCCACCTACGTAACAGTCACTAAATTAATTATAACTCGAGTTATGAAACTCAAAATTTAAATCCATAATTTTTTCCTGAAACTAGACTCATATATCTTCTTATCATGATTTTTCCAGAATTTTTGGTTTGGCCAATTAGTACAATTTATTCATTAAATGTTCCCCTGTTTCGTAGTCCAACAGACGTGACCTCTCTGTACAAAAAATCAATTATCTCATTTTATAGAATTTGGATAATGTTTCTGTTTGTTTCTAATGAAAAGGACTCACTACGGAATCTATAAATATAAATTATACATCATAATTTGTTTTGTACAATTTTTAGTGAAATTCTAAAATCGGAACAGTGGATCACAAGGTTACTCTAAACCAGTCTCGTAAGAGTTTAAATATCTCAAAATACAGACTTCTTTTGCTTACTCTATTGCTTTCCTATGAAAATAGACTTAATAAGCTTTAATTCTATATCTCATTCACCATTCAATTCCATTTCTACAATTTTAGTGATTTTTCAAAATCACATCACTGCTGCTGTCCCAAAAGTGTTTCAAAACCAACTTTTACTCTTTCATAATTTCTTTGCATTAAACCTCATTTAGGCATACATAACATCAACACATGTTCTTATTTAGCCATATAATAAGGACATACACACAAAATGGCCAAGTCCCTATAAATGCCATAACTGAAAATGTTACAATGAAAATACCCAATTGGTAACTTGATAGTCGAAAGTGTGAAGCGATCTCCGATGACCTCCAACCCGAGCTTGTTTGATAAAACTCTAGAACAGAGGAAAGGAAAGAGGTAAGCTTGTAAAGCTTAGTAAGTTCACATGTAAAATAATAGGCATATTGCTAATCATGTCACAAAGCGTCATAAGTATAATTGAAAACTTATCACTTACTTAATACTTGAATATACTCATTAAAATACTTTTAATATCATCAACTTATAATGTAACACCCTGAATTTGGGCCTAGAAGTATTGGGCTTGAGTCTGGGTTCGGATAAAAGAAAACCTGAATAATTGAGAAGTTTTAAATATTATTGTTATAAAAAAATTATTATTATTATTATTATTGATAGAAAAATCTTAATGTATTTATTATTACTGATGTTTAAAAAATTTTATGAAAATTATAATTAGAATTATTAGATAAAAATATGTTTATAAAAATTATTGTTATTAATTTGGTATTTAAATTTAGTTTTTAAATAAATTTAGAAGTATTTATAGTGAGGGAAAGCCATATATCTGATATGGACTTACATGGGATGTTCCTCAATTGTCTCAACCTGCCAATGCCATATGTCTGATATGGACTTACATGGGATGTTCCTCAACTGTCTCAACCTGCCAATGCCATATGTTTGATATGGGTTTACATCGGATGTTCCTCAATTTATCTTACTTTCCTCAAATTATGCTATTCGATACTTTCTTGATATTATACAAAGCCACATTACCACTATGGTCTTATATGTAAACTTATTCGAATTCTTACTTTTAATGTCGAATCATTATCGAACATTTCTCAATTATTATCATTATATTCAAAAATCAATACTAAAACATTTACCACTAATATATCAATTTAGCATTCAAACATGCTTAATTAAATGCTTATTAAACACATGAACTTACCTCGATACTAATACGATCATTTTGACCAACTTTCACGATTTTTAGTTTTTCTCCCGTTCTAGGTCCAAATCTCATTTTTCGGGATCTAAAACATCATATTTCATTTATATAATCAATGTACTAATCATTTTGGACCTAAAACATATTTTTACAAAATTTACATTTTTGCCCCTAAATTTTTTGCATATTTACACTTTTGCCTCAAAGCTTGGAAATAAATTTTTATTCAATTTCTTTGCATTTTAGGCCTAACTGAACCATTTCATAAATATCGCAGCCCACAATTCTCATTAAAATTCACACTTATGACCAATTTTATAACTTTCATTCCTTTCAGACATTTTCGTCGAAAATCACTTGGCAAAAACCGTTTCTCTAACCATAAACATGCATAATCTACATAATTCATCAAAACGCACAATTATTCAACATGGGTCAATCTTTGAAATCAACCCCTAGCTCAAATAAATGGTAGAAATAGAGAAATCATGTTATCGAGATTTCAAAAACGTAAAAATCATTAAAAACGGGGCTAGAACGGACTTACAATTGAGCTTGGAAGCTTGAAAAACCTTAGCTATGGTTTCTCCATGCTATATTCAGCCTTGAGGAAGAAGATGAGCAAATTTTTGCTTCATTTTCCCTTTTTAATTCTTTTAAATTACTAAATGACCAATATGCCTTTGAAGACTTTTCTTTCAAATTTGTCTTATTCATGACTATTTTTGTCCAACAATTTAACCAATGGTCTAATTACTATTTAAGGACCTTCAATTTAAAACTTCATAACAATTGGACACTTCTAACATATGGAACTCAACTTTTGCACTATTTACAATTTAGTCTTTTTTACTAAATTGAGTGCCCAAACGTCGAAATTTTCGAACGAAATTTTCACGAAATCTTTCTGTGAAATCGTAGATCATAAAAATATAATAAAAATAATGTTTTCCTTATCAGATTTGTGGCCGCGAAACCACTGTTCTGACTAGGCACAAAATCGGGATGTTACAACAGTGATTTGAAGTAAATGTTTTAGTATACGGGTATGAAACCGATATTGCTAATTTCTGTGTTCAAATGTCATTTTGTTGTCGAAGTAAGGTCGAATATCAAATGTGATTAGGACTACTATGGTCCACGAGGATACTGGTGTAATGTTGGGAAAAAGATACCATGGATTTTGTATCGAGATGTCTGTTATCCCTAGAAAAAGAGAGATGCTACTTGAACTATGATTGATGGATGATAAAAAAATCCATAAGACTATTTGGAAATCCAAGGGTTATATCATCAGCTATGGAAAAAGCTACAGGAAATTCTGAGCACGAGGTTGAATTGAATTGTGATTTTGATAAAAAGGTGGAAGCAATTTGTAAAAGTTGAAAACAGTTTCAGATCGACGTAAAAAGCTATACAGAAGTGAAACCTAAATATATTGGATTCCAGATTGATGACAAAGTGTTTTTGAAAGGATCACCCTCAAAGAGAATTATTCGGTAATGTGTTGGAACTTTGAGAAAAGATGCTAAACCTCATTCTGGTAAGATTTTCAAAGACAAAAATCTCTAAAGAGGGGGAGTTGTAACAGCCCGATTTTGGGCCTAGTCGAAACAGTGGTTTTGAGACCACAAATTCGACGAGGAAAAATTTATTTTTATTATATTTTTATGGTCTACAATTTCATGGAATGATTTCGTGAAAATCTCATTCAAAAATTTTGACGTTTGGGCACTCAATTTACTCAAAAGGACTAATTTGTAAAAGTTATAAAATATGTCATAAAATGTGATTTAATGAAAAATGTGAGCTTCTATAAGTATAAAAGAGGTTCGGCTAGGCTTGGGAATCGAGGAAATTAAATAAATTTCATTTTACGAGCTTAGGGGAAAAATGTAAATATGTGAAAGTTTAGGGGCAAAAACGTAATTTTTCCATAATATGATTTTTGGGTCACGTTGAATAATGTGACTAATAAGTGAGCTAAATTTGATATTATAGATCATGAAAAATGAGATTTGGGCCTAGAACGAGGGAAAAACAAGTATTTGACGATTAGGTCCTTTTCACCATTTTTGGTATCGAGGTAAGTTTGTATGTAAATAATGCATCATTTTTACTTATGTTATCATATTTTATTATGTTTTATGAAATGTGGGTGAATCTTGAATGAAATTGACAAGTATCGAAAAGTGAGAAATTTCCTTGTTAAAGATTAGGAATAGAATAGCATACAAGTGACACGTCACTAGCGACTCAAGTGTGGTACTATGTGAAGGCCACTTTCAGAAGAGATAGCTTGATCACAAGCTTGATCACAAGTGTGGTACTATGTGAAGGCCACATTGTGAAGAAAGATAGCTTTGGTCACAAGTGTGGTACTATGTGAAGGCCACTTTGTGAAGAAGGTAGCTTTGGCTACAAGGGTGGTACTATGTGCAGGCCACTGGGTATCCGTTATTATTCTGATGTGTTCAACAGGAAATGATTAAATGTAAATGAATATGACTATGTGATGAATAAGTGCAGGTATGTATGTGTAAACTTATGAGCAATGTGCTCAATATATGATCGAACTTTGGTAAGGTTGATATAGAGTAAGTGTTACAATGAAAGTTACTATAGAGAAAACATGAAAGAGTGAAATTTAGAAATAAAATAGTTTTGGACGGTAGCAGTTGTGTGACTTTGAAAAATCACCAAAAATGGTGGAAAGCGAATTAGAGGTTGAATAAGATATGAAATTAAATCTTATTGAGTCTAATTTCATATAAAAGTAACAATGTAAGCAAAAGAATTTAATATTATGAGATATTTGAATTCTAGTGAAATAAAGTCAGAATGATTTTAAAATCCCCTATTACAAATTTGAAAAATCATTAAAATTTTTACAAAAATAATTTTGGGTTATAATTTATATTCTTAAAATCCATAATGAGTCTATTTTTAAGAAAAACAAACGAGAACATCATTCGAATCTCGTAGGAGGAGATAATTAATTTTTAGTGAAGAGGGGTCAGAACTATTGGGTAGCAAAATAGAGGTAACTTTAAAGAATAAACTATACTTATTGGCTAAACCAAAAAATTTTAAAATTTTATGGTAAGAATATATGTAAGTCTAGTTTTAGGGAAAATTAGAAGATCTTAATTTGAAGTTCTGTAGCTCAAGATGTAAATAATTTAGTGACTATGACTTGCATAGATAACTTGATATGAATATAAGTGAATAGTGGAACTTTGTGCAATTATGATTGTATTATCTTGAGAACGTATTGTGAAGATTTATAAGAGCGTATTAATAAATTACTTATTATTTACATACCTACTTACTAAGCTATAATGCTTACCCCCCTTCCTTTTCTTTTTCCTATAATGTCATAGATGCTAGCTCGAGTTGGAGGTTGTTGGAGATTCTATCACACTAACAAGTTATTGATTGGTATTGTATGAATGATTTTCAAGTATTTTTAAGTCTATGGCATGTATAGGGACCTGATTATATTTGTATATGCTATTATGACTTGGCCTAGAATGTTGACCGATGCTATTTGATGGTTATTATTATATAAGGCCCTTTAATGTGGCTAATAATTGTTATGTTATAAGTCTATGATGACTATTTCAAGGATGTGTATGCATGTATGTGTTAGATGAGTAAATGTGTGATAATTATGAATGGTAAATGTGATTGGTTGTGTAAGTTGCATGATGTGAATGGTTAAGTGTGTGTGTGTGTGATTATGCATGATGAATGTGGTTTGTAAATGGTATGTAGATGTCTTAGTGTGGATGTTTGAATGCTTAATAACACCATGTTGTGTGATGATAAAATTGTATAAGTGTTTTGGGGTGGAAAAGGGCTTGGTAAATAGCCTTACTTGTGGCCACTCGAGCAGCCACACGGCCATGTGCCAAGGCATGTACACCTGTTTTATTTTTTTAAGAAATTTTTCAGTGCTGTCAAAGTTCTCGTTTTAGTCCCGGACCACTTCCAAAGTATGTGTTGAGCCTCGTAGGCCCTATTTAAGGACTCAAAGATGAAATTTTGAAAAGTTTTAATTTGAATGAAATTTTATGACTCATATTTATACGTTTACAAGTGTTTGTATTCCGGTAATGTCTCGTACCCTATTCCAGCGTCGAATACGAGTAAGGGGTGTTACATGAGGTCTACTAGGGCATGTGTTGGCCAACTGCTATGGCTAGGGGCTTGCGACACTTAAGGGTTTTGGTGCTTTGGGGTTTTAAGTGATGAATGAATGGGGAGAAATAAGGGTGGAATTTATAGTGTGAGTAGTAAGAATTAGAGTAGAATTCTTGGAGTAATTTAATAATCAAAATATTCTAATTCTAACTCTACTCAAAGTTAACAACAATTAATAATCAAATATACACATATTAAATTATTAAAGCTATTAATTTATTAAAACAAAAATAAAATATGATTAAAATTAAACTAGTTCTAATCCTATGCTAAGTTGATAAAAATTAATATATAAATTATAATAGATATAATTATATATTAAATTTTATCATATTATTATTAAAATTTTTTAATTAATTAAAAACATTTATTCCAGATGCCTTCTGAAAATATTTACAAAAAGAGACACCTAATTTTTATTATTTATGAAAAGAACAACCAAAATTTTAAAATAATGCAATTAAGTCCTTAGACTTAATGAAAATTTGAAATTGAGTTGCAATTTAAAACTTGATCAAATTTGACCCTTTTATTTCAAAAACCAAAAATTTATTTTTCCATTTGGGGAATAATTTCTCAAAAAATTATGTTAAAATCAATTCCCAGGAAAGATTGGAGGGGTCATAAGCAGTCCAGCTTAAATTTCAATCTCCTCGACAGAATTTATTTAAACATACTAAACCCGAAAATATACCCTAAATCATTTATTAAAAAAAGAAAACAAGAAAATTTAAATATCTGATAAAATGAACGATATTTGATTCCGTTCAATTTTATCTCCCCAATAATGTTTCAGGCGCTGAGCATTAACTTGAAAATTACCTCCCTTACCTTGGGGTTCAACAACTCAGTATGGATAGATGCGATGGATCATAAATGGACCGGACCAATGTGATTTTAATTTACCTGGAAAGAACCTTAATTTTGAATTAAATAACAATACTTACTGACCTACTTCAAATTCTCAAACTTGAATGTGCTTGTTATGCCATTTCTTAAGTCTCTCCTTGAGTAATTTGGCATTTTCATATGAAAACATTCGAAATTCCTCCAGCTCATTGAGTTGGAGAATCCGTTTCTCTTTAGCAAGCTTATGATCCAAATTGAGTTGTCGAAGAGCCCAGTAAGCTTTGTGCTCTAACTCCGATGGCAGATGATAGGCTTTCCCAAAAACCAACCTAAAGGTGTCTTGTATGCTATCCTGTAAGCCCATAAAGCATCATCCAATCTTTTGGACCAATCTCATCGATTCGGGCGAACTACCTTCTCAAGTATGCCTTTGATATCCTTATTTGCCAATTCAGCTTGCTCGTTCGTCTGCATGGTAGGCTGTAGCAACCTTGCATTTCACTCCATGTTTATCTAATAACCATTTCAACCACTTGTTCACAAAATGGGACCCTTCATCACTGATGATGGCTCGTGGGGCTCCAAACCTTGTGAACACATGCTTTTGCAAAAACTTCATTACAACCTTAGCATCGTTTGTCGAATATGCTTCAGCCTCAACCCACTTGGACACATAGTCTACTACTACCAATATATACTTGTGACCAAAAGACAGAGGAAAAGGACCAAGAAAGTCAATACCACATACATCGAACAATTCTACCTCAATTATGTTTGTTCGAGGCATCTCATTTTTGTTGGTGACATTTCCAACCCTCTGACATCGATCACAACTCTTTACGTAAGCATGTGCATCCTTGAATAGTGTTGGCCAAAAGAATCCAGCTTGCAATACTTTGGCCGCAGTACGAGTACCTCTGAAGTGTCCCCCACTCGGACCTGAGTGACAATGGTATAAAATCTTTTGTATTTCATCTTCTGCCATGCATCTCCTAATCATTTGATCTACGCACTTTTTAAACAAATATGGCTCTTCCCAAAAATAGTACTTCACATCATGAAGAAACATTTTCCTTTAATGATTCGTTTTATCAATCGGCATTAAACCACAAGCTAAATAGTTAGCAATATCAGCAAACCAAGGGGTATTATGGACACAATTTACCTTTAGTATGTTTTCATCTGGAAATGCCTCCTGAACCGATACAAGTGGAGAATTCCCTTCTTGTGGCTCCAATCTAGACAAGTGATCTACTACTTGATTTTCTGCTCCCTTTTTATCTTGAATTTCTAGATTGAACTCTTGAAGTAGAAGTACCCACTAGATCAGTCTTGGCTTAGCGTCTTTCTTGGCAAGTAAATATTTAATTATCGAACGGTCCGTATAAACAGTCACTTTGGTACTTACAAGGTAATAAGATCGAAACTTGTCAAAAGCAAACACAATAGCAAGTAACTCTTTTTCTGTTACCGTGTAATTCAGTTGAGCTCCTGTTAGAGTCCGACTCACGGAGTAGATGGGATGAAAAACTTTGTTCTTTCGCTAGCCCATGACAGCTCCGATCGCGAAGTGACTTGCATCACACATCAATTCAAATGGCAAATCCCAATCTGGTGTGACGATTATGGGTCCTGTAACTAATCGATTCTTCAAATCTTTGAATGCTCTTAAACATTCCTCATCAAATTTGAACGTTTTGTCCTTCTCCAATAATTTGCATAAGGGTTTAGCAATTTTGGATAAGTCCTTGATAAATCTTTGATAGAAATTGGTGTGCACTAAAAAGCTTCTAACACCCTTTACAGATGTCGGAGGTGAGAGTTTCTCAATAACGTCTACCTTTGCTTTATCTACCTCGATCCCATGTCTTGTTATCTGATACCCTAGAACAATCCCTTCTCGTACCATAAAATGGCATTTTTCCTAGTTAAGTACTAGGTTTGTTTCTTCGCAGCGCCTTAGTACCTTGGCTAGATTGGCTAAGCAATCATCATAAGTATCTCCAAATACTGAAAAATCATTCATAAAAACTTCCAAATATTTTTCAACCATGATAGACATGATACATCTTTGCAATGTCGCAGGTGTATTACATAAACCAAATGGCATGCGTCTAAATGCAAATGTACCATACAGGCAGGTGAATGTTGTCTTGTGTTGATCTTTCGGTGCTACTGTAATCTGATTATACCCTGAGTATCCATCGAGAAAACAATAATAGTCTTGCCCCATAAGTCTATCCAGCATCTGGTCTAAAAACAGCAAAGGGAAGTGATCCTTCCTAGTTGCCTTGTTCAGTTTTCGGTAATCTATGCATATTCTCCATCCTGTAAGTGTTCTAGTTGGTATTACCTCCTTTCTTTGGCACGCTCTGGATCGGACTTACCCATGAACTGTCTGAGATGGGGTAAATTATACCCGCACCTAACCACTTGATGATTTCTTTTTTCACCACGTCTTTCATGATGGGGTTCAGTCTTCATTGTCCATCAATCGTCCCTTTCTCACCATCTTCTAGTATGATCTTATACATGCATACAGATGGACTTATACCACAAATATCGACTATGGTCCATCTGATAGCCTTCTTGAATTGTTTCAATACAATGATAAGTTTCTCTTCTTACTCAGTAGTTAATTCTGCTGAAACAATCATAGGCAGAGTAGAAGCATAACATATTTTAAATGTGAAGGTAGTACCTTGAGTTCTAACTTAGGTGGCTCCTAGATTGACGCTTTTGGTTGGGCATAATCCCTTTTCTCTAATTCTAAAGATTCAAAATAGGATTGCGGATTAAATCCCCTTTGATTAGCTTCTAGCAAAGCTAAGTATTCATCCTCCTCTTTATCATTCGGAGGGTCTAATGTCAAACTTTGTTCCAACAGATCCTCAACATAGTTGAGTTCCTTCTCCCTGATTAAATCCTCTAAGTCGATCACTACAAAACAATCATCAATTGTATATGGAAATCGCATAGACTTAAAAACATTGAATGTTACTTGATCATCCTAAACATGCATAGTAAGCTTGCCCTTCTGCATATCAATAAGGGTCCTTCCGGTTGCTAAGAACAGTCTTCCTAAGATGATTGGCACCTCTTTGTCTACTTCAAAGTCTAGAATCACAAAATCAGCATGAAAGATAAATTTGTCTACACGTACCAATACATCCTTGATTTTTCCTTCTAGATGTGCTAAGGATCGATCTGCTAATTGAAGTGTAACCGTAGTTGGTCTAACTTTACCTATCCCCAACTTTTTAAATATTGACATAGGCATCAAGTTGATACTCGCACCTAAGTCTCATAATGCCTTACCACAATATGTTGCTCCAATGTTACAAGGTATGGTAAAACATCTAGGATCCTTCAATTTTGGGGGTAGTTTGTCTTAGAGATATGCACTGCATTCCTTTGTCAAGGCTACCGTTCCAAATTCTCCAAGTCTTTGTTTTTTAGACAGGATATCCTTCATGAATTTAATGTAATTCAGCATTTGCTCAAGTGCTTCAACCAACGGGATGTTGATATGAAGTTGCTTGAGTACGTCTAGGAACTTCTTGAATTGAATCTTTTAATTCTGCTTTTGAAGTCTTTGAAGGTAGGGGGGTGGTGGTTTCTTTATTGGAATTGGTTGATTCGTCTTCTATGGCAATTCTACATCTAATGGAGTTGTTAGTTGATCAGAATTAGTTGGTTCTGAAGTTACCTTGTCGGGTTTTACAGATTCTGGTTCTTGTGAAATTGGAATTTCAACACTCGGTTGAACTTCCTCTGAGTCTTGAGCATCAACTTGCTCCTTTTTAGCTTCGATGGTGTTGGACTCTACTGTCTTTTCACTCCTCAATGTCAATGCTTTGCAATGCTCCTTCCCTGGATTCCTCGAATTCTCCATATCACTAGGTAAAGCACTTTGTGGTCGGTTTGTAAGTTTAATAACAAGCTGACCCACTTGATTCTCTAAATTCCTTAGAGTGGTGTCATTTTTTGCCACGTATGCCTTCAATAAATTCTTTAAGGTATTGGATGATTCAGCTTGAGCTGGTTTCTGAACTTGTTAGGGAAACTAGGTGGTTAGGTCGGTCTAGGTTGGCCATAAGTGTTACTGGTTCCAGCTCCTTGGTTACTTCAGGAAAAATTCAGGTGATTTCGCCATGATGGGTTATAGAAATTGGATTGCAATCCTTGCCATCCTCAATTTTGGTTCTGGTTACCTATGTAATATATGGATCTTGGGTTCGATGGACATTCTTCAAACAAATGTCCTTCTCCACAATAGACATAGGCTATATTTTCAAATTGATTAGGTGGCTAGGCTGCAAAACTGTTATACCATTAGTGGTAAGAGTTTTTAAGCTATATTTTCAAATTGATTAGGTGGCTAGGCCGAAAAACTGTTAGACCCATTAGTGGTAAGAGTTTTTAACATTTAGGGTATTAATGATACTTGAGATGCGAGTGAAGTAAGAGCGTCTACTTCATGTATTCCAACAAGTCATCTTCCTGACACTACTTAATTGGTTGGCCATTGATAATTGTTGCTGGGAATCCTCTCAATGATTTCAAAGCCTCATTATAAGACTTAGAAAGGAGAGCACCATTAGCAGAAGCACCCACTACCATCCTCGTGTGAGCATTGAGATCGTTATAAAATGTCTCAAGTTGGATGTAATGTGGGATTCCTTGATGAGGATACTATCATAATAATTCTTTATACCTTTCCCATGCCTCATACAAGGACTCATCATCTATTTTTTGGAAGGCAGTGATCTCGTTCCTCAACTTAGCATTCTTGCTAGGCGGGAAATACTTCATGAGGAATCTTTCTGCTAACTCTTGCCATGTGGAAATTGAGTTCAATGGCAATGAGTTCAACCAGGCTCGAGCTCTGTCCCTTAGTGAATATGGGAACAGCTTCAATCATAATGCATCTTTGGGTACCCCGGCTAACTTGAAAGAGTTGCTCACCTTCATGAACAGTCTCAAGTGCAGGTAAGGATCTTCAGTAGGCATTCCATTGAATTGGCCCACTGTCTGAAGCATCTGGAACATAATTGGCTCCAGCTCAAATTGTTGTGCCTCAATTTCAGGTCTCCTAATACCCAAATTAAGATCATGAAACACTGGCACGGCATATTGTCTTAAGGCTCTATCCCTATCATCAGCAATAAGGATAGGATTTTAGTAGGGTTTGCTCCATTCCCTTGATTCATATTTTCAAAGTTCATCTCCTCAGTCCTTTTCTGATTTGCTTGTCTTCTACGCTGTCGAAAAGTTCGTTCAATCTCAGGGTCTATAGGAAGTAAATCAATAATTTGGTCAATGCTCATAAACACCAAAAATAATCACGGAAAAATTAATTAAGTTAAAATTTTAAACATAAAATTAAACCAAAATGCAAAAATTGGAATGACGGAAATATTCAAGTGTACACAATCGCAACAAGTAATAAAGTGACAAGTAAACGTCGAGTTATCGTACCCACAAGGACTGTGAAAAAGGTTTATTTATGAATGCAATTTAAAACACTTTGGTGAGAAAAAATAATTTGTTTGAAAAGGGTAATTAAAAACTAAGATTTTAAACTAAGTAAAATAAATAAAATGGAAAATAAGAGTTCTAATGCACGATTTCAAAATGTGATTTAATCAAGATGACATAATTGTGTTGGATTAATTACATTTCTTTAACTTAGAATTAGTAAACTCGTGTTTATGTTGTTACGAATAAATTCACGGCAACTCGGTAATTTGCTAACTTATGAACATACTCACCTACAAAATTCCGTTCATCTCTTGACATATCCCTATGTCAATTCAATCGATTAAATAGATTTCAATAAGCAAACATGTTATTGCACATACATACTTATTAATTGAAATAATCTCTTGCATATTCCTATGTCAATTCAAACAATTAATTAAATCTAATAAGCACATAAAAGACTATGTGAGGTAACAAGGTCTCCTTACCTTGAAACAGTTTAATCACAATAATCTTGCAAGTTATGCAAGGCAAATGTATCGCCAAATACAATGCTAATTTAATCCTCGACTACCTTAGATGATTAAACATGCACTGATTAAGTACTGTGTCCATTAATTACATTTTCAATCCGTTTAAATAATTAATTCATTAGTTACCTAACAATTGTAATGCAAGAATAACTTAGGCAATATTTTACTTAATCAAGCATTTTACCGAGGCCTATAACAGCATAAACACAATTTTAATAATTTAAGAGGACGAAATGCAATCAACCCAACACAAATTAAATTCAAGCTAAGCTAATTAAATTAACCATTCCAACAACATAAATATTCATATATATGTTCATCGTAAAAACAACAAAAATTAAAGAGATGAGGAACAAGAATCAAATCTGGTTTTTTTCGTGGCTGGACTAGGTTGCTCCGTTCTTCCTTCTTTTTTATCCTCACCGATCAAGGCTGCTATGAACACTCAATTGCTGCTCCAAAATGGCTGAAGAAGACCCCTTTCCCAAGAGGAGAAATTAGCAAAAGAGCAAGGAACTTTGAATGGGGAATTGAGAGAAGAAATTGAGACAAGAGAGGAGAGTTGTGAGAGAAGAGATGTGAATGAGGGATGTGTTGGATGATCAGCCAAGGGGGGTTTTTATAGCTGAATGTGGTAGCTAAAATTTGCTAAAAATAGCAGCCAAAGAGCCACCCCTTGGCCCACCTCCTATGTGGCAAAGTTGATGGTTTCAACTTTGCTAGATTTGGCTTGGGGCAAATCTATAAAGCCACCAATTGTGGAGGGGTTTAATTGCAATTTGAACAAGTCTTCAAGGGCCTCTTTGCAAGCTTGAATAATTAGCTAATAAGCTGATTTGGGTCAGCATATGGATGGTTTTGGGCTGCCCAATTCTTGGCCAGTTCAATTTAATCGATTCAGTTCAATTGGACCACTTTATAATAATTAATTAATAATAATTTATTTAACCCAAATTTAATTGAGTATAAATTAAAATTAATTATATTATGAATTAATACACATATTTGGACTGTCTTAGGTTAGAAATTAATTTGCCTTGATACTTCAAATTGATTCTTGATTTTTTGCTTCTAATAGTGTCTGCCGAGCTATTTTTCACCCTTTGTGCAATTCTGTCGAAAATAGTCAAAATTGATCAAAAATAATTATCAAATTAATTAAAATTTATCATGTTCATAATTTAAGTACAATTTAATTATTTTATAATAATTAATTATTTTTCGACAATAATTTAACCGAATTGGCATGAATTTAAGTTAAAAAGGGCATGCAAAAGTATGTAATTTTTTGTATTTCCAATTGGCTATCATTGCATGATGCTGTAGTAAACTATAGATAGAAATGTATTGATTTGAAATGTCAGATAGGAGAAATGGTTTCAGATGAGTATGAGAGTCTGAAAGATGTTGATAGAATTATTTAAGCTTTTTATGCTTAGTGATTGATACGTAAAGGTAGTGAAGCATTTCTAGCATACATTCTTGATATCAGAGATTCAGAATCGAAGCTAGATCAGTTACCAGTTGTTAGTGAGTTCACTAATGTCTTTCCTGAAGAGTTGCTGGGATTACCCCCTGATCGTGAAGTTGAGTTTGTGATTCATTTGGTTCCTAGAATTGCACCGATATCAATATCACCTTATCATATGGCGCCAGCTAAATTAAAAGAATTGAAAGTACAATTCAAGAGTTATTAGATATAGGGTTTATTTGACCGAGCATATCTCCCTGAGGTGCACCTGTGTTGTTTGTGAAAAAGAAAAATAGCTCTTTGAGATTGTGTATAGACTACAAACAATTGAACAAAGTCACTATTAAAAATAAGTACCTCTTGCCATGTATCGATAATTTGTTTGATCAATTGAAAGGTGCCATGCTGTTGCAGAAGATAGATTTTAGATCCAGGTATTATCAATTGAAGGTTAAAGACTGCAATGTGTCAAAGGCTACTTTCAAAACTCGTTACGATCATTATGACTTTTTGGTAATGCCATTTGGTCTGACAAATGCCCTTACTGCTTTTCTGGATTTAATGAATCGAGTTTTTCAACCTCATTTGGATAGATTTATTATTGTGTTTGTTGATGATATATTAATCTATTCCAGGATAGAATCCGAGCATGTTCAACATCTGAGGATCGTATTACAAACTTTGAGAGAAAAATAGTTGTATGCAAAATTTAGTAAATGTGAATTATGGCTTAGTGAGGTTGGATTTTTAGGTTACATAGTATCAACTAACAGGATTCTAGTTGATTAGAGTAAAGTTTCTGCTGTGATGAATTGGAAAACTTAGAAGAATGTTTTAGAAGTGCAAAGTTTTCTAGGTTTAGCAGGTTACCATCGACATTTTGTTAAAAACTTCTCGATTATTGCTTCACTGATGACAAGACTACTTCAAAAAAATGTCGAGTTTGTTTGTTTTAATAAGTGCCAACAGAGTTTTGACCAGTTGAAAAACATATTGACGAAAGCCCAGGTGTTAACTCAGCCTGAATCTGGGGCAGCGTATGTTGTTGTTAGTGATGCATCTATCAATAGTTTGGGTTATGTGCTTATGCATGCAGGGAAAGTAGTAGCTTATACCTCTTGTTAGTTAAATTTGCATGAAAAGAACTATCTTACCCATGATCTTGAACTGGCCACGATTGTTTTCGCTTTGAAAATTTGGAGACATTATTTAGACGGCGAGAAATGTCACGTGTTTACAGATCACAAAAGTTTAAAGTATTTGATGACTTAAAAAGAATTGAATTTGAGACAGAGATGATGGTTAGAGCTACTAAAAGATTATGATCTGGTTATTAATTATCATCTGAGAAAGGCTAATTGTGACAGCCTTAAAATAACCCTAGTCGGAATGTGGTTTCGGGACCACAAAACCGAGGTAAAAAAATAATTTAACCATTATTTTGATGCCTATTGCATGTGCCAATTCATGTGTGACACTTTCGATGTTTTAATTTAGAGTTACAAATGTGAATTTAACTAAAAAGGGCTTAGTTGGAAACTTTGAAAGTATGATGGAAAATGTGTGATGACTAAATAATGCATGCATGTAAAATAAGGGAGTTGCATGTCAAATTTACCTTTTTGTTGGTAGTGGACGGTAATGATGGCATTTTGTTTACTTTCATTTTGTATTTTAGTAAATAAAATAAGATAAATTATGTGCATGAGATAAAAGTTAATTTTATATTATGAAAATTGGAGGAAAAACCAATGTTAGGCCATTTTCTTCTTCTTCTTGCCGTAAGTTGAGAAAGAAAATAGAAACCTTTGAGCTTAGGGCATTCGGCAAAAGAAGGCTTCAAATAAGGTAAGGTTCATGTTATTTTCTTTGAAAATATGTGAATTTTGGTGGGTTTTGAAGCTTGCAACAAGATCCATGTGAAAATTTTGGGGTTCATGAAGCATGTAGCAATCGGTCATGAACTTAATGTGGTATATTTTGTATGTTTGATGATTTTGGAAGGATAATTGATTCTAGTTGAGTATGAACAAGCTAAATGTGCTTGATGGCTCAAATAAGCTTGAAAAGTTGGCCAATGTTGTTAAGTTCATGAATTAGGGCATGATTTCTTTCGGCAAACTAGGATAAATTGTAAAAAAAATTTCTTGGCATTAGTAATATTAGCTTAATTGGCGAATTGAGCTTTGAGTGGATGAATTTATGTGTTTGGAGCTTAGTATGAATATTCGGTTTTGAGCATTAAGTTGAAATGTGGAATTTGAGCTTACTTGGTTCGGTTCTTTGTGGGGCACATTCGGCTAGGGATATGGAATTTTCCTTGACATGATTTTTTGCTTGTTAAGAGTGGTAAATTGATCAAATTGAACTTGGAAAATTTGTGGATTTGCGGTAAGGGTTATTTAGGTCAATCAGCTAGAAGGTGTTATACAAGACTAATGCAAATCGATATTGATTATGTTGTGATTGCCGAATATGGTTGTATTAGATTTATAATATGGTTTTTTGATGATGAATTGATGCTTTGGAAAATCCATGCTAGTTGATGATCGTTGTGATTATGTGCTAAAAAGCTTGTGAGTTAAAGTTATAACTTGTGCTTTATGAATTAAAATGGTTAAAGACCATTCGATCATGGTCGTTATCATGATGACCCTAAGCTAAATGTATGTGAGTCAAGGTTGTGGCCGAATGTGCATAGAGTTAGTATAATAGAGCTAATGTTATGTGAAACTAGAAATTTGATAATTGATTAGTGTGGTTTAATTTCTATAGTGAACTAGATTAAATTGTATTTTGACTGTGAGTAAGGCCGAATGTAGCTTTGTAGTAATGGGGTTAAAAAGGGGACATTCCGCTATGCCCTATTTGCAAGAATGAATTTGTGCTTGTGTGTGTTTTAGCTAGTTAAATGGTGTATTCAGCCATTTGGGTAATGTGACCTTGATTATATGTTGTAGCTTGAAATGAAATGTGAATTGTATTTGTGTTTTCTTCAAATGATGGAAAATCTTATATTCATATATATGTTAAGGTCAATGACTTCTCTAAATGATGCCATATATGATGTTATGTTTTAAATATGTGAATAAGAACTTTAAAGAGTGAATTTGTATAAATCTGCTTGGTACAGCAGCAGTAACGTGTTTTGGAAAACTCACCATAAATTGTGGGTGCTGAATTAGAGGCTAAACAAATTATGTAATTAAATCTTAATGAGTCTAGTTTCTTATAAAAGAAACCTTATAAGCAAAGGAATTGCCGATAAAGAGATATTTAAAGTAGTGTGAGACAGTGTTAGATTAACTCCGAAATCCTCTGTTCTATTTTTAGAAAATCATTATAAATTGTAAAAAAATATCCATAAGATGTAATTTACATGCTTAGAATCCTTAATGAGTTTATTTTCAAGAGAGATATACAAGAAAATTTTCCAAGACCTGAACTAAGAGATAATTGAACTTTAGTACAGAAGGGTCGGAACTGTCCGACAGTGAATCAGGGGTAACTTTGAGGATTAAACTGTATTAATTGGTCAATTCAAAAATTCTGGAAATTTTATGGTAGAAAAGTACATGAGTCTAGTTTCAGGAAAAATTTACGGAACTTGATTTGGAGTCTCGTAGCTCCAGTTATGAATAATTTAGTGAATGTTGCTTAGGAAGTCAGCTTGTAGTGACTTGTGATATATATGTGATTGGCCGAATGTGTGTGTTTGCTATGAGAAGTATATGCATTTCTTATTTGACTATAATTGAAAATGATCAATTGAGATGTTTGAATAAGGATTAATAAAATTAAATATTTTATTTAGCTCAAGAGCATAGAGGGACAAGTTCGGATAAAGGGAAAGCTAAAGTGGTTGAATAGTTGACTTATTGTTACTCAGAAAAGTTCGAGGTAAGTTTTGAGTATTTGAATTTGATATTTAATTTAAAATGCCATGATATACATATATGATAGATGAATGATATCCCATTGTCCTTACCATAACAAGGTTATTGAAAAAGAAACCTTATACATGTTGATATATAGCCGAATGGCTATTAGAGAATTAAACAAAGAACAAGATTGGGGATATATGCTTATGTGTGTTTGCTTATTGAGCTGAAAGTTTAGTAAACGAAGTATACATGTATTAGATTTGAATGATGTTATGACACAAAGTCAATGAGCATGTTATATGTCTATATGCGAATGAGTGGACTTGAATTACAAATGTGATTTTGCTATGAGAAATGTGGTAACATGTGAATAGATATGCATGAAACTATGTGATGTGAATCTGGGTTAAGACCCGAAGGCTATATGCTGAGATTATATCCGGGTTAAGACCCGATGGCTATATGCGGAGATTATGTCCGGGTTAAGACCCGATGGCTATATGCGGTGACTATGTCCGGGTAAAGATCCGCTGGCTTTGTGTGGAGATTTTATCCGAGCTAAAGGTCTCGATGATGATTCGAGTAAAGTCTAAGATTAAAAGACTTCATAGTAACGATTGTTAATGAATGCGCTAAAAGCATTAAGTTATACAGGTATGTACCCTAAGCTTATATGCAAGCTTGTTTTGGACCAAATCATAAGGTCATTATACGATTGCATATGTGAGTATGAAATGAGACTATTTATATTATTATAGTACAATTGGTCAATGTGAAAGGTTATGTGAAATTATGCAATATGTTTTTGTTTACATGAGCTCACTATCAAGTGAAAGTTATCTACCTATTGTATATGATGAGAACGTGTATATTCTGTTAAGGGGTGACATGCCCAAAGAAGTGGGCAACAAAAATGCGAACAACTATGTTATAGTTTGATTTTTATCCGTTGTCATTACTTAAAACTTACTAAGCATTGTAATGCTTACTCCGTTTACTTTGTTTCCTCTGTTTTATAGATCTCTTTTTGAAGCTACGGACTCGGGGATTGAAACTTTAATCACCTACACTATCGTCGTTATTTTGGTACATTCGATAGTTATTTTGAGAACAATGGCATGTATAGGCTAATCTCCTTTTGTGAATCCGAATTACATTTTGAGTTGTATTTGTTCTAGCCATGGAAAATGGCTTGCTTAATCTCTAAGTTGATGTATATGTTTTGTTGGAAATTTTATGTGCCTTGTTACTTCGACGCATGGGTTATATGATGTGATGATGGTATGCTTAATACCCAGAAATTTGATTACACCTATTGGTCGGTAGTCGTTTGACAACCTTGATAGTACTCTTATAGTAAATATACGTGAGATGGTTGCCTTAGTCGAATTACCTTGAATGTTAGATTGTTCGGATCTAGAATTTAAATTTGATCCCTAATCGAATTTCGATGTACAACCGAATCTATGTCTTGTATGTATCTATGAACCTCAGTAGGTTATATTTAGTTATATAATACCTTAATACCCTGTTTCGACGACGGACAGGGATATAGGGTGTTACATTTTTATTGGTATCAGAGCTACGATTTAGTCGATTCTCGGACTAACGTAGCGCGTGTGAGTATAGCTATACATGCCATTTTGTGATAATACGATAGTGTGGTGATTTCTGACATTTGAAATATGTTTTTCGTATTGTAATGGATCCCAATCCCGATCGAGTCGTAGCGGAGGATATTGAGAGTGTAGCGGCTACTCCTGCGCAAGAGATCGTGCCGATCAACTCTCAGCCGAATACCAGTCATCGAGATGATGACATGAGATAGAATTTTTATGCAATGATGAGTGATTGGTTCACTCAATTCCTTCGAACTAATCCGGCTGTCCCACAACCTCCTCCCCCGAATAATCCATTTTTGACCCCCGTGGCTCCTCCTGAGACCGACCCTGTGAGGTCGAGTAAACCCCAGTCGACAAAATTAGAAAATACGGGGCTGAAGAATTTCGGGCTACAGTTGATGATGATGCTGAGCGGGCCGAGTTTTGGCTCAATAATATAATCCGTGTGTTCGATGAATTGTCACATACGCCCGAGGAGTGATTGAAATGTGTCGTATCTCTGTTACATGATTCTGCCTACTATTGGTAGAACACATTGGTTTCTGTTGTCTCGAGAGAGCGGGTTACTTGGGAGTTTTTCCAAATTGAATTCCGTAAAAAGTATATCAGCCAGAGATTTATCGATCAGAAACGGAAAGAATTTCTTGAGCTTCAGCAGGGCCGAATGTCAGTGACCAAGTATGAGAGAGAATTCATACGGCTCAGCCGATTTGCTCGAGAGTGCATATCATCCGAAGCTATTATGTGTAAATGCTTCGAGGACGGTCTAAATGAAGACATCAAACTACTAGTTGGCATTCTGGAAATTCAAGAGTTCGTTGTTCTTGTCGAGCGAGCCTGCAAGGCCGAAGAGCTCAGAAATGAAAAGAGAAAAGCTGATAGCAGAGCCAGAGAGTTCCGTAAGATATCTTCGGGGAAGCCTATTCAAAAATCCTTAAAGAAATTTTGAGGTGACTCGGATAGATCTAATGCTACCTCAGATTTTTCTAGACGAGATCGTGATCGACCCCCTGTGAGTACACGAGTCACTTCTGCTGCTAGTGTTGGGAACGACCGTCGAGACAGAGCCGAGTGCAAGTATTGTGGAAAATGGCATTCGGGGAGCTGCAGATTTCATGATCGCTCCTGTTATAAGTGTGGATCGACTGATCACTTTATAAGAGATTACCCCAGATGGTCTGAGCAGAGTGTGAATCAGAGTGGGAAACCGAGCACTAATTCAGCATGAGGTAGACCACCTAGGAACACAGGAAATGCTAGCAGCGGTCAGAGACGAATGAAAGATGTTACGACCAAATCTGAGACCCGTGCCCCTGCTAGAGCTTACGCTATACGTGCACGCGAGGATGCCTCTTCCCCAGATGTTATCACGGGTACTTTTACTCTCTTTGATTTTGATGTGACTGCTTTGATTGACCCCGATTCAACTCATTCATATGTATGTGAAACTTTGGCATCCAGTTAGACTCTCCCTGTTGAGTTTATTGAGTTTGTAATTCGAGTATCCAATCCCTTGGGTCGTTGTGTTTTAGTTGATAGAATGTGTAAGAAATGTCCCCTTATGATTCAGGATTTTTATTTTCCGGCCGATTTAATGCTTTTGCCATTTGATGAATTTGACGTTATTCTCAGAATGGATTGGTTGACTGTACACGATGCAGTAGTAAATTGCAAGCGAAAGACTATTGATTTGCGATGTTCGAGTAATAAGATAATTTGGATTGAGTCTACTGATCTCAACGGGCTACCGGCAGTGATATCTTCTGTTCTGGCTCAGAAATATATGAAAAAGGGTTGCGAGGCTTATCTTGCTTATGTTTTGGATAGCAAAATGCCCGAGCGAAAGCTTGAGATTGTACCTGTGGTTTGTGAGTACCCGGACGTGTTTCCTGAAGAGTTACCGGGATTACCACCTGTTAGAGAGGTTGAGTTCGGCATTGAGTTAGTTCCGGGTACAACTCCAATTTCGATTGCTCCGTATCGTATGGCTCCAACAGAGTTGAAAGAGTTGAAATCTCAGTTGCAAGAGTTGATTGATAGAGGTTTCGCAAGACCGAGCTTTTCACCCAGGGGTGCACCCGTCTTGTTCGTGAAAAAGAAAGATGGAATTTGAGAATGTGTATTGACTATCGGCAGCTGAACAAAGCGACTATAAAGAATAAGTATCCGTTGCCTTGTATTGACGACCTATTTGATCAGTTAAAGGGAGCTTCAGTGTTCTCAAAGATTGATTTGCGATCTGGCTATTATCAGTTGCGAGTTCGAGACTCAGATGTACCCAAGACTGCTTTTAGAACGAGGTACGGACACTACGAGTTTTTAGTGATGCCGTTTGGGCTAACTAATGCCCCCGCTGTTTTCATGGATCTGATGAATCGGGTGTTTAGGCAGTACCTAGATCGATTTATGGTTGTGTTTATCGACCACATTTTGATTTATTCTCGCGATGAGTTTGAGCATGCCGAGCATTTGAGACTTGTGCTTCAGATTTTGCGTGATAATCAGTTGTATGCAAAATTCAGTAAATGTGAGTTTTGGTTGCGCGAGGTCAGCTTTCTGGGACATATTATATCTGCTTCAGGTATACGAGTCGATCCGAATAAAATTTCTGCTATCCTTGATTGGAAGCCTCCTAGAAATGTCTCGGAAGTCCGAAGCTTTTTGAGACTTACCGGGTATTACCGACGGTTTGTGAAGGGCTTCTCCATGATTTCAACTCTGTTGGTGAAGCTATTGCAGAAAGATGTTAAATTCGAATGGTCTGAGAAGTGCCAGAAGAGTTTCGACCAGTTGAAAGCCCTTTTGACAGAAGCTCCAATATTAGTTCAGCCTAAATCCGGTAAAGAGTATGTGGTCTATAGCGACGCATCTTTGAATGGCTTGGGATGTGTTTTGATGCAAGAGGGCAAAGTCGTTGCATATGCTTCGAGACAGTTAAAGCCTCATGAGAAAAACTATCTGACTTACATCTCGAATTAGCTACTATTGTGTTTGCTCTGAAGATTTGGCGTCACTACCTTTTTAGAGAGAAATGTCATATCTTTTCCGACCATAAAAGCCTCAAATACTTGATGACGCAAAGAGACTTGAATCTAAGAGAAAGACATTGGCTTGAATTGCTAAAGGATTACGAGCTTGTCATTGACTATCATCCGAGAAAGGCGAATGTTGTTGCTGATACTCTTAGTCGAAAATCATTGTTTGCTTTACGACCAATGAATGTGCATTTATCGGTATCTGATAATGGTGTAATGATAGCGGAATTAAAAGCGAAACTGGTGTTTTACGACAAGTTTGTGAAGCTCAGAAAACTGATGATGATTTAATTGCCAAGCGAACTCAATTTGACCTAAATGTGGATTCCGAATTTCAAGTCGATGACAATGATTGTTTGAGGTTCCAAGGCCGAATATGTATTCCGAAAAGTTCAGAGTTGGTTTCGATGATTTTAAATGAAGCCCATAATAGTCGAATGTCAGTTCATCCGGGAAGTACAAAAATGTACAATGATTTGAAACGTCAGTATTGGTGGCATGGTATGAAACGAGACATCTCAAATTTTGTGTCTAAGTGTCTGATATGCCAACAAGTAAAAGCGGAACATCAGGTGCCTTCGGGTTTGTTGCAACCGATTTTGATTCCCGAGTGGAAATGGGATAAAGTCACGATGGATTTTGTATCTGGGCTACCGTTGACACCGAGTAAGAAGGATGCGATTTGGGTTGTTGTAGACTGATTAACTAAATTGGCTCATTTTATTCCCGTGCGTACGGATTTCTCACTCGATAAGTTAGCAGAATTGTATGTTTCACAGATTGTCAGACTGCACGGGGTGCCTATCTCTATCGTATCGGATAGAGACCCGAGATTTACATCGCGATTTTGGAAGAAACTACAAGATTCTCTAGGTACTAAGCTACATTTTAGTACCGAATTTCATCCCCAGACGGACAGTCAGTCGGAACGAGTAATTCAAATACTTGAGGATATGTTGAGGTGTTGTATCCTTGAGTTTAGTGGTTCATGGGAATGGGATTTGCCTTTGATTGAATTCGCTTACAACAACAGTTTTCAATCGAGCATTAAGATGGCACCTTACGAGGCTTTGTACGGTCGCAAATGCCGTACACCGTTGTTTTGGACCGAGCTCAGTGAAAGTAAGATTTTTGGGGTCAATTTGATTAGAGATGCCGAGCAGAAAGTAAAAGTGATCCGTGATAGCCTTAAGGCAGCTTCAGATCGTCAGAAGTCATATGCGGATCTAAACCGAAAAGACATTGAGTATCAGGTCGGAGACAAAGTATTTCTTAAAGTGACACCTTGGAAAAAGGTGCTTAGATTCGGCCGTAAGGGTAAATTGAGTCCGAGGTTCATCGGGCCTTATGAAATATCAGAACGGATTGGACCGGTAGCATACCGATTGATTTTGCCTCCCGAACTTGAAAAGATTCACAACGTTTTTCATGTTTCGATGCTTTGACGATATATATCCGACCCATCGCATGTGATTAATCCATCTGACATTGAGATTCGATCTGGTTTGAGTTATGAGGAGAAACCAATTCGTATTTTGGCACACGAGGTTAAAGAGTTACGGAATAAGAGGATTTCGTTAGTGAAAGTGTTGTGGGTCAAACACGGGGTGGAAGAAGCTACTTGGGAGCTTGAGGATTCGATAAAAGAACGTTACCCAAACTTATTTTCCTGTAAGATTTTCGGGGACGAAAATTTCTTAAGTGGGGGAGAGTTGTGACAGCCTTAAAACGACCCTAGTCGGAATGTGGTTTCGGGACCACAAAACCGAGGCATAAAAATAATTTAACCATTATTTTGATGCCTATTGCATGTACCAATTCATGTGTGACACTTTTGATGTTTTAATTTAGAGTTATAAATGTGAATTTAACTAAAAAGGGCTTAGTTGGAAACTTTGAAAGTATGATGGAAAATGTGTGATGACTAAATAATGCATGCATGTAAAATAAGGGAGTTGCATGTCAAATTTACCTTTTTGTTGGTAGTGGACGGTAATGATGGCATTTTGTTTGCTTTCATTTTGTATTTTACTAAATAAAATAAGATAAATTATGTGCATGAGATAAAAGTTAATTTTATATTATGAAAATTGGAGGAAAAACCAATGTTAGGCCATTTTCTTCTTCTTCTTGCCGTGAGTTGAGAAAGAAAATAGAAACCTTTGAGCTTAGGGCATTCGGCAAAAGAAGGCTTCAAATAAGGTAAGGTTCATGTTATTTTCTTTGAAAATATGTGAATTTTGGTGGGTTTTGAAGCTTGCAACAAGATCCATTGAAAATTTTTGTCTTCATGAAGCATGTAGCAATCGGTCATGAACTTAATGTGGTATATTTTGTATGTTTGATGATTTTGGAAGGATAATTGATTCTAGTTGAGTATGAACAAGCTAAATGTGCTTGATGGCTCAAATGAGCTTGAAAAGTTGGCCAATGTTGTTAAGTTCATGAATTAGGGCATAATTTCTTTCGGCAAACTAGGATAAATTGTAAAAAAATTTTCTTGGCATTAGTAAAATTAGCTTAATTGGCGAATTGAGCTTTGAGTGGATGAATTTATGTGTTTGGAGCTTAGTATGAATATTCAGTTTTGAGCATTAAGTTGAAATGTGGAATTTGAGCTTACTTGGTTCGATTCTTTGTGGGGCACATTCGGCTAGGGATATGGAATTTTCCTTGACATGATTTTTGAGTTAAGAGTGGTAAATTGATCAAATTGAACTTGGAAAATTTATGGATTTGCGGCAAGGGTTATTTAGGTCAACCGGCTAGAAGGTGTTATACAAGACTAATGCAACTCGATAGTGATTATGTTGTGATTGCCGAATATGGTTGTATTAGATTTATAATATGGTTTTTGATGATGAATTGATGCTTTGGAAAATCCATGCTAGTTGATGATTATTGTGATTATGTGCTAACAAGCTTGTGAGTTAAAGTCATAACTTGTGCTTTATGAATTAAAATGGTTAAAGACCATTCGGTCATGGTCGTTATCATGATGATCCTAAGCTAAATGTATGTGAGTTAAGGTTGTGGCCGAATGTGCTTAGAGTTAGTATAATAGAGCTAATGTTATGTGAAACTAGAAATTTGATAATTGATTAGTGTGGTTTAATTTCTATAGTGAACTTGATTAAATTGTATTTTGACTGTGAGTAAGGCCGAATGTAGCTTTGTAGTAATGGGAAACTTCTTGAATGTTTTATTAGTTAAAAAGGGGACATTCGGCTATGCCCTATTTGCAAGAATCAATTTGTGCTTGTGTGTGTTTTAGCTAGTTAAATGGTGTATTCAGCCATTTGGGTAATGTGACCTTGATTATATGTAGTAGCTTGAAATGAAATGTGAATTGTATTTGTGTTTTCTTCAAATGATGGAAAATCTTATATTCATATATATGTTAAGATCAATGACTTCTCTAAATGATGCCATATATGATGTTATGTTTTAAATATGTGAATAAGAACTTTAAAGAGTGAATTTGTATAAATCTGCTTGGTACAGCAGCAGTAACGTGTTTTGGAAAAATCACCATAAATTGTGGGTGCTGAATTAGAGGCTGAAGAAATTATTTAATTAAAGCTTAATGAGTCTAGTTTCTTATAAAAGAAACCTTATAAGCAAAGGAATTGCCGATAAAGAGATATTTAAAGTAGTGTGAGACAGTGTCAGATTGACTCCGAAATCCTCTGTTCTATTTTTAGAAAATCATTATAAATTGTAAAAAAATATCCAATTGAGGATTAAACTGTATTAATTGGTCAAGGCAAAAATTATGGAAATTTTATGGTCGAAAGGTACATGAGTCTAGTTTCAGGAAAAATTTACGGAACTTGATTTGGAGTCTCGTAGCTCCAGTTATGAATAATTTAGTGAATGTTGCTCAGGAAGTCAGCTTGTAGTGACTTGTGATATATATGTGATTGGCCGAATGTGTGTGTTTGCTATGAGAAGTATATGCATTTCTTATTTGACTATAAGTGAAAATGATAAATTGAGATGTTTGAATAAGGATTAATAAAATTAAATATTTTATTTAGCTCAAGAGCATAGAGGGACAAGTTCGGATAAAAGGAAAGCTAAAGTGGTTGAATAGTTGACTTATTGTTGCTCAGAAAAGTTCGAGGTAAGTTTTGAGTATTTGAATTTGATATTTAATTTAAAATGCCATGATATACATATATGATAGATGAATGATGTCCCATTGTCCTTACCATAACAAGGTTATTGAAAAAGAAACCTTATACATGTTGATATATAGCTGAATGGCTATTAGAGAATTAAACAAAGAACAAGATTTGGGATATATGCTTATGTGTGTTTGCTTATTGAGCTGAAAGTTTAGTAAACGAAGTATACATGTATTAGATTTGAATAATGTTACGACACAAAGTCAATGAGCATGTTATATGCCTATATGCGAATGAGTGGACTTGAATTACAAATGTGATTTTGCTATGAGAAATGTGGTAACCTGTGAATAGATATGCATGAAACTATGTGATGTGAATCTGTGTTAAGACCCGAAGGCTATATCCGGAGATTATATCCGGGTTAAGACCCGATGGCTATATGCGGAGATTATGTCCGGGTTAAGACCCGATGGCTATATGCGGAGATTATGTTCGGGTTAAGACCCGATGGCTATATGCGGTGACTATGTCCGGGTAAAGATCCGCTGGCTTTGTGGGGCGATTTTATCCGAGCTAAAGGTCTCGATGATGATTCGAGTAAAGTCTAAGATTAAAAGACTTCATAGTAACGATTGTTAATGAATGCGCTCAAAGCGTTAAGTTATACAGGTATGTACCCTAAGCTTATATGCAAGCTTGTTTTGGACCAAATCATAAGGTCATTATACGATTGCATATGTGAGTATGAAATGAGACTATTTATATGATTATAGTACAATTGGTCAATGTGAAAGGTTATATGAAATTATGCAATATGTTTTTGTTTATATGAGCTCACTATCAAGTGAAAGTTATCTGCCTATTGTATATGATGAGAACGTGTATATTCTGTTAAGGGGTGACATGCCCAAAGAAGTGGGCAACAAAAATGCGAACAACTATGTTATAGTTTGATTTTTATCCGTTGTCATTACTTAAAACTTACTAAGCATTGTAATGCTTACTCCGTTTACTTTGTTTCCTCTGTTTTATAGATCTCTTTTTGAAGCTACGGACTCGAGGATTGAAGCTTTAATCACCTACACTATCGTTGTTATTTTGGTACATTCGATAGTTATTTTGAGAACAATGGCATGTATAGACTAATCTCCTTTTGTGAATCCGAATTACATTTTGAGTTGTATTTGTTCTAGCCATGCGAAAATGGCTTGCTTAATCTCTAAGTTGATGTATATGTTTTGTTGGAAATTTTATGTGCCTTGTTACTTCGACGCATGGTTTATATGATGTGATGATGGTATGCTTAACACCCAGAAATTTGATTACACCTATTGGTCGGTAGTCGTTTGACAACCTTGATAGTACTCTTATAGTAAATATACGTGAGATGGTTGCCTTAGTCGAATTACCTTGAATGTTAGATTGTTCGGATCTAGAATTTAAATTTGATCCCTAATCGAATTTCGATGTACAACCGAATCTACGTCTTGTACGTATCTATGAACCTCAGTAGGTTGTATTTAGTTATGTAATACCTTAATACCCTATTTCGGTGACGGACAGGGATATAGGGTGTTACACTAATATAGTTGCAGACGCACTCAGTCAAAAATCGTCATTATTTACACTTTGATCGTTGAATGCTCATTTAGTTCTGAATAAATATGGTTCTATATTAGCAGAGTTGAGAATGAAACTTCTATTTCTGCAATGAATTCAAGAATTCCAAGATGAAGAGCTGAAGTTGATGTTGAAATGACAGATGGTTTAGAATAATTTGAGTTCAGAGTACAGTGTTGATGGTAATTGTACATATTGTTATTGTGATAGAATTTGCGTTCCAAATAATCTAGATTTGAAACGTGATATTCTTTATAGAGCTCGCAATAGTATGTACTCTATTTATCCAGGTAGCACGAAGATGTATTGTGATTTGAAACAAATTTATTGGTGGCCAGGTATGAAATGTGAAATCTGTCAATTTGTAGCTAAATGTTTAATTTGTCAACAGGTAAAAGCAAAGCATCGGTACCATCAGTTTTACTACAACTTGTTATGATTCCTGAGTTGAAGTGGGAGCAAGTCACAATGGATTTTGTATCTGGTTTACCTGTAACTCAGAGAAAGGAAGATTCGATCTAGGTGATTGTTGACAAATTGACTAAAGTGACACATTTTATTCTGGTCAGAATATATTTCTCACTTTAGAGATTAGAGAAATTATTTGTAAAAGGTGCAAAACTTAGTAATTATTGTATTTAGTTGATTACATAACTTGAAAGTTAATTGAAGAAGGACCTAAACGGTAAATTAGCCCTAATGAATATAGTTGGACGGTTAAATAAAGGAAAATGACAAAATTAGGTGATTATAATGGAAAATTTGTAAATTAAACTAAGTTAAAACAATTTTAATTAATGAAAGAAACAAAATTGCTTCTTCTTCAAATAGTCGAATGCCATAGCTAGGGTGAGGAGAAGCTTTGGTTGGCTTAACTTCTTGCATGTAAATACATTTTGATTTTGTTTCTTGTAATTTTTATGTTTTTGAGATCGTTGCAACTAGGTCCAGCTAGCCCGTACCTTCGTTTTTAATTCTGTTTAAAATTTTGGAAGTTGCATTGATGAATATTGAATGTTTTTGATGAATACCATGTATTTGAACCTTTGATTGTGTTGTTTAATGATTTTGTACAGTGATTTTGTTAGATTTTTATTTGTAGGATTAAATTGTGAAAATGACAAAATTTTAGGGTTTGGAAGTAAATTTAAGGTTTATTGGGGACTGTTTAGGGGCCTAGTGTTTTTGGATGAAATATTGACTTGAGAAAAATAATTAATTTGATGAATTTGAGATTAAGGGACTAAATTGCAAAGACTGTAAAAGTTTGGGGTAATTGTATAATTTTAGAAAATAAAAGGGTATTAATTGCAAAACGGATTGGAATATGAAATGTATGCTAATAATTGAGAAATTTTACATTTTAGATCAAAATCCTATAGATACTCGTGGAAAAGGAAAAATAGCGGAATAGTCCCTAAACTTTTACAATTACTATAATTCAGTCCAGGTAAGTTCGTACAGTTTAGAATTTAACATCAATATAAATTGTTGAGTACATTAACATGTTACAACTAATATATTTATTATTAATTATTGATAATGAGTGGCAATTTGAGATATAATATTGAATTTGATGCTCAGTTTAGATTAAATGTGAGATAAAGTACAAACATGATTTGGTGTGTTACAGGGGTTTCAAGTTCAGATAGTATTGGAGGGAGATATCTGTATATTAGCCGAGTAAACTGAGGTTCGGCATTTGTTGCGAACTCTCATGCTATACTCTCTATCTGGTGTGTTTCGGTTGGAATTAGCTCTTATAAGCTTTTGTCTAGCGGCATCGATTGATCTGACGATATACTCTTATCTATAAGTCGTTCTTTGAATGAAAAATCTCGATAAGGTAATCTATTTAATGAATTTTGAAATATTTTTTATTTATTGACCATTGATCTAAACATAGATGTATTCACCGGTTGAAATTGTAGATGATAGGAAATTTATACCACCCTTAACCTGTATCTGTCACCAGAATAGGGTTGCGGAGCATTACCGGATTATTAACACATTAACACATACATTACACATACATAAATTAGTTCCATGTAAATATCATTCATGTTCATTCACACTATCCCTATTATGAGCCTACGAGGCCCAATTTATGCTTTAAAAGTGGTTTGGGACTAAACTGATCACTTATGAAAATTTTGGGAAAACTTAAAAAAATTCACAAAACAGGAGACACACGCCCGTGTGTCCAGGCCATGCGTCTCACACAACCACAAGACACGCCTGTGTCAAAAGCCATGTGGACATTCGAAATGGGATCATAAGGTTGTGTCCCTGACTGTGTCTTACCCCGTGTAACTCTCTGACTTAAGTCGCACGGGCCGACCACATGCCCGTCTATCTAGCCCGTGTGCCCATCGAAAAGGCCATACACGCCTGTGTGCCAGGTCGTGTGCTAGGCCATGCCAAACCTGTAGGGTATGCTGACTTCTGCCACACGGCCAAGTCATACGCCCGTGTCTGAGGCCGTGTGGAGCATACTAACTTGATTTCAATTTCAACACCAGGGGACATACGGCCGTGTATTATGCCCACGTGTCACACATGACTAAGACACACGCCCGTGTCTCTGCTCGTATGGACAAAAATAGGCTATTTACCAAGCCATTTTGCCACCCGACTTTGCATAAACCTACATCAAGCCAAATGGCACCAAACATAGCATGAATATACATTCTTTTAACCTCAACCAAGCATAATTTGTACAATTTCAATTCCAATAATACAATCACATAAATATCACCTTATACCATTCAATTCCATGCCAAAATCACATTCTTGATTCACCTAATTAGCAAACTTCATATATACACCTAACATCATGTATATATATATCATTTCATCAATTCATCTAATAGGTTCCATATTACTAATTCACATATGGACCATATTCAAGATTTTTATACACCACATATCAAAATAGTTATTTGATCTATATAAGATATCACCAAGCATACCAAGGTAACTATTAGACTTCACATGTCATAAATCTTTTATACTTAACATATACAAATCAAAATATACTCCAAATAAGCCAAATCACTTGGCTATACACTTATCAATCTCATATAGACTTCAATAACCAAAATAACTTATACAAATCATAATCAACTAGCCTATACATGCCATATAACCAAAGTCTCTAAGCTTATAAGTACCAAACTGATAGTTGGATAATGTGATACGATCTCGTACGACTTCTAATCTGAGCGAGCATCCGAAACACTATAAAACATAGGAAAGGAAATAGAGTAAGCTTTATAGCTTAGTAAGCCCTATAATATAAAATTAAACTTACCCATCATTCATAATTTAAAACTTAGTATTACCCAATCAACTTATTCAAATGCCTTTCATGTGAATACATCAGTAGGTTAGTTCCACAATATGCACATAACCATTAATCATCAATAAGGTATTCAATTAGCTTTCAAGCTCATGTATTTATATCCTTCCTTTCGTCCTTTGATTCGTTGTATAAAACCAATTACATATATTCCACATAACACTTGTACTAACTAATTTCTATCCATATAACCTGTAATCCATTCATATTTCATATAATTCATTCACATATCATGTAACTTATTCATATATCATGTAACTCATTCATATAATCTGTAATTCAGTCGTATAATCTATAATAGAATTATGCCCGTTGAACCACTTAGAATATCGATAGATACACGGGTGGTACACACAAAGTGTACTAATCGGTATTCCGTCAATTCATGACATATTTGCTCTTTCGAGCTATGATCGGTAAGCTCCTTCTGATTTGTGGCAACAGTAAAATCCAATGAGCAGAGAAACAGTAAGCTCTGACAAGCTGAGAATAGTAAGCTTTTATGAGCTGATATATTGGTAAGCTAATACTAGCTGCGGTAACACATGCTAGATCTCGACCAAAACGGTAACCGTAGTGATAAGTCATTCGTATCCTACGAATTCCTACACTTCAAACGGGACTTCTTATTTCCTCGGACTTTATCAATTAGGCATTCAATAGTTATGTATTTTATTCTCTCAATTCAATTACATACATTTTATGTAACACCCCAAACCAGGCCCAGACATTACGACCAAGCCTGAAGTGTCACTTCACCTAGAACTAACCACGTTACCTAGTTACTAAGTTTAGGGTGAGCTTTGTAAAAATGATATTTAGGTTTTAGGAGAAATTCCCAATTTATTTGATGATCACTCTGGTCTCTACCAATTATTAAAAGATTAACCTTGTATCTTTAACTGGGTTAACCGATTAGGTCGTGTAATTGATTTTTGAAAATGTTAGTTTAAGTTTGAAAACTTGTATTGTTGTAATCAAAATAATTAAAGCTGAGTATGAATAAGTTGTAAAAATAAAACCCCCAAACAAAATAATTAGAGCGGCCTTATTACAAACCCAAATGGAGATAAAAATGAGCAAAAATAATAAAAAAAATTAAAAGACTTAAAACCAGAAACACAGTCTTCGTGGCCACTCTGAATCCCTCCCAGCTCTAAGTCCATGAACTAAGGCTCACCTGCAAGGATGGAAAGAAAGGAATGAGTTTGGAAAACTCATTGTGTGCAGAAAGCCCATCCAAAGCCCAACTCAGCTCAAGCCCACTGGGCCTAAGCCATATCCAGTCTCAGTATCAACTGGGCCGAAGCCCTATTCAGTGCTCAGTTACTGGGCCGAAGCCCTATTCAGTTACATTAATCTAGGCCGAAGCCCTATCCAGATATCAGTACGGCCCATAAGCCCATCACAGAAACAGAACAGATAATAAGCATGAATGCAAGCCCAAAACATGTGGGTAGACTACTCAACCCACCCAACCGCTACACACCACCCGTACTAGCCAGCACACCATGTGGGGAATAACTCGACCCACCCAGCCCACACACCACAGTCGCAGCATGGCTGCTCAGATATTGTGGCCAAGCCACTAACAGTATAACGAAGCAAAGCCCCTTTTTCAGCAAAAGAAGGCATAGCCCCTTTCAGTAAACGTGGCATTGCCACTCACAGTTCCTCCATCAGTAACCCCAATCCCATGCTATAGATAATTATGATATGGCATACAGTAAACAGAAGCAGTCAATCATGCATTTCAGTCAACTTTAGCCCTAGGGGTATAACGGTCATTTTACACCTAAGGATAAAATGGTAATTTCTCACCCTTAAGGGGTATTTTAGTAATTTATCAGTTTTTAGGGATTTCATGCATATTACAGTCACTACTAATCCATTTATCGTCACAGTAGCCTATTTAACTTAGTTTAACAGTTTTAACTCTTGGGCCCTAAAACCCTTAATGGGCCCTACAGTGCCTATTGGCTACCTAAGCCCCTTTAGTCCAAGTTTCATATTAAGTTACACGTTTTAGCAGTTTCAACCCTACAGTCTATCAGAATATCTCAAATGCCTATCTTTACCCATGTGGGCTCGAAAGCCTATTGGGCCCATATCTAGCCCATCGAGGCCCAACTTCCCAAAGTGCACAAAATTGCGTGCCCAACTAACTTATCACTTGCGATTACAGTTCCCTTGAATTCCAACTGACTTATGAGCGTTTGCACACTCACAAGCCCACGAAATGCCAGAACTTCAGCATTTCAGGATTTCGACTTTTACCAATTTGAACTATGAAGGGTGTTCGATAACACACCTGTTTTGTGATTCCACCGGTAAGATCCCCTATGTGATTTCCCCCTACAATCGACCACTTAACCGATTAGGCCACGAATCCATGAAAACCAAAGCAGGAATTCTCTTACCATATTCAGCCAATACCTTAATGACCATGAAATCTTGCCTTTGTTGACTTAGATGCACTAGATCTAGATCTAGTTGTACCAACATCTTCGATCTCCAATACTCTTTGCTTGACCACCTCCTTCGCTAACTAACGCACATAAGAACCAAATACCACATTGAATCACTCTTAAGCCAAGTCGACAACCTCCTTAAAGGGTTAGGGGGTGTTCGGCTTTTTCCAAAATTCTACGAAAGATTAAATAAAGGTTTCGATACTTACCAAGAGATCTACTTGCTTTCCAACCACCTCTTTATCTCAGATCTACTATCAATCTAATCCCAAATGCAACTAGAGAAAGGATCACCACGATTTCGGCTTTTGAATAATAGTTGATTTCGGTAAAAGAGGTAATCGGCACTGATATGGTTTTGGCTTTTAATGGTTGTCGATAGAAGTTTGAAAGAAAATGGAGAGGAGTAGATCAATTTGGCATTGAAGAAAAGGTGATGGGATGGGATCGGTTTAAGGGTGCAAGAAGAAAAGAAGAAGATTGGGAGAGAAAGAAGAGGAGAAGGGAGGAGTAGATTTAGCTTTGATGGAGAAATCAGCAAGAAGGCTTTAGGGTGGTAGGTTTCGGTTTTGAGACAGAAAAGAGGAGAAAAGAATGAGAAAAACAAGACCTAATGTTCTATACCTAATCGGCAGAGGAAGGAGGCTCAGTTACATAAAGAAATCGGCACAAAAACTCAATATGCCAAAAATGTTAACCCTAAAGCTAGATGCCGAATTTGCAATGCCAGAGTCCCTTGACTGGCCATTGCTTCTCAAATTCAAACATTCCCTAAATCTCCCCTTGATCTACTCTTATGAGCAACTCAAACTCTTCTCAGTAGAGTTTCACTGGAGTGCCACCACTTGACTAACACATGCACACAAAAAATAAAAGTACCATAAGCTTACCTTGTAACTTGAACCTTGGACCTTGAATTCCACCCCACACGCCACTTTTTTAGGAGCCTAGTGGCGCCACCTTGCCACTTTACCAAGGCCCTCTTTATGACAAATTCTACTAAGTTTTTCTTAAGAGCCTACTTAACCAAGTTCCCCCTTACTTAAAATCCACACTTTGATATTTTTACCGTGTTTAACTTAAGTTTGGGCCTCCTAAAGGCCCACTCACATACTTAAACACAAATTTAACAATCTCAACACTGAAAATTCTTGATTTCACCAAAACCATAATAAACCCGAAAAAGTCCCGAAAATCAGGGCGTTACAACTTTACCCACTTAAAGAAATTTCGGCCTTGAAATTTACCTAATCCAAAAAGTTGAGGGTATTGTTGACGCATAGCTTCTTCTGGCTCCCAAGTTGCCTCTTCTCTTCCATGGTTGCACCACAGCACCTTCACTAACGGAACTGACTTCCTTCTTAAGACTTTGACTTCACGATCCAGAATTTGCACAGGCTCCTCCTCAAAGGTCAAATCAATCTTTACTTCAATCTCTTCCACTGGTACAATATGCAAAGGATCCAACCGATACCGTCTCAACATAGACACATGGAAGACGTCATGAATACGGTCCAACTCTAGTGGTAACTCCAACTGATATGCCATCGGCCCTATTCGCTTAAGAATCCGATAAGGCCTAATAAACCGCGAACTCAACTTGCCCTTCCTACCAAATCTTAAAATCTTTTTCCACGGCGAAACTTTCAGAAAAACCATGTCCCTAACAGCAAATTCGATTTCCTTATGCTTAAGATCAGCGTATGACTTCTGCCTATCAGACGCCTCCTTTAACCGGTCTCTGATCAGCTTAATCTTGCTCTCTGTATCTGCCACCAACTCTGGTCCAAGAACTTGATGCTCCCCTAACTCTGTCCAACACGTAGGCGTACGACACTCCACCCATAAAGTGCCTCATATGGGGCCATCTGAATACTTGCTTGATAACTCTTGTTGTATGCAAATTCTGCCAATGGTAAGTAGTCCTCCCAACTTCCACCAAAGTCGATAACACAACCTCTTAGCATATCTTCCAGAACTTGAATAACCCTTTCTGACTGCCCATCTGTCTGAGGGTGAAACACAGTACTGAAGTCCAATCGCGTACCCAACGTCTCATGTAACTTTTGCAAGAATCGAGATGTAAATCTAGGATCTCGATCAGAAATTATCGAAACTAGCACCCCATGCAAATGCACTATCTCAGCCACATACAACTTGGCCAACTTCTGAAGTGAGTAATCAGTTCTAACCAGTATAAAATGAGCAGACTTTGTCAATCTATCCACGATCACCCAAACAGAGTCTTTCTTCGAGGGTGTCAAAGGTAACCCACTTACGAAATCCATTGTTAATCTTTCCCACTTCCACTATGGAATTTTCACTGGCTACGACAATCCAGAAGGCAACTGGTGCGCAACTTTTACTTGCTGGCATGTCAGACATTTCCCCACGAATTTAGTCACTTCTCGCTTAAGTCCAGGCCACCAGTACACCTCTCGCAAGTCTCGATACAACTTATTTCCTCTAGGATGCATGGCACAAGGTCCACTATGAGCCTCTTTCAGAATTATTTGCCTCAAATCAGAGTTCTTTGGGATGCAAACTCTCCTACGGAAACAGAGAACTCCATCAGTATTTAATCCAACGTCCTCATTCTCCCCCTTCTTAACTTACTGAAATCGAGAAACCAACGAATCATCCTCCAACTGCTTCTCTTTAATCTGCTCAGTCCAAGTTGGTCTCACACCTAACTCAGCTAACAGACTTCCATCATCGTACAAACTCAAACGAGCAAACATAGCCCCCAACTCAGCAACCGTCCTTTGGCTTAGTGCATCAATGTAACACCCCAAACCTGGCCTAGAAGTTAGGCCCACGTGTCACATTGAAGTGTTTTTCGAAAACCTTGTTTCCATTGAAAACCCTTCTTATTAAAGCTTGTTACCATTTAAAACTTGTGTAAAATCTCGAATTATGTATGCATATTTTTAAAACGTGGTTTATGTTCTCTTGTAAAATGTTATTACTTTTAAAACCTTAACTGTTACGGAAGCCTAATTTAAACCAGTTGCGAAAACGTGATATTTTAAAAAGTAGTTGTTGTTTTGGAAAAACCGTGTTTGACTTCTAGCAATTATAAAACAACAAATAAAATCCAAATGTAAGAACTAGAAAGTTTTAAAAAAAAAGCCTTATTACAACCCAAACTGGAATAAAGTACTTGAAAGTAAATCAAGACAGAGCATAAGCAATGTGTGGCCTTCCTCAAGTCCCTCGCAGCACCGATCCTCCTAAAGCTAGGGATTACCTGCACAGTTATTAAACGGGGTGAGTTTTATGAAAACTTAGTGTGTAATCCCCTACTATATAAAAGGAACAGTTAGTCATATAAAAGAATTAAAAGTCTGAGCCCCAACCCAACTACAGTTTCAATATCAATTGGGCTTTAGCCAACTATAATAGACAGTACCAGATCGACCTTAGCCCATTACAGAATCAGAAACATTGTCAGAACTAAAATCAAAATCAGAATCAGAATCAGAATCAGAATCAGAATCAGTATCAGTTAACAGAATCAGAATTAGAATCAAGTAACAGAATCAAAATCAGAATGTGAATGCAATGCCCAAGCCCAGCCTAAATTCAACCGCTACACTCCACCCATACCAACCATATACACACCATGTGGGGAAACAACTCGACCCACCCAGTCGCTACACTCCACAGACGCAGCAAAGTTGCTAATACAGATATCGTGGTAGAGCCACCAGAATCAGATAACATGGCAAAGCCACTTAACAGAATACGTGGCACAAGCCATCGATAACGGGTCTATAATCAGGACAAAGCCTGTGATATTGGCACAAAGCCTTCGGTAATGGCACAAAGCCCATAATAACGGCACGAAGCCCACAATATCGATACGAAGCCCACAATAATGGCACACAGCCTTTGGTAATGGCACAAAGCCCATAATAACGGCACGAAGCCCACAATATCGATACGAAGCCCACAATAACGGCACACAGCCTTTGGTAACATGATCAGCACTCAACCATCGATCGGTCCACAGTCGTCTCGGGCGACTTGTGCGACCTTATCAAATTAGTACGAATATACGGCTCTTAAGCCTTTGGTGGATCCACAGTCGTCAAGCAACCATGCGATCCTAACAGATCAGATCTTCCTCCGTACAAAATCCCAACCCATGCAACATGTCATGTATGCAGAATGTCATGCCCATATTTGAATCAAACAATCACTGTCAAGTCATTCATATCACCAACATATATTCAAAATCAAATCCGTCAAACACACAGTCCAAGTCAGTCACTTGCCTACAAGGGCAAAACAGTCATTTAACACCCTAGGGCAAAATGGTAATTTTACCCCACAGGGGTATCTCGGTAATTCTACCCTACAGGGGTATTTCGATAATTCTACCCTACAGGGGTATTTCGGTAATTCTACGCTACAAGGGTATTTCGGTAATTCTACCCTACAGGGGTGTTTCAGTAATTTTACCCTATAGGGGTATTTCAGTAATTATACCTTATAAGGGTATTTCAGTAATTCTACCCTACCAGGGTATTTCGGCAATTCAACCCTACACGGGTATTTCAGTAATTCTACCCTACAGGGGTATTTCAGTAATTCTACCCTACAGAGGTATTTCGGTAATTCTACCCTACAGGGGTATTTCGGTAATTCTACCCTACAGAGGTATTTCGGTAATTCTACCCTACAGGGGTATTTCAGTAATTTCGCAAATCAAGGGTAAAACGGTAATTTTACAAATCAGGAGTAAAACGATAATTTTACAAATTAAGGGTAAAACGATAATTTTATAAATTATGGGTAAAATAATAATTTTACAAATTAGGGGTAAAATGGTAATTTTACAAATTAGGGGTAAAACGATAATTTTGCAAATTAGAGGTAAAATGGTAATTTTACAAATTAGGGGTAAAACGGTAATTTTACAAATTAGGGGTAAAACGATATTTTTACAAATCGAGGGTATTTTTGTAATTTTACAAATCGGGGGTATTTCTGTAATTTTACAAATCAAGGGTAATTCGATAATTTTACAAATCGGGGGTATTTCTATAATTTTACAAATCGAGGGTAATTCGGTAATTTTACAAATCGGGGGTATTTTTGTAATTTTGTAAACCAATGGTATTTTAGTAATTTTCTAAACCAAGGGTATTTCAATAATTTTATAAATCAAAGGCATTTCAATAATTTTGTAAATCAAGTGTATTTCAGTAATTTTGTAAATCGAGGGTAAAACGGTAATTCTGTAAATCGGGGGTACTTTGGTAATTTTACAAGTCGAGGGTTTTTAAGTAATTTGGTAAACTAAATTATTCTAAACAGAGATAACAATGCGAATGGGCCTAGGGCCCATTCTCGGCCCAAATAGGTCCACATGCTCGTGTGGCCCTTTTAGGCCAAATCTAGCCACAGATATGCGATTCACCTAGTCTAGTCCAATATTTACTACACAATCAAACAACTTATCCAATTGGGCCCGTAGGCCCATTGGGCCCATATGGCCCCTTTCGGCCCATCGCGGCCCGAAGTAGCCGTCCTACAGCTAAAGTAGTGAGAAGTACACACTTGATAGGAATCTGGAGTTAATCCGCGCTTCGAACACTCTTATGCCCAAACGCCAACCAAGGTATGCTTACTTTCTTCATGGTTTGCTCTATTTAAAGCCAACTCCTCACCTATTCCCATGCTAGCTTCCCGATGTGGGATCCCTCCGTCAATCCTTCAAAATAAACTCATTAGCAAAATAACCAACCTTTGCGCGCAAAGGGATTCTAACCATAGTCCTCCTAATAGCCATGCCACGCCACCACCACTAGGACACAAGCTCATTTGTGTCATAAGTCCACCACATTTAACTTTAAAGGCCACCTACTCGCTTCTAGATTTATTTAAAAGAAAAACCAAAATAAATTGCAAGAGCCAAGACTTGAACCTTAGACCCTTTGCTTCCTTGTCCCCTAAGTGGCACTACTTTGCCACTACACCACACTCTTTTTTGTGTCATGCTTTCACCAAAAATATTCTTAAAGCCTACCCACTAGCGTCAAGGCTCCCATAAGAGAAAAACATAAATTTTTGCTAAAGCCCAGGTTTGAACCCAAGACTTCTCCAACACTTCCAAACCTCTTAGCCATCACACCAACACGTTATTCAGTGAATATGGGCCTGGGGCCCATTACGCAACCCAAGTGGGGCCCACATGCTTGCATGCCCCGCTAAGCCAGATTTGCCCATAGCCACGTGTACGACACAGTCGGTCCACTAATTCCTGTAAGTCCAAAGACAACGACCTGTTATAGGCCCAATTTCAGGGTGTTACAATCAGCCACCACGTTAGCCTTGCCTGGGTGATACTCAATCGAACAGTCGTAGTCCTTAAGCAATTCTATCCATCTCCGTTGCCTAAGGTTTAACTCCTTTTGAGTCAATAGATACTTGAGACTTTTATGGTCGGTGTAGATAACACACTTTTCCCCATATACGTAATGTCTCCAGATTTTCAACGCGAAGACCACTGTAGCCAACTCTAAATCATGCGTAGGATAATTAGCTTCGTGAGGCTTAAGCTGTCGCGAGGCATAAGCGACCACCTTACCCTCTTGCATCAGTACACAGCCTAATCCCACATGCGAAGCATCACTGTACACAATGAAATCCTTCCCAAACTCTGGCTGAATTAACACTGGCGCCTCAGTCAATACCTTTTTCAGCTTGTCAAAAGCTTTTTGTTGCTTCCCAGTCCATACAAACGCTACTCCCTTCCTTAGCAGTTTCGTCAACGGTGCGGCGATTAGAGAAAACCCCTCTACAAATCTTCTATAGTAACTTACTAGACCTAGAAAACTTCGAATTTCTGATACTGACCTTGGTGGCTTCCAGTCCAGTACTGCCTCAATTTTTCGAGGATCTACCCTAATCCCCTCAGCTGAAACAACATGACCCAGAAAAGTCACTTCTCGCAACCAGAATTCTCACTTACTAAATTTCACATACAATTGCTTTTCTCTCAACACTCACAAAACAATTCGGAGGTGTTCATCATGCTTCTCCTTAGTTTCCGAATACACCAATATATCGTCAATAAAGACGACTACGAATTGATCCAAGTACGACTGGAACACTCGAATCATTAAGTCCATGAAAGCTACAGGTGCATTTGTTGACCTGAAATGCATAACCAAAAACTCGTAATGACCATACCGAGTTCTAAATGCTGTCTTATGAACATCCACCTCCTTAACCCTTAGCTGATGATATCCAGATCGAAGATCGATCTTGGAAAACACTGAAGCTCCTCTAAACTGGTCAAACAGATCATCGATTCTCGGCAGAGGGTACTTATTCTTTATCGTCAGTTTGTTCAACTGGCGATAATCGATACACATACGTATCGTCCCATCCTTCTTTTTTACGAACAGCACCGGTGCTCCCCATGGAGACACGCTCGGTCTAATGAAACCTCTGTCTAATAGCTCTTGAATTTGTGCTTTCAGCTCCACTAGCTCTTTTGATGCCATCCTGTAAGGCGCGATGGACACTGGAGCTGTTCCAGGCAATAAGTCAATCCCAAACTCGACTTCTCGGTTCAGAGGCAATCTAGGAAGCCTCTCGGTTCTAACCGTCTCCACTATCACGCCCTCAATCCCAGTTTGACTTACAAACGCCAAACATGCTCCGCAACCTTGCGAATCAGCTTTTTAGCCCTTAAGGCCGAACCCACATTGGACAAGTAGTCCCTTCGCTCCCCAATAACCATTACCTCCTCACCCTCAGTTGTTCTTAACACCATTCTCTTTGCCGTACAATCCAGAGTCACCTTGTGCTTAGTTAACCTGTCCATGCCCAAAATCAGACCGAATTCTCCGAATGGTAACTCCATTAAGTCTCTAGGAAAGGTCCTACCTTGAATCTCTAAAGGCACCTCCCTAAAGAGTTTATCTACTCTAACCGAGTGACCTAGTGGACTAATCACAGTTACCCCACTCACAGTTTCCTTAGAGTGCACACCCAACGTCCCAGAAATGTCACATGCAACATACGAATGTGTCAAACCCACATCAATCAGAGTAGTATATGGTATGCTAGAAATCAAGAACGTACCAGTTATGATGTCAGGTGCATTACCCTCCTTTCGACGACGAGTAGCATACACCAAGGCTGGCTGACGAGCTTCAGCATTACCAGCACCCCTGCCAGGTGCTCCACGTCCACGTCCATTTCTGTTGCCTCCTCTACCTTGACCACGGCCTCTCGGTGGTAGCGATCTTCCTTGCACTGGCTGAGCAACCCTCTGATCAACAGCTTGAGTCTAGGCTGGCCTTTGTGGACAATCCTTAACTTGGTGCTCCTTAGACCTACATCGAAAACAAGCTCCAATACGTTTCCAACATTCACCTCGATGTACCCTACCACAGTCCCCACAAGCCTGTGATCTAACCATGTTTACTGGCACAGCTCGAACCGGTTCTTCCACCCTAGCTCTCTTGACATTTCGGTTTGCAACCCCTGATGGTCTAAAATCTCGCTTAAATCATTGCGATCCCTATCGCGGTTCTGTCGTTTAGCTCGCTTTACTTCCTCGGCTATCTTAGCCTTTTCCACCAATGCAGCAAAATCGCGCTCCCTCTGTGGAGCTATCAGTACTCTAGCTCATCTCTGAGGCCATCCTCAAAACGGACACTGCGCTTGTATTTAGTAGCCATAATACCGTTGGCATATCGACTCAACCGTAGAAACTCTGCTTTATACTCAGCAACGGACTTACTGCCCTGGGTCAAATTTAGGAATTCCTTCCTACGCACATCCACATAGCTAGCTCCAACATATTTGCCCTTGAAGGTCGTCTTGAACAGTTCCCAGGTTACCCATTCAGCTGGGGTACCCTCTCTCACGGTGATCCACCACTGATATGATTCGTCGCAGCAACGACACTGCTCCTTTCAACTTTTGCTCCACTGAGCAATCCAGGTCATCTATAATCCGCTCTGTGGCTTCCAACCAATACTCAGCCACATTTGAGGCTACTCCAGATATACCCCTGAAAACCTCCGCTCTGTTAGCCCAGAGTCGCTCAGAAATGGACCCTCCATTAACGGTTCTAGTGCTCGGCCCAGCGACCCTCTCTAACACCCTTAGCATGGCTTGGGACAAAGCGTCGTCCCCTGCAGCCCTATCATACGATCCATCTCCGTTGCTAGCGGAGCTCGCACTTTCTCAGCTGGCATATGTCCGAAAGATGAAGATCCAGCTTGCACACTACCTCGGCCCCATCCACGGCCTCGTCTACGAGTAGCTCTCGTACTCATATCGATTTATCTGATTTACGAGTTTTATGACATTAGTTTAATGTTTTAGTTCTTTATTGCAGAATATTTTATGTACAGATAAAGTTTCAGAGTTTATTTTCGTGTAATCGTAGTCTAGCTACTGTCTCAGTCTTCTAGGGTTTAGTTTTCTCTACAGTCTCAGTCTTGTAGTCTCAATACTACCCTATCCATAGTATTATAACAAAGTCTCAGTTCTATCTACAGTATTGTTTCAGTACAGTACAGAATATAAATCAAAAATACTTATAAACTTGGTGCCGGGGATTCAGTGTGCCACTCTTCCATTAACAGATTCCAGAAAACTCAGTACGATTTAAACTTTTCAAAATCAAGTTTTTAGAACATGTGTATGTTGAAGAAAACCGGTTTGAAAAGGGTTTTTCTAAATCTTTCTGAATTTTTTTAATTTTCCAAAAATACCCTTCTCGGGCTTAAATTTTAAAATTTTGAAAAACCATTTTGGACCCTATCCACCGCCGAGTTGTTGTAATCGGGCTCTAATACCACTAAATGTAACACCCCAAACCTGGCCCAGACTTTACAGCTAAGCCTGAAGTGTCACTTCACCTAGAACTAACCACGTTACCTAGTTACTAAGTTTAGGGCAAGCTTTGTAAAAACGATATTTAGGTTTTAGGAGAAATTCCCAATTTATTTGATGATCACTCTGGTCTCTACCAATTATTAAAAGATTAACTTTTTATCTTTAAATTGGTTAACCATTGGGTCATGTAATTGATTTTTGAAAACGTTGGTTTAAGTTTGAAAACTCTTATCATAGTAATCAAAATAATTAAAGCCGAGTATGAATAAGTTGTAAAAATAAAACCCCCAAACAAAATAATTAGATCGGCCTTATTACAAACCCAAATAGAGATAAAAATGAGCAAAAATAATAAAATAATTAAATGACTTAAAACCAGAAACACAGTCTTCATGGCCACTCTAAATCCCTCCTAGCTCCAAGTCCACGAACTAGGGCTCACCTGCAAGGATGGAAAGAAAGGAGTGAGTTTGGAAAACTCAGTGTCTACAGAAAACCCATACAAAGCCCAAGTTAGCTCAAGCCCACTTGGCCTAAGCCCTATCTAGTCTCAGTATCAACTGGGCCGAAGCCCTATTCAGTGCTCAGTTACTAGGCCGAAGCCCTATTCAGTTACAGTAATCTGGGCCGAAGCCCTATCCAGATATCAATACGGCCCATAGGCCCATCACAGAAATAGAACAGATAATATGCATGAATGCAAGCCCAAAACATGTGGGGAGACTACTCAACCCACCCAACCGCTACACACCACCTGTACTAGCCAGCACACCATGTGGGGAATAACTCGACCCACCCAGCCCACACACCACAGTCGCAGCATGGCTGCTCAGATATCGTGGCCAAGCCACTAATAGTATAACGAGGTAAAGCCTATTTTTCAGCAAAACGAGGCATAGCCCCTTTCAGTAAACGTGACATTACCCCTCACACTTCCTTCATCAGTAACCCCAATCCCATGCTACAGGTAATTATGATATGGCATACAGTAAACAGAAACAGTCAGTCATGCATTTCAGTCAACTTTAGCCTTAAGGGTATAACGATCATTTCACACCTAGGGGTAAAACAGTAATTTCTCACCCTTAAGGGGTATTTTAGTAATTAATCAATTTTTAGGGATTTCATGCATATTACAATCACTACTAATCCATTTGTTGTCACAGTAGTCTATTTAACTTAGTTTAACAGTTTTAGCTCTTAGGCCTTAAAACCCCTAATGGGCCCAATAGTGCTTATTGGCTACCTAAACCCATTTAGTCCAAGTATCACATTCAGTTACCAGTTTTAGCAGTTTCAACCCTATAGTCTATCAGAATACCTCAAATGCCTATCTTTACCCATGTGGGCTCGAAAGCCCATTGGGCCCATATAACACCCCAAACCCGGCCTAGACGTTATGGCCAAGTCTGGTGTGCCACATTGAAGTGTTTTTTTTCGAAAACCATGTTTTCATTGAAAACCCTTCTTAATGTTTAGAAAACTTTTACCGTTAATCCTGTTTAAAACCTTAGCTTGTGTTTATTTGGCAAAAACATAATCAAAACATTGTTTAACCACTTTGTAAAATTCTTTATGGAAAATTGTGAAAACTTGTAAACCATTGTAGTTGCGGAAAACATGTTATTTTAAAAACAGTTTAAAGTGAATGAATACTGTACACCAGGTAGGATTCAAGAGAAGAGGAGGTGAGTCAATTAGACTGCTTAAGTACCAAGCTCTTCCAGGATCCAATCCTAGACATGCACACACCCATTGCCACACTTTAAGTATTTACTATATTTGTGAAAACATTTGCGGAAGCTTTGCTATGTTATCGTGATATTTTGAAAACAAGTAACCTTTATAAAAACACGCCTTAGAGGTAACTGAATTCAAAACGATTTAAACGACATCATAATTTAGCTAAAAACAAGTTAATTAAGTAAAGAGTTAATAACCCGAAATAGAAATAATTAAAGAGGCCTTTTACAGTCCAAAACCAAGAATAAATAATTAAGATTAAATTGAAATAATTAACCTAATTAAAACCATCAGTCCAGTCCGTGTTGCCACTCTGAATCCCTCACAGCTCCAAGTCCATCAACTAAGGCTCACCTGCAAGGTTAAAGAAAGGGGGTGAGTTTGGAAACTCAGTGTGCAACAAGTCCCCTTTCGGAGCCTAAACAAATATCAGCATACTGGGCCTAAGCCCTAATTCGGTCTCAACATATACGAGTCGAAGCCATTTCATTTAACGGTTACTGGGCCGAAGCCTTTTTTAATAAATCATATATTGGGCTGAAGCCTTTCATAAGTCATGCCACTGGGCCGAAGCCTTTTTCATAAATCATATTACTGGGCCGAAGCCTTTTCTGTAAACAATAGGGCCCATAGGCCTATTTTAATATCACATGCAATAATAAAAAATGTATGCAAGCCCATTTGGGGAGACTACTCAACCCACCATCCGCTACTCTCCACCCGTGCCAGCCAACACACCATGTGGGGATGCTACTCAACCCACCCCGCTGCTACTCTCTACTAGCAGCATAGCTGATTTATTATATAACATGAGGCCTAGCCTATTTCGGTAACTGGGGCAAAGCCCTTTTCGGTAAACTGGGGCAAAGCCCTTTAGCACTTCCTCCATTCATATAAATCCCAACCCATGCATAAAATGAACATATCATGGCATATCATGTACAATAATAATGTCACATGCATTTCAATCAAAATAACACCCTAGAGTACAATAGTCATTCTCACATAGGGGTAAAATAGAAATTTTCACACTAAAGGGTAATTCAGTAATTTTATCAACTATTAGGGTTTTCATGCTCATTAACAATTATCAACAATTTCCAAGCGTTTAAACAGTATTTCCAGCCCATTTTAGCAATTCCGAGTTATTGGGCCCAAAACCCCTAATGGGCCCTACGTAGCCGATTTAGTCATCTAGGCCCATTTAGCCTATGTTCCATAACGGTTTTAACAGTCTTAATATGCAATTTATCCATATTTCATTTTCTATCAAATTTACCCAAATGGGCCTGAAAGCCCACTGGGCTGATTTCAACCCCTCGAGGCCCAAACTTACCGACTTGCACGAAATTGTACCGTTACCTGTCCCATCGATACCGATCACCGATCTCATCGTTTCTAACTAATCTTGGAACAATCGCATATTCACAAGTTATTGAAATGCCGAAATTTCAGCATTTCGGCTTTTCGGCACTTGTTAACTTAAGCTACTAAGAGGGTTCGTTACACACCTGATTGCGACGAAAAATGACGATATCCGCTCCAAACAATCCTACATTCATTTAGATCACATTAATATCTAAAAACCAAATTGAATAATCACTAAAATCCTAACATACATATTCGGCCAACCTCCTTAAATGGCCTAACTTGCTTACCTTTGCCAAAACTGATGACTACGTCTAAATCCGTCACCCAAATGGTCCTAGCCTTCCAAATCTCTTTGATCGACAGCCTTTATTCTGCCTTCTCATACTAGAACGATATATAACAACAAATAAACCCCTTTTAGTCTATAACAATAGCCTCCTTAAGTGATTAGGGATTATTCAGCTTTTCTACAAACTCAAATAACGAAATACAAATAAACGATTTCGAGTACTTACCACAGGTTCTTCCAACCAAAATGATTCTAATCCCGATTCTAACACAAATCCAGCCGCTAAATTCCAGCGAAGAGTGAACTTAAAGGATTCTATAAATTCAGCTACAAGTCCCTATGAACACGATGTTTTTGATTGTAGATGTGACGAAGAAGAAGATAGAAGTTAAATAAATAAATAAAAAGAATGATTCTGATTTGGCTAAGTAAAAGAATGGGGTTTCGGCCTTTTTATGAAAAGAAACAAAAAGAACAAATTCAAGAAGATGAGTGAAAGAAGAGATGAGAGAAAAAAATTAGAAATAAAACAAAACCGATTGAAGAGAAATTAACAATAAGGAAAAACCAAAATCGGCTAATAGAAAAAAATTATCCTCTTTTAATCCTGTGCTTATCACCTTGTTTTTACCCAACCACCGAATTTGAATTCAATTCAAATTCTTCCTACCAGCTGCAGCCACCCATTCAAATTAGCTTCATCCTTATCCCCAACCGATCGGCAGTAGCATCCACTGACCGACCTGCTTCAGCACGCTGCTAGGGAGCACCCCAGTCCCGCACGGCACCTTCCACGCACGCGCAGCAAAAACGGGCTATCCTCGCGCACAACGCTGCTTGAACCTGGGACATGCAGGTTGCCCAGCACGCTGCTGGCCACTGGGCCACGCGTTCCTCCCTGATATAATAGCGTTAAGTTTAAATTTAAACCTTACCTGCTGCAGTTCCCGCTTCTTTAAAAAGAAAACAAAATTCCGCCAGCGCTTGGACTCGAACTCGCGCCCCCCTCGGTCCTTCTAACGCGCTGCTGCCACTGCGCCCAAGGCGCTCGCTGTGTTAGTCTCTGCTCGCAACTTTACTTAAACCTTATCTAGCCGCAACCCTGCTTACTAAATAAAAATAAAACCCACCTGTGCGCATGCTGAGAGTCGAACCTCTGCTCCATTCCTACTGCTTAACACACCTAACCACTGGGCCAATCTCCTCCTTATGTCCTGTTTTAACCCAACTATTTAATAGCCCTTATGCCCGGATTCCTCTATTAAGAAAAATTAAAACAATTTCTTTTTTTCTTATTATTATTTTAGTAGACTTTAAACACCAAATATTATACATATATTTTTAAGTAAAACAAATAATAATAATATCAATAATAATAAATATATTTTTATCTAATAAAAATTTCAAATATTAATACCGTAAATAATAATATTTTTTTCAAATACAGTAAAAATTTTATCTCATAATAATAATTATAATTTCCATAAATTAGTAAAAATAAATACAGTAAAAATGTTTGATAATTTAATTCAAACATTAAATTAACAACAATAATTATCTAATAATTATAAAAAAATAATAATTTATCATTTTCATAGAAATTTAAAAACATCAATAGATACAGTAAGAATTTAAAATATCAGTAATAATAAATTTAGTAAGAATTTTCTAATAGTAATTCAAAATAAATTTTTCTCAAACGATAATATTTAAAACTTCTCAATTACTCAGGTTTCCATTTATTCAACCCAGACTTCAAAACCAAATTCTTCTGGACCCAAATTCAGGGTGTTACAACTCTACCCTCCTTAAAGAAATTTCGTCCTCGAAATTTTAAACTATCAACTAACCGTATTACTCAAGTCCAACCACTATGCTTCTACTGCGCACTCTGATCCAAATAATTTTAGTACGACCCAGAACATCTAATTACTGAAATAAACATTAACACTAGCGCACACAATTCGTAACCAAACATCACACATTCCTAACTAGAATAAGCTTTGCAATCAAGAGCTCGATGTTCGAGGGTCCCACATAAAAAGCACGCTCTTTTCTCCCTATCGCATTCACCCAGATGACATCTGTTGCAGTTGTTGCAAACCAGAGGTCTTAGTCCTGCCTTAGCATGTTTCACTGAACGAGACTCTGTCCTTTGCGAACTAGGATCCTTCCTCTTCTTACACTCCAAGCACCCTGCTTGAAGCATTTCCCTAATTTCCTTAATTTTGGTATCCAAAACTTCTTCTACCACTTTCCTTACTAGCTCGACCAGTGCCTCAGTACCAGGCTCCGAGTTACTGCTACCCGAAATTGGCAAACTTTGCTTACCCTCAGAATCCATATCAATACTCTACATTACCGGTACACATATCAAATAACTACAGAGTTCTCAAAAATTTCTACTATTTATTCATATGTCTTATGCAGAGATAGTATTTTAAAGCTTTTATTTTATTCAAGATCATATCATAGCTACAGTCTCAAACTTTTAGTTTCTCTACAGTTTCAGTCTCTACAATTTTTCAGTATTACTCTATCTACAGTATCATAGAAAAGTCTCAAGTCTATTTATAGTACAGTTCAGTACATTACAGAATATAAAGCAGAAATACTTACAAACTTGGTGCCGGGGATTCAGTGTACCACATCTCAATTTATCAGATTCTAGAAAAACTTAAAAAGAATCAAGCCTTTTAAAATCAATTTCTCAAAACATGTTAATTTTAGAGAAAACAAGTTTGAAACAATTCTCTTTTAAACAGAATTTTCCAAAAATCTAATTTTTCCAAAAATACCCTTCCTTGGACTTAAACTTAAAATTTCCCAATTTTTTTTTAAAATTATTTATTTGTAGAAAGAAAATCTTATAAACAATTTCGAAAACAAATTCTTAAAGCGACTTTCGGAAATCTTTGTTTTATCTTCTAAAAACTTCCATTTTTAGACCCGTTCCACAGCCGAGTTGTTGCAACTTAGCTCTGATACCACTAAATGTAACACCCCAAACCCGGCCTAGACGTTATGGCCAAGTCTGGTGTGCCACATTGAAGTGTTTTTTTCGAAAACCATGTTTTCATTGAAAACCCTTCTTAATGTTTAGAAAACTTTTACCGTTAATCCTGTTTAAAACCTTAGCTTGTGTTTATTTGGCAAAAACGTATTCAAAACATTGTTTAACCACTTTGTAAAATTCTTTATGGAAAATTGTGAAAACTTGTAAACCATTGTAGTTGCGGAAAACATGTTATTTTAAAAACAGTTTAAAGTGAATGAATACTGCGCACCAGGTAGGATTCAAGAGAAGAGGAGGTGAGTCAATTAGACTGCTTCAGTACCAAGCTCTTCCAGGATCCAATCCTAGACATGCACACACCCATTGCCACACTTTAAGTATTTACTATATTTGTGAAAACATTTGCGGAAGCTTTGCTATGTTATCGTGATATTTTGAAAACAAGTAACCTTTATAAAAACACGCCTCAGAGGTAACTGAATTCAAAACGATTTAAACGACATCATAATTTAGCTAAAAACAAGTTAATTAAGTAAAGAGTTAATAACCCGAAATAGAAATAATTAAAGAGGCCTTTTACAGTCCAAAACCAAGAATAAATAATTAAGATTAAACTGAAAGAATTAACCTAATTAAAACCATCAGTCCAGTCCGTGTGGCCACTCTGAATCCCTCCCAGCTCCAAGTCCATCAACTAAGGCTCACCTACAAGGTTAAAGAAAGGGGGTGAGTTTGGAAACTCAGTGTGCAACAAGTCCCCTTTCGGAGCCTAAACAAATATCAGCATACTGGGCCTAAGCCCTAATTCGGTCTCAACATATACGGGCCGAAGCCTTTTCATTTAACGGTTACTAGGCCGAAGCCTTTTTTAATAAAACATATACTGGGCCGAAGCCTTTCATAGGTATGCCACTGGGCCGAAGCCTTTTTCATAAATCATATTACTGGGCCGAAGCCTTTTCTGTAAACAGTAGGGCCCATAGGCCTATTTCAATATCACATGCAATAAAAAAAAATGTATGCAAGCCCATTTGGGGAGACTACTCAACCCACCATCCGCTACTCTCCACCCGTACCAGCCAACACACCATGTGGGGATGCTACTCAACCCACCCCGCCGCTACTCTCCACTGGCAGCATAGCTGCTTTATTATATAACATGAAGCCTAGCCTCTTTCGGAAACTGGGGCAAACCCCTTTTCGGTAAACTGGGGCAAAGCCCTTTAGCACTTCTTCCATTCATATAAATCCCAACCCATGCATAAAATGAACATATCATGGCATATCATGTACAATAATAGTGTCACATGCATTTCAATCAAAATAACACCCTAGAGTACAATAGTCATTTTCACCTAGGGGTAAAATAGAAATTTTCACACAAAGGGTAATTCAGTAATTTTATCAACTATTAGGGTTTTCATACTCATTAACAATTATCAACAATTTCCAAGCGTTTAAACAGTATTTCCAGCCCATTTTAGCAATTCCGAGTTATTGGGCCCCAAACCCCTAATGGGCCCTACGTAGTCGATTTAGTCATCTAGGCCCATTTAGCTTATGTTCCATAACGGTTTTAACAGTCTTAATATGCAATTTATCCATATTTCATTTTCTATCAAATTTACCCAAATGGGCCTGAAAGCTCATTGGGCCTGATTTCAACCCCTCGAGGCCCAAACTTATCGACTTGCACGAAATTGTACCGTTACCTGTCCCATCGATACCGATCACCGATCTCATCGTTTCTAACTAATCTTGGAACAATCGCATATTCACAAGTTATTGAAATGCCGAAATTTCAGCATTTCGGCTTTTCGACACTTGTTAACTGAAGCTACTAAGAGGGTTCGTTACACACCTGATTGCGACGAAAAATGACGATATCCACTCCAAACAATCATACATTCATTTAGATCACATTAATATCTAAAAACCAAATTGAATAATCACTAAAATCCCAACATACATATTCGGCCAACCTCCTTAAATGGCCTAACTTGCTTACCTTTGCCAAAACTGATGACTACGTCTAAATCCGTCACCCAAATGGTCCTAGCCTTCCAAATCTCTTTGATCGACAGCCTTTATTCTGCCTTCTCATACTAGAACGATATATAACAACAAATAAACCCCTTTTAGTCTATAACAATAGCCTCCTTAAGTGATTAGGGATTATTCAGCTTTTCTACAAACTCAAATAACGAAATACAAATAAACGATTTCAAGTACTTACCACAGGTTCTTCCAACCAAAATGATTCTAATCCCGATTCCAACACAAATCTAGCCGCTAAATTCCAGCGAAGAGTGAACTTAAAGGATTCTATAAATTCAGCTACAAGTCCCTATGAACACGATGTTTTTGATTGTAGATGCGACGAAGAAGAAGATAGAAGTTAAATAAATAAAAAAAAAAAGAATGATTCTGATTTGGCTAAGTAAAAGAATGGGGTTTCGGCCTTTTTATGAAAAGAAACAAAAAGAACAAATTCAAGAAGATGAGTGAAAGAAGAGATGAGAGAAAAAAAAATTAGAAATAAAACAAAACCGATTGAAGAGAAATTAACAATACGGAAAAACCAAAATCGGCTAATAGAAAAAAATTATCCTCTTTTAATCCTGTGCTTATCACCTTGTTTTTACCCAACCACCGAATTTGAATTCAATTCAAATTCTTCCTACCAGCTGCAGCCACCCATTCAAATTAGCTTCATCCTTATCCCCAACCGATCGGCAGCACCATCCACTGACCGACCTACTTCAGCACGCTGCTAGGGAGCACCCCAGTCCCGCACGGCACCTTCCACGCACGCGCAGCAAAAACGGGCTATCCTCGCGCGCAACATTGCTCGAACCTGGGACCTGCAGGTTGCCCAGCACGCTGCTGGCCACTGGGACGCGTGTTCCTCGCAGATATTATAGCGTTACGTTTAAATTTAAACCTTACCTGCTGCAATTCCCGCTTCTTTAAAAAGAAAACAAAATTCCGCCAGTGCTTGGACTCGAACTCGCGCCCCCCTCGGTCCTTCTAACGCGCTGCTGCCACTGCGCCCAAGGCGCTCGCTGTGTTAGTCTCTGCTCGCAACTTTACTTAAACCTTATCTAGCCGCAACCCTGCTTACTAAATAAAAATAAAACCCACCTGTGCGCATGCTGGGAGTCGAACCTCTGCTCCCTTCCTACTGCTTAACACGCCTAACCACTGGGCCAATCTCCTCCTTATGTCCTGTTTTAACCCAACTATTTAATAGCCCTTATGCCCGGATTCCTCTATTAAGAAAAATTAAAACAATATCTTTTTTTTATTATTATTTTAGTAGAGTTTAAACACCAAATATTATACATATATTTTTAATTAAAACAAATAATAATAATATTAATAATAATAAATATATTTTTATGTAATAAAAATTTCAAATATTAATACCGTAAATAATAATATTTTTTTCAAATACAGTAAAAATTTTATCTCATAATAATAATTATAATTTCCATAAATTAGTAAAAATAAATATAGTAAAAATGTTTGATAATTTAATTCAAACATTAAATTAACAACAATAATTATCTAATAATTATAAAAAATAATAATTTATCATTTTCATAGAAATTTAAAAACATCAATAGATACAGTAAGAATTTAAAATATCAGTAATAATAAATTTAGTAAGAATTTTTCTAATAGTAATTCAAAATAAATTTTTCTCAAACGATAATATTTAAAACTTCTCAATTACTCAGGTTTCCATTTATTCAACCCAGACTTCAAAACCCAATTCTTCTAGACCCAAATTCAGGGTGTTATAGCCCATATCTAGCCCTCAGGCCCAACTTCCCGAAGTGCACGAAATTGCGTACCCAACTAACTTATCACTTGCGATTACAGATCCATCAAATTCCTACCGACTTATGAGCGTTCGCACGCTCACAAGCCCACGAAATGCCAGAACTTTGGCATTTCGGCTTTTTGGCTTTTGCTGATTTGAACTATGAAGGGTGTTTGATACACACACCTATTTTGTGATTCTACCGGTAAGATCCCCTATGCGATTTCCCCCTACAATCGACCACTTAACCGATTAGACCACGAATCCATGAAAACCAAAGCAGGAATTCTCTTACCATATTCGGCCAATACCTTAATGACCATGAAATCTTACCTTTGTTGACTTAGATGCACTAGATCTAGATCTGGTTGTACCAACGTCTTTGATCTCCAATACTCTTTGCTTGACCACCTCCTTCGCTAACTAACGCACATAAGAACCAAATACCACATTGAATCACTCTTAAGCCAAGTCGACAGCCTCCCTAAAGGGTTAAGTGGTGTTCGGCTTTTTCCAAAATTCCACGAAAGATTAAATAAAGGTTTCGATACTTACCAAGAGATCTACTTGCTTTCCAACCACCTCTTTATCTCAGATCTATTATCGATCTAATCCCAAATGCAACTAGAGAAAGGATCACCACGATTTCAGCTTTTGAATAATAGTTGATTTCGGTAAAAGAGGTAATCGGCACTGATATGGTTTCGGCTTTTAATGGTTGTCGAAAGAAGTTTGAAAGAAAAGGGGGAAGGAGTAGATCGATTCGGCTTTGAAGAGAAGGTGATGGGATGGGATCAGTTTAATGGTGCAAGAAGAAAGGAAGAAGAAGATTGGGAGAGAAAGAAGAGGAGAAGGGAGGAGTAGATTTGGCTTTGATGGAGAAATTAGCAAGAAGGCTTTAGGGTGGTAGGTTTCGGCTTTGAGACAGAAAAGAGGAGAAAAGAATGAGAAAAACAAGACCTAATGTTCTATACCTAATCGGTAGAGGAAGGAGGCTCACTTACCTAAAGAAATCGGCACAAAAACTCAAAATGCCAAAAATGTTAACCCTAAAGCTAGATGCCAAATTTGGAATGCCAGGGTCCCTTAACTGGCCATTGCTTCTCAAATTCAAACATTTCGTAAATCTCTCTTTGATCTACTCTCATGAGCAACTCAAACTCTTCTCAGCAGAGTTTCACTGGAGTGCCACCACTTAACCAACACATACACACAAAAAATAAAAGTACCATAAGCTTACCTTGTGACTTGAACCCTGGAACTTGAATACCACCCCACACGCCACTTTTTTAGGAGCCTAGTGGCGCCACCTTGCCACTTTACCAAGGCCCTCTTTGTGACAAATTCTACTAAGTTTTTCTTAAGAGCCCACTTAACCAAGTTCTCCCCTTACTTAAAATCTACACTTTGATATTTTTACCGGGTTTAACTTAAGTTTGGGCCTCCTAAAGGCCCACTCACATACTTAAACACAAATTTAACAATCTCAACACTGAAAATTCACGATTTCACCAAAACCACAATAAACCCGAAAAAGTCCTGAAAATCAGGGCGTTACATTTTAATCAAGTACTTATAATTAAAAATTCAATTTCTAATTATACGAACTTACCTCATATCGTTCGGACGGAAACAATTGTTTATTCAACAACTTTACCTTTTTCTCGATCTAGTTCCAATCTTTGCTTAACTTGACCTATATAATATCAAATTCAATCCATTCATTATTCATTCCATTCAATTTAATTCAAACTACACATTTTGGCAAAATTACACTTTTGCCCCTCATATATTAACATTTTTACAATTTAGTCCCTATCTCATAAAATAGCAGATTTATGCAATTTAACCCATACCCATGCTAGCCAAATTTCAATTGAGTCCCTAGCAGCCCACATTTTCATTTATTTCACATTTTAACGACAAAGTTTTCACACTTCTCGATTTAATCCCTATTTGACATTTTTATCAAAAATCACTTTATAAAACTTGTTAAATCTAACACTAGACCTTCATAATCTATCTTAAATCATCTAATTACTCATACATTCATCAAGGGCAATATTCAAAAACTTTAACAATTTCAAAATCAAAGATACGTGCTAGCTAGATTAAGCTGCAACAATTCCAAAAACATAGAAATCATTAAAAATCGAGCAAAAATTCATACCTAATAGGCAAGAATAAAGTTACCGAAACTTCAAGCTTTCATGGCTGCCATTTTGTCTTAATTTCGATGGGTTAAAACAACAAGGAAGATGACACCTTTATTATTCTTTTTTATTTTAATTTACTTATTAACTTAATTACCAATTTAACCTTACTAAACATTATAAATTTCATTAAAAACCAAACCATTATCATCCAATAACTCTTTAATGGACTAATTACCATTCAAGGGCCTTTACTTTAAGGTTCTATAGCTATTAGACACTTTTACCTAAGAGAACACAACTTTTAAACTTTAGACGATTAGCCCTTTTTCACAAATTAAGCGTTCAAACAGTAAAATTTCTTAACGAAAGTTTTACACAATCATAATACCATATTGCAGACATTAAAATAATAATAAAATAAAATTTTTGATCTCAAATTTATGGTCCCAAAACCACTGTTCCGATTTGACTAAAAATGGGCTATTACAAAGTTGATTATTATTGTTTGAATTGTTGTATTTGCTTTGGTAAGATTTATCGTTTAATGCATCAAACTTACTAAGCTTCATTAAGCTTACTTGTCTTGTTTCATGTCATTGTAGATGTAACACCCCTTACCCGTGTTCGACGCCGGAACAGGATACAAGGCATTACCAGAACATACATATGCAATCGTACAAAACCGAGACATAAATTTTACATCCAAATCAAATTTTTCAATTTTCATCACAAAGTCCCTGATATGGACCTACGAGGCCCAATACATACTATGGAAGTTTCCGGAACTAAACCAAGAACTTTGGAAAACGTTGGAAAATTTCTTGAAAATAGAGACATACTCCCATGTCCAAGGTCGTGCCTTTCACATAACCATTCACATGCCGCATTTATCACATCAACATCATGCACTAATTCATCTACACGCATATGCAAGCATGCTCATTCATGAATTGCATCATTTTAACTTATAACATAATCAATAATAGCTACATTAAATTGTCTTATACAACAAAGACCTTCAAATAGCATAGGCCAATATTTTAGGCCGACTCATAATAACATTTAAACGATTAACCAAGTCCCTATACATGCCATAGACTTATAAATACTTGAAAACCTTTTTATATCAACCAATAGCTTGATAGTGTGATTAAGTCTCCCGCAACCTCTAACTCGAGCTAGCATCTATGACACTATAGGAAAAAGGAAAGGAAGCGAGTAAGCATTATAGCTTAGTAAGTAAGCATACAAATAATAAGCAATTCATTAACCTGCTATTATAAAACTTCACAATATGTCCTCCAAATAATATAACCAATACTACACATAGATCCACTATTCACTCAAGTTCAAAACAAGTTGTCTATTTGAGTCAAAGTCACTAAATTATTTATATCTAGAGCTACGGAACTCCAAATTAAGATTCGCTAATTTTCCCTGAAACTAGACTCACATATCTTCTTACCATAAATTTTTCAAAATTTTTGGTTTAGCCAATAAGTACAGTTTATTCTTTAAATTCTCCCCAATTTTGTTGTCTGATAGTTCTGACCCTCTGCACTAAAAATTAATTATCTCTTCGTACCAGATTCAGATAATGTTACCATTTGTTATTTTGAAAATAGACTCATTAAGAAATTTAAGCATATAAATTATATCCCATGATTATTTTTTTACAATTTTTAATTATTTTCCAAATTCAGAATAGGGGATTCTAAAATCAATCTGACTCTATTCCACAAAAATTCAAATATCTCATAATATGAAATTATTTTTCATACATCGTTTCTTTTACGTGAAAATAGACTCAATAAGCTTTAATTTAATATCTTATTCAACCTCTAATTCAATTTCCACCATTTTTGGTGACTTTTCAAAGTCATACAATTGCTGCTGTCCAAACTGTTTTATTGCTAAGTTTACTCTTTCATAAATTTTCTTTGTATTAACTTTCATAGTAACACTTACCCATATCAACCTTACCAAAGTTCGATCACATATCGAGCATATTGCTCATAAATTTACACACACATACCTCCACTTATTCATCACTTAGTCATATTCGTTTACACTTAGTCATTTCCCGTTGAACACATCGGAGTATTAATGGATACATCGGGATGTTTCACATAGTGCCACACTTGTAGCCAAAGCTACTTCATTTCACAAGTTTCACATAGGCTCGTTCTCGAGCTAATCACATTTAGCACAATGCCGTGAACTTATTTCACTTAGATGCCATGGTCTTATTTCACTTAGCACAATGCCATGGACTTATTTCACTTAGATGCCGTGGACTTATTTCACTTAGATGCCATGGACTTGTTTCACTTAACACAATACCATGGACTTATTTCACTTAACACAATGCCATGGACTTATTTCACTTAGGTGCCATGGACTTGTTTCACTTAGATCTTTAGTGGCATATCACTTGTATCCATTTATATTCCTAAGGTTCAACCAGGAAATTTCTCACTTATTGCCACTTTGTCGAATACATCAAATAGTCATTCAATATTCAGCCATACATCATAAAATATATCAAAATATTAAAACATAAATAAAACGATGCATTATTTACATACAAACTTACCTCGACCCGAAAACTACAAATGGGCGTATTCGACATTTTCTTTGATTTTCTCTCGTTCTAAGTTTGAATCTCATTTTTCTCAATCTATAATAACACATTCAACTCATTTATTCAATATACAACTCAATTTAACCCAAATTCACATTTTGGCAAAAATTATATTTTTACCCCTAAACTTTGACATATTTACACTTTTGCCCCTAGGCTTGTAAAATGAAATTTATTCAATTTCTTTGCATTTTAGTCCTAGTCAAACCACTTTCATAACTATAGTAGTCCACATTTCCCACTTAATCACACATTTACACACATTTTTACAACCTTTACAAACTAGTCCTTTTTAACAATTTCATCGAAAATCACGTAGTAAAAGTCGTTTATTACACTCCAAACATTCATATTCTACCATTAGATATCAAAACACAAACATTTCACATATGGGTAAATTTTCAAATCTCAACCTTAACTCAAAATAATGGTAGAAATAGAGTTCATGTTACAAGGATTTCAAAACTGTAAAGAACATTAAAAACCTAGCTATGTCTTCTCCATGCAAGTTTTGGCCACGGGGGTAGAAGATGAGCAAAAATTGGCTTTTAATTTGATTTTTAATTCATTTAATCACAAAATGACCAAAATGCCCCTAATATAAAAATATTCAATTTCACCCATTTCATGTCCATTTTTGCCCAAAAAATTAACCAATGGTCTAATTACCATTTAAGGACCTCCAATTTAAAATTTCATAACAATTGGACACCTCTAACATATAGAACTTAACTTTTGCACTTTTTACAATTTAGTCCTTTTGACTAAATTGAGTGCCCAAACATCGAAATTTTCGAACGAAATTTTCATGAAATCATTGTAACACCCCTTACTCAAGTCTGACACTGGAATAGGATACGAGGCATTACCGTACTTAAACTTACTTGAAGATAAAAACTCGGCTATAAAAATTAATTCTTTTACTAAACCCTTCATGCATTCTCCTACTATCCTTATTATGGGCCTACGAGGCCTAGAATGTATGTTGGGTGTGTTCCAAAACTAATCCGAGAACTTTCGGGCACTTAGAAAATTTTTGCCTAAAACAGGGCCACACGCCCGTGTGGGATGGGACATGCCCGTTTGGGCAGGTCATGTGGTCTCACACGCCCATGTCCCTAGCCCGTGTCGGATTTATTTTTATTTTCAACCTATAGGGGTTTTGACACGGCTTAGGCACATGCCCGTGTCTATGGCCCGTGTCCCTCACACGGCCTAGACATGCCCATGTCAATATCCCATGGAATATCCTGACTTTGAACACTATAACTATCAGAGGTGCACACGGCCAAGGCACACGCCCGTGTCAATATCCCATGGAGTATCCTGACTTTGAACACTATAACTATCAGAGGTGCACATGGCCAAGGCACACGCCCGTGTGCTCAGCCCGTGTTCTATACTGACTTAGCTAAATTGGATGTAGGGGACACACGGCCTATTAACACGCTTTTAAGGCTGACCGTATGTCACACACGGCTTAGGCGCACGCCCTGTGCCCAACCGTGTAGACAACAATAGGCTATTTTCCAAGCCCTGTGCCACCCTAAAACATGACCAAACACAAAGCCCATTTCTATAGCACCCATCAAGCATAATATACTCTCTAATTACTCACAACTAAGGCATTCAATTGCCATCATGCATATCATTCTCCTCCATCATTACTCTACTTAAACATGCAATGTTGCACATTCATGAACTTCATCTTGATTGTATAAAATATAAATTTGGCAATATTAGGCCATTTCCAAAGGCCATTAAAACACTACTTGAGTAATATCAAAGCCAACACCCTTGGATACACAAAATGACACTTAACAAAATGATCAAACCTCTTATACATGCCATACATCAAAATAACTGACTTTACTATACCAAAAAGAATGCCTTGATAGTGTGACTTTGAGCTCCGACTTTAGCGATCCCCGAGCTGGTTCGACAAATCTACATGGAAGAGAGAAAGGAAATGAGTAAGCACATAAAATGCTTAGTAAGTTGCATGAATAAAATAGTAACAAAAATCATGAAACATCACTCAAATAAGTTATCATGGATTTCATATAGCTTCTTACTCATCCTCATGACTTACTCAATCATATACTTACTCAAGCTTTTCATGTTGTATTTCTCATAACAATGTACTTTCAAATTTCTCATACTTACTCGTATATACCTACAACACTCAACATGAAACTTTAGCCTTTTTCTTAAAACTTATTAACTTGAATACTTTTCTCCTTTAAGATTCTTTTAGTATATCAAAGGATACCTATAATTCAATCTCATGAAATGATGCCAATGCCATGTCCCAGACATGGTCTTACGTGGGATCACACATCGATGTTGATGCCATGTCCCAGACATGGTCTTACTCGAGATTGTACTCTGATGTCGACACCATGTCCTAGACATGGTCTTACATGGGATCTCATATCGGATGCCCATGCCATGTCCCAAACATGGTCTTATAGGGGATCATATCTCGATACCAATGCCATGTCCCAGACATGGTCTTACATGGGATCTCAGTTCAGTACCGATGCCATGTCCCAGAAATGGTCTTATATGAGATCTACAATACTTATGACATGATTACGGCATTCTTCGTATCATTTAAAATTGCATGTAATTTCTCTTTTCATGTTTTCGTCATTTCTTGGTAAAATTTTCACATTAATAAATTTCACGAATTCTATACATTGCTTCTACAAACCAATATCATAGAATTTATGCATAATGCATACAAGGTAATATCCATGTCTTCATGGAATATCTTCATTTCATAGAAGGTCATCATAATGAAATTACATAACATGTGAGCTAAATTATTACATACAACTTACCTCGAGTCCAAAAGGTAGGCAAATGCTCGGTTTAGTCCACAACTTTACTTTTTCCCCGATTTTGGTCCGGGCTTCGTGTTTCTTGATCTAAAATGACAAATTTAACTTATTTAGTACTCACATTGGCTAACTAGCCCAAAGTTCATATTTTGGTGAAATTTTACAATTTTTCCCCTAAACTTTTACATATTTACAAAATAGTCCCTAGGCTCTTATAATGAAATGTATTTATTCTCTTGGCTACTCAAGCCTAGCTGACACTTACTAGTGTCCATAAAAGCCCTCATTGCTCATAATTTCACACTTTTACTACACATTTTAACACTTTTGCAATTTAGTCCCCATTAGGGACTTTCATGAAAAATCACCTAGAAAATGGTGTTTACTACACTTTAAACTCTCATATTCTACCACTAGACATCAAAATACTTGCATGTAATGCATGGGTATATTTTTAAATATGAACCCTAGCTCAAATTAGTGGTAGAAATAGTTAGATTAGGCTACAAGGATTTCAAAAATACGAAGAGCATGAAAAACAAGACTTGAAGTCACTTACTTGGAGCTTGAAAATAAAGAAAACCCTAGCTATGGAGGGCTTACAATTTTTGGCACTTGAATGGAGAAGATGAGCCTATTTTTGGCTTATTTTCCCTTTTTATTACTTAACTTTACCAAATGAACAAAATACCCTTATGGCCTTTCTTTAAAATTTTACCCTTCCATGGGAATTTTTGTCCATAGTGCCAAAAATTGGTCTAATTGCCAAATAAGGACTCCTACTAATCTTTCTAGTGCTATTTCATACTTAAACCTTCTAGAAACTTAATTTTGTAACTTTTGCAATTTAGTCCTAAAGGACAAATTAATCACTAATTCTCAAATTTTCCATCATGAATTTTTATCATTATTATGAAATCATGTCATAAACCTAAAAATAGTCATAAATCATACTTTTCTACTCCAGATTTATGGTCTTAAAACCACTATTGCAAGTACCTAATTCGGGCTGTTACAATCATTTCGTGAAATTGTAGACCATAAAAATATAATAAAAATATTTTTTTCCTCGTCAAATTTGTGGTCTAGAAACCACTGTTCCGACTAGGTCTAAGTTTAGACTATTATAATTCTCCCTCTTTAGGGATTTTCGTCCCCGAAAATCTTACCAGAAGAGATTAGGGTAACATTCTCGTAGTTTCCTCTACCTTATAAAAGAGTCCTCTTCGAGGGTAATACTTTCAGAAACACTCTGCCTTCGATTTAAAATCCAATATCTCTAAGTCTCAATTCTGTATAACTTTTATGTTAGTCTGAAAGTATTTTCAACTTTCATGAATTGCTTTCACCATTTTACCAAAATCACAATTTAATTTAGTTTCATGCTTAGAGTTTCCTGTAGCTTTTTCCATAATCGATAATATAACTCTCTAATGCTAAAATAATCATACGAATTTTCATCATCGATCAAACACAATCTAAATAACATCTCTCTTTCTTCGAGGATAAGAGAAATATTGATACGAGACCCATAGTATCTTTATCTCAATATCACGCCAATATCATCGTTGATTGTAACAATTCAGATTGCATTTGATTTCAGCCTTTCCCTGATGACAAAACAACATCTGGACACAAAAATTCATAAATTGAGGTTAAGATTTTGGACCGGATATGACCTACAGTGAAAAATTGATTAAGATTTTAGACCGAGAGGTTAAGAAATTGAGAAATTAAAGCATAGCGCTTGTAAAGGTTTTATGGCATAGATATGGAGTCGAAGAAGCCACATGGGAACCTGAAGAGACTATGAGAGACCAATACCCGAACTTGTTTACTGGTAAGATTTTTGAGGATGAAAATCCCTAAGGGGGAGAATTGTAACAGCCCAAATTTGGGCCTAATCGAAACAGTGGTTTTGAAACCATTAACTTGAGGTCAGAGAAATTATTTCTAATGTTTTTTTATGTTATAGTATTTTTATAAGGGTGCATGAAAATTTTGGTGAATTAATTTACGCGATTGGGAGTTTAATTACAAAAAATGACTAAATTCCAAAAAGGGCAACAGTTGTGATTTACTAGAAAAGGGTGTCAAATGGCTATGAATCATAATATGAGGGTCTTTAATGGACAATTAGGCCATTTCTATAGTGATGGCCGGCCATAGGGACAAAAGAAATAGAAAAGTCAAAATTTTTAGGTGAATTAGGTGATTATTAGGTGTTAAAATAAAACAAAAAAGAAATAGTGTCATCTTTTTCAATTCTCCTTCTCTTCCATCGAAATTTTCTGTAAACTAAGGGGTTTTGGGAGCTTGAAAACTCAGCCACTTATTCCTCTCCCAAGTAAGTGATTTTGATGACTTTCTTTGATAATTTTTACATTTTTGAAGCCCTTGTAGCATGGGCTACCTATTGAGGGGACTAATTTGCAAAATGATAAAGAGTTTAGAGATTCGCCATGAGAGTATTTATGTTGTTGGCTGAAGTTTTATGGAGGAAAATGAATCATGGTTGTTAAATAAACAACTTTTGTGAAAGAGTTTGCATGAAAACACCTAAAATGGACTTAGTTGTAAAAGTTATAAATTAGGTGGTACATGCATGAAATAATGGAAATTGTGAGCTGCCACAAGAGTGAAAAGAATTCGATTAGGCTTGGTTAATAAGGAAATTTGACAAAAATCAATTTTCGAGCCTAGGGGTAAAATGGTCATTTTGTAAAAGTTTAGGGGTAAAATGGTCATTTTGCCAAATTATGAATTTTTGATTGTTTTATTTGATATAGTGATTAAATTTATGAATTTTTATTCATTTTAGATCAAGAAGTACGAAACCCGGACCTTGACCGGGGGAAAGCCAAGCTAACGGATTGAACCAAATTATCTGTCTACATTTTGTATACCGAGGTAAGTTGTAGGTAAATAATACAACTTTACTATAACTATGCATGAAATCGTTGATTTGGCATAAAATGATTAATTGTGAATATGAGTTATGCATGAGAACATTTATTGAGCATGAATCGATAAATTATGATTTTTAGTAATAAAATTATGAGAATCTATATGATAGAACCCAGTTGAACCTTAAGAATAGATTGGATATTCATGCCATGATACTAGGGTCAATATGAGTATTAGTGTAAGACCATGTATGAGACATGGCATTGCCTCGTTATGTGTCAGTGTAAGACCATGTATGGGAATGGCGTCGGCGTTGATACAAGTGCTAGTGTAAGACCATGTCTGGGACATGACATCGGCCTCGTCATGCAAGCTAGTGTAAGACCATGTCTGGGGCATGGCATCGGCATGGATAGAGGAAAGCTAGTGTAAGACCATATTGGGGACATGGCATCAGCCTCGATACATGAGAGTCAGTGTAAGACCATGTCTGGGACATGGCATCGACTTGACATGTTAGCCAGTGTAAGATCATGTCTGGGACATGGCATCGGCTTGATACCCTATATTTGAGGCTTATTGAATATCTTTCGTATTCTAAATGGTTCAACAGGAAATTTAAAGTTTGTATCAAGATAGAGAGATATTATGATGACCTTGTAAGTGGTGCAGGTACCTACATGAATTGTATGAAATGTGAGCTTGAAATTATGTTTTATAATTAGTAAAAGACGAAAATGAGTAAGTTATGCTTGTAGCCATTCTTTGTATCGTGCACAAGTTATGATGTACTGAGAGCATGTTATAGTATGGTAAATTGTTGTCTTTTAATTACTTGCAACTTACTAAGCTTTATGCTTACTCCCTCTCCTTTCCATTTTCTTATAGTGCCGCCAAATTAGCTCATAGATCAACGAACGTCAGAGGCTTCGTTCACACTATCATCCAAAGCATTCGGTATAGTTAGTTTCTAACATTTTGAGAAATGGTATGTATAGGGACTAGTCATTGTTAAGTGTCATTTTATTTTGGGCCAAGTGTGTTGGCTTGATTTTGCAGTATCTCATTTTGTATAAGGCCAAAGATATTTGCTAATATTTGCTATTGATTTATAAATGCAAATGTTGATGTTTTCATAAATGGGCAAAGTAGTTTGGAGGAACATATGTACTAGGAATTGTTGTATGATTGCATGGATGGTTTGGTCTTTTGATGATGTGTGGATGTCTAATTATGGTTATTGGTTGAGTAATTATGTCTTGTTATGAATTGGTATGAGTTTGATCTTGTTTAGGGTGGCAAAAGGCTTAGTAGATAGCCTTATTTATGTCCATAAGGGTAGACACACAAGCGTGTGTCTAGGTTGTGTGTGACACACGGTCCGCCCCACGGGTGTGTGGTTAGGCCGTGTATCCCCTGCACCTTAGGTTGGCAAGAATTTAATGCCCAGTAGTAAACACACGGGCTGAGACACGACCGTGTGTCTCAACCGTGTGAAAGACACGGCCTATCACATAGGCGTGTGCCACGACCGTGTGACCCTTAAGATTTGCTGACGTCAGAAACAGAATACCAAGGTTTTTGCACACGGGCTGCTATGTGGGCGTGTCATGGTCGTGTGAGGCGCATGGGATGAGCACACGGGCGTGTGCCAAACCGTGTGAAAACCTCTATATGTTCAATGTTAAATAATAAATCCACTGGACAAGGGGCACGGGCGTGTCCCTAGGTGCTTAGGCCATGTGAACCACACAGGCCTTCAGCACGGCCATGTCTAGAGGCCATACGGGCGTGTTGACCTTTTACACGGGCATGTGCCCTGTTTTTAGTAGATTTTCTTGAAAGTTATCTAAGCACTCGAATTGATCCCGAATGGTTTTCTAAACAAGTTTTGGGCCTCATGGGTCCATATTAAGGGTTGTTAAACAAAGTTTGAAAAGTTTCAAATTGGGCCAAATTTCGTTGACTCGAGATTGTATGTTTGCATGTGTTTTAGTAAGGTAACTCCTCATACCCTGTCCCGGGGTCGGATACGGGTAAGGGGCATTACATAGTTTCTATTATTCTTGTTATTAAATTTGTTAAGTTTGTTTCGGTAAGTTTATCATTTTAACAGTTGAACTTACTAAGCTTTATAATAGTTTACTCGTGTTATTTATTTTATTTCTTTGTAGATAGCGTTTTATGAAAATCGGGTGATTAGATCAACTTGAAGAAATCATACTATCTGGTTATCTTTTGGTAGTTTTTTGACGTTTACTTTTGGCTTATATGGCATGTAATAGGTGAAATTGTATATGTTTTGATTGTGTCATATATATGGTAATGCTTAGATGGGTGAAATGATGTTTACATTTTGTAATAGTTATATGTAATCATGTTCTAGACATTATATGTTCATAGTATTGTTATGCTATTTGGTTACTTGGTGTAAACCTTATATAGGTGGTTTAGTTGTGGTACATATGAATGTGAATGGATGAGTAGAGAAATGTTAAGTTTTGACTTGAATGTAAGTTGGTTTATGAGTTTAAATGCAAACGATTTTGCAAATGCTTTTGACATGAAATATAGCTTTGATTGTGTATTGTTAGGTGTTTGAATTATGGTGTCAATGAGGGCAAATTGGTTAGGCACTTAAGGTGAATGTTTTGGCATGTTTTAGGCTTGTTAAATGTATTTTTAAGATATGAAATTGGTTGGTTTTGATTTTGCTTGGTACCTAAGTTTTGGATGAAAATGTGTCTTGTTTTGTAAACTTTTTAAGGTACACACGAGCTGTCACATGGTCATATGCCTTATTTGTTTTTAGTGCAGGTTTGTCTACACGGGCACAGAGAGTTACATGGCCTGGCGACACGACTGTCTGACCTTTAACCACACGAGCACAAAGAGTTACATGACCTAGCAACACACCCGTGTGACCTTGAGCTACACAGTCACAGTGAGTTACACGGTCTAGCCCCACAGCCGTGTGACCTTATATTACATGACACAGTTTGTTACCCAGTCAGCGTACACGGGCATGTGAAGTAGCCACACGACCATATTCCTAACCCACACGGTTTGGGCTCTGTCACACAGCCGTGTGACCCTTGTTTTCAAAATTTCCAAATTTTTTTATTTTGTTTCAAAATGACCCCTGATTGTTTTCAAATTATTTTTAGGGCCCTATAAGCTCGATTTAAGGTCCATAAATGTATTTCCTAATCGAGTATGCCCGGTTGACTCGTGACACCAACTCAGTCAGGTGCTTAAATAATAGTATATGTATATAATTGATGGAGGTAATAAAGTGTACGTAATAAAATTAAATTGTAAAAAAATTAAAATAAATGTTTAAATTAGTGGTAAATTAAATGTTTAACTTATGCAATGGGTGTGAGTTTAAATCCCATCATATTGATATTTTTTAAATAAAAAGACCTAAGTATCCTCGAATAATATAACTTATTTTAATTATGAAATGATATTTCTATAATTTTCTTAATCGAGTTTGTGCATAGTTGACTCGTGACACCAACTTAGTTAGGAGCTTAAATAATAGTATAGATATTTTAGTCATGACCAAATGGTAGTAGTTAAATCCGTTTGGTCAAATTTTGTTATTAGTCCTGTACCATACCTAAAATCGTAGATTTGGTCAATGTTCTTCAATTAGATAATTTATTAGTCGTTATATTTTTTGAATTTCAAAATTTCAATCTTGATGCGAACGATAGTATTTAAATTCATAACTGACTTTTTTGTACATAATATGAGGAAATAAAATGATAACATCACAACATATATGTGATAATATATGTTTGTCAAGTCAAATTTTATAAAATAATAAAACTAAACTTAATAAATTTAATAATTATTATTAGGTAAATACTAAAATTTTAAAATTATTAAAAAGGACTAAATTGGAATATAAGGCTAAATCCACACGCATAGTATAGGGAGTAATGCGGAAGTTTAACCAATTAACAATGACGTCCAATTTTAAGAACTTTAAATAATCCACATTGGAAGAGTGAAACGGATCGGATCAGCGTAGCTGATATTTCGGAGCTGTAGCAGGGAGAAAAAACCGCGTAGAGATATAAGGGACATGGCAAGCAGAGAACTGGATGATGATGAATCAATAGATCCAACGGTCAAAATCGAAGGCACATCAACTCCCGAATCACTGATAGACTCCAGCATCATCACACGATAGAAACCTCGCATCTTACGATGTAGCGATTTCCTTTTATAAAACAAATATTCAAACACCCTAATCCAAAGAAAAAAGTTTAATTGAGTTCTCCGATCATGGCCCTCTCTACTCGTATCCTCTCAAAATCTCGCCAGGTTTTTTTTTTTTTGTTTGCCCCAGATCCCCATTTACGATTCCTTAATTTCTTTCTATTCCATTAATTCTAGCTTTACATCATCCTTTTATTTTTTCATTCGATCTTTATGATTCAAAATGTTGTTTTTCTGTTTTTAGTCTGTTCGAGCTTTGTTTGTTTAGTGGATCTGCTCAAACTTCTCTATTCTTACTTTTTTTTTTTTTTAAATTCTTAGTAGTAGGATTAGTTTAGTGAAATAGAAACTTGAAGTATAGATTAATTTTTATGATTAATTAAAAATTGGATTCTTTTTTAATCATTTCTGTCGAAATTCTTATTTGAAATTGGAATTTATTTTCGTTTTTTCCTCAAAATTCTCCCAAGGCCTAACCATTTATGCCTCTTCTTTTTTGGGCAAAGCAAGCACAGCTTTACTCGAGTACTTAAAACTTTGGGGATTTTTATTTGTTCATCTACTATGTAAATTGTGAGGGAGATATGCATATATTATTAATAAAATAGTTGAGATTGAATATCTATTAATGCCAAATGTCTATAGGAATTTCAAATTCGCTTCTAAGTAGGCATCTAATTTATGAATTTGAGAAATAATCATGAATATTCTGATTATGTGTTTTATCTTACAAATTAAATTATTTTTGGAATCCAAGTTCCCAAACATTACCCTACTCTTTCACGAGAAAATGTTGAAATGATTTTCTTTCTTTTGTTTTTCTTTTTTTTCTTTTCGGAAAAGTGGCTTAGATGTAGTGACAAATATTAAGCAAGATAACAGCCACAATGGCTAAAAAAGTTATTGTAGGATCCGATATTTAATATTTATTTTCTTTTATGTTATTAAATTCAGTATATCCTCTGATGTCTTTTTATTTTTCCCTTTTAAATAATCTCATTGTTCTTTGTACAGCTTTGTGGTAGTCAATCTATTCTACAAAAGGAGAATACCATTCCTGTTCGTTTTTATGCCAAAGAGGCTGCTGCTCCCATTGCTAATAAGGGAGATGGTGAGTGAACATTTAGATGCATGCATTGCTTTCGACCTTAATTTGGAGTTTTGACCTATACACTTCTAACCCATATTATGCTAATAGTAGCAATTTTATTATTACTTGTGTTTATGTGGACTATAGATTTGTATGCTTGGTGCATATTTATGGCTATGATTTGATGTTCTTAATGCTAGAGGATCTGATGTTTTTGATGCATATGAAATAAGATGGGTTAATGGGGTGAAGTCTTTTGATGCTTCTGTTATCTGACGAATTTCTTTGGCTTTCATAAAAAAGAGATATTGAAAAATATCTTTTTGGAGGTTAAGGCAAAATATGAGACGGCATTGGGAATATTTAGGAAGGAGAAGATCACCATTGACCCAGATGACCCTGATGCTGTTTCTCAGTATGCAAAGGTTATGGAAACAGTTAGGCAGAAGTAAGGTTTTTTTTCCTTTGTTGTTGCTGACTTGTTCTTCCACTCCTTCTGGACATTTGCACCTCTGTTTTTATCTCATGTATATTAAATTGTATGTTTGTACTTGCTAGAATTTTGGCAAGGCAATAAGGTAGAAAGTAGAAACAGGGATCATGCGTGGTTCTTTGATCCTGCCCCAAATGTTTAGGCTACAGTAGTGCTTCATCAATGCCCTACAAAGAGTGCTCAATATTTGCCACCCCCCCCCCCCCAAACTCCAAAAAAAAAAAAAAAAAAAAAAAAAAAATCCCCAACATGAACCACTCTGAAGTGTATTCTCATAAAAGTGCCAGTAATGAGGAAAATGTGAGAACAAACTACTTAAATATACTCTTAAGATTAAGGGATTAAACCAAATGCTGTTGTTAAATTTAATTGTGTATATTGGTTTTAGAAATAACATCAAAATAACCTTTTTGAAACTCTGTAATTGCTCCAGCTCTCACTGCCTGCCATACTTTTTATTTACTTTTGGGGAATTGTACCTTCACCAGTGGTTTGTTCTTTTTATAGTTTCAGATTTTAAGTCAATAAGAAGATTGTACAAGAAGACTGTATTTAGTTAATTGTTCTGAGAACTGGTTTGATAAGCCTTATTGAGCTAATCTTAATGGGGTTCAAATTTTGCTGTTAAATGAGCATGCCAAATTGGTTTAAGATTGTTTTTCAATGGAGTAGCTAATTCCCTGCTTGGTTAATTTGCACTATTATTTAAATTGGTTGTTGAAAAGAATCCTTTTAACCTTCTTAAGTTCTTCAAGTTATAATAAGATTTCACTACATAACTCCATAAGTTGAAACAATAGTACAAGAGAGATTAATTTTTAAATACGTGGCCAATTGGCATTACCCTATTACATTTGTTCTATTATTCTGTTTCCTTACCGTTTGTGATCTTGCCTCTTTAAAAAGGATGAAAAATTGTTTGTCTCTAAATGTGCATGCAGTCACTGGTTTATAATGCGTTTGCCTCTAAATCTGCCCCTCATGCAGGGCTGACTTGTTTTCGGAATCTCAGCGCATCCAGTACACCATCCAAACACGAACTCAGGACATTCCAGATGCTCGAACATATTTATTGACCCTGAAGGATATAAGGATCAAGTATGATACTCCCTACTTTGAGTTAGTTGTATATTGTTTTTTAATCCTTAATGTTGTGATGAATACCATAATTCATAGTTAATTTTGTTCCTTTTTTCACTATGGTAGCATGTTTATGTGATTATGCGAAGAATAAGTATAGCTTTCACTTAAGGTTAAATTACTTGAGTCCTGTTTTGCAAGGATTTCCCTTTTAGAGTTGAATTGAGCTCGGATGTTGTCAGTAACGGCTGATGCTGACTATTTCATATTTTCTTTTCATGAACTCCCAAGTATTATTTTCAATGGCACTAGTGTCTACGCTTGCTCTATGATTAAAACAGTTATTATTTATTTTATATCATTTTTTTACCTTCTGCAGGAGAGGACTCACTGATGACCTTGGTGCTGAGGCTATGATGATGAATGCTTTGGATAAAGTCGAAAAAGAAATCAAGAAGCCTCTTATGAGGAATGACAAGCAATCAATGGCTCTTCTCACAGTAGAGTTTGACAAGATCAATAAAAAGTAATCGTTTGACTCAATAACTAATTATGCCTTAATTCTTTTAAGCATTGACTAGGATTTTTGAATTTACAAATGTTTTTGGACTCAGAACTAGTGGGATTCTTTATGAATTTCCAACAATGGGCTCATTCTGTACAATTATGAATTCTTGATCCATTTTTGTAATGCATGATTTTACATTCTAGGCCAATTTCGCAGAATGGCTGGTTACAATATGTGGTTATGAGCTTTGTAGAGCTTTAAAATTGCTTTTGGCCCTTATGTTTTAATAGTTGATGCTGAGCTGCTGAGAAATTTTACATTTATGCTTTTGCTTCTTTCCCTAAAGGAATGTAGAGTTTTGTTTGTCTTTTATGTCTAATTGTGCGTCTTAACAGGCTTGGAATCCAGAAGGAAGATCTGCCCAAGTATGAAGAACAGTTAGAACTAAAAATCGCCAAGGCACAATTGGAGGAGCTGAAGAAGGATGCTTTTGAAGCAATGGAAACACAAAAGAAGCGGTACATAAAAGATCTTTTGTTTTACAATGATGAATTTCTCTCTTTTTTCACACTACATTTCTTATGTAGTGGCCCTGGGACTTCATTTATTATGCAGTTGGATGGAATTGGGTTAGCTGCTAGGAAAGTAATTGCTTTTTTTCTTGTCTACACTTGCACATAGACATGGGTCCAAATTACTCATAATACTCTTGTAAAACTTTCAAGCTATCTTCTCTGTTTAGGTTAATTTGAGAGATACGCATGCAGCTAGGAGACATTTACAATTTACTGTTACGTATGAAAGAAGCATGATAGTTTCTGTAACATAAGAAAAGAAATTAAAAAAATGTACATATATTTTTTTTTTTGAATCATACATTTAACACAGTTTAGTCAACCAAACCATTATCTGTCTGGTATTTGCAGCCAAACGGATGAATGATTTGTTTGTATCATTGTATGCAATGTATAGCATAATTGATGAAGTGCTTTATTTTCCCCTTATAATAACTTTTTATGTTCAGGGAGGAATTCAAGGATGAGGCAATGCCTGATGTGAAGTCTTTGGACATACGAAACTTCCTATAATTCTCTAATTTGCTTTCGGTTTTCCAGTGACTTTGGAGGTCAACTTTCTGAATTGGGGAATTCCTTTGTCATTTTTTGCTACAGTAATAAAAAAAAAAAGGCAACTGGTCAGTTGAAAATGCAAAACTATCTCATCTTGCATGAAATATCATTCAAGCAGGATTAGTAGTGGGAATCTTTTTTGTTCATGCACAAGCTATAGAGTTCCCATTTCATTGAGCTGATATTATGGATGAAATTTGGGTTTTAATCGCTGTTAAGGGTCAGATATTGGTGCATATTTTAGCTTGAACTGTTTACTTTCAATCTGAATGCCGCCAGCCGCCCTGTTGCAGCTGTGCACTGTAAAATTAAACCCCACGTAGGGCCAGGATTTCTGAAGTCGATCGTAGGGTACAGTACTCCGAAAGTTAGTTGCATCACCATATTTACTGGACTAATCTAATTTCAAGGTTAATAAGTTTCAAAACTGACCTCATACCAGGTAACACAATTCACTTAGTAGAAAACAAACCAAAAGTCGAAAGACTCCTCGAATATTGTTTGGTGCAATAATCTATTTATTCAATACTCCCCATGCATTGCATGCGTAAAGCCCGGTGATGCTTATTTGGCAGCGTAATATGTGATCTTAAAGGATGTAGAAGGGTGACTTTGTTCGATTGATTCAGAGAGGTCGGGGGATTCCAGAAAGAGCTCACAAAAATAAGCTTCTCATGTGGTTGGAAAAATATGAACCGCTGATTTGAACCGTTAAGGAAAAAAACAATTTGCAATTTAAAATAAGCTGTTTAAAGGGTTGACCTATATTTTTAGAAAAATTAATTGGTTGTACATGAATTACTCACTTACAAATTGGAAGAATACTTGAAAACATTAAAGAAATTGGAAGAGTACTTTAAAACATTAAAAAAATTCAGGAAATTAACTCATTTGTAATACATGAACAATTTTTAAAATATGAAATAGTTACTTAAAACATGAAAGGAAAGGGTTTTTTAGAAAATAAACTCTTAAAACATGAAATGATTTTAAGAAATTAAGTAATTCGTAATATATGAAATAAGTTTCTTAAAATATAAAAGAATTATAAAAAATTAAGTTATTCATAATATATGAAATAAGTTTCTTAAAATATAAAAGAATTATAAAAAATTAAGTAATTCAAAATACATAACAGAATGGCTTAAAATATGAAAAAATTCTAACATTTGTAATACATGAAAGAGTTGCTTAAAACATGAAATGTATTCAAGAAATTAAATAATATGTAATGAAAAGAATTATTTAAAACACGATTTAAAAAAAAAACATGAGAATCCTCGAAAAATTATGTAATTCGTGATATATAAAAAACATAGGAATTACGTAAAATATGAAAACAATCTAGGTAAATACTAAAATTAACATGGAGCATGTTGAAGTTTTGATCTCACCATAACCTCACACTAAGGAGCTCATAGTGGAAATCCAAATGGACAAAAAAAATACATCAAAAATTGAACTAGACATATTTTTTACTTCGGTACCTAAAATTTTATTTAGTTTATAATGATACTTAAATTATCATTTTAACCTAATTTGTTCTAAAAAACATATTAAAGTAGATAATATCATCTCACATGTGTCATATTCTTATTGGTTATTATTGATTATTTTTTATAATTTAAAATAAAATAATAGTTAAAACGTAAAAAAAGAGAGTATAGTTTAAAGATTAAATCATGAATTTAATGAAATTAAATAATTTAGGTGGAGTAGAGTTGTACACTAAAAAATGCCTTCATATTCCCTAGTGATTTTTGCTAAGTTATGACGATAAAACACAAAGATTGCGTAGAATTTTACATCAATGATTTGCATGAATTTGAATTTTATTATTATATAAATTGTAAGAATAGCATTGTAAAATAAATTAGTTAGATTTCAATACAATATCTACTAATTTCTTATCGTGTGTATTTATTAATAAAATTTATATTAAATAATTTCGCATTAAAATTTATTTAATTAATATATTATCCATATAATATGATAAGGAAGTTAAAACATAATAATTGAGAAATAGGATATTGAAGAACAATAAGTAAAATTAGTCTACTTGTGTGCATGCATTTTTTTATATAAAATAAATTATAAAAATTTAGGATAAATTACATAGATGATCATTTAATTATCAAACATTTTCATTTTAGGCATCAAAATAAAAAAAAATTACGATTTAAAGCATTCATGTTACATAGTTCGATCATTTTGATCATTTCCGTTAAATTAGAATGACCTGGTAAACAAAAATCTAAAGCCCATCTCTCTCCTTCATCTGCCTGCTTGGTGCCATTGCCACCCCCTTTATCTTTGCCCACACACGACTTTGTCTAGTTCGTCGTCCACTGTTTCGAAAAACGCCAAACTTACAAACATTTCATCCGAAGCAGTGTCATTGAACAAGTTTGCAAAAATCGAACCTCAGCTGGGGATTGAAACCTAAAGATACATTAGAAGCACCATGTTTCTGAGAATAAGAATAAGAAACCAAGTGAATTATAATATCTTGAGATGAATTTGAAAGGAAATCTATCACTTATAATAGCCAAAGTGAATATACAAGACCAGGGGTTGTTGAGTTTTACGTTTATAAAAACCAGGGATTTAAATTGTGGTTGCTGCCACATTTTCGATTGCGTTGCATTTATCACGGTTGCAGACATAACGGATGCTATTGCGGTCACTGCGAGTATCGTGGTCGTGAATTTTTTTTAAATTTGCACAACTTATTGTAAAACATAATAATTATAATTATAATTATAAAAAGTCACTTTTAATAATTTTTAGAGTGTTTTCTAACACTTATGAACTTTTATTAATATGAGAACACAATTTTTACAATCATTGATTATTCTTATATTTATTTATGAATTTTCTAAGAATGATATCTTAGCTAATAAAAAAATAAAAAAAATAGAAAATATTAAACATTCATCATATTTAATAAGTTTGAAAGTTTTTATAGATAAAATAATTAAAAATTCATACATGAGAGAAGTCTTCAATATTTATTAACAGCTTTGAAGATGGTGAAGATATCAAAGCATTATATGCTACAAAAGGAAAAAAGGAATAGATAAATGTATAGATTCTAATTACTTATTCTTATTTCCTACCACTTATTCTCACTCTCATTCTACTTTTATATATAGTTTAACATGCTTCAATTCTTAATTATCTTTTCATAAAATATACTCCATTCATTTATCTATAGATGTATTTTAAATGTTTTAATATCATTAAAATTTAAAACATTAACAAAATTTTTCTTTGAAAAAACATACCTTACAAATAGTGGTAGTGGTATAATTTAGTTTTCACAAATTAGTGGAATGACGAGGAGATTCAGATCCTTCACTTTCACTTTGAGAGTGTTATTGACTTGATTCCCGTGGTCTTTGTCCAAAATTATATAAAAAAAGTAATATTTTCACCTTGGTTTTCATATAATTGATATGGATGATATATTTGAGGAGGAGGTTAGAATACCTAATTTCACCTTTAACATCACTATGTCCATCATCATCATCAATTGGACTTAAACCACCACCATTGGGTCCATTACCACTCTGACTTGGCTTTGCACTAAAACTTGAATGTGACATTTTTTTTATTGAGATTGATCAACATTTATTTCATCATCAGAGGTATCCATAGGCAACACACCAGCATTTTCACCATCTAACAGTAGATTCTCTTTCTCTTGAAGCCATTCTGATAGTGGATCAACATATTCAAAGATATGATCAAGGCTGATAGGATTAAAACTAGTGTTTATATAATCAATGCTCATTCTTTTTTGATGCCTTATCTGAAGCCTCATATTATAATCGTTAAACACTAGTTTCTCAAGTTTTTTATACTTCAACCTATTTCTTGCCTTAGTGTAAATATAACTAAATGTACTCCAATTTTGTTTGCAATTTGATGTAGAAATTGTTTGACCATGCACTTTAATTGCTAATCTTTATAACTCAGGAACACATGTACCATATATTATGTAACACCCCTCACCCATGTCCGATGACGGGACCGGGTACGAGGCATTACCGGACTTACGAACACACGATTACTCAATCCCGACTCACAAATTCCACTAAGATTTAAAAAAATTTCAATCTTATTCAAAACACTCTTATTATAGGCTTACGATGCCCAAGAGAATTATTGGGTACGATCCAAAACCAACCCGAAACTTTTCAATCACTTAGAAAAAATTCTACTTAAAAGAGGGCACACGCCCGTGTGGGACAGGGACATGCCCGTGTGGGCAGGCTGTATGGTTGCACATGCCCATGTCCTTAGCCTGTGCGGGATTAATTTTCATTTCAAACCTACAGAGGTTTCACACGGCCAAGCATACGCCCGTGTCTCTGGCCCGTGTCCTTCACACGGCCTCAACACGCCCGTGTCCTCACTCTGTGTGAAAAATTGGGGTATTCTGTTTATGACGTCATTGTGAAATCTTCGTCATACGGCCAAGCCATACTCCCGTGGCTAGGCTGTGTCTATCACACAGTCGGGACACACGGCCGTGTCTCCAACGTGTGTTTACTACAAAACATTTAATTCCTATAATTTTAGGTACAGGGGGCACATGGCCTAACATCATGCTCGTGGGCTGGCCGTATGTCACACACGACTGAGACTTATGCCCGTGTGTCTACCCATGTGGACAATTATAGGCTATTTTCCAAGCCAATTGCCACATTGAAAAACAAACCAATTTTGCCAATACACAATATAACACGAAAACACATATAAACAACCACATTTCGGCATCCACAAACTTTATTTTACCAACCACACATAAGCATACACATCCAAGGACATTATACACCTATAATGTAATTTATTGCATAAGAGATTACAACACTTTAATATAACATAACTTAACCATTATGGCTCATTTCAAATGGCCAAAGTAGGAAAATAACTCTACCAACAAATGGACCCAAAAGAACCTTGTCATATAACTAAAATCAATAGACCACCTATACATGCCATAATTTGCAAGGTTCAAAATCAAAATACCAAAACAATCGTTGATAGTGTTGATGGAATCCCATCTGTAACACCCCAAACCCGGCTTAGACGTTATGGTTGAATCTGTCATGTCACATTGAAGTGTTTTTCAAAACCATGTTCTCATTGTAAACCCTTTTTAGAAATTTAAAGCTTCTATCTATGTGAATCTGGTGTAAAACCTACATTAGTTTATTTTCAAACGTAGTTCAATGAAAAGTTATTTCCTTATTAAAAATGTTGTTATTTTTATTTTTAAAACATTTTTTGTTTGTTGTTATATTTGAAACCAAGGAAGTTGAGAAAGCCTTTGCGATATTTTGCAAAAACGTGATATTTTAAAACAGTTATCATTTTTGGAAAAACGTGTCCTACTTCTAATAGTTATAGTTCGAAGTAACTATAAAACCCAAATTAAAATCCATAAATTAGGAGAGGCCTTATTACTACCCAACTCAAATTCAAGGTGCGTAAAAGTAAATAAACGTAAAAGAAAGCAAAAGCAGTTGTGTGGCCATCTCCGAGTCCCTCGCAGCACCGATCCTCCTAATGTTGGGGATTACTTGAAAAAAATAAACGAGGTGAGTTTATGAAAACTCAGTGTGCAACCCCCTACTATAAAAAGAAAAGTTAGTCATACAAAAAGCAGTAACAATCTAGCCCTAAGCCCTCTACAGTTTCAGTATCACTTGGCCTTAGCCAATATAGTAGACAGTAACAGATGGGCCTAGCCCATTTCAAATTCAGAATCAGAGTACATGTGGGCCTTAGCCCAATACGGTAACAGAATCAGAATGCAGCATGTATGATGCATGATGCATGATGCATGTTATCCCATCCAACCCTGCACTTGCCTTCGTCCAACCCTGCACTTATTGTGGGGATAAAATGACCCACCCATCCCTACACTCCATATGTTAGCACCGATTGCGGCACTAACCAAAAATTGCAGCAAAGCAGCTAGTAAATAGAATGGCTTAAAGCCATGGGTACTTGCACAAAGCCTATTGATAACAGTACTCTGATCGGCATAAAGCCATAAAAAACTGTAGCATAATCGGCACTAAGCCTATTAATCACAGTTATACAATTGGCTCAAAGCCATCTATCACGGTAATAAGCCATCAATAGGCACAAAGCCATCAATCATGATAATATATCCAGCACAAAGTCATCAATAGGCACAAAGCCTTATTTAGGTTGGCACAGAGTCGTAATCAGATTAAGGGGCTTAAAGCCATCGGTAGATTCAAAGTCGTCTAGGGCGACCTGTGCGACCTTACTCGTATTGGTCCACAGTCGTCTCGGGAGACCCGTGTGACCTTATCAAATTAATATGAATATACGGCTTTTAAGCCTTTGGTGGATCCACAGTCGTCTCGAGTGACCTATGCGACCCTAACAGATCAAATCTTCCTCCGTATAATATCCCAACCCATGCAACATGTATGCAGTATGTCATGCCTATAATCGATCATGAATCATATTCAAATCATTCATTTTATAATCATACAATTACAATCAAAATACACTACAAGGGTATTTCGGTAATTTTGCACTATAGGGGTATTTCGGTAATTTTGCACTACAGGGTATTTCAGTAAATTTGCACGTATTTCAGTAATTTTACACTACAGGGGTATTCCGGTAATTTTGCACTATAGGGGTATTTCGATAAATTTTCACTACAGGGGTATTTCGATAATTTTACACTACAGGTGTATTTCGATATTTTGACTTTTCGACTTTTTGCTGATCTACAATCTAATAATGTGAGTACACACTTTCGGCTTTTTAGCCGATCATCAAACATAGCATACAGTTACACACCTGATTATGAAAGCGAATCTATGCTTAAAATAACCTTGTACCTAAATTAAACCAATAATATCCGGTTAGAACTTAACTCATAATACTAATGGAATCTAACATAATTCCAAATAAAATACGATACCCTTACCAACAATAGAAGCAATCACTCCCCTTCGGTTCACAAGTAAAGCACCAATCACCCTTGGCACAACCTACACAAGAACTCCCTTCTTCTTTAGATTCACTCAAAACATATGATATCATTACAATAAGAGCCCTATGCCTCCTTCTCCACCACTTACTAGACCGCAGAACCAAATACTGATAAAAGGAGCAGCGTACATAAGTCAAAAATCGATTTAATCTAAAGAGTATACCAAAATAATATAGTTGGTGCAAAAAGGAGAACAAGAGGCAATAATCAGAGAAGGGAGAAACCGAAAAGGGAAAGAAAGTGCAATTCAGGTACTCACCTAAGAGTATTCGGCCAATGAAGGAATTGAAGGTGAAGGTAGAGAAGTGCAGAGAGACACAAGATGGTAGATGTTCAGCCGATTGTTCAGAATCAATTGTAGAAGCCGGAAGCAAGAGAGGAAAAAGAATAGTCTTTTGACAAAAACCGAAAGGAATGACAAAAAGGGAAGAAGAAGAAGGTATCTGGCAAGAACTCAAAAGAAAAGAGAATAAAACTAGAAGTCTAACCGAAAGGGGAAGTATGGGCGATCGAATGCCGAAGTGAAAATAGAAAAAGAAGCAGAATAGAATTGATTGTAGTACTCAAAAGAATAGATGAATGAGTTACAAAAAATAGGTCACAATGTATTTGGCCACTTAAAGAATGTATACGACTAAGGTGTGCAGAGAAAGAAAATAAAAACAATGATCACTAAAAGCCAATAAATGAAAGGCACTTTCAAAAAGTAGCCAAAACCGAAAACCTTCAGGAGAAACTACTCAGTCAAAAGTCCCTATGCACAACACCCAAATTCGGCACAACTTCACCCCATTTCAAACTCTACTTTTTCCTCTCCAAAAATCTCTCCATAATCCACTCCTTGATATCCTCCTCAACTACTCACAAGAACCATTCAAACTCTCACTCAATAGAGTTCTACTGCACCTCAACCTCTAGCCACATAGAGTGATAAAAATAAATCCCTTTACTGCACACCCCACACCTTGAACCTTGGACCTCTTTGCCATCCTTGTAATGCCACTTTGCCACTAGACCACATGCTTCCTTGTGCCATACTTTACAAAAATAAACTTATAACTCTACTGGCGAAAGACAGAGGTTTTGTCGTCAACAAACAAAAATTTTGTGGAAGCCAGGGCTTGAACCCAAGACTTTTTAGACACTCCCAAACATTCCTAACTCACTTAACTATTAAAGCAAGCAATCAATTGTGACATTTCTTGCACACATAAACTTTTATGTGCATCCTCCTAGTATCTCCCATGCACAAGGCCCATTCCTACTAGGCCCAAATTTAGGGTGTTACACCGTCGATCACTGAACCTCGGACTAGCTTGATGAACCTATAAGGGAAAGGGAAAGACGAAGGGGTAAGCTATAAAGCTTAGTAAGTCTATATGTAAAAGAAATGAACATTTAAACTAAATAGACATAGATAATGGAAAATAAGATTTCCAATCATACAATTAAGCTTGGGAGTTATCAATTACACATGTGATCTTACCACATGATTCAATACATACATTAAACACTTAGCACACATAATAGTTTTCATATAACCTGCACATACACAATCTTAAACATACGGTTAAATCTTTTCGCATGTATTCACATTGTGTCATATTAATTCGGATAGCCCGATAAATCACATGGAATACTAAAGGATACATGGAAATAAAGCACAAGTGCTACACACATAATGTAGCCGAAGCTACCACTTATCACGTAAGGCTCAATAATGAGCTATTATCGGGTCTGCTCACACAAGCTGACGGTGTAGTCGATTCTACTCAATGCTGCTCACACAAGCTGACAAGTATCGCAACAAATGCAGGTTTACCTAGCCATTGGTAGTCGAACTAGACTAGCACCTGGAATCACATAAACGATCAATAACAGTTGATGGTTTCATAGTGACATGTCACTCGTATCCTAATGATTCATAAGGTTCAACTAGGACTTTTTCTTTACTTATTTGTTTATCGTATTCGATAATCAAAATTTCAATATAAAATTTTAGAATTTCAAAATAATTAAACTAATTAAACATAATGATTAAAAATAACTCATTATTTACATATAAGACTTACCTCGGTACAAATATGCTAATCTTTTTCGATTTAGTCTGACACCTTGCCTTTTCCTCGGTCAATGTCATTTTTGTGTCGTTCTTAATCTATAACATCAAATTTAACTCATTCAATACAACATTACTCAATTGGACACAAAAGTATCCTATGGTAAATTTTACCATTTTACCCCTAACTTTGTCAATTTTTACAATTTAGTCCCTAAGCTCGTAAAATGAAATGTATCAATTTTTCTACATTCCCAAGCCTAGCCAAACATATTTCTCTTCTATATCAGCCCACAATTTTCAATGTTTCACAACTTATGCACATATTTTGCAACTTTTGCATTTTAGTCCCTAAATGCATATTCATGAAAAATCACCTAGCAAAAGTTGTTTACTACACTTCAAGCTTTCATTTTCTACCAATAAACATCAAAATACTTCCTTGTCATATATGGGTAAATTTTTCAACATGAACCCTAGCTTAAAACAATGGTATAGAAAGCTAGGTCAAGGTACGAGGATCTTAAAAATACAAAGAACATGAAAAACGGTGCTAGGAGATACTTACAATCAAGCTTGAAAGATGAAAAACCCTAGCTATGGTGTGTCCTTTGATATTCGGCCAAGGGTGGGAGAAGATGGACACTTTTTGACCTTATTTTCCTTTTTTTATTTCATTTAATAACCAAATAACCAAAATGCCCTTAATGGCCTTCCTTGCAAATTTTTCCTACCATGGGCATTTTTGTCCTTGTTGCCATAAAATGGTCTAATTGCTAAATAAGGACCTCTAGTGTATGGTTTCATTTCAATTTCACACTAAAAACTTCTAGAACACATATTTTGAATTTCTTGCAATTTGGTCCTATCGCTCAATTGGGTACTTTATCGGTAAAATTCAATTTACTAAATTTTCACTCATGCATTCAATCACACAATAGACCTTAAAACTTAATCGAAATAATTTTTTTTCTATGTCAGATTCGTAGTCTCGAAACCTCCATTCCATTTAGGCCCTAATCCGGTCTGTTACAACTCTCCCCCTTAAGGATTTTCATCCCCAAAAATCTTACCAGTGAAAAGATGTGGGTACTGTTTCCTCATGGTCTCCTTCGATTCCCATGTAGCCTCTTCTACACCATGCTTTTGCCATAATACTTTCACTAAGGCCACTCTTTTGCTTCATAGCTGTTTCACTTCTCGAGCTAAGATCTTGATTGGATCTTTATTATAAAACATATCCGGTAGAATTTGTACTTCGGTCGGAGAGATCACATGTGACAAATCAGAACGATAACGTCGTAGTATCGATACATGGAACACACCATGAATCTTTTCTAACTCTATCGGTAAAGCCAATCGATAAGCCACTAGTCCATCTCTTTCTACAACCTCATATGGTTCGATGAAACGTGGGCTCAATTTTCCTTTTCGGCCAAATCTTAGAATTTTCTTCCAAGGAGATACTTTTAAGAACACTTTATCACCCACTTGGAAATCAATTTCCTTTCTTTTCAAATCTGCATAAGACTTTTGTCGATCTGAAGTAGCTCTCAAACAATCACGGATTACCTTTACTTTCTCTTCGATCTCTCTAATCAAATCAATCTCATGAATCCGCTTTTCACTAAGCTCCGTCCAATATAGTGGAGTACGACATTTGTGACCATACAATGCCTCATACGGTGCCATCTTGGTACTTGATTAGAAACTATTTTTGTAGGCAAAATTAACCAAAGGTAGATATTTCTCCCAACTACCTTCAAATTCAAGAACACAACAACGGAGCATATCTTCGAGAATCTGTATTACTCGCTCGGACTGACCGTCTGTCTGTGGGTGAAAGGCGGTACTAAAATTCAACTTGGTAAACAAGGCTTCTTGTAACTTTCTCCAAAACCTCGAAGTAAATCTCGGGTCTCTAACCAATATAATAGAAATTGGCACGCCGTGCAATCTTACAATCTTGGCAATATACAATTCGACTAGCTTATCAAGTGAAAAATTCGTACGTACCGGGATGAAATGAGCCGATTTCGTTAACCGATCAACAATGACCCAAACGACATCTTTCTTTTTCGAGGTCAACGGCAAACCCGCCAGAAAATCCATAGTCCTATTTCCATTCAGGAATTGTTATTGGCTATAATAGATCGGAAGGTACCTGATGTTCAGCTTTCACCTGTTGACAAACCAAGCCCTTTGATATGAACTCGGAGACGTCTCTTTTCATTCTGGGCCACCAATACGATTTCTTCAAATCACTATACGTCTTTGCACTTCCTAGATAAATAGATAGACAACCATTATGAGTTTCGTATAAAATTTCCCGAATCAACTCAGCATCTTTTGGTACATATATTCTATATCGAAACATCAAACAATCATTCTCACCAATTTGAAAATTTGTCTCATTATTCATTTGGCACTGAACTCTTTTTGCTGCAACTCGCTATCACCCTTTTGAGATTCATAAATTTGTTGATTAAACGATGGCCTAGTTTGTAACTCGGCCAAAATCGAACCATCATCGGATAAGGTCATTCTTGTATTCAAGGCTCTCAAAACAAACAAAGATTTTCTACTCAATACATCAGCTACTACATTCGCCTTTCCTGGATGGTAGTTAATCACTAACTCGTAGTCTTTCAACAACTCAAGCCATCTTCGCTGTCGCAAGTTCAAATTCTTTTGTGACATTAAGTACTTCAAGCTTTTACGGTCGGTGAAGATGCGACATTTCGCACCGTAAAGATAATGGCGCCAAATCTTCAAGGCGAAGACAATGGCGGCTAGCTCCAAATTGTGTGTCGAGTAGTTCCTCTCGTGTGGCTTCAATTGTCTTGAGGCATACGCTACCACTTTATCTTCTTGCATCAATACACATCCAAGACCATTAAAAGACACATCACTATAAATCACAAATTCTTTACCAGATTCAGGTTGCACTAGTACTGGTGCCTCGGTTAACACTGTCTTCAATTTCTCAAAACTTTGTTGACACTTCTCTATCCACTCGAACTTAACATCTTTTTGCAGCAACTTAGTCATCGGAGAAGCGATCATCGAAAATCCCTTTACAAAGCGCTGGTAGTAACCAGCCAAGCCCAAAAAACTTTTAACTTTTGATACATTTTTTGGCGGTTTCCAATCTACTATTTTCGAAATCTTACTTGGATCAATTCGATGCCATCTCTTGAGACGATGTGACCCAAAAATCCAACTTCACTGAGCCAAAACTCACTTTTAATAAATTTTACATACAATCGTTCATCTCGCAAGATTTGTAAAACCGTTCTCAAATGCTCGGTATGCTCATTATTATCATGAAATAGAACAAGATGTCATTAATGAAGACCACTACAAACTTATCCAAGTACAGCCTAAAAGTCCAATTCATTAAGTCCATGAACACCGCTGAGGCATTCGTCAAGCTGAAAGGCATTACGAGAAACCCATAGTGTCCGTACCATGTTTTGAAAGCAGCTTTCGGCATATCGGACTCTTTCACCCTTAACTAGTAATATCCAGATCTCAAGTCTATTTTGGAGAACACTGTAGCTCCCTTTAGCTGATCAAATAAATCATCGATCCTTGGCAAGGGATACTTGTTTTTTATTGTCACTTTGTTGAGTTGCCTATAGTCGATACAAAGTCTCATCGATTATCCTTTTTCTTTATGAATAACACGAGGGCACTCTAGGGAGAAAAACTAGTTCTCACAAATCCTTTGTCCATCAACTCTTGCAACTGCACTTTCAACTCCCTTAGCTCTATTGGAGCCATTCTATACGGGGCTATAGATATCGAGGCAGTCCCCGGCAACAAGTCAATGGCGAACCCTATCTCTCTAGCAGAAGGTATTCCCGACAATTCCTTAGGAAACACATCCAGGAACTCACAAACCACTGACACCGATTCCACTTTCAGTTCAGACTCTTTCGTATTTAATACATAAGCCAAATATGTAACATCCCTTACCCGTATCCGACGCCGGGATAGGGTACGAGGCGTTAACGGACTATAACACAACCAACCGTACATTATCAAGCCATAAATTTTACTCCAATTTAAAACCTTTCAACTTCCACTTTAAAGTCCCTTATATGGGTCTACGAGGCCCAACACATACATTGATAATGATTCAAGACTAAACCGTGAACTTTTGTAAACTTTTGAGACACAATTAAAATTTACCTAATTTGGAGAGTCACATGCCCGTGCGTGCAGGCCGTGTGGTCTCACACGCCCGCGTGGCTTAGGAGACGCCTATGTTCTCCACCCGTGTAACTCTCTGTTTATGATGTCATCCTACATTTAGAGGCACACGGCCAAGTCACACACCCGTGTGCTAGGCCGTGTCCTCCACACGGCCGAGACACACAGCCGTGCCTCTGCCTGTGTGGCCAACACTTAGGCTATTTTTCAAGACCTTTTTGTGCTCTCAACTCTTAACATTCATTTACATTTCATAGACACAATTCATATTATATTTAAGCAGCCAAGCATCCATAATCAAGACATACATAACTCTACATACTTATCAACACAATTCATACAATTGCCATTTCCATGCAATGCTTCACCATGTGATTATATATAACTAACATTGGCCAATTCTCAATGGCCTTATACAAAATGATTATCATATCATTATAAGTGAACATTTTTGGTCAAATTATCTATGACTCACAAATGAAATAACCAAATCCTTATACATGCCAAAATTTCAAAAATTACTAAAATCATCTATACCAAAATAATGCCATGGTAGTGTGATGCTGCTTCCGACGATCTCCAACCGCAAGCTAACTTGAAGACACTAAGAGGACAGGAAAGAAGGGGGTAAGCTTTATAGCCTAGTAAGTTGGCATACAATAATAATCAAATCGATTAACAAAATATTTCACATGATTTCAACTTTGCTCATGTTCAGCTTATGATGTCTTCTTGAGTCACCATATCTAAATTAAATATATCTAGAGCTAAAGAACTCCAAATTTAGATCCGCTAATTTTCTTTAAAACTAGACTCACATAAATTCTTACCATAAAATTTTCATAATTTTTGGTTTAGCCAATCAATACATTTTATTCATTAAATCTTCCCCTATTTTGCTGCTCGACTGCTCTGACTCCTCTTCACTAAAAATAAAATTTCTCACCATAAAGAGTGTGGATAACCTTCCTGTTAGTTTCTTTTGAAAGTAGACTCATCAAGGATTCTAAAAATATAAATTACACACTATATCCATTTTTATACAATTTTTAGTGATTTTTCAAATCTGAAATAGGGGATTTCCGAAATCATTCAGAACCTGTCTAACGAAAACTTAAATATATCATATTATAAAAGTCATTTACTCACGCCATTTATTTTAGGTGAAAATAGACTCAATGAGATTTAATTTCATATATCATACAGCATCGAATTCAATTTCTACTATTTATGGTGATTTTTTAAATTCAAGTAACTGCTACAGTTTCAAACTATTTTACTGAAAATTTTTACTCTCCCATGTATTCTTCATATTACTTCCATAAATGCACACATAACACCAAGCCAGTTCAATAATAGCCATTCAAATGGATAGCAATCACTAGTATTTACGAGTATTCATAGTAGCGCTTACACCATGTTAGCCTTACCACAATTTCAATCACATATCGAGCACATTGCTCACATTACGCCATTGCTCTCTTATACATTGGCCCAAAGATACACCTGCGCTTATATGTCACATAATCATATAAACATCATTTAGTAAATGTTCCTATTGAATTCTTTGGAACCATATCTCATTCTCGGTGGTTTCAATACATAGCTGCACCCTCACAAGAACCTGGCTCTCATGTACACATGGTGAACACTCAATATCACCCATGTGAGCTAGCCATTTAATTTCGTAGCTCTTACGTCTACATGGTGTCCAACACTCGGATCCACCCATGCGACCTAGCTACATATAACATAGCTCTCATGTCTACATGGTGTCTAGAACTCGAATCACACATGCGAGCTAGCTATTTTCAACCCGTAGCTTTCTTGTACACATGGTATACACACAATATTACGCATGTGACCTAGCTACATATGCTAGAATATCCCGTAGCTTTCTTGTACACATGGTATACACCTCGTATTACACAGGTGACCTAGCTACCATATGATATCTTGTAGCTTTCTTCTACAAATGGTGTCCTACTCTCGAAACCACTCATGTGACCTAGCTACATACCAACCGTATCATTCGGTGTCCGAAGATTCAATTGGGAATTCCACAATTCAAAATCCACCAAATCATAATTATCACCCAATCATACTTCATATTGTACATCAAAATATTATTTCACAAAAAAAAATCAAAACATCATTTACATATAACTTACAATTTCACATTGTCACCATAGTCATAGATAGCACTTTTGAACACCACATTTCAATTCGTTTTCCATGTCACCTTTGTCACCTTGTACATAGAAATATCTCTAAATCGATTCACTAAAATAGTATATTAAATAATTAATTCAATATAATTAACTTAGCACCCTATTTTAGGTTTCAAACATAACTTACAATATTATTACATTATTATTATTACACCAACTTACCTCGGACGCGAAAGTGACCAATTTTCCCGACTTGGTCCATAACCTCGTTCTTCCTCGATCTATGTCTGAATCTCATTTTGCATGATCTATAATATCATAATTAACTCATTTATTAGTCACGTTATTCAATGTGACCCAAAAATTACATTATGGCAAATTTACGTTTTTCCCTAAACTTTCACATATTTACACTTTTACCCCCTAGGCTCGTAAAATAGTTTTTATTCAATTTCCTTGTATAATGGACTTAGCCAAACCATTATCTCCCTATCCAGCCCCTAATTTCCACCAAGTCACAAAATTATGCACAAATTTATAACTTTTGCATTTAAGTCCTTTTTACGGTTTTCCTCAAAAATCACCTAGCAAAAGACATTTACCACACTTCAAGCATTCATTTTCTACCATTAGACATCAAAATACATGCATATTATTCATAGGTAAAATTTTTAAACATAAATCCTAGCTCAAAATAATGGTAGAAATAGCTAAACGGAGTTACCGGGATATCAAAAAATGCAAAGAACATTAAAAACGGGGCTAGAACAGACTTACCACCAAGCTTGGAAGCTTGAAAACCTTAATGGCTTCCATACCAATATTTGGGCAGCCCCTTGAAGAAGATGAGCAAATTTTTGTTTCATTTTCCCTTTTTAATTCTTTTAATTACTAAATGACTAAAATGCCCTTAAAGGCTTTTCTTTCAAATTTGTCTTATTCATGCCCATTTTTGTCCAAACAAAATATAATGGTCGAATTTCCATTTAAAGACCTCCACTTTAAAACCCCATTTCAATTAAGTACCTTTATGAACAAGAACTCACATTTTTCACCTTTTACAGTTTAGTCTTAAATACCAAATTGAACACACAATCAATAAAATTTCTCAACGAATTTTTCACACAAGTACCCAATCACATTATAAACCTTAAAACTTAATCGCAATAAATTTTCTACTTCAGATTCATGGTTTTCGAAACCACTGTTCTGTTTACGCCCTAATTCGAGCTGTTACAAAATATGCTTCGTACCCCTTTCTCAAACCCTTCTAAGCAGTCATAGACGAAATCAAAGCGGGCAACTCGCTGGACACATTTGTTTCAACCCGAAGGCTTTCACCATTTTCACACTTCAATTCGATAACCTTCTATCTACAATTCACTTTAGCATCATGCATTGATAGCCAATCCTTGCCCAAAATAGCATCAAACTCATCAAATGGCAATTTCATATTATTCACTAATTTCATGCAAATGTAAGAATGCGTGGACCCGGGATCAATCAGTGCAATTATATTAACATCATAAAGAGAGAATATACCAATGATCACGTCAGGGGATGGCGCCTCTTCCCGGGCACGAATGGCATAGGTTCTTGTAGGCGCTTTGGCCTCTAATCTTGCAGCTGGATTTCTAGCTATGCCTCTACTACTAGCTCCCTCTTTCACATTTCTAGTAGGTCTCCCTCTAGCGAGTACATTACTCGGTTTAGTGCTTTGAGTAGTTTCTTTTACTACTATTTCCGACAATCTTTCATGAAGTGGTCCTAAGAGCCACATTTAAAGCAAACCCTCGTGACCATCCAACACTCACCGGGATGTCTCCTACCATAGTGTTAACATTCGGGGTTACTTGGCTTCACATTGCCAACACTAGCTACTGAAATAGTCTGAGCCTTCGAACCTGTATTTTGCCTCCCATGAGTTCTGCTCGGATTTCCAGCTGAAATGGTCGAATGGTTTGGCACATTCCTCACTTTCTTTGATGACGGCTGGAAAGACTTACTCATCGATCTTTTCTTCTAGCCTCTAATTCAGCCCTCTTCTTTTCTTTGAACAATTCCTCAGCTTTGCATGCCCGATCAACTAGCACAACTAGTTCTTTTAATTCTAAAATCCCCACATACAACTAGTTTTCTTCATTTAGGTCGTCTTCAAACCTTTTACACATGATTTCCTCTATAGAAACACATTCCCTAGCATACCTGCTAAGTCGAGCGAATTCTCGCTCTTGCTCGGACATAGTCATGCAGCCTTGCTTCAACTCTGAAAACTCCTTCTGCTTCTGATCAATGAAGCGCTGACTTATATACTTCTTTCGAAACTCCACGTGGAAGAAGTCCCAAGTAACTTTTTAGGTAGGCACTACTGAGATTAACGTTTTCCACCACTGATATGCTGAGTCTCTCAGAAGTGATATGGAACACTTTAGACACTCCTCGGGTGTGTAGGAGAGTTCATCAAATACTCAAATAGTGTTCTCTAACCAAAATTCTGCCCTCTCAGGGTCATCATCAACACTAGCTCTAAATTCTTCAGCCCCATACTTACGAATCTTATCAATAGGGGGCTTACTCAGTCTTGTCATTTTCTTACCTTGTGGGGCTGCTGGGATCAGTTGAGGAATGGGAAAAGGTAGGGGAGGTTAGGCATTCGGATTCACCTGAATGAAATCTATATACCATTCGCTCATTCTACGAAGAAAGCCTTCCCAAGCCTCTTCTCCTTGACTAGATTCTATATTCCTACTTTTGGGTTGCATGGTCCCTTGAGCGGGAGTCCGTGCGTTACTTTCTGCATCGTCAGCCATTGCCAGGTTGGGATCCATTTACTATATGAAAACACAATTCAAGGATTAGAAACCATTACACTATCAATATTCATAATTATAACATGTATAGCTAGATTCTCACACTTGCTATGGTAATTAGAAGAGTGACTAAACCATAGCTCTAATACCACTAAATGTAACACCCCTTACCTACATTCGATGTCGGGACCAGGTACGAGGCACTACCAGACTTACGAACTCACGACCACTTAATCCCGATTCACAAATTCCACTAAGATTTAAAAATTTTTCAATCTTATTCAAAACACTCTTATTAAGGGCTTATAAGGCCCAAGAGACTCATTGGGTACAATCCAAAACCAAATCAAAACTTTTCAATCACTTAGAAAAAATTCTACTTAAAACAGGGCACACGCCTATGTGGGACAGGGACACGCCCATGTTGGCAGGCCATGTGGTCGCACATGCCCATGTGTTTAGCCCGTTCGAAACTAATTTTCATTTTAAACCTACAAGGGTTTTAGACGGTTGATCACACACCCGTGTCTTTGGCCCGTGTTCTTCACACGGCCTCAACATGCCCGTGTCCTTCACACAGCCTCAACACACTCGTGTCCTCACCTCGATGAAAAACTGGGGTATTTTGTTTATGACATCATCGTAAAATCTTCGTTACACGACCAAGCCACACGCCCGTGGCTAGACCGTGTCTATCACATGGTCGGGACACACGACCGTGTCTCTAACCCGTGTGTTTACTACAAAACATTTAATTCCTATAATTTCAGGTACAAGGGACACACGGCCTAACAACATGCCTGTGGGCTGGCCGTGTGTCACACACGACCGAGACACACGCCTATGTGTCAACCCGTGTGGACAATTATAGGCTATTTTCCAAGCTAATTGCCACCATGAAACACAAACCAATTTTTCCAATACACAATATAACACGAAAACACATCCAAACAGCCACATTTCGGCATCCATAGACTTCATTTTACCAACCACACATAAGCATACACATCCATGGACGTTATACACCTACAATGTAATTTATAGCATAAGAGATTACAACACTTTAATATAACATAACTTAACCATTATGGCTTACCTCAAATGGCCAAAGTAAGAAAATAACTCTACTAACAAATGGACCCAAAAGAACCTTGTCATATAACTAAAATCAATGGACCACTTATACATGCCATAATTTTCAAGGTTCAAAATCAAAATACCAAAACAGTTTTTGATAGTGTTGATGGAATCCATCGATCACCAAACCTCAGACTAGCTTGACGGACTATAAGGGAAGGGAAAGACGAAGGGGTAAGCTATAAAGCTTAGTAAGTCTATAAGTAAAAGAAATGAGCATTTAAACTAAATAGACATAGATAATGGAAAATAAGATTTCCAATCATACAATTAAGCTTGGGAGTTATCACTTGCACATGTGATCTTACCATATGATTCAACACATACATTAAACACTTAGCACACATAATAGTTTTCATATAACCTACATATACACAATCTTAAACATACGGTTAAATCTTTTCGCATGCATTCACATTGTGTCATATTAATTTTGATAGCCCGATGAACCACATGGAATACTAAAGGATACACGAAAATAAGGCACAGATGCCACACACATAATGTAGCTGAAGCTACCACTAATATGTAGCCAAAGCTACCACTTATCACATAAGGCTCAATAATGAGCTATTATCAGGTCTGCTCACACAAGCTAACGGTGTAGTCGATTCTACTCAGTGCTACTCACACAAGCTGACAGGTATCCGCAACAAATGCAGGATTACCTAGCCACTGGTAGTCAAACTAGACCAGCACCCGGAATCACATAAACAATCAATAACAGTCGATGGTTTCTTAGTGACATGTCACTTGTATCCTAATGATTCCTAAGGTTCAACCGGGACTTTTTCTTTACTTATCGATTTATCATATTCCATAATCAAAATTTCAATATAAAATTTTAGAATTTCAAAATAATTAAACTAATTAAACATAATGATTAAAAATAACTCATTATTTACATATAGGACTTATCTCGGTACAAATATGCTAATCTTTTTTTATTTAGTCTGACACCTTGCCTTTTCCTCGGTCAAGGTCATTTTCGTGTCATTCTTGATCTATAACATCAAATTTAACTCATTCAATACACACATTACTCAATTGGACACAAAATTATCCTATGGTGAATTTTACCATTTTACCCTTAACTTTGTCAATTTTTACTATTTAGTTCATAGGCTCGTAAAATGAAATGTATCAATTTTTCTACATTCCCAAGCCTAGCTGAACATATTTCTCTTCTATAGCAGCCCTCAATTTTCAATGTTTCACAACTTATGCACATATTTTACAACTTTTGTATTTTAGTCCCTAAATGCATTTTCATAAAAAAATCACCTAGCAAAAGTTGTTTACTACACTTCAAGCTTTCATTTTCTATCAATAAACATTAAAATGCTTCCTTGTCACATATAGATAAATTTTTAAACATGAACCCTAACTTAAAATAGTGGTATAGAAAGCTAGGTCAAGGTACGAGGATATCAAAAATACGATGAACATAAAAAATGGGGCTAGGAGATACTTACAATCAAGCTTGAAAGATGAAAAACCCTAGCTATGGTGTGTGTAACACCCCGAACCTGGTCCAGATGTTATGGCCGTATTTAGTGGTGCCACATTGAAGTGTCTCGAAATCGCGTTTCTCTATAACTAGATTTGTTGTAAAAACCCCTTTGTTCTTTAAGTTCTAAAGAAATTATCATTCCATCTATCTTTGATTAATTAGATCATGAAAATAATTTACTTTGGAAAACATAATGGTTACGGAAGCTTTGTTTGAATTCTCATTTCTTGTGAAAACATGGTTTTTGAAAAACAGATATCTTTATGTAAAACGCACCCTAAAGCTAACAGAATTTAAATGAAACAAATAATCCCAACATGTAAGAAAAATTAAATAGCAGCCTTATTACAAACCCAAAATAAAAACCATAATTTAAAGTAAATGTAAACCGAAAACAATATAAAAGCAAAGTGTGGCCACCTTCAAGTCTGCGTAGCACCGTATTGCCTATGCCTCGGTATTACCTGTACGGTAAAATAAAAGGGTGAGTATATGAATACTCAATGTGTATTCCCAGCAATAACAATATAACAGAATCAGTCTGGGTAGAGCCCATTACAGTAACATATCACATTTAGTGGGCCTAAGCCCATAGCAATAACAGTATAACATGCAATCAGAATCCTACCCAACCATCCGCTACACTCTATCTCCGTCCAACTCATCACTCCATGGGGGGATATAATCAACCCACCCAAACCTACACTCCACAGAGTAGTACCGATGCAGCACTATCGATAAACTGTAGTAGTGCTGCTAGAATATTAGGCTAGAAGCCACAGAATAATGCAACGAAGCTGTCAGAATAGTACACTTCCACCATATACATATATCCCATCCCCTATGCAATGCAACATATTAAATGACATGCTATCATGATACAGATAACTCATACAAGCATTTCATAATATATAAATTTAATCAGAAAACATGTAGAGTCAAAACAGTCGATTTACCCATGAAGGGTATTTTGGTCATTTTGCCCCTTAGGGGTATTTTCGTCATTTGTCAATGTGGTCTTTCATATGTGAAGGACTTTTAGTAGGCCCATGGTCGTCTAGCGACACATGCAACCAAACAGTCCAGAGATTCGAAAACGGTTTACAACCCATCTGACGGGCCCACGGGCCCATTCGGCCCATTCGGCCCGTTTCGGCCCAACTCATGAAATTGCTCATTAATGCTATTTTTCGGTATAGGGCCATAATCCGTGGCCTCAATCCTACACATGAACGTTCGCACGCCTATGTGGCCAACACTTGATTCGTCGGCTTTTCAGCACTTGCCACTTTGGCATTTCGCCTTTGTATACAAAAAGTGTGGTAACACACCTGATGCGTCGTCGATACCGAACCCCCTTCCAAGAGTAAGAACCTATAATCAACCACAACTCTAATTAATTTAAAAAAATTATTAATAACTATCAATAAGATGTTGCAACTTTTAATGCCCTACAAAAACTTACCCCCTAACCAATAACCGAATCCCTCTTGATTCAAAAGTAAGTAGTTTTCCCCCAAAGTTCTACCTTCACAAGAGTCATTATACAAATTCATGAACACCTAAAAACACTTAACCAATGTCACTCAAATCCAAATGCTTACCACGAGAGTAGGTGTTCCCTTGAATGAGGTATCTAATCGGCCCTCACCTCTCTTAATAGGAACGCACCCCTAGCATATTCAGTCAATCACAGAATTATGAGCCAATTGAAAAAATGGAATGCAAATGAGAAAAACAAGTATCCCTAATATCCAACTAAGGAAATCGGCATTTGAATCCAAGATAACTTACCAATCACCACCAGGGAACAAAACTAAATGTCACCCCCAAAGCGAGAAGATCCACAAGAACTTTGACTACTTCGGAAATACTAAAAAGGTCACAACACAACTATACCAATTAACCAAAGAATTCGGCAATAACAAGTCAAGATAATTATGCCAAAATAAGAATAACCAAAAGATTGTGGAGGAGGAAATAAATTGATCAAAAGAGATGAAAGGAAGACTATGATAGGAGGTTCAGTAGAAATGAAGAGAAATATGGTGAGAAAGAAGTAGGGAGAGTCGATGGTGACCAAGACCAGTGGTGCTTTTGGCTTTGCAAAGTAAAAAAGAAGAGAGTGTGTAAGCAAGATAGTGTCGGTCAATGTTAAAAGATAAAAAAGGAAATCAAACTTCTATCCCACAATATGCTAAAAAAATCCCAAGCCTAAGCACCTAAACTAGGCAACAAAATCTCCTTTGACCGAAGGGACCAATAAGTCCCACATTCGGCTGATTCTTTCCTCAAATACGCCTTTAATAGCTGCATAAAATCAACCTTCATCAGTCCAAAATTCAAATAAAATAAAACACTCCCACCACTTGACTTTTTCTCCACTGACAGCAGTCTCCATTCACAATGCCACCGCTTGATTTCAGCCACAAAATCACCTTGCCTGAGCAGCAAAAAAAATAGCATCCAAAAGCGTCCAGGTTGCTCGAACCTGCAACCTCCAATACATGCCCCTTACACACACACGCTTTGCCACTGAACCAATATGACTTTCATGTCAATAACCCCACACAACAATTTATAAACCTTCAGTCTAGTATGCCGTGCTGCCTAAGAAAAATAACGTTTTTCCCCTTATGCAGTCTTGAACCCCCAACCCAAGTACACTCAACTCACCTCCTTGCCAACTTACCAGCCCCCTTTTCATGACATGCTGCAGCCGATTTAATACAAAATGCCTACTAACACGTGCCTATATCTTCTTAAGCCAAAACAATAAAATTTTTCCAAGACCCAAGGTCACTCATAGTACCCTTTAAATACTCCAACCCACTCTTAAATCACTTAATTAACACCCTCAAACATAAAAACAAAACAAGACAACAAAATTACAAAATCCAAAAATTTAGGGTGTTACAGTGTGTCCTTTGATATTCGGCCAAGAGTAGGAGAAGATGGACACTTTTTGACCTTATTTTCCCTTTTTATTTCATTTAATAACCAAATAACCAAAATGCCCTAAATGGCATTCCTTGCAAAATTTTCCTTCCATGGGCATTTTTGTCCATGTTGCCATAAAATGGTCTAATTGCTAAATAAAGACCTCTAGTTTATGGTTTCATTTCAATTTCACACTAAAAACTTCTAGAACACATATTTTTAATTTCTTCCAATTTAGTCCTATTGCTCAATTGGGTACTTTATAGGTAAAATTCATTTACTAAATTTTCACTCATGCATTCAATCACACCATAGACCTTAAAACTTAATCGAAATAATTTTTTTCTATGTCGAATTCATGGTCTCGAAACCACTGTTCCATTTAGGCCCTAGTTCGGGCTGTTACATATTATCCACCACCCAGCTGCATAATATTATTTACATTTCAAAATAACTTCAAAATGTACAATATAATTAAATAATATCAATTAAATTAAATAATTTAATTAATTATTTATCCGGATTGATTTGCTTCCAAGCTCTTTGTGCTTGTGTAGTACCGAATGTCTCATGTTTATCTCTAAATAGTAACAAGTGCATAAATAAAAGATAGATTAAAAATAAAAAAAAATCCATTTCAAATGATGTAACTAAGTTACAAATAATAGTACTTGAATCTAACCTAATTAACCATTCTGAATTGAGTATCAAGAGAAGGTTCTAATCTTTCAATTATTGATCTTATACCTTCTAATGTTTCTATTAGTACATTCTTAGAATGCTCCACCCCAAATTGAAATTGAGGATTGAGAAAATAACCTAAGCACAATTTATAAGAATACCATCAAATAATAATCTAAAGACTAAAATAATAAAATATAAAAAATGGTTCTGAATTATATGAAACATTTTTAACTTACTAATTGAATGTAAGTTAGAGTGCATAAAATTTCATCTATTGTCAATAATCTTTTCATACTCGGTGAAATATCGACAATCTTTGTAACACCCCTAACCCGTATCCGACGCTGGACTAGGGCTAAAGGTATTACCAGACAAATCGGAGCTTTTACAGACAATTCTTTATCATTAACATCAGATCAATATTGAACATCATCAATAAGTCCCTTATGAAGGTCTTCGAGACCTTAAACATGCATTAGAAAAAATCTGGACTAAACCGAACACTTAGAAAATTTTTTGAAACTTAAACATTTTTCAAAGCTGTTGAGGTCACACGCCCGTGTGGTCAGGTTGTGTGCCTCGCACGGCCACCAGACATGCCCATGTGTCTAGGCCATGACAAAATAGGGCATACATACTGACTTGTTCACACGACTACGTGACACGCCCTTGTGTCTAGGCCGTGTCATTCTTGTAAGGTATACTAACTTAATTCAAAGGGAACCCAAGTGGACACACGACCGTGTACTATGACCGTGTGTTGCACACGGTTGAGACATACACCCGTGTCTCCGACCGCATGGACAAAAATATGTAACATCCCATTTTTGACCCTAGTCGGGAAGTGGTTTCGGGACCGCTAAACCGAGTCATGGAAAAATTAAAAAAATAAAAAAATAAAAAATTTTTTTGATAAAATATTTCGTGTTAAAATATGAGCTCATGCATGTGTGAATGTTTAATGCTTTGAAATTTTGCCAATTGAATGTGTTTTGATATGAGAAGGACTTATGTGGAAGATTAGATAAATGTGTGTGTTAATTTATGAGAGTGATGTTAGAAGGTTGCAAATTGAATGGATTTGCATGTCAAATATCCATTTTCCATCATAGTGGCCGGCCATGCAAATGGTTTCATTGGTTGCCTTATTTTTTTAATTTGTTAAATTAGGTAAGTGGAAAATGTTATCATATTAAAAAGGAAATAAAATAATGAATTAGTAAAGGAGAGAGAATTTTTGGTTGTTTTTTGGTTCATCTTTGCCGAAACTAAAGAAAACAAATGGGAGAAGAAGCTCTTTGATATTCAGTCTATAGAAGGGCTAAAATTCAAGGTAAATTTTTGTTAATTTGATATTAAATTTGATGTTTTGAGTTCCTAGCTTGATGCTACCTTAAACCTATGGATTTATTCTCTTGATTTGGTTGTGTGGTATGTTCAGTGTTGGATAGGAAATGTCAAATTTTAATAGTTAAAATAGAATTTGATTAAGGAATGTTTAATAAGCTTAGAAGATGAAGTTGTGAGTGGTTATGAGCTTATAGTCTTATTAGTGAAAATTTTTCTAAATAAGACTTAATTGCTTAGGAAGGCAATTGGCCATGGGAATTGAGCATGGGAGAATCGGGTGTGAGATGTTCTTATTGTTTCATGAAGTTGAAAATGTAGTTGGAAATTTGGTAATTGTGTTAAAAATGAACATTAAACCTTTATGCTTTATGGTCACGCAAGTTAGGTGTAAAACCAATAGCATATTAATACTTGGCAAGGAATTTGTTGTTAAACGAATTATGAACCTTTTGTTTTTAAATTTGAAAATGTATGATTTTAAGGATGAATGGCATTCGGCAATAGTGGTTAAAGTGTTAAACCTAACATTAGTGAATTGAAGTAAAATTCGATTCTTTATAGGATTAAAGAACCTATGACCGAATGTGATGAATTTGTCAAGAAATAAGTTTAGCTAAATGAGATTTAGTTGATGATGTGTGTATGGGATAATCGAATGCTAATGCGATTAACACTCTAATGGCCAAGTGTGTTAAACCTTGAAGCATGATTTAGTTTAACTAAGGGAGATTTGGATCATGCTATTTTGTTTCTTATGAGCTTGAATTTTTTTTTATGCAAGAACTCATTGAATTAAATGGTAATGCCGAATGTGAATTTGGTGAAATTGTAATCTGGTGTATTCGACCATTTTGGTATTGTAACAATGATGAGATGTTAATTCTTGTGGAAGAACATATGTGCGTCTAGGTATTAGAAATTTCATGATTTTTTTTAATTGAATTCATGAAGATGCTGTATGGATGAAATTCTAAGAAAAACTATATTCGGTTTAAGGATTATTATTTAGGCTAATATCATTGTTCAAAGTACCGAAAATGATAGTTGTGAGAAAGGACTTTTAGTCATATATATGTGAGTACCGAATGGTTTAATTTAAGACCATGCATATTTGGTAAAATAAATGATTTAGTTGAGAGTTATGGTGAATACATATACATGTTTATATATTTGACTGAATATGTGTGGGTGGCTTAGAGAGGATAGTTGCATTCTTTGTTTTGATCTAGTGAAGGGTATGAAAATTTATATATTCGAATTGTTTGATTAAGCTCAAGTGCTTAGAGGTGAAGCATCGGATAAGGGAAAGGCTAAAGTCACGGAATAATTAACCTGAGATTTGTTCAGAAAGATACGAGGTAAGTTCTTAAGTATTTGAGTTTGATTCCTTTGTAAGTTTTAAGTTTTTAAATGGAATGAATATGAATTATATATATATGTTAAGATCAATGACTTTTCTAAATGATGGCATATATAATGTTATGTTATAATATGTGAATAAGAACTTTAAAGAGTAAATTTGTATAAACCTGCTTGGTACAATAGCAGTAGCGTGTTTTGGAAAAATCACCATAAATTGTTGGAGTTGAATTAGAGGCTGAATAAATTATGTAATTAAAGCTTAATGAGTCTAGTTTCTTGTAAATGAAACCTTGTAAGTAAAGGAATTTCCGATAAAGAGATATTTAAAGTAGTGTGAGATAGTGTCAGAATGACTATGAAATCCCCTATTCTATTTTTATAAAATCATTATAAATTGTAAAAAAATTGTTATAAGACATAATTTATATTCTTAGACTCCTCAATGAGTCTAGTTTCAAATGCATTAAACAAGAACATATTTTGAATTTTGTACAATGGGGAATTTGATTCGTAGTGAAGAGTGGTCAGTATAGTCAAACAGTGAAATAGGGGAAACTTTAAGAAAAATATGGTATTGATTGGATAAACTAAAAATTCTGAAAATTTTATGAATAAAAGATATATGAATCTATCTTCAGGAAAAATTAACGACGCTTCATTTGGAGTTTCGTAGCTCCAGTTACGAATAATTTAATGACTGTTGCTCAGGAAAACAGCTTGTAGTGAGTTTGTGATTAAGTAGTAAACATTGATAAAACTGTTTGAGTTGCTTATAAACCATTGATTAAATATTGTAATCAAAGTACCGAATCCGTATTAAAGTGAGGCTATAAGCCGTAAATGACTAGTATACCTGGTCAATTTTGTTATGATGAAATTGATGTACAAGATATGTATGTGTGGTGAGGCCGAAATGGCTAATATCAAATGTGTGTAAGTTATCTGAATGGCCTTTATGAAATGTGTGCTATCTTTATTGTATAGTGAGGCCGAATGGTTATTTAGAAGTGTAATATGTCTGAGTGGTTATTTAAATAAAAGTAAAATATGTGATGTATTAGCAAGTGATGATAAAAATATCATCTTATATATGTGCTTGCATATGTGGTAAAGCCAAATGGCTAATGTGAAATATGTATGAGATGTGTATATTGTGGCCGAATGACTAAATTGTTTGATAAGGATGAGACTAAAATATGTATTAAGACCGAATGTGTAAGTGTATGTATATGTGATAAGGCCGTATGGCAAATATGATGAATGCGCATGAGTATGTGTGATAAGGCCGAAGGGCCAATGTGAGATAAGCGTAAGTGTGTATATGTAATAAGGCCGAATGGCCAATTTGAGATATATGTAAGATGTGTATCGTTATATGCATAAAAAGTGTGAACGAAAAACTTATGAGATATGGGGCACGGCCGAATGACTATTAAAAAGATGAAAGTAAATCAGGTGAATTATGAGATAGTCTGAATGGAAGCATTATTTTGTTAATATGTTGTGATATGTAAATACTACTAGCGTATATCATAAAGTGTGATAAACCTTCTGAATGGGCCATGGTACGAAATCATTCGGGACATTGACTTAGAAAGCTTCAAAACTGGTGATTCTAGTCGGGTTTTATACCTAGCTGGCCAAGTGCATTTGATTACAAGATCCCACAATAGGATGTCAAATGAAGCTCGTAGTATACATTAAATGACTCAGGTATGTGATACTTATCTTTTGACGTAAGAATGACTCGGATTGGATTTGATTATGTTCAATTGTGAAACTATGTATTTGAAGGTATAAGATTGATGCATATGTGTCTTCAGTCATCGAAACTTAATGATGATGGAATACCTTAAGTTGGCCAGGTATGTATTCTACTCTCATAATTAAATATGCTCTGGATTGAGTCACAAGTATGAAATAAACTATATAAATCAATGGAAATGAGTACTAAGACTACTATGCGCTGAGCCATGTTCGATTGATGTGAAAAGTCATACAAAGTTACTAATTTACCTTGTTGTTTGAGTTTAAAATTAAGTGACTTATATATATATTGTGCATTGTGTGCTTATGTATATTTTTAGTCATTTATGAAAATATCACGGTAGTGGATATAGCCCCGTGAAATTTGATTTGTGGTTGAGTACCTTTACAATTGGCCACTGTGGTAATTAATTATTGAAGTGGTTATGTGATATCAATTTCTATGTAAATGAGACGATGAGTAAAGTATGTGTAGTTGTGATTAGATTCATTCAGCAAACGATTTTTCATTTACCAATTTGAATAGGAAATTATGTCTTTAAATTCAGTAAAGTTAATTGTATTACTTAAAGACTTACTGAGCTTATGAAAGCTTACTTCGTTGTTTCGTGTCTTTGTTTTATAGATTGTGGATTCTGACTACCAGCTCAGGGACTTTCAGCTCTTCGTCACAGTATCTACTATTGTGGTAACCCAGAAATTTGGATTTAGCTTATGGCATGTATAGGATAGACTACAGTAAAATGATGTTTTGACTATTATATATAAGCCATGCGAAAATGGCATCTTTTGAATGTTTACTTATAGAAGTTTAAATTTTATCCCTGGCTGTGTTTAGTACTTATCTAAATGAATGTTCTTTATTTCAAGAAAAAGTTCAAATTTTTACTGTTCTGATATGAGTTTCAAGTCCGGTAATGCCCCTTTACCTATTCCAGCGACGGTTATGGGATAGGGGTGTTACAAAATAGGCCATTCGAAAAGGTAATTTTGCCACCCATTTTGGGTCATTCCTACAGGCCAAAAACTAAAACATATATACCAATATTTCTCAGCCAAAACACAACCAAAATACCCACATTTCATGGCATAAAGATCTCATTCTAAGCCATGTTTAAAGACCTGCTAATTCAAACCAAATTACAAGCCATATTTTATGCATACCATATGTTTCGTAGCACAATCATACAACATTCCATTTCATAACAAAACTTACCATATTCACACCCAAATATATACCAAAATGACCATATTTCTATTGGCTTTATAAACACCATAAAAACATACCAAAATTAAACATGAACAATCCTTAGTTAGCCATATCACATGACATAACTTTTATATACAAGCCATAATTCAACATCTATACATTCAAAATGTACCAAAAGAAGTCTAGATAGTGTGGTGATGTTCCTCGATGATCCCTGAACTTCTAGTAGCTTTGATATCTATAAAACAAAGCAAACCCACACAAAGTAAACTACAAAGAGCTTAGTAAGCCATGTACAAATAAATCAATCAAATAACACACGTACATATCTCCATTTATATCAATTAGCTTATGAAAAAAATACCATTATGAGTCTACATTCCTCATATAGCTCACATGAATCACAAATCTCAATTGCATTTAACACAATTATACTCATGTCACATATAAGCATATCATAGGTTCATAAGTGAACACATACTACCTTCCAATATCAACATAGCACATTTTTCATACGTACCAGAATCGAATGCACATTCGTATACTCATTCATTTTCTCAGAATGCCTGTTGAACCATTCAAAATCAATAAGGACACGCGGAATACTTAGAAAGATCATACAATGCCAGTCCTAGACGTGGTCTTACATGTAATCAAATATTGATGCCACTGTTTCAGACAGGGTCTTACACAAAAATAAACACAATGCCGGTGTCCCAGACATGGTCTTACACGTAAATCTCAGATCGATGCCAACGTCCCAGACGTGGTCTTACATGTAAATAGATATCGGATCCTATGTCATGACATATGTATCCTGACTATTCCTAAGGTTCAAATGGGATTTTCAGACTTTGCCACATATTCGAAACATTCTCAGATTTCACATATGCATCTCTCAAAATTATTCATCACAACTCAAGTACATGTATAAGCATGAATAAATCAATTTAAACACATTTATTTGCATATAGACTTACCTCGTACGGATTCAGACGGTAACAATCAGCTATTCAATGACTTTTGACTTTCCCCGTTCCAATTCCGTTTTCTTTGTTTTTTGATCTAAATAAATTCAAATTTAGCTCTTTTATTCACCAAATCATTCAATTTAATCCAAAAACATATAATTAAGGCATTTTACACTTAGGCCCCTACAATTTCACATTTTGACATTTTAATCATTATTTCATAAAATCACAAAATTCACAAATTTCTTTTTATACAAGCATAGCCGAATTTTTATGGCTTTCATCTAAGCCCATATAACACTTTTATTTCACAATTTAGCCCAAATTGACTAAATTCGTCAAAATTTCAAGGTAATACATATTAATCTCTCATCAAACTTCCATAATTCATCAATTAACATAAAAAAGCTCAATTTATCAACAATGGCACATTCAATAATCTTCATCAAAAATAGAAATTTAAGCATGGGCTTTGTAGTTTACTAAGCAGCTATCACAGGAACGTAAAAATTATCAAAAATCGAAATAATTTCATACCTTAATTTTCCAAAGTAAGTGCTGAACCCTAAGAACTCTTGCTTCTTTTCCTTTTCTATGTATTTTCAGCAAAAATGAAACATAATCTAGCTTAATTAATGTTTTGTTATATTTTATGAACATTAATAAGCCTTTTTACTAAAATTTCCTTTTTATTTTCATTAAAATTCCACTAACTTATGACTAATTTTGTCCATGCATTATTCAAATGGTCCATTAACATAATAAGGACCTTAAACTTAATAAGCCACGTCAATTCAACCCTTAATTAAAAAGAAAGCCACTTTTACACTTTCTGCGTTTTAGTCTTTTCTCATAATTCGACACACAAATAATCAAATTAATTCACGAAACTTTCACACATGCTATTTCACATAGAATAAGCATAAAAAATAATATTAAATTATTTTTTGGACTCAGATATGTGGTCCTAAAACCACTGTTTCGACTGGGGTCTAAACTGGGCTGTTACAACTCTCCCCCTTAGGGATTCTCATCCCTGAAAATCTTACCGTTAAATAGATTCAGATTGTTGTTTCATTGCATCTTCAGGCTCCCAAGTAGCCTCTTCTAAACCGTGACGATGCCATAATACCTTTACTAACGAAATTTTCTTATTTCGCAATTCTTTCACTTCACGAGCTAAGATACAGATCGATTTTTCTTCATAAGTCATATCGGGCTATATTTCTATTTCAGATGGACTAATCACATGAGATAGATGAGATTTGTATTGTCGAAGCATTGATACGTGAAATACATTGCGAATCTTTTCAAGCTTAGATGGCAAAAGTACGTTATAAGTAATTGGCCCAACTCTCTCAATGATTTCATACGGTCCGATGAACCTCGGACTCAATTTGCCTTTTTTACCGAATCGAAGCACTCTCTTCCATGGAGAAACTTTTAAAAACACTTTGTTGCCAATCTCAAATTCGATATCTTTACGTTTCAACTCCGCATATGATTTACGTCGATCAGAAGCTGCTTTCAAACTATCACGGATTACTTTCACTTTCTGTTCTGTTTCTTTTATCAAATCAACCCCGAATATCTTATTTTCACTAAGCTCAGACCAGTATAACGGAGTACGACATTTTCTACCATACAAAGCTTCATACGGTGCCATCTTAATGCTCGATTGAAAACTATTATTATACGCAAATTCAATCAAAGGCGAGTAATGTTCCCACATACCTTCAAACTCAAGAATGCAACATTTCAACATATCCTCAAGTACCTCAATGATTTGCTATGGGTGAAAAGCAGTATTGAAATGTCAATTTCTTCCAAAATCATGAAGTGAATTTCTAATCTCGATCTGACATGATAGACAATTGCCGCCCGTGCAATCTCACAATATCAGAAATATAAATCTCTGCCAATTTTTCAAGTGAGTAATCGGATCATACTAGAATGAAACGAGTTGATTTTGTCAATCTGTCAACTACAACCCAGATCGAATCTTTCTTTAGCGGAGATAAGGGTAAACCAAAAACAAAATCCCTTGTCACTCGATCCTATTTCCACTTGGGTATCATAATCGGTTGTAATAAACCGGAGGGCACCTGATGTTCTGCCTTGACTTGTTGACATACTAAACATTTCAAAACAAAGTCAGAGATGTCTCTTTTCATTCCTGGCCACCAGTATAACTGTTTCAAATCGTTATACATTTTTGTACTGCCCGAATGTATAGAGAATTTACTACTGTGAGCTGCACCGAAAATCATCTGAATTAACTCTAGATTTCTCAGAATATAGATCTGGTCTTGAATTCTCAAACAGTCATTAACATCAACCTGGAATTCAAAATCGGAATTGGAGTTACACTAAGCTCACTTGGCTAACAATTCATTATCCATTTCTTGAGCATCAACAATTTGTTGTAAAAATAAAGGTCTCACCTTCAATTCAGCTAATACTGAATCCTCACCATACAGATCTGAACTAACATTCGTAACATGCAATGCAGATAATGATTTTCGACTCAAGGCATAAGCTACAACATTTGCTTTACCTGGATGATAATCAATGATATGCCCATAGTCTTTCAGCAGTTCCAAACATCTTCACTGTCACAGATTTAAATCTTTTTGAGTTATTAGATATTTCAGGCTTTTATGATCAAAAAATATGTGGCATTTCTCATCGAACAAATAGTGACACAAGATCTTCAAAGCAAAAACAATAGCAGTTAACTCAAGGTCGTGCGTCAGATAATTCTTCTCATGTGGCTTTAACTGTCTAGAGGCATATGCTATAACCTTGCCTTCTTGCATTAAAACCGTTTAATGAAGCATCACTGTCTATCACATATTCTTTATCCAATTTAGGCTGTACAAGTACTGGAGCTTCAATTAACATAGCTTTCAACTGATCAAAACTGTCTTGACATTTATCAGACCATTCAAACTTCACATCTTTTTGTAATAGTCTCATTAACGGAGTTTCAATCATAGAGAAACCTTTCACAAATCAACAATAATACCTGACAAGTCTCGAAAAACTCTGAACCTCAAAAACATTTCTCGGAGGCTTCCAACCTAGAATAGTTGAAATTTTACTCGGATCTACCTAAATACCGGATGCTGACACAATATGACCCAGAAAGCTAACTTCGCGTAACCAAAATTAACATTTACTGAGTTTTGCATACAGTTGCTTATCATGCAGACTCTGAAGCACAATTTTTAAATGTTCGGTATGCTCACTTTCATTCCGTGAATAAATCAAAATGTCATCAATGAATACAACAAATTGATCTAAATACGGTTTGAAAATTCTGTTCATCAGATCCATAAACGTAGCAGGAGCATTTGTTAGTCCGAAAGGCATAACTAAAAATTCATAGTGTCCGTACCTTGTTCGGAAAGCTATTTTCAGACTATCTACATCTTTTACTCTCAACTGATAATAAACCGATCTTAGATCTATTTTTGAAAACACTGTTGCACCTTTCAACTGATCAAACAAATTGTCAATTCTGGGTAGAAGATACTTATTCGTTATAGTCACCTTGTTCAACTGACGGTAATCAATACACATTCTCATCGTGTCGTCTTTCTTTTTCACAAATAGAACCGGAGCACCCCAAGGTGAGAAACTTGGTCTCGCGAATCCTCTATCTGTCATCTCTTGCAACTGAGACTTTATTTCTTTCAATTCGATCGGAGCCATTCTATACGGATCTATCAAAATTGGAGTAGTTCTCGGCACTAATTCAATGCCAAATTCAACTTCTTTGATCGAAGGTAATCCTAGAAGTTCTTCAGGAAACACATCAAGAAATTCACAGACAACCGGCACTTCCAACTCTCTTTTCAGACACTTTCAAATCAATCACGTATGCAAAATAAGCTTCACAACCCTTTTTCATATATCTCAAAGCTTTCATTGTAGATACTACAGATGGCAACCCATTCAAATCACTGGATTCAATTCAAATTATCTCATTATTCTCGCATCTCAAATCAATAGTTTTCCGTTTGTAACTCACAACAGCATCATGCAAAGTTAACCAATCCATTCGCAGAATTATATCAAATTCATCAATAGGTAAAAGCATCAGATTAGCTGGAAAACATACATTTCGAAACATCAACAGGCAGTTCTTCCAGACTCTGTCAACTAAGACACTTTTGCCTTATGGGTTTGATACTCTAATTACGAATTCAATAGACTCTACAGGAAAAGTCTTACTGTGCACTAAATTCATGCATATATACGAATGAGTAGACCCTGGATCTATTAATGCAACCACAGAAGTATCGTATAGAGTAAAAGTACCCTTTATCATACCTAGAGATGAAGCTTCCTCCTGAGCTTAGATAGCATAGGCCCTGGCTGGTGCTCTGGCCTCAGATCGAATAGTAGTATCTTTCGTAGTAGAATTCAACATTCTCTATTACAAACATTTGAGGCATTCATAGATTTCCAAAAATTGATTCTTTTATTGCAATAAATAAATAAATTAATTATGTGCATTTGATTCAAATTGTTGGTCTAACAATCACATATTAGAGTTGCACCCAATTTTTTCCAATGAGTCTTTAGTCCATTTACCCAATCACGAACTCATTGATACTCTAACTCCAAATACACATATGAAACCTCATAAGGTGTTGGGAGTTTTACACCTTGTCCAAGTTCTATTGACACTTGAATTAAGTTATAAAATCATGGAGAACTTGCTAATTGAAAAGGAAGTCGTTCATATATCAAGAATTTAGATACCACTTCACCTATCTTCTTTCGTAAAGTCTTTAAAAAGGAGCCATTGATCTTTGGTTGCTTTGGGCTTTTGCTTTTAGTCAATTCAGGTATCTCCCCCTTAAGGTAAACTCAGACTCACTTGGGATAGATTTACTTGCTCTTTCTACATGATATTCTCCAGTTGATTCATGAGAAGATCGCCCTTCTTCATAAATGTTACTCCAACCACTAGTACTTCATCTGAATTCTTCCCTTCTATGCAACTCGTGTTGTGATTAGGTATTTTATCAAGTTTCTTGCCTTATAGCAGAAACCTCATCAATAAATTCCTCATGTTCATCCTCCTCTCCTCTTAATTGGGATAAGAAATCATCTATTCTCCTCTTTTTGTCTATTTTCTTTATGTTGTTTTCTTTCAGTATATTCATCATACTTTCTCTAATGACACCTCTTAATAAAATAAAACAATTCACACTTTATATTATTATCAATTATATATGATATTTATTGATAAATTTACAATAACATTTAAAATAATAATAAAGTATCACATACTAGTAACATTAGGGCATGATGCAACATTATCGATTTTATGAGCAATGTGCTTTTTAAATCGTGTTATTCCTTCTCTGACAACTTTACCACAAAGTTTACATACGACATTTCCTTTCGTATTTGGCACTAGAGTTCCAAAGTACCAACCTGTATCATTACTTGATGCACCCTCCAATCTTTTACTCGGGAACTCTTCATGTGGTGGCATGATTTATTTTTATTTATATACAAGAAACATAAAACTATAATTAGAAATATAAGCAATTCGTTATTGTAACAACCTGATTTTGGGCCTAGTCGAAACAGTTGTTTCGAGACCACAAATCTGATAAGGAAAAAGTTTATTTTTATTATATTTTTATAGTCTACAATTTTATAGAATGATTCCGTAAAAATCTCGTTTGAAAATTTTGACGTTTGGGCACTCAATTTAGTCAAAAGGACTAAATTGTAAAAAGTGCAAAACTTGAGTTCTAAAAGCTAGAGGTGTCAAATTGTTATGAATTTTAAATTGGAATTCTTTAAATGGTAATTAGACCATTGGTTAATTTTTTGGACAAAAATGGGCATGAAATAGGTGAAATAGAATATTTTTAAGTTAGGGCATTTTGGTCATCTAGGGATTAAATGATCAAATAAACAAAATAAAAAGCCAAATTTTGCTCATCTTCAACCCTTTGGCTGAATTTTTGAAGACCACCAAGGCTATTCTTTTGTTTAAGCTTTCCAAGCTTCATAGTAAGTCTGTTCTAGCCCCGTTTTTAATGATTTTTACGTTTTTGAAATCCTCGTAACAAGATTTATCTATTACCACTAATTTAAGATATGGTTAAAGTCTAGAGTTTTGACCCATGATGATTATGTGTGTATTTTTGTATTTAATGTTAGAAAACACATGTTTATGGTTATAGAAACGACTTTTACTAAGTGATTTTAGGTGAAAATGCATATAAGAACTAAATTGTAAAAGTTATAAAATATCATAAAAGTTTGATTTAATGAAAAATGTGGGCTTGTATAAGTATAAAAGTGGTTTAGCTAGGCTTGGGATCAAATAAATTGAATAAATTATATTTTTCGAGCTTAGGGGCAAAAATGTAAATATGTCAAACTTTAGGGGCAAAAACGTAATTTTTCCATAATATGATTTTTGGGCCACATCGAATAATGTGGCTAATGAGTGAGCTAAATTTGATATTATGGATCAAGAAAACTGAGATTCGGGCCTAGAACGAGGGAAAAATAAGTATTTGACGGTTAGGTCCTTCTTACCATTTTTGATACCGAGGTAAGTTTGTATGTAAATAATGCATCATTTTTTTATGTTTTAATGCTTTAATATTGTATAAATTTTTATGATTGACATATGATTGACTTATTGGTTATAATCGACAAAGTTTCGATAAGTGAGGAAAATCCCGGTTGAACCTTAGGAATAGAATAGGATACGAGTGACATGTCACTAGGACCCTATGTGTGATTATGTGATTATGTGATTTCGGGTGCTGGTCTTATACGTCCTACCAGTGGCTAGATACTCCGGCATGTGTTGCGAATATTTGTCAGCTTGTGTGAGCAGCATTAGGTAGCTACGTCCCTACCGTCAGCTTGTGTGAGCAAACTCGTGACTAGCTCGAGAACAAGTATATATGTGAAATGTGATAAGTGGGAGCTTTGGTTACATATATGTGGCACTTATGTGCAAACCTTCCGTGTATCCGTTAATATTCCGATTTGCTCAATGAGTAATTCAAAGATTATGTAACACCCCCAACCTGACCTAGACATTATGTTCGAATCTGACGTGTCACATCAAAGTGTCCCTCAAAATCTAGATTTGTTGATAACTATTCATTTCCATGTTTAAATATTTGTGTTTGTGTTTAGTAAATCGTCTCATCAAAAAGCCTTCCAAAATTTGAACTTGTTGGTAAAAATCCATTCTTAAATAAAACTGTAACTCCCAAATTTTAGGGTTCTGTGAGTTTTTTTGCTTAATTTAATAATTGCATATTTGACTGTGTAAATTGAGGGTTTGAGTGTGTTGGGAGTGCCTCAGGAAGGCCTGAGTTTAGGCCAAGACTTTAGCAAAATTTTGATTATGGGCTTAGGGGAGTGTGAGTATTGGTTCGTAGGGTTTATGTGTAGTGGTTGGAGTTTATGTCACAAAAGAGCTTGTGGCAAGGTGGCAAATGGCGCCACCTGTGGGGTCAATAGGTAACGTGACATAGTAGATGGGAAAGCCAAGGTTCGAATCATGTTATCAGCTAATGGTTGCTATTTTGCTTCATAGACCTGGTAAGTGGTGGAGTTGGATACAAAGACTGGAGTTCAGGGAAGACTTGGTAAAAGTTGAATTGATCATAGAATTCAATTTGAATTTGAATAAGAGGTTGGAGTAAATCAAAGAGGAAATTTAGAGATGTGGGTGTGAGGATATAGTTGGCTGAATGTGCGGTGCTTGAGAGAGTAATTTGGCTATTGAACATTGGAGTTGGTTTTTCGACAAATTGGGGTTTAGGGGTGAAAGCCGATTGCTTCTTTGGGGTTTTGGGGTCTTTTTTTTGGTTGTTATGTTTCGGCATTTGGTGTAGTAGTGTACCGATATCTCCCTTAGGTTTTTCGGGATTATTCTTTTGGGAATAGCTTGTGACCATTTAGGGTTTAGTGTATATTGTTGGTGCTGAATTATCTATTGAAGTTTCTTCTTTTACTCTTTTCTCTTTGGTAGCCAAAACTTACTCTCTTCTTCTTCTTCTTCTTCTTCTTCTTCTTTTTCTTCTTCTTCTTCTTCTTCTACGTTGCCTCTTTTCTTCTTTGTTTGGGAAATCAATTTCCTTAGATCCTTTTTGGCCGATTTCTTCAAAATCAAAAACTCTTAACCCCTTTGTCGTGCTCGTGCTATTGCCATATCTTCTCTTGTATTCTCCTTTGCTTCTTTTGTTGTTACACCTTACTTAGGCCAAACCTAAACACTCCCTATTTATTTCTTTTGTAGCCGAATACTACTTTATCTTGGGAAACGGATCCTTAAATTGAATACCCATCTTCAAGAATTCACCCCCTTGTGTCGTTACTTTAGCCGAATCTTTGCTTCATTGTTAAATCTCGATTGAATCTCCAAGTGTGCTAAGTTCGGGCTAGTAGGCGACTACTTTTAGATTCCAATAGAGCAGTGGACGTTTTGGGTAAGTATTCCTTACTCTAGATTTGGTTATTGTTATTTCAGCTCATCTCATTTTGTAAAGGTTCAGTTTGAGGGTTAGCACTCTTGTAATCCCTTTTTGTTGTTTGGTTCTACCCTCAACCATAGGTGCTTAAATATATCGGCTTTTGATCAGTGCGGGAGGTACTCGGTAATCGCAAGTGACATTAGATAAGCAAGGTGGTAGTAAGTAATCGTGGAACAAACTTTTGAGTATGGAGGCGTTAAGTGTTGGTTGAGTTACTGATGACTGTTGCTATGGTAATAGGTTGAGCGCGTGCTGATTGTCTGAATCAGAAAATCAGGTGTGTAACTACACCCTCTGTAGTGTAGATCGGCAAAAGTCAAAAAGCCAGAATGCCGGAACGCCGGCATTTCAAGGCTCCATTAGCTTGCGAACGCTTATGGGTCGACCTGAACCCACAATGATGCGTTTTGGACTGAGGAGATCGAATTGCTCTATTTCGCGTAGTTAGACCATTTTGGGCTTCGGTGGGTCGAAATGGGCCCAACGGGCTTACGGGCCCATTTGGGGTAAATTTCTGGGAAGTATGCAGTAACACGCTAGATGGTAAAATCTATAACTCTGGACATAGAACTAGGGTTAATAGGCCATACGAACGAGTGGGGCTACATGGGCCCAATAGGGTTTTGGCCCATAATCACTAGTGACCTTATTAATGAATCTGAGTTGCTAGAAACCTCGTAGGACCTGTTGAAAGGTAAAATCTGTAAATAAGGCATTAGAATATGGTAAAAAGACTAAAATACCCTTAGCAGATAAATTACCATTTTACCCCTAGTCCATAAAAGACTGTAATACCCCTAGAGCTTAGATGAAAGGTTTTGCATAACTAAATTCGTATCTGTTAATCTGAATGCATGATATTATCTACTCTGTGAGTTTGCATTAGGTGGGGTTATTACGGAGGAAGTTTAGTTAAAGTGGCTCTACCACATAATTCTGTTAACTATAGTTTTACCACATATTCTGATTCTGGTGGCTCTGCCACAATATTTTGTTATTAGAAGCACGGCTGCATATTGGTGTGTAGGCTGGGTGGGTTGAGTTAGTCCCCACATGGTCTGATGGCTGGTACAGGTGGTGTGATGGCTGGCTTGGGTGGGATTTGCATAATATATGATCTTTTTTTGTTTTGGGCTTGGCCCATTCTGTTCTGTTGGGAAGTTGCACACTGAGTTTTCGCAAACTCACTCCTTTAATTTTTAACATGTACAGGTAACCCTCAAACTTAGCAGGTTTGGAATTGTGACAGACTTGAGATGGCCACATGTTTTCCACTTATTTTCTTTGCACTAGTTGGATTTGTACTATTTACATTTCCACGCTCGATTTCTATTTTGGTTTAAGTGATGTAATAAGGCCATTACGGGTTTTAAACTTTAATTTGGTTACTTACTTATTTCGAATGAATATCACACAAAATTGGTTAATTAATCAAAACTGGACTATTAAAAATTGATAACGAAAGTTTTGGAAAAAAAACCACGCCCTTTGTTTTTCACTCGCTTTCAACAACTTTAAGAATAACCAAAACCCAATGCGGCAACTTAACCTGGTAATGTTTTCTAAACTAAAGCAACTGTCTTTTTACTAAACCTAACCATGGTTTCCAAACTAAATGAATTCGTTTTAAACAAGGACCGAACTTTTCTTAAAATTACCTAGATGATTTCCAAAGTCATCGCTATGTGACTCCCCAGATTCAGCGTCTGGGCCGGGTTTGGGGTGTTACATTTAGTGGTATCAGAGCCAAGTTGCAAAAACTTGGCTGTGGCGTGGGTTTTTGAAAAATATTTTTAAATATGTTTGAAAACATGGTTCTCCAAAAATTTCCTTCAAAATACCAACGATTTTTCTTACTGAAAGGTTGATTTCTGAAGTGTGGCACATCGAGTGTCCAGCCCAAATCTGTAAGTTTATTTGATTTATTTTATTATATTTTATTTGATATTTTATAATTAAACTGAGATATTTCTGTAGATAGCACTAAGCCTTTGTATGTGGTACTGAGACTCTGTAGTTAGTGCAAATGAGACTATAGGAAAACTATACACGTTAGAAGTTGGAAACTGTAGATAGATCTGGATCTGCGAGAACAAAGCTCTAAAATCTCTGTTTCTGCATAAAACATCTATAATAATAACTGAAATTCTGACTAATACATAAAACTCGTAATCAGATAATTCGATATGAGTACGAGAGCTGCATGTAGTAGGGGCCGTGGTAGAGGCTGAGGTAGTGTTAGGCTGGATCTTCAGATCAGGACCTGCGCCTACAGTGGATGCACCAGTGCCACCAGTGACTGAGACTGGGTCCTATGATCGGGTAGCCGAGGATGATGCTCTATCCCAGACGATTCTTCGTGTCTTGGAAGGGTTGTAGGAGCAAGTACTGGAATGATGAATCGTGGGTCGATTTCTGAACGGCTCTGAGTAAATAGAGTAGAAATTGTCAGGGGCGTATGTGGTGTAGCCCTGAACGTGGCTGAATACTGGTTAGAGGCCACTAAGCAAATCATGGATGACCTGGACTGTTTGGTGGAGCAGAAATTAAAAGGAGTAGCATCTTTACCGTGGGATGAGGCATCCTAGTGGTGGGTCACTGTGAAAGAAGGTACATTAACTGATCGGATAATGTAGGATTTCTTTAAGATGACTTTTTAGGGAAAGTACATAGAGGCAAGTTATGTGGATGCCCAAAGGAGGGAATTCTTAAACCTGACTCATGGGAATAAGTCTGTAGCGGAATATGAGGCAGAATTCCTGAGGTTAAGTCGTTATGCGCGTGGAATTGTTGCTATTGAATACGAGCGCAGTGTGCATTTTAAAAATGGGCTGAGAGATGAGCTTAGGGTACTGATTGCTCCGCAGAGGGAGCGTGACTTTACTGCATTGGTGGAGAAAGTGAAAATAGCCGAGGATGTTAAGCGTATGGAATGTCAGAATTGCGAAAAGGAAAGGAATAGATTTAAGTGAGATGCAGGGCCGTCAGGTTTTTCTGGGAGGTCTGTTAAGAGGGCTAGGGTTGCTAAGCAGGTGAGTGTAGTTCTGGCTTATGTGATTGGGTCTCGGATCTGTGCTAAGTGTGGGAAATCACATCCGGGGTAGGAGCATGGGTGCATGTTTTCGATGCGGGTCTATGGATCATCAAGTGAAAGATTACCCTCAGAGGTCGGTCCAAGTGCAAACTGTAGAGCGGAGAGGTGCACAACCAGTGAGAGGTGGATTGCCACCTAGGGGTCGTGGTCAGGGCCGAGGCGGTAATGGTAACGGACGGGGTCAGGGAGCACCAGGCAGAGGTGCCGGAAATGTTGAGGCTCGACAGCCAGCTTTGGTATACGCTGCTCGTCGTTGTGAGGAGAGTGATGCACCTGATGTCATTACTGGTATGTTTCTGATTCATAGCATGGCTTATATTGCTTTGATTGATATTGGTTCCACACACTATTATGTGGCATGTGGTGTGCCTGGGAAGTTTGGTATGCAATCTGAGAATACTGTGAGTGAGATATCTGTAGTTAGTCCACTAGTTAACTCGGTTAGCGTAGACAAACTTTTTAGAGATGTACCCCCAGAGAACCAAGGTAAAACATTTCTTGTGAATCTGATGGCATTACCATTTAGAGAATTTGATCTCATTTTGGGGATGGACTGGCTTGTTAAACATCAAGCAAATGTGGATTGTGCTGCAAAGCGGATGGTATTAAAGACTTCGGAGGGTGATGAGGTAGCCGAAATAGGGGAGCGAAGGGATTATCTGTCGAATGTTATTTCGGAATTAAGGGCTAAAAAATTGATTCGTAAGGGTTGCGAAGTGTTTCTGGCTTATGTAAGTAACCCTGAGTCTGAAGGTCCTTCAGTGGGAGAAGTAAAGACTGTTAAGGAATTCTTAAATGTTTTTCTTGACGAGTTGCCGGGTTTACCTCCAAATTGTGAAGTCAAATTTGGTATTGACCTACTGCCGGGAATAGCTCTTGTGTCTATCGCCCCCTATAGGATGGCACTGAAGGAGTTAGTTGAATTGAAAGCTCAGATCCAAGAGCTTCTGGATCAAGGTTTTATCCAATCGAGTTGAATTGAAAGCTCAGATCCAAGAGCTTCTGGATCGAGGTTTTATCCAATCGAGTGTGTCTCCATGGGGAGCACCAGTACTTTTCGTCAAGAAGAAAGATGAAACAATGCGTATGTGCATAGATTATCGTCAGTTGAACGAACTGACTATCAAGAATAAATACCCTCTGCCAAGGATTGATGACCTTTTTGATCAACTTAAAGGAGCCTCGGTATTCTCCAAGATCGATCTTCAATCTGGTTATCATCAATTGAGGGTTAAGGAAGCGGACATTTATAAGACAACATTCAGGACAAGGTATGGGCACTACGAGTTTCTGGTGATGCCGTTTGGTTTGACGAATGCACCAGCGGCCTTCATGGATCTCATGAATCAGGTTTTTCAACCTTACTTGGATCAGTTTGTGGTTGTCTTCATAGATGACATTCTAGTGTATTCAAAGTCTGAGGAGGATTATGATAAGCATCTTCGTATAGTTTTGCAAATTCTGAGAGAGAAGCAACTCTAAGCCAAATTCAGTAAGTGTGAATTTTGGCTTCGAGAAGTAACATTCTTGGGTGATGTTGTTTCTACCGAGGGAATTAGGGTGGATCCTCGGAAAGTAGAAGCAGTATTGGAGTGGAAACCACCAAGGACTGTGTCTGAGATTTAGAGTTTTTTGGGTTTGGCAAAGTACTATAGAAGGTTTGTAGAAGGGTTTTCCGTCATCACTGCAACGTTGACTAAGTTGTTACGAAAAGGGGCACCATTTGTCTGGTCTGACAAGCAGTAGGAAAGTTTTGAGAAACTGAAGAAGGTGTTGACTGAAGCTCCTGTTCTGATTTAGCAGGAGTCTGGAAAGGAGTACACTGTGTATAGTGATACGTCACACGTTGGTTTCGGTTGTGTGTTAATGCAAGAGGGAAAGGTGGTCGCTTATGCATCACGACAGCTTAGGCCCTATGAGGTGAACTATCCTACACATGATTTAGAGTTGGCAGTGATGGTATTCGCGTTAAAGATTTAGAGGCGCTATCTTTATGGAGAAAGGTGCATTATTTATACAGACCATAAGAGTCTCAAATATCTCCTTACTCAGAAGGAGCTGAACCTTAGGCAACGAAGATGGATTGAGTTACGTAAGAACTATGACTGCTCTATTGAGTACCACCCCAGGAAGGCTAACGTGGTAGCGGATGCTTCAAGCTGTAGAGTTGTAACTGATCTGAGAGTGTTGTATTCTCGTCTTAGCCTTTATGATGATGGGAGTCTATTAGCGGAGCTTCAAGTAAGGCCGACTTGGACGAAGCAGATCAGGGAAAAATAGTTGTTGGATGAATCATTGGTTCCTCGTTTTTAGCAAGTAAATAATGGTGAGACTTCTGATTTTAGGTTAAATAGTGAAGGGGTTTTGTGCTTCTGAGGGAGAGTTTGTATTCTGAAGGATTCTGATCTGAGGCAGTTAATTCGGAAGGAAACTCATGGCAGTCCATATGCCATGCATCCGAGAGGAAACAAACTTTATCGGGATTTATGAGAATAGTATTGGTGGCCTGGACTTAAGCGTGAGGTAACCAAATTTATGAGGAAATGTCTGACGTGCCAACAGGTGAAGGCTGAGCATCAATTACCTTCTGGGCTTCTTCAACTAGTCAAGATTCCACTATGGAAGTGGGAAAGGGTAACCGTGGATTTCGTGAGTGGATTACTGTTGACGCCTTTGAAAAAAGACTCGGTCTGGGTAATTGTGGACAGACTGACAAAATTTGTGTAACACCCCAAACCTGGCCTAAAAGTTAAGCCCGAATCTGGCAATGTCACATTGAAGAGTTGCTTTCAAAACAGTTTAGTTAAAAACTTAGTTCAAAATGAAGTAAGCTTGGTAGGAGTGTACTTAGTTAAAAACAAAAAAAAAACATGTTTATCAATTATAATAATAAATCCCAAGTAAATAGTGAATTCGGAGATACATAGCCTTATTACATCACAGTGAAAATTTAAAATTAGCTATCATAAAACACTTAATAAAACTATGTTTAAAATTCCTAAGTAACTTGTATTGTGGTTATCTCCGAGTCCCCTCCCGCGTCGAGCTGTCTACTGTGGAACACTTGAAACATAATAATATGGGCGTGAGTTTCAAAACTCAGTGTGTACGACCCTTGTCAATCAAATCAATTCAATATACACATATCACATTGGGCCTAAGCCCTAACAATTTCAATGGTCTGGGCCTTAGCCCACAATGACCTCATATCATATCAGAATTTGATGAATGCAAATGTTCCCATCCCTAATCCAACTGCTACAGACCATTCGTACCAGCCCAACACACTTGTGGAGATGTCTACATCAACCCACCCATCCTCTACACTCCAACGGTAACACCAGTTGCGGCACTACTCACATTGCAGCAAGGCTGCTATATATGTGCGGTGTAGCAAAGCTACTCGGTGGCTTAAAAGCCTACGGTGGATCCACGTCATCAAGCGACTATGCAATCCTCAAACACTTCCTCCATATCATCAAACCTATCCAAGTGCAACATACAATTCATGAATGAAACATACACATTTTCACATATTAAGCACTTAGGGGTATTTTGGTCATTTCACTACCCAGGGGTATTTTCGTAAACCTACCCTACAGGGGTATTTCGGCATTCCCACCCTACGAGGGTGTTTTAGTAGCTCTACCTTACAGGGCATTTTTGTTATTCTACCTTAGAAGAGTATTTTTGTAATTTCCTAATGATACATATTTTAATTATGGATTTTGGCCCATCAACAAGTCCTCGCGGCTAAGATGAACGGACACTATGCACCAAGTAGGATTCAAGAGAAGAGGAGGTGAGTCACTCGGACCCTGCTTAAGTATCAAGCTCTTCCATGATCCACTCCTAGACATGTAAATGTCGGTTGCCACACCTTAGTCTATTGACTTGCCCACAGACATGTTTATTACTTAGTTAAGTTTTTTGAAAATTTGAGAGTCCATTTAGCTAGGCCTAAAGTCCATTAAACCCTGGCATGCATTGCTACAACCCTGCAAAGCCCAAACATGCTTATAACGCCCATTAAGCCCAATCATGCTTATAAAGCCCATTAAGCCCAATCATAATCCAATCATACAATTCATGCATATCATTTCATATCATAATTTTGCCAATTTGGGCCCACAAATTCGGCAGGCCCATATAGGATTTCGGGATTTCAGCTTTTGCCGTTTCGCTGTGTGTATAGTGCTTGTACACACCTGGTTGACAACTCGCACTAACACTATCTTCAGCCTTTACCTACAATCAAAACCATTTCCAAATCAACTCCAAACCTTGCTAAAACTTTATCAAATCCTGAAGCCTTACCGTAGCCTTACTGTTCACCTTCAGCTTTTCTAGCCTTTCCTTAGCTATCGTTTTGAGATCTGCGTTAGCCGAATCATTAAAGACTAGAACTAAGTAACTTGTATCCATTTAAGTCACCTTTCAACTTAACAGAGGCTATTCGGCCATAACCAAGGATTAAGATCACTTACCCCAAAAATTGGAATGGATGAATAACCAATAACGAGGATCGGCGTTTAAAGCTTGAGAAGAAAAGGATACTAGCAACCGATTGTGGTAGAGGAAGTTACTAGAGAATTTGGCAATAGTGTAGGCCTCAGAGGGGTATTCGGCTTTTTAGCAGAAGAAGGGAGTCACTAGGGGTTTCGACTTTTAAGAGATGAGAAACAAGAAATCAGCAAAGGGAGAAAACTATGAGTATTCGGCAAAACAATAGATGGCTAAATGGCAAAAGGGAAATTCGAAAAAGATGGAACAAAGGAGAGAAGAAGAATTCAGCAAGAGGAGGGAAGAAAAAGCAACTATAGCAAAGTAAAGAAAACCCTACTATGAAATTTGGCACTCCTTAAATAGCAAATAGCTGAACCTAGCCCTCCCTAAAGTCCAATTTGGCACCATCACTTCTTCTTTTTAATCACCTAATATCTCTCTTTTATCATCACCTTAAAATTCTCTCATGATCACTCCCTATCAGAGTCCACCCTAACGCCACTACCTTGCTTCCATAATGCAAAAATAAAACCTTTCAAAATAACCTCTCCAAGCCTCGAACCTCGGACCTCTCCTACTGCTTGTGACGCCACCCTTACTCCCAAGTGGCACTACTTTGCCACTGAGCCACAGGCCCAATTGTGACCCATTTCCCCTTCTATTTTCTGAAGAGGCCTTCCTCCATCCCCTAGGGTTTCCTTAAAGAAAAAATTAAAATTTTATCCTAAGGTTCTCCCTATTCTTAAATCTTCAAATAACCTTTATACACTCTACAATTAATATTGCAACACTACTAACTACCAAGGTCAACCTCAAAGCACAAAAGATAGGGTTTCGAAATTTGGGGCATTACAACTCTACCCCCTAAAAGGAATTTTGTCCTCAAAATTTTACCTTGATTGAAAAGATAAGGGTATTGTTGCCGCATTGCCTCCTCAGGTTCCCATGTAGCTTCCTCGACACTATGGTTACGCCAAAGTACCTTAACCAAAGGGACTGACTTCTATCTTAGTACCTTAACATCGTAATCAATAATTTGAGCCGGCTTCTCTTTAAAAGTTAGATCAGGTCTAACCTCAATCTCTTCGACCGACACGATGTGAGAAGGGTCTGAACGATAATGTCTTAACATTGAAACAAGGAATACATCGTGTAACACCCTGATTTTCAAGATTTTTCGGGATATTTGCGATTTTGATGAAAATTTGAAATTTGGTTGTTAAATTATGTAATTTATGATTTAAGTGTGTTAGTGGGCCTTTAGAAGGCCCAAGCCTAAGATAAAACCCCACAGAAATATCAAATTTTGGATTTAAAGTGAAGGGGACTTGGTTAAGTGGGCTTTTAAGAAAAAGGGAGTAAAATAAGATTCAAGTAGGCCCTTGGTAAAGTGGCAATGTGGCGCCACTTAAGTGCTTAAAAAAGTGACGTGTGGACAGGTGTGAAAGGGCCAGAGTTCAAGTCACAAGGTAAGCATTGTGTGTTTTAATTATTTTTGTGCATGTGCTAGACATGTGATGGTTTCCAAGTAGAACTCTACTAAGGAGAGTTTGAGTTGTTCATGAGATTAGTTCAGGTAGGATAAGGGAGAGAGATTTTAGGATTTTTAATTGGGAACATGTGGTGGCCGAACAAGGGGCTCTTGGGGTAGCATTACCGATTTGGTCATTTGGTGTTAGAGGGCATTCGGCTAGGGGAGTTTAAGTATCAAATTCGTCATTTGTTCTTTGTGTGGTCTCTTTTCTTTTGCCGAATTAGGGTAGTATCTACTAGGGTTTCTTTACTTTCATTTTGTTCTCCTTCCTTGGTTCCAAAAAGTAGAAAAAGTAGCCTTTGGTTCTCTTTGTGCCTTTTGACAATAACCGACCCTCTCTTCTTTCATTCTCTTCTCCTCTCCTCTCTTTTTTTTTCTCATCCCCTTCCTCTTTAATTTCCACAAAGCCAAACCTACTTCTTTTCCTTCTTCTCAAGCCTAGTCAACTACTACTAAAAGCCGAAACCAATCCACCATAGCCGATTACCTTATTAAACAAGATCACTTCTTCTTTATTCTCAAACCTTCCAAAAACTGAATCCCAAACTTCTCCTCCCTCGGTCGATCATTCTTGTTAGTTCGTAAAACATTTTTCGTCACTTTCTTCCCCCATTCACTTCTTAAATCGAATAGGCATACTCTAAGTCAGATTCAAAAGCTGAAATAGTTAGATTTGTTCTCTACTAGTGTCTTGAGGCTAGATTTACGTTAGGTCTGAGAAAGAAAAGGGTTGGAATCATTCGGATTTAGTCAATCTTTGGTAAGTGCTCAGATCTCTTCTCTATTCATTATTTCAAGATTTAAGGAAAAGTCGAAAACCCCTATGTAAGGGGACTGTCGTTTGGGGCTACAAGCTCTATAGATCTTATTATTCGTATTGTTATGTGTTAGTGTAGATTAAAGGCTGCCAATCAAAGAGCTTTGGAAGGCTAGGAACAATTGGGTGACTAGATCTAGATCTAGTCATAGTTTCAGCAAAGAGGTAAGTATTCAAGGGCCTTGGAGGGGTTGGCCGAATGTGGTAGTGGTTATTTCGATTAGTTATCATTTGGTTCATCGTCTAATCTCGTAATGAACAATTGTTGGTTAATTGTGTAGGAGATCTCATCGTAGTATTTCGCAAATCAGGTGTGTAAACGAACACCCTCTAGTAGTTTAAATCGGCAAAAGTCAAAGAGTCAAAATGCCAAAATTTTGGCATTTTGTGGGCTTGCAAGCATGTGAGCGCTTGTGGGTCGGTTGGAAACGGTAGGATTCTGTAACCAAAATCGGTAAAGTTGGTAAGTGTGCGATTTCGTGCGTCTCGATAAATGTGGGCCTCGATGGGCTAAATTTGGGCCTAATAGGCTTACGGGCCCATATGGGTGAAAATTGATGGTAAGTGAGTTCCAGTGATTCGTATGTTGAAGCTGTTAAACTAGACATAGAATTTGGGCCATATGGGCCAATGTAGCTAAGTGACACTGTAGGGCCCATTAGGGGTTTTAGGACCCAATAACGTAAACTGCTAAAATGGGCTAGATAAGTTACTGAAATGAAAATGAGTCTATTAATAACTGAAACATGCATAAAACCCTAAAAACTGGAATAATTAGTGAAATACCCCTAAAGGGTGAGAAATTACTATTTTACCCCTAGGTGCAGAATGATCGTTATACCCCTAGGGCTAAATTTGACTAAAATCCATGCTTTACTATTTCTGTTCACTGTATGCCATGACATAATTATCCGTTGCATGGGACTAGGTTTATTGATAGAGGAAGTGCTAAGTGGCATTGCCATGATTACTGAAAGGGGCTCTGCCTCGTATTACTGAAAGGGGCTATGCCTCGTATTACTGAAAGAGGCTTTGCCTCGTTATACTGTTATTGGCTTGGCCACGTTATCTGAGCAGCTATGTTGCAACTATGGAGTGTAGGGCTGGGTGGGTTGAGTTATTCCCTACATGGTGTGTAGGGATGGAACGGGTCGAGTGTAGCGGTTGGACATAGGATGGGCTTTGGGCATTGTATACATGCATGATATCTGTTCTGTTAATGTAATGGGCATATGGGCCGTACTGTTATCTGAAAAGGGCTAAGGCCCAGACTTATTGTATTTGAATAGGGCTTCGGCCCAGTTATTACTAAGACTGGTTAGGGCTTATGCCAGTGGGCTTGAGCTGATTTGGGCTCTGGATGGGCTTTCTTTGCACACTAAGTTTCCAAACTCACCCCCTTTTTCTTCCATCCATGCAGGTGAGCTTTAGACTGGTGGACTTGGAGTGGAGGGGTTCAGAGTGGCCACGTGGACTGCATAGCTAGTTTTTAAATTAAGTTATTTATTTCCTTATTTATTTTTAATTATTTTTATTTTTGTTTTGGGTTTATAATAAGGACGCTTTAATTATTTTAATTTGGGCTTTCAATTATTCATACTATACTTTAATGGTTTGAATAAGGCTGCGCGAGTTTTTTCAAAATTAATCAAACGTTTTCAAAATCAATCAAACGTAGCAAATGAGTAACAAAAGCTAAATCTTATAATAAGAAATCCCTTAACAACTGGTAGTGGTTAGGATGTTCATAGATAAACCTGGATTTTCTGGTTAAACTGTAATAATGGTTCTGCAAAACTCACCCTAATTGTAGTAATTAGGAAACATGGTTGGTCCATCGTTGATGTAACACACCAGACTTGGCCGTAATGTCTGGGCCGAGTTTGGGGTGTTACACATCGTGTATTTGGCTCAATTCAGAAGGTAACTTCAGCTGGTAGGCAACTGGCCCAACTCGCTTCAATACTTGATAAGGCCCAATAAATCTAGGGCTTAGCTTGCCTTTCTGTCCAAACCTTAACACTTTCTTCCACGAGGAAACCTTGAGAAAACCCAAGTCTCCCACCGCATACTCGATCTCTCTCCGCTTAAGGTCGGCATACGATTTTTGCCTATCCGCCACTTCCTTCAACCGATTCCTAATCAACTTTACTTTATCCTCGGAGTTTGCCACCAACTCTGGACCCAACACTCGTCGTTCACCCAACTCAGTCCAACAAGTCAAATTACGACATCTTTGCCCATAAAGTGCTTCATAAGGTGCCATTCCTATACTTGCCTGATAGCTGTTATTATAAGCAAATTCAGCTAATGGCAAGTAATCCTCCCAACTACCTCGAAACTCAATTACACACCCTCTCAACATATCTTCCAAAACTTGAATCACCCTCTCTGACTGACCGTCAGTCTGAGGGCGAAATGCCATACTAAAATTCAACCTTGAACCTAGCGCTTCATGCAACTTCTTCCAAAAGCAAGATGTAAAACGAGGGTCTCTATCAGATATAATAGAGACCAGAACTCCATGTAACCTCACAACCTCTGCTACATACAACTTAGCTAGCTTCTGTAATGAGTAATCAGTGCGGACCGGTAAAAAGTGGGCTGACTTAGTTAACCGATCTACAATAGCCCACACAGAGTCCTTCTTAGCAGGCGTTAAGGGTAGCCTGCTAACGAAATCCATAGTGACTCGCTCCCACTTCCATAGTGGAATCTTAACCGGTTGGAGTAGCCCTGATGGAAGCTGGTGCCCCGCTTTCACCTGCTGGCATACCAAACACTTGGCCACAAACTTCGTAACTTCACATTTTAATCATGGCCACCAATACAACTTTCACAAATCCCAGTACATCTTGTTGCCACCGGGGTGCATAGCATAGGGACTACTATGCGCTTCCTGAAGTATAGACTTCCTTAGCTCCTCGTCCCTTGGCACACAGATCCTACCACGAAAGCACAACAACCCATCACCATTCAACCCAAAATCCATCACTTCACTCCCAATTTGTTTGAATCGAGAACTCAAGGTTTCATCCAAAGGCTGCCTAGCCTTAATCTGCTCGATCCATAACGGTTTCACTTGCAACTCGGCTAACAAACTACCATCGTCAAACAAACTTAACCGAGCGAACATTGCCCTTAAATCCAACATAGCTCTTCAACTTAGGGCATCTGCCACCACATTCGCTTTGTTCGGATGATATTCGATCAAGCAATCATAGTCCTTTAATAGCTCAATCCTCTTACGCTGCTTTAAATTTAATTCCTTCTGAGTGAAGAGGTACTTCAAACTCTTATGGTCCGTGTAGATAATGCACTTTTCCCCATACAGGTAATGTCTCCAAACCTTAAGGGCAAACACAACTGCCGCCAATTCCAAATCATGGGTTGGGTAATTCCCTTCATGAGCCTTAAGCTGATGCGATGCATATGCAACCACCTTCCCTTCTTGCATCAAAACGCAGCCCAAGCCCACGTGTGACGCATCACTATAAATCGTAAATCCTTTCTGCGGCTCCAACTGAGTCAACACAGGGGCCTCCGTTAGCACCATCTTAAGCTTCTCAAAACTTTCCTGCTGTTTGTCTACCCACACGAATGGCACTCCCTTCCGGAGCAACTTGGTCAAGGGTGCCGCAATCAACGAGAATCCTTCCACAAACTGCCTATAATACCCTGCCAAACCTAAAAAACTCTGAATTTCTGACACCATCCTAGGTGGCTCCCAATCCAACACCACTTCCACCTTTCAGGGATCAACCATAACCCCTCTAGCAGAGACCACATGTCCTAGGAAAGTAACTTCCTTCAGCCATAATTTGCACTTGTAGAACTTAGCATACAGTTGCCTCTCCCTTAAAATCTGCAACACAATCCTTAAGTGTGCATCATGATCATCTTCTGTCCTCGAGTATACTAAAATATAAAATATCGTCTATGAAAACTACTACGAATTGGTCTAGATAAGGTTAAAAAACCCGGTTCATAAGATCCATAAAAGCCGCTGGTGCGTTTGTCAACCCAAACAGCATTACTAAGAACTCGTAGTGTCCATAACGAGTTCGAAAGGCTGTCTTATGTATATCTGCTTCTTTAAGCCTTAGTTGATGGTACCCTAAGTGCAAGTCAATCTTTGAGAAGACTGTGGCTCCCCTAAGTTGATAAAAAAAAGGTCATCTATCCTTAGAAAGGGGTACTTATTCTTAATGGTTAACTTGTTTAGCTACTGATAATCGATGCACATCCTCATGGACCCATCCTTCTTTTTCACGAACAGCACCAGTGCTCCCTACAGAGACACACTAGGCCTAATAAACTCGCGATCCAATAACTCTTGAATTTGGGCCTTCAATTCCCCTAACTCCTTCGGTGCCATCCTATACGGTGCAATGGACACTGGTGTCGTACCAAGTAACAGCTCTGTTCCAAACTCCACCTCCCTAACAGGGGGTAACCCAGGCAATTCCTCCTGCAAAACATTAAGGAAATCTCTTACTGTTCTTAAATCCTTAACGGTACCACTCTTAGCTTCCATATCACTGATATAAGCTAAATAAGCCTCACAGCCTTTCCTAACCAACTTCTCTGCTTTTAGAGCTGAAATCATGTTCGACAGATAGTCACGTCGCTCCCCAATCACCACTACTTCCTCACCTTCCACTGTTCTTAACACCATCCACTTCGCGGCACAATCTAAAGTTGCTTGGTGCCTTGTCAACCAATCCATACCTAAGATGAGGTCAAACTCACCAAAGGGTAATTCCATCAAATCCCCTAGAAAGGTACTCCCTTGAACTACCAACGGTACATCATTAAACAACTTACTAACCTTCACTGACTGCCCCGAAGGACATAACGTCATCTTATTCGAAACAATCTCAAACATATCCCCCAAGGTTTCAGTCCTATTGTATGTAATATATGAATACGTTGACCCCATATCAATTAGCGTAATAAAAGGTAACTCACGAATAAGAAACGTACCCGTTATTACATCTGGAGCATCTCCTTCCTCTCTACGATGAGCAGCGTAGACTAAAGCTAGCTGCCTTGCCTCAGCCTGTCCTGCACCTTTGCCCGGTGCTCCCCTTCCACGACCTACGCCATTACCACCTCTACCCTAACCACGGCTCCTAAGGGATTGTGGACCACCTCTCTGCGGTTAATTATCACCTCTGCCATCGACTTGCACCTGACCTGGCCTTCTAGGGCACTCTCTAATCTTATGTTCCATGGATCCACAACTTAAGTAGGCTCCTAACCTTCGCCAACACTCACCCGTATGCCCTTTTCCACACACAGCACAGAGCAGTCTCCTAAGGTTAACAGCAGCAACAAGGGCCTCAGCTCTAACTGGCCCATCCACCCTGGCCCTCCTTGTGGGTCTCTGTCCAGCCCCCATAGCTTTCGTATTCCATTTATTCTTGCCCCTCTCCTTTTCACAGTTGAGTCACTCCATGCGTTTCACTTCCTTCGCTATCTTAGCTTTTTCTACCAATAGCGCAAAGTTCCGCTCTCTCTACGGAGTTATAAGCACCCTAAGGTTGTCTCTTAACCTGTCCTTGAACCGTACGCACCGCTCATACTCCGTTGTAACTATTCCCTTATCATAATGACTTAGGTGCAAAAACTCAGCCTCATACTCAGCCACCGACTTATCTCCCTGAGTCAAGTTCAGAAACTCCTTCCTTCAGGCCTCCACACAGCCCGCTCCAACATACTTCCCCTGGAACGCCGACTTAAAGAACTCCTAGCTGATCTGCTCCGGTTGGTTAGCCTCCTTCACGGTTAATCACCATTGATATGCCTCCTCCCTTAGTAAGGATATCGCCCCCTTCAGCTTTTGTTCTGCCGAGCAATCTAGGTCATCCATTATTCTCTCTGTGGCTTCCAACTAGTATCCAACCACATTTGGGGCCACTCTAGCCATACCCTTAAAGATCTCCGCCCCATTAGCTCGAAGTCGTTCTGGGGTCGTCCCATGATTACCCGTTCCATTATTGGGTACAGCGACCCTTTCTAAGATCCTTAACATAGCCTACGACAAGGCATCCTCTGTTGCGACATCCCGCTCATAACGCTCCGCCTCTGCCAGTGGCGAGGCTGGCGCTTCCTCTGCGCCAACATTGGGCATGTGGCTCGACCCAGACGACTCAGCCCTAACGCTTCTGCGGCCTCTACCACGCCCTCTTCCACCTCTTCCAGTGCTCATCATTGTGTATTTTTGGATTAACAAATTTTACAAAATTTTAGTTCATAATTTCACTGTTTAAGGCTTACGTCTTATACAATTATTAATTTAAAAGTCGTTTCGCCGATGCGATTCCACTACAGGCTCAAGATTCCTATGGGCTTAAGTCTCTAAGAACCTATTGTTTAAAGTAGCCCACTATCAAAGTATAATTCAGAAATTTTAAACAATGTAATGATAGAAGAGCTTACTTGGCTCGATGTCGAGGACTCGGTAAACCACACTTCAAGAATCTTGCAAAAAGCCTTTTAATCTACTTTTTCCTAAAACCCAAAATCTAAGACCCATTTCACAGTCTGAGCTTTGCAACCAGAGCTCTGATAACACTAAATGTAACACCCCAAACCCAACCAAGAAGTTAGGCCCGAATTTGGCGATGTCACATTGAGGCGTTGCTTTCAAAACGGTGTAGTTAAAAACTTAGTTCAAAACGAAGTAAGCTTGGTAGGAGTGTACTTAGTTAAAAACCAAAAAAAAAAACATGTTTATCAATTATAATAATAAATCCCATGTAAATAGTGAATTCAGAGATGCATAGCCTTATTACATCATAGTGAAAATTTACAAGTAGCTATCATAAAACACTTAATAAAACTATATTTAGAATTCCTAAGTAACTTGTAGTGTGGCTATCTCCGAGTCCCCTCCCGTGTCGAGCTGTCTACTATGGAACACTTGAAACATAATAATAAGGGCGTGAGTTTCGAAACTCAGTGTGTACAACCCTTGTCAATCAAATCAATTCAATAAACACATATCACATTGGGCCTAAGCCCTAACAATTTCGATGGTCTGGGCCTTAGCCCATAATGACCTCATATCATATCAGAATTTCATGAATGCAAATGTTCCCATCCCTAATCCAACCGCTACATACCACCTGTACCAGCCCAACACCTCTGTGGGGATGTCTACATCAACCCACCCATCCTCTACACTCTAAAGGTAGCACCGGTTGCAGCACTACTCACGTTGTAGAAAGGCTGCTATATATGTGCGGTGTAGCAAAGCTACTCGGTGGCTTAAAAGCCTACGGTGGATCCACGATCGTCAAGCGACTATGCAATCCTGAAACACTTCCTCTGTATCATCAAACCCACCCAAGTACAACTTACAATTCATGAATGGAACATACACATTTTCACACATTTTCACATATAAAGCACTTAGGGGTATTTTGGTCATTTTACTACCCAGGGGTATTTTCATAAACCTACCTTATAGGAGTATTTTGGTATTCCCACCCTACGAGGGTGTTTTAGTAGCTCTACCTTACAGGGCATTTTCGTTATTCTACCTTAGATGGGTATTTTTGTAATTTTGTCCTAGAAGGGTATTTTTGTAATTTCCTAATGATACATATTTTAATTATGGATTTTGGCCCATCAACAAGTCCTCACAGTCAAGATGAATGGACACTATGCATGATCCACTCCTAGACATGCATATGTCGGTTGCCACACCTTAGTCTATTGACTTGCCCACAGACACGTTTATTACCTAGTTAAGTTTTATGAAAATTTGAGAGTCCATTTAGCTAGGCCTAAAGTCCATTAAACCCTAGCATGCATTCCTACAACCCCTCAAAGCCCAAACATGCTTATAAAGCCATTAAGCCCAATCATGTTTATAAAGCTCATTAAGCCCAATCATAATCCAATCATACAATTCATGCATCTCATTTCATCATAGAATTTCATATCACAATTTTTCCAATTTGGGCCAACAAATTCGACAGTCCCATACAGGATTGCAGGATTTCAGCTTTTGCCGTTTCGCCATGTATGTAGTGTTTGTACACACCTGGTTGATGACTCGCACTTACACTATCCTTAGCCTTGACCTACAATCAAAACCTGTAACACCCCAAACCTGGCCCAAACGTTATGGCCAAGCCTGAAGTGTCACTTTACCTAGAACTAACCATGTTACCTAGTTACTAAGTTTAGGGTGAGCTTTGTAAAAACGATATTTAGGTTTTAGGAGAAGTTCCTAGTTTATTTGATGATCACTCTGGTCTCTACCAATTATTAAAAGGTTAACTTTTTATCTTTAACTTGGTTAACCGATTGGGTCGTGTAATTGATTTTTGAAAATGTTGGTTTAAGTTTAAAAACTCGTATCATTGTAATCAAAATAATAAAAGCTGAGTATGAATAGGTTGTAAAAATAAAACCCCCAAAAAAAATAATTAGAACGGCCTTATTACAAACCCAAATGGAGATAAAAATGAGCAAAAATAATAAAATAATAAAATAACTTAAAACCAGAAACGCAGTCTTCGTGGCCACTCTGAATCCCTCCCAGCTCCAAGTCCACGAACTAAGGCTCACCTGCAAGGATGGAAAGAAATGAGTGAGTTTGGAAAACTAAGTGTGTGCAGAAAGCCCATCCAAAGCCCCAGTCAGCTCAAGCCCACTAGGCCTAAGCCCTATCTAGTCTCAGTATCAACTGGGCTGAAGCCCTATTCAATGCTCAGTTACTAGGCCGAAGCCCTATTCAGTTACAGTAATCTGGGCCGAAGCCCTATCCAGATATCAGTACGGCCCATAGGCCCATCACAGAAATAGAACAGATAATAAGCATGAATGCAAGCCCAAAACATGTGGGGAGACTACTCAGGCCACCCAACCGCTACACACCACCCGTACCAGCTAGTACACCATGTGGGGAATAACTCGACCCACCTAGCCCACACACCACAGTCGCAGCATGGTTGCTCAGATATCGTGGCCAAGCCACTAACAGTATAACGAGGCAAAGCCCCTTTTTCAACAAAACAAGGCATAGCCCCTTTCAGTAAACGTGGCCTTGCCACTCACACTTCCTCCATCAGTAACCCCAATCCCATGTAACAGGTAATTATGATATGGCATACAGTAAACAGAAACAGTCAGTCATGCATTTTAGTCAACTTTAGCCCTAGGGGTATAACGGTCATTTTATACCTAGGGGTAAAACGGTAATTTCTCACCCTTAAGGGGTATTTCAGTAATTTATCAATTTTTAGGGATTCCATGCATATTACAGTCACTACTAATCCATTTTTCATCACAGTAGTCTATTTAACTTAGTTTAACAGTTTTAGCTCTTGGGCCCTAAAACCCCTAATGGGCCCTACAATGCCTATTGGCTACCTAAGCCCATTTAGTCCAAGTTTCATATTCAGTTACCAATTTTAGTGGTTTCAACCCTACAGTCTATCAGAATACCTCAAATGCCTATTTTACCCATGTGGGCTCGAAAGCCCATTGTGCCCATATCTAGCCCATCGAGGCCTAACTTCTCGAAGTGCACGAAATTGCGTACCCAACTAACTTATCACTTGCTATTATAGATCCATCAAATTCCAACCGACTTATGAGCATTTGCACACTCACAAGCCTACGAAATGCCAGAACTTCGGCATTTCAGCTTTTTGGCTTTTGCCGATTTGAACTATGAAGGGTGTTCGATACACACACCTGTTTTGTGATTCCACTGGTAAGATCCTCTATGCGATTTCCCCTACAATCGACCACTTAACCGATTAGACCACGAATCCATGAAAACCAAAGCAGGAATTCTCTTACCATAGTCGGCCAATACCTTAATGACCATGAAATCGTACCTTTGTCGACTTAGATGCACTAGATCTAGATCTGGTTGTACCAATGTCTTCGATCTCTAATACTCTTTGCTTGACCACCTTCTTTGCTAACTAACGCATATAAGAACCAAATACCACATTGAATCACTCTTAAGCCAAGTGGACAGCCTCCCTAAAGGGTTAGGGGGTCTTCGACTTTTTCCAAAATTCCACGAAAGATTAAATAAAGGTTTCGATACTTACCAAGAGATCTACTTGCTTTCCAACCACCTCTTTATCTCAGATCTACTATCGATCTAATCCCAAATGCAACTAGAGAAAGGATCACCATGATTTCGGCTTTTGAATAATAGTTGATTTTAGTAAAAGAGGTAATCGGCAATGATATGGTTTCGGCTTTTAATGGCTATTGACAGAAGTTTGAAAGAAAAGGGGGGAGGAGTAGATCGATTCAGCTTTGAAGAAAAGGTGATGGGATGGGATCGGTTTAAGGGTGCAAGAAGAAAAGAAGAAAAAGATTGAGAGAGAAAGAAGAGGAGAAGGGAGGAGTAGATTCAGCTTTGATGGAGAAATCGGCAAGAAGGCTTTAGGGTGGTAGGTTTCAACTTTGAGAAAGAAAAGAGGAGAAAAGAATGAGAAAAACAAGACATAATGTTCTATATCTAATCGGCAGAGGAAGGAGGCTCACTTACCTAAAGAAATTGGCACAAAAACTCAAAATGCCGAAAATGTTAACCCTAAATCTAGATGCCGAATTTGCAATGCCAAAGTCCCTTGACCAGCCATTGGTTCTCAGATTCAAACATTCCTTAAATCTATCCTTGATCTACTCTCATGAGCAACTCAACTCTTCTCAGCAGAGTTTCACTGGAGTGCCACCACTTGACCAACACATGCACACAAAAAATAAAAGTACCATACCCTGGACCTTGAATACCACCCCACATGCCATTTTTTTAGGAGCCTAGTGGCACCACCTTGCCACTTTACCAAGGCCCTCTTTGTGACAAATTCTACTAAGTTTTTCTTAAGAGCCCACTTAACCAAGTTCCCCCTTACTTAAAATCCACTCTTTGATATTTTTACCAGGTTTAACTTAAGTTTTGGCCTCCTAAAGGCCCACTCACATACTTAAACACAAATTTAACAATCTCAACACTGAAAATTCACGATTTCACCAAAACCACAATAAACCTGAAAAAGTCCCGAAAATCAGGGCGTTACAACTCTACCCCCTTAAAGAAATTTCGGCCTCGAAATTTACCTGATCCAAAAAGTTGAGGGTATTGTTGACGCATAGCTTCTTCTGGCTCCCAAGTTGCCTCTTCTCTTCCATGGTTGTGCCACAGCACCTTCACTAATAGAACCGACTTCCTTCTTAAGACTTTGTCTTCACGGTCTAGAATTTGTATAGGCCCCTCCTCAAAGGTCAAATCAGTCTTTACTTTAATCTCTTCCACTGGTACAATATGCAAAGGATCCGACTGATACCATCTCAACATAGACACATGGAAGACGTCATGAATACGGTCCAACTCTAGTGGTAACTCCAATTGATATGCCAACGGCCCTATTTGCTTAAGAATCCGATAAGGCCCAATAAACTGCAGACACAACTTGCCCTTCCTACCAAATCTCAAAATCTTTTTCCACGGCAAAACTTTCAGAAAAACCATGTCCCTAATAGTGAATTCGATTTCCTTACGCTTAAGATCAGCGTATGACTTCTGCCTATCAGACGCCTCCTTTAACTGGTCTCTGATCAGCTTAACCTTGCTCTCTGTATCTGCCACCAACTCTGGTCCAAGAACTTGACCCTCCCCTAACTCTGTCCAACACGTAGGCGTACGACACCTCTGCCCATAAAGTGCCTCATTTGGGGCCATCTGAATACCTGCTTGATAACTATTATTGTATGCAAATTCTGCCAATGGTAAGTAGTCCTCCCAACTTCCACGAAAGTCGATAACACAACCTCTTAGCATATCTTCCAGAACTTGAATAACCCTTTTTGACTGCCCATTTGTTTGAGGGTGAAATGCAGTATTGAAGTCCAATCGTTTACTGAACACCTCATGCAACTTTTTCCAAAATTAAGATGTAAATCTAGGATCTCGATCAGAAATAATCGAAACTGGCACACCATGCAAACACACTATCTCAGCCACATACAACTTGGCCAACTTTTGAAGTGAGTAATCAGTTCTAACCGGTATGAAATGAGCAGACTTTGTCAATCTATCCACGATCACTCAAACAGAGTCTTTCTTCGAGGGTGTCAAAGGTAACCCACTCACGAAATCCATCGTTACTCTTTCCCACTTCCACTGTGGAATTTTCACTGGCTGCAACAATCCAGAAGGCAACTGGTGCTCAGCTCTTACTTGCTGGCATGTCAGACATTTCCCCACGAATTCAGTCATTTTCTGCTTAAGTCCAGGCCACCAGTACACCTCTCGCAAGTCTCGATACAACTTATTTCCTCCAGGATGCATGGCACAAGGTTCACCATGAGCCTCTTTCAGAATCATTTGCCTCAAATCAGAGTCCTTTGGGATGCAAAATTAGAGAACTCCATTAGTATTTAATCCAAAGTCCTCATTCTCCCCATTCTTAACTTGCTGAAATCGAGGAACCAACGAATCATCCTCCAACTGCTTCTCTTTAATCTGCTCAGTCCAAGGTGGTCTCACTTGCAATTCAGCTAACAGACTTCCATCATCTTACAAACTCAAAAGAGCAAATATAGCCCTCAACTCAATAACCGTCCTTCAGCTTAAAGCATCAACCACCACATTAGCCTTGCCTGGGTGATACTCAATCGAATAGTCATAGTCCTTAAGCAATTCTATCCATCTCCATTGCCTAAGGTTTGACTTCTTTTGAGTCAACAGATACTTGAGACTTTTATGGTCGGTGTATATAATACACTTTTCCCCATAGAGGTAATGTCTCTAGATTTTCAACGCGAAGACCACCGCAGCCAACTCTAAATCATGCGTAGGATAATTAGCTTCATAAGGCTTAAGCTATCGCGAGACGTAAGCGACCACCTTACCCTCTTGCACCAGTACACAGCCTAATCCCACATGCGAAGCATCACTGTACACAGTGAAATCCTTCCCAGACTCTGGCTGAATTAACACTGGCGCCTCGACTATCTTAGCCTTTTCCACTTATGAGCAAAATCGCGCTCCTTCTGCGAAGTTATCAGTACTCTCAGCTCATCTTTGAGGCCATCCTCAAAATGGACACTGTGCTCGTAATCAGTAGCCCCAATACCGCTGGCATATTGGCTCAACCGTAGAAACTCTGCCTCATACTCAGCAACGGACTTACTGCCCTGGGTCAGATTTAGGAATTCCTTCCTATGCGCATCCATATAGCTAGCTCCAACATATTTTCCCTTGAAGATCATCTTGAAAAGTTCCCAGGTTACCCGTTCAGCTGGGGTACCCTCTCTTACGGTGATCCACCACTGATATGCTTCGTCTCGTAGCAACGACACTTCTCCTTTCAACTTTTGCTCCACTAAGCAATCCAGATCATCCATAATCCACTCTGTGGCTTCCAACTAATACTCAGCCATATTTGGGGCTACTCTAGATATACCCCTGAAAACCTCCGCTCTGTTAGCCTAGAGTCGCTCAGAAATAGACCCTTTATTCACGGTTCCAGTGCTCGCCCCAGTGACCCTCTCTAACACCCTTAGCATGGCTTGAGACAGAGCGTCGTCCCCTATAGCCCTATCATATGATCTAGTCTCTGTCACTGGCGGAGCTCGTACTTCCTCAGCTGGCATATGTCCAGAAGGCGAAGATCTAGCTTGCACACTACCTCGACCCCATCCACGGCCTCGTCCATGAGTAGCTCTCGTACTCATATCGATTTATCTGATTTATGAGTTTTATGACATTAATTTAATGTTTTAGTTCTTTATTGCAGAATATTTTATGTACAGATAAAGTTTCAGAGTTTATTTTCGCGTAATCGTAGTCTAGCTACTGTCTCTGTCTTCTAGTGTTTAGTTTTCTCTACAGTCTCAGTCTTGTAGTCTCAATACTACCCTATCCACAGTATTATAACAAAGTCTCAGTTCTATCTACAGTATTGTTTCAGTACAGTACAGAATATCAAGCAAAAATACTTACAGACTTGGTGCCGGGGATTCAGTGTGCCACTTCTTCCATTAACAGATTCCAGAAAACTCAGTATGATTTAAACTTTTCAAAATCAAGTTTTTAGAACATATGCATGTTTAAGAAAACCGGTTTGAAAAGGGTTGTTCTAAATCTTTTTGAATTTTTTTAATTTTCCAAAAATACCCTTCTCAGGCTTAAATTTTAAAATTTTGAAAAACCATTTTGGACCCTATCCACAGTTAAGTTATTGCAACTGGGCTCTGATACCACTAAATGTAAAAGTCAAACTCGGCCCAGACGTTACGGTCAAGCCTGAAGTGTCACTTCACCTAGAACTAACCACGTTACCTAGTTACTAAGTTTAGGGTGAGCTTTGTAAAAACGATATTTGGGTTTTAGGAGAAATTCCCAGTTTATTTGATGATCACTCTGGTCTCTACCAATTATTAAAAGATTAACTTTTTATCTTTAACTTGGTTAACCGATTGGGTCGTGTAATTGATTTTTGAAAATGTTGGTTTAAGTTTGAAAACTCGTATCGTTATAATCAAAATAATTAAAGCCGAGTATGAATAAGCTGTAAAAATAAAACCCCCAAACAAAATAATTAGAGCGGCCTTATTATAAACCTAAATGGAGATAAAAATGAGCAAAAATAATAAAATAATTAAATAACTTAAAACCAGAAACACAGTCTCCGTGGCCACTCTGAATCCCTCCTAGCTCCAAGTCCACGAACTAGGGCTCACCTGCAAGGATGGAAAGAAAGGAGTGAGTTTGGAAAACTCAGTGTGTGCAAAAAGCCCATCCAAAACCCAAGTCAGCTCAAGCCCACTAGGCCTAAGCCCTATCTAGTCTCAGTATCAACTGGGCCGAAGCCCTATTCAGTGCTCAGTTACTGGGCCGAAGCCCTATTCAGTTACAGTAATCTAGGCTGAAGCCCTATCCAGATATCAGTACGGCCCATAGGCCCATCATAAAAACAGAATAGATAATAAACATGAATGCAAGCCCAAAATATGTAGGGAGACTACTCAACCCACTCAACCGCTCCACACCACCCGTACCAGCCAGCACACCATGTGAGGAATAACTCGACCCATCCAACCTACACACCATAGTTGCAGCTACTCAGATATCATGGCCAAGCCACTAACAGCATAACGAGGCAAAGCCCCTTTTTCAGCAAAATGAGGCATAGCCCCTTTCAGTAAATGTGGCATTACCACTCACACTTCCTCCATCAATAACCCCAATCCCATGAAACAGGTAATTATGATATGGCATACAGTAAACAGAAACAGTCAATCATGCATTTTAGTCAACTTTAGCCCTAGGGGTATAACGATCATTTTACACCTAGGGGTAAAACGGTAATTTCTCACCCTTAAGGGGTATTTCAGTAATTTATCAATTTTTAGAGATTTCATGCATATTACAGTCACTACTAATCCATTTATCATCACAGTAGTCTATTTAACTTAGTTTAACAGTTTTAGCTCTTGGGCCCTAAAACCCTTAATGGGCCCTACAGTGCCTATTGGCTACCTAAGCCCATTTAGTCCAAGTTTCATATTCAGTTACCAGTTTTAGCAGTTTCAACCCTACAGTCTATCAGAATACCTCAAATGCCTATCTTTACCTATGTGGGCTCGAAAGCCCATTGTGCCCATATCTAGCCCATCAAGGCCCAACTTCCCGAAGTGCACAAAATTGCGTACCCAACTAACTTATCACTTGTGATTATAGATCCATCGAATTCGAACAGACTTATGAGCATTCGCATGCTCACAAGCCCACGAAATACCAGAACTTCGGTATTTCAGCTTTTCGGCTTTTGCCGATTTGAACTATGAAGGGTGTTCGATGCACACACCTGTTTTCTGATTCTACTGGTAAGATCCTCTATGCGATTTCCCCCTACAATCGGCCACTTAACCAGTTAGACCACGGATCTAAGAAAACCAAAGTAGGAATTCTCTTACCATATTCGGCCAATACCTTAATGACCATGAAATCTTACCTTTGTCGACTTAGATGCACTAGATCTAGATCTGGTTGTACCAACATCTTCAATCTCCAATACTCTTTGCTTGACCACCTCCTTCACTAACTAACGTACATAAGAACCAAATACCACATTGAATCACTCTTAAGCCAAGTCGACAGCCTCCCTAAAGCGTTAGGGGGTGTTCGGCCTTTTCCAAAATTCCATGAAAGATTAAATAAAGGTTTCGATACTTACCAAGAGATCTACTTGCTTTCCAACCACCTCTTTATCTCAGATCTACTATCGATCTAATCCCAAACGCAACTAGAGAAAGGATCACCATGATTTCGGCTTTTAAATAATAGTTAATTTCAGTAAACGAGGTGATTGGCAATGATATGCTTTCGGCTTTTAATGGTTGTCGACAAAAGTTTGAAAGAAAAGGGGGAAGGAGTAGATCAATTCAGCTTTGAAGAAAAGGTGATAGGATGGGATCGGTTTAAGGGTGTAATAAGAAAAGAAGAAGAAGATTGGGAGAGAAAGAATAGGAGAAGGGAGGAGTAGATTTGGCTTTGATGGAGAAATCGGCAAGAAGGCTTTAGGGTGGTAGGTTTCAGCTTTGAGACAGAAAAGAGGAGCAAAGAATGAGAAAAACAAGACCTAATGTTCTATACCTAATCGGTAGAGGAAGGAGGCTCACTTACCTAAAGAAATCGGCACAAAAGCTCAAAATGCCGAAAATGTTAACCTAAAGGCAATGCCAGAGTCCCTTGACCGTCTATTGCTTCTCAAATCCAAACATTCCCTAAATCTCTCCTTGATCTACTCTCATGAGCAACTCAAACTCTTCTCAGTAGAGTTTCACTAGAGTGCCACCACTTGACCAACACATGCACACAAAAAATAAAAGTACCATAAGCTTACCTTGTGACTTGAACCCTGGACCTTAAATACCACCCCACATGCTACTTTTTAGAAGACTAGTGGCACCACCTTGCCACTTTACCAAGGCCCTCTTTGTGACAAATTCTACTAAGTTTTTCTTAAGAGCCCACTTAACCAAGTTCCCCCTTACTTAAAATCCACACTTTGATATTTTTACCAGGTTTAACTTAAGTTTGGGCCTCCTAAAGGCCCACTCACATACTTAAACACAAATTTAACAATCTCAGCACTGAAAATTCATGATTTCACCAAAACCACAATAAACCCGAAAAAGTCCCAAAAATTAGGGTGTTACAAAACCATTTCCAAATCAACTCCAAACCTTACTAAAACTTTGTCAAATCCCGAAGCCTTACCGTAGCCTTACCGTGCACCTTCGGCTTTTCTAGCCTTTCCTTAGCTACCGTTCTGAGATCTACGTTAACCGAATCATTAAAGACTAGAACTAAGTGATTTGTATCCATTTATGTCACCTTCCAACCTAAGAGAGGCTATTCAGCCATAACCAAGGATTAAGATCACTTACCCCAAAAGCCGGAATGGATGAATAACCACTGACGAGGATCAACGTTTAAAGCTTGAGAAGAAAAGGATACTAGCAGTCGATTGTGGTGGAGGAAGTTACTAGAGAATTTGGCAATGGTGTAGGCCTCAGAGGGGTATTCGACTTTTTAGCAGAAGAAGGGAGTCACTAGGGGTTTCAGCTTTTAAGAGATGAGAAACAAGAAATTGGCAAAGGGAGAAAACTATGAGTATTCGGCAAAACAATAGATGGCTAAATGGCAAAAGGAAAATTCGACAAAGATGGAAAAAAGGGGAAAGGAAGAAATCGGTAAGAGGAGGGAAGAAAAAAGAACTATAGCAAAGTACAGAAAACCCCACTTGAAATTCGACACTCCTTAAATAGCCAATAACCGAACCTAGCCCTTCCTAAAGTCCAATTCGGCACCATCACTTCTTCTCTTTAATCTCCTAATATCTCTCTTTTATCATCACCTTAAAATTCTCTCATGATCACTCCCTATCAAAGTCCACCCTAATGCCACTATCTTGCTTCCATAATGCAAAAATAAAACCTTTCAAAATTACCTCTCCAAGCCTTGAACCTCAGACCTCTCCTACTACTTGTGATGCCACCGTTACTCCCAAGTGGCACTACTTTGCCACTGAGCCACAAGCCCAACTGTGACCCATTTCCCCTTCTATTTTCTTTAGAGGCATTCCTCCATCCACTAGGGTTTCCTTAAAGCAAAAATTAAAATTTTATCCTAAGGTTCTCCCTATTCCTAAAGCTTCAAATAACCTTTATACACTCTACAATTAATATTCCAACACTGGTAACTACCAAGGTCAACCTCAAAGCACAAAAGATATGGTTTTGAGATTTGGGGCATTACAATCTACTCACTTTATACTAATCAGAACGGATTATTCTCTTTAGAAGCTTGCATAGTTATATGTGCCTGAATAGTACAACTTCATGGGGTGCCAGTGTCGATTATTTCTAATAGAGACCCAAGGTTTACGTCTCGATTTTGGAAGAAACTGCATGAGGCATTGGGTACATGATTGGATTTTAGCACTGCTTTCCACCCTTAGACGGATGGTCAGTTAGAAAGGGTAATCCAAGTCTTGGAAGATATGCTAAGGGGTTGTGTCCTTGACTTCCGGGGTAGCTGGGAAGATTACTTGCCATTAGCTGAGTTTGCTTATAACAACAGTTACCAAGCAAGTATCCAAATGGCACCATATGAAGCGTTGTATCGTCAGAGGTGCCGTACGCCTACCTGTTGGACTAAGTTGGGTGAACGTCAAATGTTGGGGCTAGAGTTAGTGGCTGATACAGAGGATAAGGTTAAGCTAATTAGGAACGGGTTAAAGGAAGCATCTGACAGGCAAAAATCATACGCGAATCTCAAGCGTAAGGAAATTGAATTCGTTGTAGGGGATATGGTGTTCTTAAAGGTTTCACCTTAGAAAAAGATCTTGAGATTTGGAAAGAAAGGCAAGTTAAGTCCTCGCTTTATCGGGCCTTATCGGGTTTTGAAAATGGTAGGTCCAGTAGCTTATCAGCTTGAATTGCCTCTGGAATTGGACCAAATCCACGATGTCTTCCATGTTTCTATGTTGAGACGGTACCGTTCTGATCTGTCTCATATTGTACCAGTGGAGGAAATTGAGGTTATGTCTGATCTAACTTTTGACAAAGAGCCAGTGCAAATTCTAGAACGTGATGTGAGGGTATTAAGGAGGAAGTCTTTTCTGTTAGTTAAGGTACTCTGGCATAATCACGGTGCGGAAGACGCCAAGTCGGAGCCTGAAGAGGCAATGCGGCAATAATACCCTCATTTATTCTGATCAGGTAAATTTTGAGGCCGAAATTTCTTTTAGGGGTAGAGTTGTAATGCCCTAAAATTTAGGGTTTTGTGAGTTTTTTTGCTTAATTTAGTAATTACATATTTGACTGTGTAAATTGAGGGTTTGAGTGTGTTAGGAGGGCCTCAGGAAGGCCCGGGTTTAGGCCAAGACTTTAGTAAAATTTTGATTCTGGGCTTTGGGGAGTGTTAGTATTGGTTCGTAGGGTTTATGTGTAGTGGTTGGAGTGTTATGTCACAAAAGGGCTTGTGGCAAGGTGGCAATTGGTGCCACTTGTGGGGTCAAGAGGTAATGTGAGACAGCAGATGGGAAAGTTGAGGTTCGAATCACGTTATCAGCTAATGGTTGCTATTTTGCTTCATGGACCTGGTAAGTGGTGAAGTTGGATACTTAAAGTTCAGGGAAGACTTGGTAAAAGTTGAATTGGTCATGGAATTCAATTTGAATTTGAGTAAGAGGTTGGAGTAAATCAATGAGGAAATTTAGGGATGTGGGTGTGAGGATAGAGTTGGTCGAATGTGGGGTGCTTGAGAGAGTAATTCGGCTATTGAACATTGAAGTTGGTTTTTTGGCAAATTAGGGTTTAGGGGTGAAAGCCGATTTGCTGCTTTGGGGTTTTGGGGTCTTTTTTGTTGTTGTTATGTTTCGGCATTTGGTGTTGTAGTGTACAGATTTTTCCCTTAGGTTTTTCGGGATTCTTCTTTTGGGAATAGCTTGTGACCATTCAGGGTTTAGTGTATATTGTTGGTGCCAAATTATCTATTGAAGTTTTTTCTTTTACTCTCTTCTCCTTGGTAGCTGAAACCTACTCTCTTCTTCTTCTTCTTCTTCTTTTTCTACTTTGCCTCTTTTCTTCTTTATTTTGGAAATCGATTTCCTTATATCCTTTTTGGCCGATTTCTTCAAAACTGAAAACTCTTAACCCCTTGTCGTGCTTGTGCTATAGCCATCTCTTCTCTTGTATTCTCTTTTGCTTTTTTTGTTGTTACACCTTACTTAGGCCGAACTTAAACACTCCCTATTTATTTCTTTTGTAGCCGGATACTACTTTATCTTGTGAAACGAATCCTTAAATCGAATACCCTTCTTCAAGAATTCACCCCCTTGTGTCGTTACTTTAGTCAAATCTCTGCTTCATTGTTAAATCTCAATTGAATCTCTAAGTGTGCTAAGTTCAGGCCAGTGGGCGACTACTTTTAGATTCTAATAAAGCAATCGACGTTTTGGGTAAGTATTCCTTGCTCTAGATTCGGTTATTGTTATTTTGGCTCATCTCATTTTGTAAAGGTTCAGTTTGGGGGTTAACACTCCTGTAATCCCTTTTTGTTGTTTGGTTCTACCTCAACCATAGGTGCTTAGATCTATCGGCTTTTGATCAGTGCGGGAGGTACTCGGTAATTGTAAGTGACAGTAGTTAAGCAAGGTGGTGGTAAGTAATCGTGGAACAAACTTTTGAGTATGGATGCGTTAAGTGTTGGTTAAGTTACTGATGACTGTTGTTATGGTAATAGGTTGAGCGCATGCTGATTGTCTGAATCACGAAATCAGGTGTGTGAACGCTTATGGGCCGACCTGAACCCACTGTGATACGTTTTGGACTGAGGAGATCAAATTGCGCTATTTCGCGCAGTCAGATCATTTTAGGCTTCGGTGGGCGAAATGGGCCCAACGGGCCTACGAGCCCATTTGGGGTAAATTTTTGGGAAGTATCTAGTAACACACTAGATGGAAAAATCTGTAACTGTGGACATAGAACTAGGCTTAATGGGCCATACGGACGAGTGGGGCTACACGGGCCCAATAGGGGTTTTGGGCCCATAATCACTGGTGACCTTATTAATGAATCTGAGTTACTAGAAATCACGTAGGACCTACTAAAAGGTAAAATCTGTAAATAAGGCATTAGAATCTGGTAAAAAGACTAAAATACCCTTAGCGGATAAATTACCATTTTACCCTTAGTCCATAAAAGACTGTAATACCCATAGAGCTTAGATGAAAGGTTTTGCATAACTAAATCTGTATCTGTTAATCTGAATGCATGATATTATTTGTTCTGTGAGTCTGCATGGGGTGGGGTTATTACAGAGGAAGTTCTGTTAAAGTGGCTCTACCACATAATTCTGTTAACCGTGGTTTTACCACGTATTCTGATTCTACTGGCTCTACCACAATATTCTGTTATTAGCAGCACGGTTGCATATTGGTGTGTGGGCTGGGTGGGTTGAGTTATTCCCCACATGGTGTGATGACTAGTACGGATGGTGTGATGGCTGGCTTGGGTGGGATTTGTATAATATATGATCTGTTTTTGTTTTGGGCTTGGCCTATTCTATTCTATTGGGAAGTTGCACACTGAGTTTTTGCAAACTCACTCCTTTAATTTTTAACATGTCCAAGTAACCCTCAAACTTAGCAGGTTTGGAGCTGTGACGAACTCGAGGTGGCCACATGTTTTCCACTTGTTTTCTTTGCACTAGTCAGATTTTTACTATTTACATTTCCATGCTCGATTTCTATTTTGGTTTAAGTGATGTAATAAGGCCGTTATGGGTTTTTAACTTTAATTGGGTTACTTAATTATTTTGAATAGATATCACACAAAATTGGTTAATTAATCAAAACTGGGCTATTAAAAATTGATAACGAAAGTTTTGGAAGAAAAACCACGCCCTTTATTTTTCACTCGCTTTCAACAATTTTAAGATTAACCAAAACCCAATGCGACAACTTAACTTGGTAACGTTTTCCAAACTAAAGCAACAATTTTTTTTTACTAAACCTAACCGTGGTTTCCAAACTAAACGAATTCATTTTAAACAAGAACCAAACTTTTCTTAAAATTACCTAGACGATTTCCAAAGTCATTGCCATGTGACTCTCCAGATCCAGGCGTAACGTTTGGGCCGGGTTTGGGGTGTTACAAAAACCCATTTAGTTTTTAATGCTTGAGAAACTTCTGCCAATTAGGTTATCACTATTTGAAATCAATTTACCAAAATAATTACCATATTTATTACCGTTGGTTTCTTAAACTGATTAAAACTGCAGAGGCTTTTCTTTTTAAAAACCTTGAAGTTTTAAATACATGTTTTTCTTGAAAATAGTTATTATTTTGAAAACTCGTTTTCCCTACTCTAACAGTTTAAAATAAGAAAATCAAACCCAATTTAAAAATTAAAACCAAAAGGCCATATTACATAACCAAAGCCTAATATGAAATTTAAATAAACAAGTTTCAAGCAGAACATTAGCAGTCATATGGCCACCTCTGAGTCCCTTGCGGCTCCAAATCACCTAAGGCTGGGGATTACCTGTACAGTTAAAAGAAAGGGTGAGTTTACGTAAACTCAGTGTGTAATCCCCTATCAGTCAAGCAGTAAACAGTGCATGTAGTAACAGTCTGGGCCTGAGCCCTATACTGTAACAGAACAGTCAGGCTTTAGCTCTATATAGCAACAGTGTGGGCTTAGGCGCAATACAGTATCAGTACAATGCAGATATACAACCCATCCCGATCCAACCAACACACCATGTGGGGATTAAATCGACCCAACTAGCCAGCACACCAATATCGTAACGAAGCTACTAGTAGTAGTAATGCAACAAAGCTGCTAATAACAGTAAACCTGGCAAAGCCACCAGTATCAGAATTTGTGGCAAAGCCACCAAAAATAGTAAATACGTGGTAGAGCCATTAGTACTTCCTCCGTAACAGTAACCCAACCCCCATGCAATATGACGTGTCATAAATATTACATGTATGCAGTATGTCACACTCAGTATCAGTCATAGAAATATCATATACACATCAATCATCCTACCACTAGGGGTGTAACGGTCATTTCATCACTTAGGGGTAAAACAGTAATTTTACCCCTCAGGGGTATTTTGGTCATTTACTAAATTTTAGGGTCTCGGTATAGATAACGACCACTCAGAAGGTTTACCATCACCTCGAGCGACTTAAGTAAGCTATATGGCCAAAACAGTGCAATTGGGCCCAAAGCCCATTACTCAGCGCAAGTGGGCCCATACACTCGTGTGGCCCATTTGGCCCAAATTTGGTCACAACTATGCGATCTACAAAGCCCAGTCCCATATTTGACGCTTACCATGAATTTAATCCGTGTGGGACCCACAAGCCCACTGGGCCTACACGGCCTATTTCGGCCCAACAAGGCCCAAAACGACCCAAGTCCATAAGAAGGCTCGTGCCGGCCTCTACAATCTATCACCCATAACTTTGTGGGCTCAGTTTACCACATGAGCGTTTACACGCTCGTAAGGCCTTAAAGGTCGAAGTTTCAGCTTTTCGGCTTTTCGACAATAATAGATTTCGGTGTATGATTGCACACCTAGATTTGCAAAATTGAAAGAACTGCTTACGAGCCCAAAGCCTACGTTTCAATGAGGCATAACTTTAGCCTTCACTAGATAAGATTCACATGCATAATCTCCCAACTGATCGGTACTACTAACCTTGATCGATAGTGAAACAGCCTATTGTCTTAAAATCATTTGGCTAGAATCAAATGGACACTCCACGGTGATTATCTGTACAATGAAAGATTTGTTAAGAAAGAACCTATTAGAGATGTGGCTTAGATCCACAATTATTCTACTATAGAACACTGGGATATTCAGTCTTTACCCAAAATAGAGCATCGATTTTACCTTAATGGGAGAGAAAGTTTGATCGCCTTCCAGGCCCCAACGTTTCTTTACTCTACTGGAACCCCAGTACCCAACGTACATACCCACATAAAAAGAAGATCAGAATCGTACTTAGAAAATACAAAGAAAGAACCTTCGATATTAAAAGAAAAAGGGACAGAGAACAGCATTAACAAAAGTGAAGAGTATAATTACTTACCAAACAACAAGGTATTCGGCCAAATCCAAATAAGGTAGAACAAATCGGTGCACAACCAGGCAGTGAGTTTTCGGCCAACAAGGTTGAGATTACCAATAAGGAGGAAGAACATATGATAGAGAAGGAGAAGGGGGTTTCGGCAAAAAGAGAAACCCGAATGGAAAAGTTATATTCTGTTTAGATTGGAAAAGGGAGAAAAGAGAAGATTTGGCTAAACAGAGAATCGAACGATTAAGAAGAAAAGGAAGAAGGTGGACTCGGCAACCGACTAGCCAAAGAAAAAGGTTGAAAGGAAGGGATGAAGAGGAACAATTCGGCTAAGGTGACTCTAAAAGCAAGATGAAGAAAAGATAAACAAAGTAGGTGAAAGAGAAAACTAGCAATTTCACCAAAACCCTTAGAAGTCGGCTCTCAAAAGACAAAGGTACCCTACGAATTACCAAAATCAAAGTCAAAAGAAGAGAAATCCCCAAAGAGCACTATACTCAGCCACTAAAATAAATGAAAAAGAACTGAAATTGGAAACTGACCAACCCCACCGATTTTCACCCAAAATTTGAAAAAGCAAGGAGTGGAAGAGTTCAAATTCGGCTCAAATTTCCACCTCATATCACTCCACCGATTTCTCCTTGAAATCCTCCACTTATCACTCCGCAATTCCCTCCACATCTCATCCATCAGACTCCCACTGCAACACAACTACTAGGCGAACCTATCAACAAAATAAATGCCTCAATTTATGCTGCCAACACTCGAACCTCAAGCCTCCAATAACTCTACACACGCCACTTGCCGCCATGCCACAAGGCTTTTTGTTACAAAACCATGCACAATTAAATATAAAGCCCGCATACTAGCGTCTAGATTCATTTAATAGCAAAAATTAAAATTTTTGCAAGAGTAAGGACTTGAACCCAGGCTTCTCCAACACCCCTAAACACACCCAAATCATCTAGCCAACACACCAAACATGAAATTTATGTCATAACATGTAAAATCAAAGATGTGAAAAGATACGACAGTGTTATGAGTTCGTACAGGTATGTACGTAAAGTTTATAAGCATTGGCTCCATGATATTATGTGTTCATGATCACTATGAAAGTGACCTTAAGTTAATCTTGTGAATAAGTATTTATGTTGATGATGTGTAAATTCATGGTAAATTCAGCTGAGAATCATGTGTTAGGCTTTTGAGCCATATCAAATTGAGAGATAAGATGTTTATTTCACTTGATTTGTGATTTATTAGATATGTGTAAAAAATGAAGTATTTGCATAATTGCCTATTAAAATGGTTATATTACAATCCTTGAGATTTATAGCTATTTTATATGAACTTGTGCTTATATTGTCAAGCGTGGTATATGATTTGCATGAATTGTTCATTATTTTCATACGAACTTACTAAGCTATGTAGCTTACTCCCCTTCCTTACCCATATCTTATAGGGTTGTATATTAGCTTGAGTTAGAGATTGCCGGAGATGTTATCACACTATCAAGCTATCATCGTGCGGTACAAGTGGATACAACCTCTTAAGTTTATGGCATGTATAGGGACTTTGTCATTTGGTGCATGATTCATTATGATTTGGTTAAATATATTAGCTTGTGATGGTTAAAGGTTGGATGTAACGTGTAGCCATGTAAATTGGCTTATATTGGCCAATGAATGGCATGTAAATATTTGATAATGACTAGCTATTGGAATGGCTAGTTATGGATATGCTTTGGTGTTAAGTATGTCTAAATGAAAGTTAAACAAAGAAATCATGAAATAGTAAAGTTAGCATTAAAACAGTTTTGGGCAGTAGCACTAGTATAATTTTAAAAAATCACCAAAAATTTTGGAAATTGAATTAGAGGTTGAATAAAATATGAAATTAAAGCCTATTGAGTCTAGTTTTACATCGAAGAAACAATGTAAGCAAAATAATTTCGTTTTATGAGATATTTTAATTTTTGTGAGACAATGTCAAAATGGTTTCGAATTCCCCTATTTTGAATTTGGAAAATCATTAAAAATTGTATAAAAATGATTGGGGGTTAAAATTTATATTTTTAAATTATTAATAAGTATATTTTCAAGAAAAACAAATGAGAACATCATTCGAATCTCGTATTAAGAGATAAATAATTTTTAGTGAAGAAAGGTTGAAACTATCAATCAGCAGAACGTGGATAAATTTGAAGAATTAATTGTACTTATTGGCTAAACCATAAATTTTGAAAATTTTATGGTAGGAAGATATTTGAGTCTAATTTCTTAAAAATCAAGAGGACCCTAACTTTGAATTTTGTAGCTCAAGATATAAATAATTTAGTGACTATGACTCAAGTGGACAATTTTGTTATGAATAATAAATAATTGTTTTGATATGTTTAAGCCTTGATTGTGGTTGTGTTGGTAGCTTAATTGTGTCATGTTAAGTGCCATTGATATTTTGTATATGAGTGTACAAATGAGGGTGGCAAATGGCTTAGTAAATAGCCATTTTCTTGGCCACATGGGCGGAGACACGGCCGTGTGTCTCAGCCATGTGAAGGACGCGACCCCTGGAAATGGGCTTGTGTCTTAGCCATGTGACCCCAAATTGTGCATGACTTCATAAACAAAGAGTTACACGGGCTGAGGACACGGGCGTGTGTGACCACATGGCCTACCCACACAGGTGTATGATCCCTGTTTCAATGAAAATTTTTTTGAGTTTTCCAAAGTTTTTGGTTTAGTCTCGAACCACTTCCAATGCATGTTTTGGGCCTCGTGGGCCCATATAAGGGACGATATACTTGTTATGAATTATTTTAAAATTAATGTAATTTTATGGCTCGAAAATGTGCGTTTACTTATGTTTAAGTCTGGTAATGTCTCGTATCCTGTCCCGACGTCAGACACGAGTAAGAGGTGTTACAGTTACTTATATTATCAACAACATAATACAAAAAAGAAAATAAACATCACTAACATTGAAAAATTAAATTTATTATGTAATCCATAATTTATTTAAAAAAACAGCAACCCACCATAACCCATTATTACCCAATCACCCAAAACCCAAAAAATAAAAATTAAAACAGAAAGTTCCCCAAATCCCCCAGGCCTCAACCCCTTCCTCTTCTTCTATCGTGAGGCAGAGAGCCAAAAACAAAAGAGGAAAAAAATTAGGGTTTAGGTTTTCTTTGCTTTTCTTTGCAAGATCTATTCATTCTTTCACCATTTTTTCCAATTTCTTTAAACTTTGCCTAAGCTACCATTGTTTCCTACTAAAATTCCCGAAAATATAAAGATGATTTGCAAATATTATGTCAAAAAATTTCTTATCAATCTTTGCATGTTACAGCAAAAAGAAGCAAGAATCAAGACAAAAAAAATTCAGGTACTTACTTGAAAATTATTAATTTTTGAAAGTGCAAGTGAGATTTTGTTTAGAGACTTTTGTGACTGTGTTGTGATTTTGTTTGGTTTGGAGTTTGGACAATGAAATATGAGAGTGAAAGTTTAGAGTTAGGACTACTTTTTCGTTTTTGAACAAATTTATTGTACCGATAAGTCGATAGTTGATTCATATTTTTCTATTACTTTTGGACTGCTTTTTTCTGTTGATTTGGGACTGCATTTTCTTTATTTGATTGAAAATTATCTGATTTTGCAGGTGAAGAATATATTCCCTTTGTCTTATTATATTTTTGTTGATTTTTTTAAAGGAGTTGGATTTTTTTTAATTTTATTGTGAAGGAACAATAACAGGAACAACAACCCGTTATTGTCGTAATTGGCTATTACCTGTTAAATTGGGGTCGCGATCCACTGTTCTTGGTGTGATTTTGCTTCACACCACTATTTTTGGCAATTGGGATTTCAGATGGCACTGCTATCACTATATAGATGCCGCCATTCTACTACCTGATCGCTATTTAAATCCCTGATAAAAATAATAAATAGTTCTATTCTTGTTATCGATGACCATTGGCCTTGTGAAGAATACGAGCAAATTAAGATGAAATATACGCTTTCTTTTTCATTTTACAATCAAATTGAAGCACAAAACTACAATAAATAAAATGATGAAAATAATATTCACCTTTAAAGAATAAAGAAAATAAAAGAAGAGAAGAAGACTAAGTAGAACCTTTTTGGATTTCTTCGTGAGCTTCATCTCCACCTAAAGGGACATGGAAAGGGTGTCAATGGAGGCACCAAGCAAGTAGGTGAAGGAGAGAGGTAGATTACATATTTCCATTTACCATCTTAGATTTCCATTTATCCTTAACAAGAGTGACCGAAATGATCGAACTATGTAATATAAGTGCTTAAACTACAAATATTTTATTTTGGGTGCCTAAAATGAAAATATTTGAAAATTGAGTAACCATCTGTGTAGTTTAGCCAAAATTTTATATTGAAAGTTAAATAAAAAATGATATTATAACCCTCGAACTTTTTCAAAAAGAAAAGTCAATTAAAGTCCTTTGAACTTTTTGCACCTAATTGAGCCATTGAATTAACAAAACTAGCTAACTAGGCCCTTTGACTAACGTTGATGATAGAATTTAACAATAATATTGACGTGGATGTGAAGAGATGCCACATCAACACCATTTACTAACATGGTAGTGCCATGTCATTGTTAGTCACTAATGTGGTAGTTCCACATCACCGCTGAATGTTGATGTTGCAGTGCCACGTCATTGTTGGATGCTGATATGATAGTGCCATGTCAACAAAAAATAAAAATAAAATTATTTTTTAAATAGGTATACAATAAATCTAAAAATCCATTTGTTTAGTTTCCTTTTTTTATAAACAATATTTCTTTTTTTCTTTGTCCTTTGTTATATTGAAAAAAGAGACTTAAAAAAAAGATTCAACCTCAGAGCCATTTGAATGTAACAGATAATAGTGGGGCCTGAGAATTGATGTGTATTCGAGTCATAGGAGCTAGTAATCGCCAATATGCTCATATTAGTGACGTTATTGTTGTTGTGACCAAGGAAGCAGTACCAAATACACCTCTAGAAAGATCAAAAGTGATTAGAGCTGTAATTGATTCATTTTAGAATTATAAAAACATAGAAAAGATCATGAAAATTATAAAAAAAATTATTAAAATTTATGAAAATTTATAATAATCATTAGAGTCAAAATGTCAACCAAATCTTTGTTGTTTTACCAGAAACAAAGATAAAACTCACTCCAAGTTTGATTCCTTTATCAATTTTATATTTTCTAACCTAGTGTTTATATGGTTTAATGACAAAAAACTTCAATCAAGGTAAAAAATTATGTTTCCATCACCTCTGCCTATGATGTTTGAGATTTTTGGTGTTTAAGCTTGTGTATTAATATTTTTATTCATATTTTTTATGTTGAGAAAAGAGGAATTGGTGGAGGGGAGGTTTCCAAGCTAAGGAAAAAGAGGATTAAAGTAGTTGAAAAACATAGTTTTGAATCTTAATTCATCTAAGAGGTAAGTACTTTTGGAATTTCTAACATTCCTTTGATAATATAATTATGAGTTTGGATAATTAGCGAAATAAATGCTTAAAGAAATTACGCATATTAAATGTAAGTAATTATGGCTTGATGTGTTGAGATAATGAGTAATACAAAAAAAGGAGGTAATATTAATACGTCTTAGATTCAAATGCATGAAAATGAGCTAGCAATGTATTATAAAAATTTTAATGTCATGGTTTAGTGGGAAAAGTATTATTACAAAATAAAATATGATTAAATGTGTAACAACTCTATTTTATTTTTGAAAACTTTACAATTTGATCTTTAGATTGGGAAGTTTGAATGCTGTCTCCAAAGTTACGATACCAAGCCCTGTAAGTCGCAACATCCACATGAGATGTTTTGAAACATTTGCAGTTTAGTCCTTTTTTTATCTCAAGGGTGTTAAGCTTTCATAAGCTCGTATTTGATCCATAAATGATTATTTATCGTCTTTTATGCATGCAATGCTTGTATTCGAGAATTTAATGATGGAATTGAAATATAATCAACCATAGTTTCTCTAGAAATACATGTGGCATCCTGTAGCTCGAACTTGGTGATTGGGTTAGGTATGAGGTGTTACAAGACATGTTCAAATTTACAACATTGTATATCCAAATACATGTATTACATGTGTAAAACATGATAAATAATCATTTATGGGTCAAATACGAGCTTACGAAAGCTCAATACTATCATGAGGTTGATCAAGGACTAAATTGAAAAGTTTTCAAAATACTTCATATGGGTGCTGTGGCTTCCAAGGCTTGGTTTTGCAACTTTGAAGACAATAGCCAAGCTTCCAAACTTCAGGATTAAATTGTATGGTTGTCAAAATAAATTAGAGTTGATGTTACGATGAGGTAGCCTGATGTCATAACATTCAGGGTGTGAAGTTGAGACTTCCATGACAAACCACTATGTCCTTATTTTTCCTTTGATCTAACCCGGCATACTTAACACTAGTCGGCCTCAAGGCTCCAAATCAATCATTCATTACACAACAAAACATGTTCAAAACATAATTATCAAGCTATTAGCATAATTTCCATATAATACCAAAACCATTTTCACATATTCACAACTTATATACAATCATTTTGACTATTTCTAGGTACATGCCATTGACATAATGAAAAATCTGTGAAAAAAATATAATGTCGGTAATGACAAAATATCTCAAACAAATAAATAAAAATAAAATAAAAATAAAGAACACACAGATTTTACGTGGAAACCCTTTCGGGAAAAAAACCACGGGCAGAGGAGAAGAAAATTCACTATGTCGAAAATTCGAATCAATACAAGATGAATAGACTATGTCTATTTATAGGCTTGTAAAGCCATATTCTATTAGGATTGAAACACTTTATCCTAATCAATATAAAATAGATGGAGTTTAATAAGGTTTAAAAAACCTTATTCTAAAATAAAATAAAAGAAGTCTAGTTCTATTTGGATATTACTTTTATTTTATTTTCCATCTTATTTTATTTAAATAAGAATTTGGGTCACTTAATTCTAACAATCTCCACCTTGACACGAATTCTCAATGAACAAGTTCTTCATCGCGAACTTTCAACGAACAAGTTCTCCACCTCTTCCAAAAAACCCCTTAAGGGTTTAACTTCAACGATGAACACCAACCAAGTCTAAGCAATGCCCAAACTTGGTTATAGGAAGTGACTTAGTCATCATATCTGCAGGATTTTCATGAGTACTAATTTTGCTCACAATAATATCACCACGAGCAATAATATCACGAACAAAATGATACCGAACATCAATGTGTTTTGTTCTCTCATGAAACATTTGATCTTTTGTAAGGAAGATGGCACTCTGACTGTCACAAAATACTGTACTGATTTGAAGGTCTTCATTGAGTTCACTAAATAGTCCCTTCAACCAAATAGCTTCTTTACAAGCCTCAGTAATCGCCATGTACTCAGCTTCAGTGGTAGACAAAGCGACTGTAGTTTGCAAAGTGGCTTTCCAACTGATTGCACAACCTCCAATTGTAAAGACATAACCTGTGAGAGATCTTCTTCTATCAAGGTCTCCAGCAAAATCAGCATCAACATATCCAATGACTCCATCTCTAGTTCTTCCAAACTGTAAGCAAACATCAGTAGTACCTCGTAAGTATCTTAAATTCCACTGAACTGCTTTCCAGTGTTCTTTACCGGGATTCGCCATGTATCTGCTAACTGCACTGACTGCATATGATAAATCTGGACGTGAACAAACCATAGCATACATGAGAGATCCCACTGCACTAGAGTATGGAACATGTGACATGTACTCAACCTCATCATCAGTTTGTGGAGACAAAGCTGATGAAAGTCTAAAATGAGCTGCTAAAGGAGTACTAACAGGCTTAGCACTCTGCATATTGAACCTGCAAAGAACTTTCTCAATGTACCCTTTCTGACTTAGGTACAATTTACTTACTTTTCCATCTCTAAGAATTTCCATACCAAGTATCTTCTTTGCTGGTCCCAAATCTTTCATCTCAAATTCTTCACTTAGTTGGGCTTTGACTTTTCTTTTCTCTCCTTTATCTTTTGCTGCTATCAACATGTCATCAACATAAAGGAGTAGATATACAAAAAAACCATCATTGTTTTTCTTATAGTAAACACAACTATCAAAGCTACTTCTTTTGAAATAATGAGAAGTCATAAAAGAATCAAACCTCTTGTACCACTGTCTTGGTGACTGTTTCAAACCGTAAAGAGACTTTTTCAGCAAGCAAACATAGTCCTCCTTTTCTGAGACTGTAAAACCCTCTGGTTGTTGCATGTAAATATCTTCCTCAAGTTCTCCATGCAAAAAAGCAATTTTAACATCTAACTGCTCAAGCTCCAAATCATACATGGCCACAATACCAAGCAAAGCTCGAATCGAACTATGCTTCACAACTGGGGAGAACACATCTGTGAAGTCCACTCCTGGAATTTGACTGTAACCCTTTGCAACAAGCCTTGCTTTATATCTGGGTTCTTCAACTCCTGGAGTCCCTTCTTTCTTTTTATACACCCATTTACAACGAATAGCCTTTTTACCTTTTGGAAGTTTTACAAGATCCCATGTTTTATTTTTGTGGAGTGATTCCATCTCCTCTTGCATAGCAAACATCCACTTTTCTGAGTCTTCACAACTAACCGCCTCAGAATAATTAGATGGCTCTTGATTTGCATCTATATCTTCAGCCACATTTAAAGCATAAGCAACTAGATCAGCCTCAGCATACTTCTTTGGAGGTTTAATTTCTCTTTTAGTTCTGTTTTTGGCGATAGAGTATTGTGGTGAAGAAGCAACTTTATTCTCAATTTTTGTACTGGCTTGAGGAGTTGACTCTGTATTAATCTGATGCTCCACCTGCTTTTGATTTTCTTTATTGGAAGGATCTTTAAGAGATAAGTTATGTAGCATAGCAGTTTCATCAAAAATAACATCTCTGCTAATCACAACTTTTCTATCTTCAGGACACCATAACTTATATCCTTTAACACCAATTTTATAACCAAGAAAAACACATTTAATAGATCTTGGTTCCAATTTTCCATTATCAATATGAGCATAAGCAGGACACCCAAAAATCTTTAAATCAGAATAATCAGCAGGGTTACCAAACCATACCTCTTGTGGAGTCTTTTTCTCGATGGCAATGGATGGAGATCGGTTGATCAAAAAACATGCAGTAGAGGCTGCTTCGGCCCAAAATGACTTTGGTAAGTTGGAGTTTGACAACATACATCGAACCTTCTCCATTATCGTTCTATTCATTCGTTCTGCAATGCCATTTTGCTGTGGAGTATGACGAACTGTCAAGTGCCTCACGATCCCTTCTGACTTGCACAGTTTATTAAACTCATCAGAACAGAACTCTAAGCCATTGTCTGTGCGGAGGTGTTTTATTTGTTTTCCCGTCTGTTTTTCAATCATAGTTTTCTAAGACTTAAATGCAGAAAACACATTGCTTTTCTGCTTCAAGAAGAACGCCCAAACTTTTCTGGAAAAATCATCAATAAAAGTTAGCATATAATTAGCTCCACCTCTCGAAGGTACTCTGGATGGCCCCCACAAATCAGAATGAATATACTCCAACGTTCCCTTTGTGTTATGGATTCCTCTGGTGAATCGAACTCTTTTTTGCTTCCCAAAAACGCAATGCTCACAGAACTTCAGTTTGCAAATTCCTTGCCCATCAAGAAGTCCTCTTTTGCTTAATTCTGCCATACCATTCTCACTCATATGCCCTAGGCTCATATGCCAAAGTTTAGTAATATCATCATCTGACAGGGAAGAGGAGGCGACAGCTGCATCACCAGTAACAGTAGAACCTTGCAGAACATATAACTTGGCAGTCTTTCTTTGCCCTTTCATCACAACGAGGGAACCTTTAGAAATCTTCAAAACCCCACTTTCAGCTGTGTATTTGTATCCTTTTGAATCAAGAGTACTTAATGAAATTAAATTTCTTTTCAATTCTGGAACATGTCGTACGTCACTAAGTGTTCTGACAACTCCATCAAACATCTTAACTTTAATCGTTCCAACACCTGCGATTTTACACGAAGCATTATTTCCCATCAAAACAACACCTTCAGGCACTGTCTTGTAATTTGTAAACCAATCTCTATTGGGACTCATGTGGAAGGTGCAGCCCGAATCAAGGATCCACTCATCGCTCACTTTAGAATTGATTACTGAAGCGACTAAAAGTTCACCATCACTATAGTCTTCTACAACATCAGCTTCACCGGAATTTTCTGGTTGTTTTCCCTTTTGATTCGCAGCCTCCCTTTTGATCTTATTCTGTAGCTTATAGCACTCAGATTTAATGTGCCTTTTCTTCTTACAGAAGTTACAAGTTTTACCTCTGTTTGAAGACTTTGATCTACCCTTAGATTTACCGCGAGGATTTCGTTCTTGTGTCCTTCCACGATCATCATCAACATTCCGATCTTGTCTCCCACGAACAATGAGACCCTCCCCCTGAGAGTTGGTTTTAGCCACAAGATGCTTCATCTTATCATACGAGGTTAAAGAATTATAAACCTCATCTACTGTGAGAGACTCACGGCTATATAAAATTGTATCTCTAAAGGTTGAATAAGACGGGGGCAACGAACAAAGTAGAATCAACCCTAGATCTTCCTTATCATACTGAACCTCCATGGCCTCCAAGTTTGAGAGAATTTCTTTAAACACTGTTAAGTGTTCGTGCACAGATGCACCTTCCTCCAAACGATGAGCATAAAGACGTTGCTTCATATGCAGCTTGCTGGTTAGAGTTTTCGACATGCATATTTGTTCCAGCTTTTTCCATAATCCAGCGGCGGTCTTCTCCTTCATCACATCTTGCAAAATTTCATTAGACAAATGCAGATGTAACTGTGTTAATGCCTTTTGATCCTTACGCTTCTTCTCTTCATCTGTTAATGTTGAAGGCATCTTATCTATCCCTAGTAGGGCATCCTCTAGATCCATCTGCGCAAGAACTGCTTGCATCTTAATCTGCCACAACGCAAATCTGGTGTTGCGATCCAACAGCGAAATTTCATACTTCAAAGAAGCCATTAACGTGATTGAGATGAAAAAACCCGAAAGCTCTGATACCAATTTGTGAAAAAAATATAATGTCGGTAATGACAAAATATCTCAAACAAATAAATAAAAATAAAATAAAAATAAAGAACACACAGATTTTACGTAGAAACCCTTTCGGGAAAAAAACCACGGGCAGAGGAGAAGAAAATTCACTATGTCGAAAATTCGAATCAATACAAGATGAATAGACTATGTCTATTTATAGGCTTGTAAAGCCATATTCTATTAGGATTGAAACACTTTATCCTAATCAATATAAAATAGATGGAGTTTAATAAGGTTTAAAAAACCTTATTCTAAAATAAAATAAAAGAAGTCTAGTTCTATTTGGATATTACTTTTATTTTATTTTCCATCTTATTTTATTTAAATAAGAATTTGGGTCACTTAATTCTAACAAAATCTATATAAACTTAGCTTGGTCGAATGTTGCTATATGGATGCCGATTTCACTTCCCGGGGCTTGAAGTGATACCTATACCTATGCACAAAATAAACAAAACTATACACTGAGCGATAAAGCTCAATGTTACTTTCATGATTCAAGATGATAAAACATAAACATTGATAATATGTTTCAAGACAAATACATGAATATATGTTCTTAATATCCAACCAAACCATATTCTAAAATGCCAACCATTCTCATCATCTTTCAAAACATGTAAGCATACTTATCACAATACCAAACCAATCTATCCAACACTGCAACATATATAACCAACTCTATTTACTTGCCAATTACTAATCATTAGACTACAAACAAATTCAATATTAATCATGAGCTACACACATTCTTATTTACCTTAAACAACATGCCAACTAATGACATATTCAATTAATATTATTTATGTTTGTAACTTATCGTTCAATCCCTATCTTGGAGTCGATTGACTCATTCTCATTCATTTTGGCCCTTAGGGTTCATTTTCAATTTATTCACATTGGCTTTTTCATACTTCCTTTACATTGATTCACATATATGCACAAGCAATTCCCTATCATTATCATACCATTTCGTTTGGATATCATTTAATAAATTTACCATTTATAATCCCTATTAACCTGACTTGGACTTGGATGGATACACGGATGTCCAACCAACACACCAACTAGCACCGAAGTGCATCATCGAATAAACCGAAGTAAGGGAAATTGGTACATATAGTGTATATTGGAGCACGAAGCGCATACCGATACATAAAGTGCATCCTAGCACACAAGGCGCATCCTGGCACATAAGCACATAATCCCATACACAATTCAACTATATGACATGCCAACTATATTTGACTCAACCTGACTAGTTAATAGGATATCAATGTTTAATTTCATTTACAATTCAGTACATATACCATGTTTCAATCATATACATATTATAATTCAAATAATTTTTTATACACATTTATTTCAGAACATACAACATATTTCTACTCAATTCCCATTCCATTATATCATAATTCAAGTAATTTATGCCATTTCCATTTTATTCATTTTAGTCCTCTATATTGATATTCCATATCTAACTCAATTAAAACATTTCATACTATCTCCATATACTCACCTCAATGGTTCATCAGTCAACAAACATGCATATGCAAGCCATTATTTTTATCCCGAATTATAAAAGGACAAACTAGAGTTTCTAAGTCACTCATTGATGACTTTTGTTTTTTATTTCCTTTTCAAAGGTTCTGTGTCAATGTTAGCTACAAATAGTCATAAAACATGTAAGACTATCAATTTCCATCCAACGCACAATTAGATACAAAATCAAAAATATTTTTTAATTTATTCAATTTAGTCCCTAAACCCGAGACAAGCGCAACTTTGGATCTAAAGCTTCAGATTAAAATCTAATTTCGCAATTACTTATGAGGAACCTTCTACTTCCTATATCTACCACAATTTCATAATGGATTTGAATTTTATTCAATTTGGTCTCTAATGTAACAAAGCTAACAATCAAGCTTGTTAAGCTTTACAATTTAGTACTTTTCATTTTCTAAGCCTAATTTTATCAATTTCACACCTAACTCAACCAATTCTCAACAATGGAAACTTATCAAAATTTCACCAATTGAACAAATTGATACATGGGTTAGCTTAATCAAGCTCCCATGATAAAAAAAAAATCTATGAAAATCAAAGAAAAATGGATAGAGACTTGTAAATGGATGGCTGAATGAATAAGGGATTTAAAAGCTTTTCCCATTTAATCTATAATGGTGGATGGTTGAGTTGGAGAAGATGATGACTTCTCTCCACTCAAATTTTACTTATATAGTATGCTTAATTATAATTAAGCTTAATTAATTAACTAAATTATGATTAATTAAACTCTAGTCATTAAATAATTTAATCTAATGACATCTTCCATCATCATCCACTAACAATATATTAAAATTGGTTTATTAACCATTTTAGTCCTTTGTATAAATGCCATTTAAGTCCCCAAGCGTTTTCCTAGTTAAAAATCTATAGTGATTAAAATTTTACAATTTAGTTCTAGGCTTTCATTAACCACATATTAGACTAAATTTCTTAACCAAATTTTAATATATCAATATAATAACTCCATAAATATATCTATTTAATATATAAGAACTCAGTTTACGAAAAAGAGGTTCTAAAATCATAATTTTTGACACCATTAGAAATCGGGCTATTACATGTTCTTCCCAACAAAGTGAAATAATGCTAAGAGATAATATTTCAATACAGAATGAGAAGCTTATTAATGAAATGATTAACTTTTGGTTTAATGATCCTAGTGAAAACTTTTTTGAATGAGACATATTTATATTTATGAATGAGAATGTGGTGATATGAATCACCTAAGTGATAAAGTAAACTTGTAATTGAACATAAAGTGGTAACTGGTAATTGTGTGATATGAACACACAAAAAATGTGATACACAAAAAAATTAAAAAAATGCATTTAGTTGCATATTTAGACTAGATTTCATGCATTGTATCATATTTACATTTTATGTTACTTTTACTTTTTTAGTTATTTTAAGTAATAATATTTTAATAAGTATTTTGACTTGAATTAGGTCCAATCTGCATAAGGAGTGAGTTCAAATACAAGTGAAAATAAGATAGGAGCCTAAAAAAAAATAAAAATGATAGGTATTGTGAGGCAATGTGCATGTTGCAATACACGGGGTCGTGTAGCACAAAGAGGCTTTTTCGTTTGTCATCTTTTCATTCCTTATTTCATTTCTTCATGTGTAACACCCCAAACTCAGCTTGGACACTATGGCCGAATCTGCTAATGTCACACTGAAGTGTTTTTCATAAAACAAGTTGTCGTTAAAAACTCTCTTTTCTTTTTAACCTCCTTTTTATTATCTTTCACTGATTCGGAGACATGTCGTTCATTTCCAAAACGTGAATCATTATCAAGAAGTTATTTAATCCCAGAACGATATTAATTTCCAAAACGTTGTTAACTTTCAAAACGTCACTTGTCGCGGAAGCTTTTAAAATAGTTTGCGTATTAGTGTGAAAATTTGTTAAAATGCTTGATTCTTTTGAAAAACCAATTACCTCTACTTCTAACAGTTATAAGTCAAAACAATAAAAAATCCCAAATTAAAATTATAAAAAAAACCCCAAAATAAAAATTAAAATTATGGTTAAGTACTAAACAGGATGAATTAAGTTGTGTGGCCACCGCTGAGTCCTCTGCCGCACCGATTCGTGTAAATCTGGGGATTACCTGTACAATGAAACAAAAAGGGTGAGTTTATGAAAACTCAGTGTGTAATCCCCATGCAATTATGCAGTCAAAATGCAAGTAGTAACAGATGATAAACGCTAAATTATACATATTTTTACCTCATAATTTGCCTATATTTTGGATGAATTATTAATGATTTAGTGAGAATTGGTGCTCTTAACCTTTCTCTTTCATATCTTATACTCAGAAGAGCATAGGGAAGAGAAAAGAACCAAAAATGGACCAAAAATGAGGAAAATAGGCCAAAAATAGCTTAAAGCACGGCCCAAGGATTTACCGCACGGCCGTGGCACACGGCCGTGTAACATAAAGATCACACGGTCCAACCCTGACAAGCATGGCAAGGCCACACGGCCGTGCCCCATAAATAGAATATCACACGGCCTCTGTCGAAGTCACACGGGCGTGGCACACGAGCGTGTTCTAGTCATGAGGAAGAGGAATTTCACTCTGATTTGAATACTTAAAGGCTAAGAAAGGCTCCCAAAAACTCTATATAAAGACCCTAGGAGGCAACTCTAAGGGTGTACTTGATTTTCCCCTGCCAAGGGTAATCTTTTCCTTAAAGTGGGGAGTCGTCTCTTTCCCGAGACGAACAGTGAAAGCCAGGAATTACTCCAAGGGAAGCCAATTGATTCATCCCAGAAGCCGAAATTCTGCAGCAACATAGAGGATCTCCCTAAATTCCTTCAGGGGTTTTCGGGTTCTTTATGTTTTGTTATCTTAATTCTTCTGAGATGTTTTCTTTCTTTATTATGAACTAAACCCCTCAAATACTTGAGGGGGATGAAACCTAAGACGAATCTTGTTATTATTTATTCTTGAGTTATATGATAAATACTTGAGTTGTTCTTAATTATGTGTGCTTAATTCTTGTGTTAATAAGCCTAAGTATTAATTCAAGAAACAGATGTGCTTAAAGCAGAAGAGCAAAAGTCCTTGTGATAAGAGTAGATCTACCATAATTAAGCAGAGTTGCATGCAACCCTAGACATAGGGCGACATAAATCTGCCGGATTAGGGTCAAACCTAATATAGGGAACCATAGATCGAATTAATGCAACCTAGGGGGTGTTGATTAATAAAGGAACTTTAGTCAACAACCTAAGCCTAGTTGCTCTTCACCTCGACGGAGGGTTTAGCATAAATTAGGGATCTCTACGGATCAAGTCAAGTGAATAAATCGTCTAGCTCAAGAACCAATAACAAGTGAAGTCTAGGTGGATTCTCCCTTGAGTATTGCTCATATCAATTAGTTTTCCCGAAAGTTTTTCCCAATTTACTTTTTGTGCACTTTTAGATAGTTTTAGAATTAGTTTAAATCAACTCTCTTTATTTTTAGGCTAGATAATAGAAAGGAAGTAAGTATTAGTACTTTTGGTTCTCTTGGGTACGATAACTCGGTCTTGCCACTAAACTATACTATTGTTCGACAAGTGCGCTTGCCTTCAAGGTCATGATATTAGTTAGTTTTGGTGTGATCAGTTTTATAAATTTTATTACTTAATATCGTGAGTCGTTATCAAGTTTTTGGCGCCGTTGCCGGGGAACTAAAATATTACGAAAGCTCGATTTCTATTACTTTAGCCATTAATATATATATATTTATTTATTTATTTATTTTTCTTTTATTTTTATTTTTAGTTTTTATTTATTTTTATTTTTATTTTTCTTTTCTTTTAAATTTTTGAGTTTTCTTTCTTTTAGGTATTTTTAGTTTATGACTAGAAACAACCCAACAGGACCACTACTTTTCGACGAAGATCTAGAAGTGACAGTTCGCAAAAATTGCAGGGAAATTAGACGCAGTCTACATTATCCAGAACAAGAACCTGAGCAAGAGCCAGAACCTACAGACGAGATGGAAGCAAATCAAAATGTTCCACCACCTCCCGCAATAGTCGCGCCACCAGCAAATTAAGAAGAAGCTCCTCGCACTATGTATGATTATGCTAAACCTAGTTTGGCTGGTACTGAATCTAGCATTGTTAGACCTACTATTGCTGCAAATAATTTTGAACTAAAGACTAACACTATTCAGATGATACATCAATTGGTGCAGTTTGATGGTTTATAGGATGAAGATCCAAATTCACACATAGCCAATTTTTTGGAACTTTGCGATACCTTTAAAATAAATGGCATTTCTGATGATGCCAGTCTTCTAAGGCTATTTCCATTCTCTTTGAGAAACAAAGCCAAACAGTGGTTAAACTCTTTACCACAAGGCTCAATCACTACATGGGAATAGATGACCGAAAAATTTTTACTTAAATATTTTCCTCCAGTTAAAACTGCTAAATTACGAAACGATATCTCTTCTTTTGTGCAGATGGATCTAGAGACACTTTACGATGCCTAGGAGAGATACAAAGATCTTTTGAGGAGGTGCCCCCACCATGGGTTGCCTTTGTGGTTACAAGTTCAAACCTTTCACAGCGGTTTAAATCCATCAACAAGGCAGATGATCGATGCGGCCGCCAGAGGAACAATCAACAATAAAACACTAGAAGCAGCTTATGAGTTTATAGAAGAGATGTCATTGAATAACTATCAGTGGCAAGTCATGAGGACAAAGCTGACAAAAGCTGCAGGAGCTTACTAACCAAGTAGAACTTTTAAATAAAAAGTTTGACAATTTTGTTGGTTCTACGCATGCACATCTAGTGATGCAGTGTGACGCAATCCAGGGAAATATGTTCAATCCAGATTACTCCTCTTATGGACATGGCATGGAAACTGAGCAAACCAACTATATGGGTAACAAATCTAGACCTCAAAATAACCCTTATAGTAATACTTATAATGCAGGTTGGTGGAGTCACCCCAATTTTTGATGGGAAGGACAAGGAAATCAAAGACAACCGCCTCCTCTAGGATTTCAGCAGCCACCACCACAATAGGAGAAAAAGTCGAGCTTGGAATAGATGTTCACCAAATTTATGGCCATGTCAGAAAGCCGTTTCCAAAATACTGAAACGGCACTAAGGAACCAACAAGCATCCATTCAAGGGCTTGAAACTCAAATAGGCCAGCTTGCCAAGCTAATCTCTGAAAGACCGCAAGGTGGGTTATCAAGCAATACTAAGACTAACCCCAAAGAGCAACTTAATGCCGTCAATATGATAGATAATGAGGGGTTAACCAAAACCAACCCAGAGCCATGCAAGGAGCCTATGGTAAGTAAAGGAAAGAATGAGGTAAGTTACAAAGATGAAATTACCAAAGAATTTAAACCTCGTATCCCATACCCAACCGCGCTAAAGAAGGACCGCACAGATGAGCAATTCGGTAAGTTTCTTAAACTTTTAAAGAAATTACATATCAACTTACCATTTGTTGAAGCAATTTTGCAGATACCGAAGTACGCAAAATTTTTAGAGGAACTTCTCACAAATAAAAGGAAGTTGGAAGAACTGTCCACAGTGGAACTCAACGAGGAATGCTCAGCTATTCTCCAAAATAAACTGCCAACCAAACTGAAAGATCCAAGGAGTTTTACTATTCCTTGTTTATTTGGTAGCCTAGACGCCAAAAATGCTTTAGCTGATTTAGGGGCTAGTATAAATGTCATGCCTTATAAACTGTTTAAACAACTAGGTCTTGGAAAACCTAAGCAAACTAAGATGAGCATTCAACTAGCTGATAGATCTGTTAAATATCCTAGGGGAATCATAGAAGATGTTCTAGTAAAGGTAGATAAATTTATATTCCTAGTTGACTTTGTTGTTTTAGACATTGATGCGGATAGCAATGTACCCTTAATACTAGGGCGACCCTTTTTACCAACTGCTAGAACAATAATTGATATAGGAACAGGTGAGCTTACACTACGCATAGGTGATGACAAAGTTACTTTACAAGCTCAGAACTCGATTAAGACGGCTGATAATAATATAGTTATGAATCATTGTAAAAACACTGAACTCACCACCCAACCTTCTGTGCAGGACACGCTCCACATAAAGGCAACCCAATCACAGACAAGTCCATCCAAGGGAGATGCACCTGAAAAGCGAATGCTTCAGATGAGGAACTAGATGAGTGGCTGAACTATCATGAAAAGCCCAAAATATGCCACACCAACCCAGAGCATCACCAAGATGTAGGGGATAAGGTGATCTTAGGGGAAGACGATCCTCGAATCTTGAATTCAAAAGAACATACAAGTGATACACCTTACTTCACGATAAAGAAAATCTTTCCCAATGGTACAGTCGAGATAAAACATGAGTCACTCGGCACTTTCAAGGTAAATCACACTCGACTCAAATCTTACATTGATAATGAAATTGTTAGCAGGATAGAAGAGTATCAACTCGTCAAACCACCGTGAACGTACAAGCTCGAACAAAGTCGAGCTTAGACTATAAATAAGCGCTTTTCGGGAGGCAACCCGAGCACTAACTGAGTAACTTTTCTTTTATTTTTGATTTTTAGTATTTTTACGCATCAACTAACCCTTTTTAATGCAGAAATTTAGGACCACACGGCCATGCCCACGGGCGTGTCTGAGGCCGTGTGAACACTTCAAGCAGAGACACGGTTGTGTAGCGAGGTCGTGTATAAACAAAGAAAAAATTTTCCCAAAGTACGGGCTACCGATAAATAGCCACGGCCGTGCGACAGGGCTGTGGCAACCCTACAGTATCAACACGGGTTTGCACAAACCCCCACGCCCATGTCCCCAGCCCGTGGAAGATACTGCCAAATTAAACACAGCCGTGTGCCCTCCCACACGACCGTGGGACCATTTACACGACCGTGTGAAGAGCGAACAAGTTCACAAATGACCGTGCAATCTGGCCAACACGGGCTAAACCCGAGACACACGGGCGTGTGCCTCTATTCTCCCTTTCAATTCTATCTTTCTCATTTTTCATTTTTATTTTTCCTTTATTAGTCTCATTTTTATTTCGAATCTTATTTTTATTATGTTTAATCCTTTTAATCATTACAGCATTAGTACTTTTAGAACTTAGTTTATTATGTTCTTTCTATCTTCCATATCGGCCAATCCCTAACGAGTAATCTCTTTTAATCCAAAAGTCTCACGACTAATTAATATCTTCGCAGTGTCAAAAAGGAGCTCTACAGCTCATATTCAAACGAAAATGAGAACACCCTGCCACAATTGCCAACTCTTCCTCACAAATTCATCCAAAATTCAGGGAGTTTCAATTCTCTCCCTATCTTATGATATTATATTTCTCTTGCTATTTATATCTTTGTACATTGAGGGCAATGTACATCTTAAGTGTGGGGGGGAAGTTTACTTTAAATCTTTACATTATATATGAAATCCCTGAAATTTTTCTTTATACTTTGTTCTCAAATAATTCTTAGTTTCCTTGTAGGAATTAATTCTGATTGATCTATTGATAGATTGAGAATTAAGATATAGGTATTTGTACTCTGATTATTCAAACTTTAAAACATTAGGGGATCAAGCATGATAAGTTGAAATTTTTGAGAACCCCAATTTTTTGCATAAGTTATTTCTTTAATTCTAAGTATTATCTTGAAATTTGAAATTCACAGGATTGGCATCAAAAAGCCATAATTCTGGTGAGATTTCGAGCCTTTTGAGCATACATTCTTTCGTGCTCACTTTTATTATTGCTTTGAGTGAGTCAACACTGATTTGTTATTCTAGAACTTGCTTTGATTATACATGTCAAGACCACATCATTGATTTGATATACTGAGATGATAAAGGCACTTAAGATTTAACTTACTTACTCCACAAAAAGCCTACCTCCATAAATTAACCCCTAGTGAACCCCGTTGAGCCTAACAACCCATTCTTTGACTTACCTCTAATTATTAACCATTAACCCGTTTTTTGTTAAAGCTCCATTCAATTACTTTTGATCCCTATTTTTATCGAGATTTGAGTTGAATTTATTATCTAGCTTTATTCTCTTTTCCAGATTGTAAATTTTTATTCAATTCATTGTATTACTTGAATTGTTCTTAAAAAAAAACCATGTGTATATACAGTCAAATTCAGTTGTAATGTGTAATAGTTCAAATTAAATTTTTGCATATTTCTCTCTTAAAGCTGCCAAAATGATGTTATTAAGCTTTGAAATTATGTTCCAGTAATAGAGATTTTTCCAGCTAGATAATTTTCAGTTCAATCTCGATTCTAACCCTGTTTTTGCAGCCTATGACAACACCCCTAACCAAGCCCCATTACAACCATAAAAAGACCTTTTGATCGATGTCTCATATCAAACTATAATGGTGGAGATTTGATTTTCTTGCAAGCTTACGGTAATAACTTTCCAGGTTGACTAGGGAGTGCTTAAATCTTGAACCCTAAACACTTTGAGTGGATAGAGTGAACCTTTAGTGAGGATGTCAACTCCTGTTAATTAAGATGGAGAGATAACTACTTAGAAGGAAGGAAGAGACCTATGTTTTCAATGATAAAATTCTCAACTTAGAGTGATTGAGTCTTTAATGTTCTTTTGATTGAATTTTCATTGTATGCTTACCTGTGGATTAATTTGAACATTATTGATAAAGATTGTAAGTTGAGAAGAATGATTCTTATTTAGGGATTGAGATTTTGCTTGAGGACAAGCAAAGGCTTAAGTGTGGGGGTATTTTGATAAATGCTAAATTATACATATTTTTACCTCATAATTTGCCTATATTTTGGATGAATTATTAATGATTCAGTGAGAATTGGTGCTCTTAACCTTTCTTTTTCATATCTTATACTCAAAAGAGCATAGGGAAGAGAAAAGAACCAAAAATGGACCAAAAATGAGGAAAATGAGCCAAAAATAGCTTAATGCACGGCTTAAGGATTTACCGCACGGCCGTGGCACACGGCCGTGTAACATAAAGATCACACGGTCTAACCCCAACAAGGACCGCCAGGCCACGCGGCCGTGCCCTATAAACAGAATATCTCACGGCCTCTGTCGAAGTCACACGGGCGTAGCACACGGGCATGTTCTAGTCATGAGGAAGAGGGATTTCACTCTGATTTGAATACTTAAAGGCTAAGAAAGGCTCCCAAAAACTCTATATAAAGACCCTAGGAGGCAACTCTAAGGGTGTACTTGATTTTCCCCTGCCAAGGGTAATCTTTTCCCTAAAGTGGGGAGTCGTCTCTCTGTCGACACGAAGAGTGAAAGCCAGGAATTACTCCAAGGGAAGCCAATTGATTCATCCCAAAAGCCGGAATTTTGCAGCAACATAGAGGATCTCCCTAAATTCCTTCAGGGGTTTTCGGGTTCTTTATGTTTTGTTATCTTAATTCTTCTGAGATGTTTTCTTTCTTTATTATGAACTAAACCCCTCAAATACTTGAGGGGGATGAAACCTAAGACGAATCTTGTTATTATTTATTCTTGAGTTATATGATAAATACTTGAGTTGTTCTTAATTATGTGTGCTTAATTCTTGTGTTAATAAGCCTAGGTATTAATTCAAGAAACAGATGTGCTTAAAGCAGAAGAGCAAAAGTCCCTGTGATAAGAGTAGATCTACCATAATTAAGCGGAGTTGTTTGCAACCCTAGACATAGGGTGACATAAATCTACCGGATTAGGGTCAAACCTAATATGGGGAACCATAGATCGAATTAATGCAACCTTGGGGTGTTGATTAATAAAGGAACTTTAGTTAACAACCTAGGCCTAGTTGCTCTTCACCTCGACGGAGGGTTTAGAATAAATTAGGGATCTCTACGGATCAAGTCAAGTGAATAAATTGTCTAGCTCAAGAACCAATAACAAGTGAAGTCTAGGTGGATTCTCCCTTGAGTATTGCTCATATCAATTAGTTTTCCCGAAAGTTTTTCCCAATTTACTTTTTGTGCACTTTTAGATAGCTTTAGAATTAGTTTAAATCAACTCTCTTTATTTTTAGGCTAGATAATAGAAAGGAAGTAAGTATTAGTACTTTTGGTTCTCTTGGGTATGATACCTCAGTCTTGCCACTAAACTATACTATTGTTCGACAGGTGCGCTTGCCTTCAAGGTCGTGATATTAGTTAGTTTTGGTGTGATCAGTTTTATAAATTTTATTACTTGATATCGCGAGCCGTTATCAACAGACTGGGCCTATGCCCCTCACAATAACAGTATCAACTTGGGCCTTAGCCCATCACATTCTCAGTAATCAGTACGGCCTTAGCCCATTACAGTATCAGTAACAGTACCAAAATGCATGTCCTACCCAACCAATCGCTACACACCATCTTCTGACCAACCCTGCACTCCTATGGGGATTAAATCACCCACCCATCCCTACACTTACAAATTAGCACCGGTTGTGACACTAAACAGTATCTGCAACAGAGCTACCAATATAATTGGCTTAGAGCCATCAATGATTTACAGCAGAGCTGCCAGTAATTTAGGCTCAAAGCCTTTTAATACACTTCCTCCGATTAGTATAAAACACATTCCAATGCAATACATCATACAATCATGTCATGCCAAATTATGGTATCATACATGTATTCGGTACAGTTTAAATATCATGCTCAATACAGTCATACGCATGCATTTATATACATAAATATATTTCACACAGGGGTATATCAGTCATTCAGTCAACTAAGGGTCTAAATAAAATTACCAACCCTACGGTAGGTCCACAGTTATCTCGGGTGACCTGTGCTACCTTAGCAGTCAAACAATGAAAATGGGCCCACGGCCCATGATGTGGGCCCATGTAGGCCCACACACCTTTGTTGCTCACACGGCTTAAAATGGCATTGGCTGTACGGATCACACGGCTTGACCCAATTTTCCACACGTCCATGGTTCACCCGTATAGGGCCCACACTACCCAATTCAGCCCAGTTCGGCCCAGCCTAGGAAATCGCACATGGCCGACCTCATCGATCACACACACATGTTTAGTCACACGGTCTACCACACAGGCAGCCGCACTCCTGTGTGGCGTCGACAATCTCATGTTTCGGCTTTTCGCTAATTTTCATTTGAGAAGTTGTGTTTACACACCTGGTTACGAAATATGTGCACAACGTCCTTGAGCACTCAAAACCTATGTTTAACCATAACACACAATTAATCACATATAAATCGGATTAACACAACCCTTCTCCAAAATACTTGTCCAAAATATTGACTACACAAACCTTGTTTTGAGCAATCGGGGCTTTACACACTTGAACCGCTGATCAAGGATGATCACCAACTCCTCGATTATTATCTACAAACAGCTTGAGTTAGGGGCTAAACGGAATAGTGATTTTGAAACCATGAATTCGAGGTCAAAAATAATTTTTCGATTTAGTTTTGATGTTTATTTGGTGTTTGAACAATTATGTGAAAATTTGATGTGTGAATTTTGTTGTTTACATGTCCAATTTGATATGTGGGACTAAATTGCAATAAGTGAAAAATATGTGTTTTAATCCATAAAGGTACTTAATTGAATTGAGATTTTAAATTAGAGGTCCTTATATGGGAATTAGGCCATTTTAACTTAGGCGAAAAACATCAAAGGTTTTTAATGAGGGGCATTTTGGTCATTAATTAATAAAAGAAATAAAAAGGGAAAAGTAGGCCAAAAATGTGCTCATTTACTTCCTCATTTGGTCGAACATAATACTTCTCCGTAGCTAGGGTTTTGTTGATTTTCAAGCTCACAAGTAAGTGCAATCGAGCTCCGTTTTTTAATTTTCTTCGTATTTTTGGGAATTCTTGTAAATTTCTCTAGTTATTTCTACCATTATTTTGAGCTAGGGTTTAATTTTAAAATTGTACCCATAGATGTCATGGATGTATTTTGATGTCTAATGGTGAAATATGAAAGTTTAAAGTGTGGAGAACAACTTGCACTAGGTGATTTTTTATGGAAATTGTAGAAATGACTTATTTGTAAAAGATCAAATATGGTGTGTATAAGTGGTGATATGGTGGAAATTGTGGGCTGTTATAAGGAAAAAATGGTTCAACTAGGCTTAAAATGCATGGAAGTTACATTGAAATCATAAACCGAGCCTAGAGACTAAAATGTAAATTTGAGGAAGTTAGGGGCTAAATTGTAAAATTGCCATAGGATGATTGTGGACTAAATTAAATAATGTATGTATTAAACAAGTTAAATGTGTTATTTTAGATTGAGAGGAAAGAGGAATCGACCCTAACCTAGGTAAAGACAAAGTTTCGGACTAAATTACAAACCATCGTTTTTTGTTGACAAGGTGAGTTTATATGTAAGTAATACATTATTTTAATTTCATAATTACAAATTATTACTTGTTATGGACAATGTTATGCAATTTTTATGTTTTGATGAATTATAAGAAATTTGGTGTTCCAATTGAACTTTTAGAAAAATGAGAGATACGAGACATTGTAGAGTAGCTAGGTCACATGTGTATTACGGTATGTATATCATGTGCAAAAGAATACTATGGATCAAAAATAGCTAGGTTGCATGTATGGTACCGAGGGATGTAGACACGAGATCTATGTTTTAAGTAGCTAGGTCACATGGGTAGATTCGAGGGTTGGACACCATGTAGACACAAGAGCTACGGGATCTTTATGGCTAGGTCACATGGGTGTTATTGAGAGTTTACCATGTGTACACGAGGGCCTGATTTATGTGTTGGTGGAGCTATGCGCTGAAACCACCGAGTATCGAATGTTTTTCAATGGGTTCATCAAGAAGGCTTACTAAAGAGATTGGTGTGGTTATGCGGTGTGTAAGTGGAGGTGAAATCTTATGAGCAAGTAATATTGTAGGCAAATTGTATATGTGTGCAAGGGTGCATGTGAACTAAGAAAATGTAAATAATGTGCTTGATTTGTATATGATATATGGTAAGATTAGATGGTAAGTTGATTTGTTGAGATATGACTATTGGAATTATGAAAGTTGGTATTTGTTAATTAATTGCATATAGACTTACTAAGCTTCTAAAGCTTACTCCTTTCTCTTTTCCCTTGTCCTATAGAGTAGTCAAAGTCAAGCTAGCTTGAGGATCGAGAAGCGTCGGAGGATCACCCACACTATCAACAACGTTCTTTTGGTATAGTGATATAAATTCTCTTGGACTATGGCATGTATAGGGACTTAGTTGTGTCGTAAGTGTCAAAGTGAGTTGGCTACCATATGGGTACAAGTCTTTTGATAAGTATTTTGTAACTAAGGCCATAAGATATGGAAAATCATGATGTTAGTTTTCATATATATCATTATGAGGTAATTCATAAAATGATTGGTATGCATGTGTGGAAATGAGTTGGTGTATGTTGTTAAATTACTAAATGTGGCCATTTGGATGTCTAATAATATCATGGTGTGTGGTGATGAAAATGGTATAATTTTGTATGTGTTTTCAGGGTGGCAATTGGCTTGGAAAATAGCATATAATTGTCTATACGGGTAGACACACGGGCGTGTGTTTTGGCCGTGTGCGACACGACCAGCCCCATGGGCATGTGGATAGGCCGTGTGTCCCCTGCACCTGTATGCATGAAAAAAATTAATTGCCCAATATTAAACACACGGGTGGAGACACGACCGTGTGTCTCGACCGTGTGACAGACACGGCCTAGCCCACGGGCGTGTGTGTAACACCCCAAACCCAACCCAGATGTTACGACCAAGTCTGGTGTGTCACATCAACAACGAACTAATCATGTTTCCTAGTTTCTACGATTAGGGTGAGTTTTGCAAAACCAGTATTGAAGTTTAAAGAGAAAATCCAGGTTCAATTGCGAACGTCCTATCCACTACCAAATTTTAAGGGTATTCTTATTATGATATCTTAAGTTAACTGTTGTTATTCGTTTGATACGTGTGACTGATTTTGAAAACGTTTGATTAATTTTAAAAATTCGTACAGCCTTATTCAAATCATTTGGGGTATAGTATAAATAAATAATTGCAAACCCAAATTAAAATAATTAAAGCGGCCTTATTACAAACCCAAAACCAGAATAAAAAATAATTAAAAATAAATAAGAAAATTAATAACTTAATTAACACCAAAAATACTGTCCATGTGGCCACTCTAAATCCCTCTCACTGCATGGATGGAAGAAAAAGGGTGAGTTTGAAAGCTCAGTGTGTAAAGAAAGCCCATCTAGAGCCCAAATCAGTTCAAGCCAACTAGGCCTAAGCCCTATCCATTCTCAGTATTAATTAGGTCGAAGCCCTATTCAGTATTCAATTACTGGGCCGAAGCCCTATTCAGGTACAGTTTTATCGGGCCTTACCCCTATTCAGATATCAGTGCGGCCTATAGGCCCATAACAGTAACAGAACAAAATAATGCATGAATGCAGAGCCCAAAGCCCATCCTATGTCCAATCGCTACACACCACTCGTACCAGCCCAACACACCTGTGGGGAATAACTCGACCCACCCAGCCCAACACACCACAGTCGTAGCATGGCTTCTTAATCAGAGAACGTGGCCAAGCCACTAACAGTAAAACAACGCAAAGCCCCTTTCAATAAACGTGGCAATGCCACTTAGCACTTCCTTCATCAATAAACCCAATCTCATGCAACAGATAAACATGTCATGGCATACAGTGAACAGAAACAGTAAAGCATGCATTCCAGTCAAATTTAGCTCTAGGGGTATAACAGTCATTTTGCACATAGGGGTAAAATGGTAATTTTCCACTTATAAGGGGTATTTCAGTAATTAAACTAGTTTTTAGGGTTTTATGCATGTTTTAGTTATCGATGGTCCAACTTTAATCTCAGTAGCTTATTTAGCCCATTTTAGCAGTTTAAAGTTATTGGGCCCTAAAACCCCTAATGGGCCCTACAATGTCACTTAGCTATATTGGCCCGTTTAGCCCAAATTCTATGTTTAGTTTAACAGTTTTAACATACAAATCACTAGAACCCTCTTACCGCTAATTTCCACCCAAATGGGCCCGTAAGCCCATTGGGCCCATATTTAGCCCATCGAGGCCCAATTTTATCGAAGTGCCCGAAAACGATCACACACCAACTTTACCGATTTCGGTTACCAAATCTTACCACTTTCAATTGACCCACGAGCGCTCGCATGCTCGCAAGCCCATGAAATGTTGAAATTTCGACATTTTGGTTTTTCGGTTTTTGCCGATTTAGACTACAAGAGGGTGTTCGTTTTCACACCTGATTTGCGATTACTATAGCGAGATCTCCCACACGATTTTTCCTACAATCATACAAACCACATGTCACTATAGATCTAATTGAATAACTTATACCACCCACATACCTATTCGGCCAACACCCTTCATGGCCCTCAAATGCTTACCTTTGCCGAAATAGTGACTAGATCTAGATCTAGTCGTTCCAATGATCCAGGCCTCTAATACTTCTCGTTTGATCACCTTTAATCCACCCTAGCACATAACAAACCAAATAATAAGATCTATAGAGCCTGTAGCCCCAATCGACAGTCACCCTACAAAGGGGTTTTTGGCTTTTCCTTAAATCCTGAAATACTGAATGGAAGAGGGATTTTGATAACTTACTGAAGATCTACTAGACAAGAATACTTCTATCTCAGATCTGACGCAGATCTAATCTCAAGGCTCAAGTAGAGGATGGATCTAAGTAATCTTGGGGTTCAATTCCCGAATTACTCTGAATATGGAGATTTCGGCTTTTATTATGATAAGAAGAAGATGATTGAACTATTGGTTGGAGAAGAGATGTCGGCAGAGTTATGGTGTTGGGTTTTAGCTTTTGGTGGTAATCAACTAGAAGGCTTGAGAAGAAAAAGGAAAAATAAAGGGTAGATTCGGTTTAGAAGAAAGGTGATAAAGTGAAATCGATTTAGAGAAAGAAGAAGAAAAGAGTAGAGATGGAAGAAGAGAAAAGAGGAACAAGAAGATAAGCAAAAATAAAATAACAACAAAACCACAAATTGATTGAAAGAAAGAAGGAAAGACCCAAGTCAGCTAACACTAAAATACTTCAACTAACCAAAAAAAATGAATCATAAAGGCCAAAATTTCAAAAGCTCTTTCGGTACTTAATTGCTATAGTCGAATAGGTGCCACCCGGAGTCTTATTTCGGCACAAAAATTCTTCCCAAAATCAAATACCATATTTTCCTCCTTGTTTTTAGCATTTTAATTCCATCCAACCACCGACTAGTAGCCTTTATCCATTTTTCCACCGATCAGCCGACTTAATCTGTTACTAGGAGGAATTTCAATCCAGCACAACAACTCTCCCCACGCGTGTAGTAAAAAGGCAGTCCTCCTGCGCGCACAGCAGCTCGAACCTGGGACCTCCAAGCACCCATACATGTTGTTGGCCACTGCGACGTGACTTCCCTTTTGATATAATACAGTCGCATTTTATTTTAAGGCTTATCCGCTTCAGTCACTGGTTCCTTAAAAATAAATACTAAAATTTCACCTTCCCAGGGTTCAAACTCGCTTCCACTTGGCATTCCTAGCACGCTGCTGCCACTGCGCCACAGGCGCTCTTTGTGCTAAACTCCGTTCGCAACTTCTCTTAAGGCTTATTTTAACGGAACCAGATTACTAAATACACAAACGTTGCGCGAGCGAGGCCTCGAACCCAGGCTCTCTTTACGCTCCTAGCGCCTTTGCCACTGGGCTAGCGCGCCACTTATGTCATTTTTTTCCCAGGCTTTATTTATAAGCCTTCCAACCGCCTTTCAGGTTTGTTTTAAAAAAAATCCAACTTTTGTGCACGCTGGGAATTGAACCCCAACTTCCCTTCCTACTGCTTAACGTACCTAGCCATTGGGCCAGACACTTCCCTTGTGCCTAATCTTAGCCCAACATAATTATAAGCCCTAATACTCGGTTTCCCCTAAGGAAGCAAAAATTATTTTTTTGCTAGAGTCCTGGGTCGAGCCCAGGACTTTTCCCACACTATAAGTCCCTCTTAATTTATTTAATTATTAAACTAAACACCAAATTAATAACAATAATATTTTTTATTCTAATAATTATATTTAAAACATCTAAATTATTTAGGCCGTCTTCTATCCGAACCCAGACTCAAGGCCCAATACTTCTAGGCCCAAATTTAGGGTGTTACAGTGTGGCTTGGCTGTGTGATGAAGTTTCGTGATGACGTCATAAACAGAATACTCCTAAGTTTGCACACGGGCTAAGACACAGGCGGGTGCTCGGTTGTATAAAGGACATAGCCATGGGCCACGAGCGTGTGCTCGACCGTGTGAAAACCCCTGTAGGTTCGAATTGAAAATAAATTTTGCATGGGCTAGGGACATGGGCGTGTGCGATCACACGGCCTACCCACACGGGTGTGTCCTTGTCTCACACGGACATGTGCCTCTGCACTTGGCCAAAAATTTCCAAAATTTGTTTGAGTTTCCAGTTTGTTCCGAATTACTTCCAAACTATGTTTTCGGCCTCGTAGGCCCATTTTAAGGATTGTATGATATTTTGTGAATAGTTTTAAAATTTGGAAATTTTATGGTTTGATTGTGTACGATTGGTTAAGTTATCGTTTGGCAATGCCTCGTGCTTCTTTTCGGCGATGAACCCGGGTAAGGTGTGTTACATTTAGTGGTATCAGAGCTATGGTTTAGTTGGTTCTCGAACTACCGTAGTGTTGCGTGCGAGTCTACCTATACATGCCATAGATATATTATGAGAGTGCGCTGACCCTTGACCTTTTTAAACCGTGTTTCAGTTTTTATCTAGTAATGGATGCCAAACGAGCTGCAGCTGATAATTCTGCTAGAAACGCACTGGCTCCCACGCAAGGGACCGTGCCAGCATAAAGTAGGTATGAGACTTTAAGTCAAGCAATGAGACCCGGGATGCCTTTCTCTAAATGATGAATGATTGGTATACTGACTTTGTTAAAGCAAATCCTAATGCTCAACCCCCTCTTCCCCCGCCTATACCACAACTGGTCCCCGTAGCCCCACAGGATGTTGATATGATAAGGTTGACAAAACCTTCGGTGGATAAAATCTGTAAACAAAGGGCCGAAGAGTTTAGAGCTAATGTTAATGATGATCTAGAGAGGGCGGAGTTCTGGCTCGAGAATTCTATTCGAGTATTTGAGGAATTATCTTGTACACTTAAAGAGTGTCTAAAATATGTTGTATCTTTGTTGAAAGACTCGGCCTATCGATGGTGGAAGACCTTGATATCTGTGGTCCCGAGAGAAGTGGTGATATGTGACTTTTTCTTGGAAGAGTTCCGAAAGAAATATATCAGTCAGCCATTCGTTGATCAGAAAAAGAAGGAGTTCCTTGAGTTGAAACAAGGTAAGATGATGGTAGCTGAGTATGAACATGAGTTCATCAGAGTTAGTAAATATGCACAAGAGTGTGTTTCTACCAAGGCAATGTTGTGTAGAAGATTTGAAGATGGGCTTAATAAGGATATTAAAGTGCTTGTGGGGATTTTAGAATTAAAGGAATTCGTGGTATTGGTAGATAGAGCTTGCAAAGCGGAAGAATTAAATAAAGAGAAAAGAAAAGCAGCTATGGAAGCTCAGGATGCCCAAAAAGACTAATGAGCAAGTCGTTACAATCTCAGTCGAAGAGATCCAAAGAAATGAACCCTCAGAAGATAGCTTGAGTTGAGTACTCCCATCGAGATAAGGGGAAATTGTATTTAGGTTCTAAAGTCCAAGCTACTTTGATGGCCAGTGTTGGTAATGTGAGATCTAATAAACATGCGTGTCAAAATTGTGGTAGATGGCATATTGGTGAATGCTGGGGAACTAATCGGGCTTGTTTCAAATGTGGTTCCCTAGATCATTTTGTTAGAGATTGCCCTGAGAAAATTGGAGATGAGAAGTTTCAAGGTGCTAGATCGAGTAACACTACTAGTAAAGGTAGACCGCCGAAGAATGTTAGAGGTGGAGCCAATGGTAAAAGTGTTGCAAAAGAGGTAGCTACAAGGTCAGAGATGAGGATACCTGCCAGAGCTTACGCAATGCGAGCTCGTGAGGAGGCATCATCTCCGGATGTGATTACCGGTACATTCTCACTTTATAATACTGATGTTATTGCATTAATAGACCCAGGCTCCACTTATTCTTATATTTTTGAGAAATTGGTGCATAGTAAAGCATTACCCGTGTAACGCCCCAAACCTAGCCTAGACGTTATGGACGTGTTTGATAGTGTAAAATTGAAGTGTTTCGAAATCGTGTTTCACTTTAACTAGATTTGTTGTAAAAACCTTTTTTGTTCCTTAAGGTTTGAAGAAACCATCATTTTGTTACCCTTGATTAAACATATTATAAAAGTTGTTTGCTTTGGAAAAACATAATGATTGCGGAAGCTTTGTTCAAATTCTCATTTGTTGTGAAAACGTGATTTTTGGAAAAGAGATATCTTTGTGTAAAATGCACCTTAAAGCTAACAGATCTTAAATGAAACAAATAATCCCAATATTTAAGACAAATTAAATAGCAGCCTTATTACAAACCCAAAATAAAAACCACAATTTAAAGTAAATAAAAATCGAAAACAATATAAAAGCCAAGTGTGGCTGCCTCCAAGTCTATGGAGCACCGAATTGCCTATGCCTCGGTATTACCTGTACGATAAAATAAAAGGGTGAGTATATGAATACTCAGTGTGTATCCCCAGCAAAAAAAATATAACAGAATCAGTCTGGGCTAGAGCCCATTACACTGGCATATCACAATTAGTAGACCTAAGCCTATAACAGGAACAACATAACATGCAATCAGAATCCTACCCAACCATCCGCTACACTCCATCTCTGTCCAACCCAACACTCCATGTGGGGATATAATCAACCCACCCAACCCTACACTCCACAGTTTAGTACCAATGCGGCACTATCAATAAAATACAGCAATGCTGCCAGAATAATAAGCTATAAGCCAACAAAATAATGCAGCGAAGCTGCCAGAACAATACACTTCCTCCAATTACGTATACCCCATCCCCCATGCAATGCAAAATATTAAATGACATGCTATCATGATACATATAACTTATACAAAGCATTTTGTAATATACAAATTTAATCAGAAAACATACAGAGTCAAAACAGTCATTTTACCCTTGTAGGGTATTTTGGTCATTTTACCCCTTAGGGGCAGTTCAGTCGTTTGTTAGTGTGGTCCTATGTGTGTAAAGGCCTGTCAGTAGGGCCATGGTCGTATAGCGACACATGCAGCCAAACAATCGAAAGGTTTGAAAACGGTCTAAAGCCCATCTAGCGGGCCCACGGGCCTATTAGGCCCATTGGGCCCGTTTTGGCCCAACTCATGAAATCGCTCATGAAAGCCACTTTCCAATGTAGGGCCACAATCTGTGGCCTTAATCAAACACATGAACATTCGCATGCCCATGTGGCCAACACTTGATTCGTCGACTTTTTGGCACTTGCCGCTTCGGCATTTCGCCTTTGTATCCAAAAATGCGATAACACACACATATTTGCAAATCGCGAGATTAATCCCCTCGAATCGAACCTAAAAGTCCAACCAAAAACCTTGTTAGTCACTTGCCAGTTAGGGTCAACCTCTTACCACACTAACCAAAATACACACCACCTCACCTTGAGCACACGAATGTTTTGAAAACTCCCAAATCTATCTACTACAATCAATATCACCTCTTGACCGAATAACTAAAACAACATATATCTTATTACCCATGATCATCTATGAGAATATGTCTTAAAATCTCAAGACAATAACCATAAAACATTCGGCCAAACACTACTTACCCCAAAAATAGTCGTTTACCGAATAAAGGATCTCGAATCCTTAGAGTACTTTTCACCCCTTAAAACTTGAAACCCCCACAAACAACACCATAAACAAGAGAGCAAGAGTCAGTATTTAGAGACTAAACATACGATTTCCATTAAAGAAGCAACTAAGAAGAAAGAACAACCCTCAAACTAAAAGATTACCTACAACGACAATCAGCAGGAAAAATGGATAGAATGGATTCGACAAGAGCAACTTGATATTCTAGGCTAAGCACCAAAATAAAAAATATTGAGAGGGAGAAAGAGAGTAAGAGAAGTCGACCAAAAAATGGATGTAACTTAAAAAAAAAGGGTCAATTGGCTTAGAGAGAAATGAACAAGAGACAAGAGACAAGGAATAATGGCTCGGTTAATAAAGGAGAAGAGAAAAGAATGGAGATAGTTGATGAAGGCTATGGCCAAAGATGCATTCAGCTTTAGCCAAGTCAAAAGAGAAGAAAGGAACAAAAATGGTTGAACAAAGAAACATGATTCCTTTCGGTCAATGCTAAGAACAAAAAGGAATGTAATCTTCTATCCCACAAAATACCAAAGTATCCTAGCCTAAGCACCTAAACTAGGCAACAAAATCACCTTTGACTGAAGGGACCAATAAGTCCCACATTCAGCCGATTCTTTCCACAAATGAGCCCTTAAATAGCCGCATGAAATCAGCCTTCATCAGTCCAAAATTTCAAATAAAATAAAACACTTCCACCGCTTGACATTTTTTCACCGACAGCAGCCCTCTATTCACAATGCCATCGCTTGATTTCAGCCACAAATTCATCTTGCCTGAGCAACAAAAAAAATTAGCATCCAAAAGTGTCCAGGTTGCTCGTACCTACAACCTCCAATACATGCCCCTTACTCACACAGGTCTTGCCACTGAACCAATACGACTTTCATGTCAATAACCCCACGCAACAACTTATAAACCTTCCGTCCAGTGTCATGCTCCCTTTTTAAGAAAAAGAAAACGTTTTTCCCTTATGTAGTCTCGAACCCCCAACCCAAGCACACTAAACTCGCCTCATTGCCAACTTACTAATGCCTTTTTCATGACATGCTGCAGCCGATTTAATATAAAAGGCCTACTAACCGTGCCTATATCTTTTTAAGCCAAAATAATAAAATTTTTCCAAGACCCAGGGTCACTCACAAGGCCCTTTAAACACTCCAACCCACTCTTAAATCACTTAATTAACACCCTCAAACATAACATCAAAACAAGAAAAACAAAATAAAAAATCCAAAAATTTAGGGTGTTACAGCCTGTTGAGTCGATGAATTTGTCATTAAAGTGTCGAATCTGTTAGGAAAATTCGTGCTGGTAGATAAGGTTTGTAGATATTGTCCTTTGATGATTCAAGGATACTATTTCCCAGCTAATCCGATGTCATTGCCATTTGATGAGTTTGACATTATTTTAGGCATGGATTGGTTAACATTACATGATGTCAAGGTGAATTGTAGATGGAAAACTCTTGAGCTAAAATGTGAAAGTGGTGAAATTCTGTGGGTTGGAACAAATAAGTCGAATAGGATACCGGTGGTGATTTCTTGTATGATTGCTTGGAAATGTATTAGAAAAGGGTGTGAAGCTTATTTAGCATATGTGTTGAATACAAAGGTGTCAGAATCAAAGCTGGAATCTGTGCCAATAGTTTGTGAATTTTCAGATGTGTTTCAAGAGGAGCTACCTGGGTTACCTCTGGATAGAGAGATTGAGTTTGCCACTGATTTGTTACCCGGGACTACACCTATTTTCATTGCTCCATATAGAATGGCTCCGAATGAATTGAGAGAGTTGAAAGCTTAGTTGCAAGAGTTGACAGAAAAAAGGATTTGTGCGACCGAGTTTTTCTCCCTAGAATGCTCCCGTATTGTTCGTAAAAAAGAAGGATGAATCGATGAGACTTTGTATTGATTATCAGTAGCTTAATAAGGTGACTATTAAAAAAAAGTATCCATTACCAAGAATTAATGATTTGTTTGATCAGTTAAAGGGAGCAACGATGTTTTCTAAGATTAATTTAAGATCCAGCTACTGCGAACTAAGGATTAAGGAATCCAATGTACCGAAGACTACTTTTAGAACGAGGTACTGCCATTATGAATTTTTTGTGAAGCCTTTTGGTTTAACAAATGCACCGGCTATGTTCATGGATTTGACGAACCAGATTTTTCAACAATATTTAGACAAGTTTGTGGTGGTGTTTATAGATGATATATTGATTTATTCCCGAGATAAGTCTGAACATGCTGAGCACTTAAGAATGGGGTTGCAAATTCTGAGAAAAGAGAGGTTGTTTGCTAAATTTAGTAAGAGTGAGTTTTGGCTCCATGAAGTTGATTTCTTGGGACATGTAGTTTTAGGTGATGGTATTTGGGTTGACCCGAGTAAAATTTCTACTATTGTTGATTGGAAGCCGCCGAAGAATGTGATTGAGGTTAGAAGCTTTTTGGGTCTAGCTGGATATTACCGATGTTTTGTTGAGGGCTTTTCTATAATTGCTTCTCCTATGACCAAGCTACTTCAAAAGGATGTAAAATTTGAATCGACTGAAAAATGTCAACAAAGTTTTGATCAGTTGAAAGCTAAATTGATTGAGGCACCAGTGTTAGTGCAACCTGAGTCTGTAAAGGAGTTCATTGTTTATAGTGATGCGTCGCTAAATGGTCTTGGATGTGTGCTTATGCAAGAAGGCTAGGTGGTGGCTTATGCTTCGAGGCAACTAAAACTGCATAAGAAGAACTATCCGACCTATGATATAGAGTTGGCAGCTATTGTGTTTACTTTGAAGATATGGCGCCATTATTTCTATGGTGAGAAATGTTAGATTTTTACCGATTATAAAAGTTTCAAATACTTAATGAATCAAAAGGAATTGAACCTGATACAATAAAGGTGGCTTGAGTTATGAAAGGACTACGAGCTAGTAATTGAGTACCATCCCAGAAAGGCAAATGTGGTGGCGGATGCTTTGAGCAGAAAGTCCTTGTGTGCTTTGAGAGCTTTAGGCACGAGTTTGACACTGCCCAATAGTGGTTCTATATTAGCCGAGTTGAGGGATAGACCACTGTTTCTGCAATAGATTTGCGAAGCTCAAAGGAGAGATAGTGAAATGCAAGCTAAGAAGGTTCAGTGTAAGACGGACAGTAACTTTGATTTTCGAGTTGGTTTAGATGATTGTTTGATTTTTCATGATAGAATATGTGTACTGAGGAATGATGAGTTGATTCGGGAAATCTTATGTGAGGCACACAGTGGGTTGCTATCCGTACATCTTGGTAGTACTAAAATGTATAACGACTTGAAGAAATTGTATTGGTGGCCGGGATAAAAAGAGACATTTCAAAATTCGTGACAAGGTGTTTGGTTTGCCAACAAGTGAAGGCAAAACATTAGGTACCTTCGGGCTTGCTTCAACCGATAATGGTTCCTGAATGGAAGTGGGATAGGATTACTATGGATTTCGTAACAGGGCTACCTCAGACACCGAAAAAGGAAGATGATGTGTAGGTTATTGTGGATAGATTGCCGAAGTCAGCACACTTCATACTGGTATGTGTTGATTTTTCACTCGATAAATTGGCCGAAATATATATTGTTGAAATTGTGAGGTTACATGGAGTACCTATGTTTATCATCTCGGATAGAGATCCGAGGTTCACCTCAAGATTTTGGAAAAAGTTACAAGAGGCGTTAGGTACGAAATTGAATTTTAGTACTGCATTTCACCCATAGACTGATAGCCAATCTGAGAGGGTAATTCAAGTTCTTGAAGATATGCTTCGGTGTTGTGTTTTAGAGTTTGAGGGAAGTTAGGAAAAGTACCTACCTTTGGTGGAATTCGCCTACAACAAAAGTTATCAATCTAGCATTTGGATGGCACCTGCAACACCCCGAACCGGGCCTAGACGTTACGGCCATATTTGGTGTGCTACATCACCTAGACTATCCTACGCCGCCCTATTTACTAAGTCCGATGGTGAGTTTGAAAAGCAATGCTTGATTTTTGGAAATTCCCGTTTGAATAATTCTTTAACTTAATCTCTATTCCATTTGTTAAGCGATTCATTTTAACCTTATTATCTTGCTTAGTCTTTTGTAGTAACAGGTTGGTTAAGAAAACGTTCATTTACTTTTTGAAAATATGTGTGTTATTTGTAATCGAAGTAAAGCAATTTGAAAACCCCAAATAAAACAGTCATAGTGGCCTTATTACAACCCATAAATAAATTTAAAAGTAGAAACCGATAATTAGAAATATAAAGTAGTAAAACTGATTTTAAACCGTGCTCAGTCCTCGTGGCCACTCTGAATCCCTCCCAGCAACCAAGTCACGATCTAGGGCTCACCTGCAAGGATGGAAAGAGAAGGGTGAGTTTGGGAAAACTCAGTGTGTGCAGAGCCCATCCAAAGCCCACATCGGCTCGAGCCCACTGGGCCTGAGCCCTAACCAGTCTCAGTCAGATACTGGGCCGAAGCCCTATTCAGATAACAGTTTGGCCCATAGGCCCATAACAGTAAAGTACAGTATAACAGTATGAATGCAGCCCAATTGGGGAGACTACTCAACCCACCAACCACTACACACCACCCGTACCAGCCAACACACCATGTGAGGAATAACACGACCCACCCAGCCCACACACCACAGTCGTAGCATGGCTACTCAGATAAACAGTATACGAGGCAAAGCCCCTTTCAGAAACAGTACGAGGCATAGCCCCTTTCAGTAACGTGGCATTGCCACTCACACTTCCTCCAATATAAAACCCAACCCATGCAACAGATACATATCATGATATGCAGTAACAGTAACAGTCATATCAAGCAGTACAGTCGATTTTAGCCCTAGGGGTATAATGGTAATTTTATACTTAGGGGTAAATCAGTAATTTCTCACCCTAAGGGTATTTCAATAATTTTGTTCTCTTATTACAGTTTTTATTATTATTACAGCCTCTACTATTACAGTGGTTGTTACAGAAACTCATTTAATTCAGTTTATCAGTTTTAGCCCTTAGGCCCTAAAACCCCTAATGGGCTCTACCATGTCATTTTAGCCCATTAGGCCCATTTAAGCCTTAATTTCCAATCCATTATCTTGTTTTAACAATTTTTATGCCTGTAATCCATATTATTGCCTTTAAACCTATTTTTACCCAACTGGGCCCAAATTACCCATTGGGCCTATATTCGGCCCACCGAGACCCAACTTACCGTAGCGTCCAAAATCGCGGTCAGCCCGCCTGACAGTGCCGATTTCAAAACCAACCTTCTCCTACCAACTTGAGAGCGTTCGCACTTTCACAAGCTCTCGAAATGCCAGAATTTCAGCATTTCGGCTTTTCAAAACACACACTTGTTTTATAGTTCCACTGACGAGATTTCCTACGCGTCCGTTCCTCTGTCGATTTAGATGCACTAGATCTAGATCTGATGATACCGATGCCTTCCACTCCTTGCTTGATCACCTTCCTTGCTAACACTGCTTTTACCTTGCCTCTAACTCAGATCTGAAGTAGATCTAACCCTTAAACGTTAGTAGAACCCTTATCTCTGAGATCTGAAATTTTTGGCTATCTCCCTAAACTAATGGTGATTTCGGCTTTTAGAAAGGTAAGGAAGAAGATGATTCGGTGTGGGGAGTTTAGTATAGGTGTTGTCGACAGGGATTTAGAGTGTAGAAGGAGTGAGATTTGGCCAAAAGAACGAAAGAAAGTTGAGGAATCTTGGCTTAGGAAATTCGACACAAAGGTGAGTTCTTTTCGGGATTTTGGCTTTTTAAGGAAATTGATTATGGTGATTTTATAGAGGGTGTGATAAAAAAAGAAGATGAATGAGGGGATGAGGGGGTTTCAGCTAAGGAATGAATCAAAGAGGAAGAAGAAAAGTGAAGAAAAGTAATGGTAGAGGTGGAGAGAAAGAATTCGGCTATGAGCTTCCTAGGGAGGCAAATTTCAGCTTTTCTGACAGTAGAAGAGAGAAATAATTTCTAAGGTGGCTAACCCTAATTCTTATAACAGAAAATAGAAAAAGATCTAACCATAATATCACACTTGAGTAATCGGCCCAAGTCCCTAAAAGCCCTTGCCAAAATTCCTACTTAAAATAGTCACATGCCCGGCACATGCCTAAAAATTAAAAAGAACACTACGCTTACCTTGCAACTCAAACCCTTGTCCTTGAATACCCACTTAGGCGCCACTTTTTTAGGAGCTTAGTGGCGCCACCTTGCCACTCTACCCAGGCTCCCTTTGTGACATATTTTACATGGTTTTTCTTAAAGGCCTACTTAACTAAGCCCCCTTTCACTTGAAAATCCAACTTAATATTTTACCGGGTCTTAACTTAAGCTTGGGCCTTTTAAAGGCCCACTAACACATGTACATACATTTTCAACCTTCAGAACACAAAAAATTTAAAACTTCACTAAAACTCACAAAACCCAAAAAATCCCAAAAATCAGGGTGTTACAGCACCATATGAGGCGTTATATGGCCGAAAGTGCTGAACTCCATTATATTGGATTGAGTTGAATGAGAAACAAATTCATGGTGTTGATTTGGTTAAGGAGACTGAAGAAAAAGTGAAGATAATTTGAGATTGTTTGAAAGCTGCTTTTGACCGGTAAAAGTCTTATGCTGATTTGAAAAGAAAAGAGATTGAATTTCAGATTAGTGATAAAGTATTTTTGAAGGCGTCACCATGGAAGAAAATATTGAGATTTGGTCGGAAGGGCAAATTAAGTCCACATTTCATTGGGCCATACGAGATTACAGAAAGAATAGGGCCAGTGGCATACTGGTTAGCTTTACCACCAGAGTTGGAAACGATACATAATGTGTTTCAGGTGTCAATGTTACGCCTATATCGTTCAGACCCCTCACATGTGATTTCTCCAATGGATATTGAGATTCAACTGGACATGACCTACGAGGAGGAGCCGATTAAGATTTTAGCTCGAGGGGTTAAATAGTTAAGAAACAAGAATATAGCTTTGGTGAAAGTATTGTGGCAAAAGCATGGTGTGGAAGAGGCTACGTGGGAGCCGGAAAAAGCTATGAGGAAACAGTACCCAAACCTATTTACCGGTATGATTTTTGGGGACGAAAATCTCTATAGGGGGAGAGTTGTAATAGCCCGAATTAGGGGCTAAATGGAATAGTGGTTTCAAAACCATGAATCTGAGGTCAAAAATAATTTTTTAATTTGGTTTTGATGTTTATTTGGTGTTTGAACAATTATGTGAAAATTTGATGTGTGAATTTTGTTGTTTACATGTCCAATTTGATATGTTGGACTAAATTGCAATAGGTGAAAAATATGTGTTTTAATCCATAAAGGTACTTAATTGAATTGAGATTTTAAATTAGAGGTTTTTATAAGGTAATTAGACCATTTTAACTTAGTTTGGACAAAAATGCCCAAGGAAGGATAGAATATCAAAGGTTTTTAATGAGGGGCATTTTGGTTATTAATTAATAAAAGCAATAAAAAGGGAAAACTAGGCCAAAAATGCGCTCATTTTCTTCCTCCTTTGGCGGAACATAATACTTCTCTATAGCTAGGGTTTTGTTGATTTTCAAGCTCACAAGTAAGTGCAATCAAGCTCCGATTTTAATTTTCTTCGTATTTTTGGAATCCTCGTAAATTTCTCTAGCTATTTCTACCATTATTTTGAGCTAGGGTTGAATTTTAAAATTTACCCATAGATGTCGTGGATGTATTTTGATGTCTAATGGTGAAATATGAAAGTTTAAAGTGTAGAGAACAACTTGCACTAGGTTATTTTTTATGGAAATTGTAGAAATGACTTATTTGTAAAAGATCAAATGTGGTGTGCATAAGTGGTGATATGGTGGAAATTGTGGACTGTTATAAGGAAAAAATGGTTCAACTAGGCTTAAAATGCATGGAAGTTGCATCGAAATCATAAACCGAGCCTAGGGACTAAAATGTAAAATTAAGAATGTTAGGGGCTAAATTGTAAAAATTGCCATAGGATGATTGTGGACTAAATTAAATAATGTATGTATTAAACAAGTTAATGTGTTATTATAGATCGAGAGGAAAGAGGAATCGACCTTGACCGAGGCAAAAGCAAGGTTTCAGACTAAATTACAAACCATCACTTTTTTTGACGAGGTAAGTTTACATGTAAGTTGTAACAGCTCAGTTTGGGCCCTATTCGGAATAGTGGTTTTGGAACCACATATCTGAATCTGAAAAAAATATTTTAATATTGTTTTCTGTGTTTGTGTTATATGATTTAGCATATGTGAAATTTTTGTGATTTAATTTGTCTGCCTTTGTGCTTAATTATGAGAAAGGATCAAATCGTGTAAAATTTAAAATCTACATGTCATTTGTTAAAATTGTTTAAGTGCTATGTTTTATTTATGTGAGGTCCTTATGTTGTAATTAAACCATTAACATGGTTAATGGATGTTTATGGACAACCATTATAAGTTTTTATCATTGATTCATTAAGGGAAAAATTGGTATTTGGTAATTAAACTATTATTAATAAAACAAAGGCATGAAAATGTTATTTATTTCATTCACCATCACCGAAAGTCAAAGAAAAAGAAAAGAATTCATGCTTTCTCAAATTGGGGTAGCTTAATCCTTGATTAAGGTATGAGTTTTTGTCCAATTTTAATAATTTCTGTGTTTCTATGATCGTTGCTTCGAAATCTTTCATGCCCATGTCTGAATTTCTATTTTTGATAAAGATTATGAATAGTGACATTGATGATTTTTGAAGCTTTGTAGTGAAATTGAATGGATTATGATGGATAGGTGTTGAATAAATATGCTTTGCCTTGAATTTTTTATGAAATTGAGTAAATTGTGTTAAATAGTGAAAATAATACTTGGGGAGGGCTAATTTGTGATAAAAATGACTTATGGGGGCTTATATGAAAGCCATGAATATTCAGTCAAGCTTGTATTTAGTTGAATTTTGTAAATTTGAGGTTTTTGTGAATTAGGGACCAAAATGTCAAAATGTGAAACTGTGAGGGCCAAAATGTAAAATACCTTAAATAAGTGTTTGTGGATTGAATTGAATGAAATGAATAATTGGATGGTTGAATTTGAATTTATTTAGATCAAGAAACAAGGAAATCAGGCTTAGATCGAGGAAAGTCCAAAATCATTGAATAGTCGGCTCAAATTCGTTAAATCCGTACGAGCCTGACGTCGGATCAAAAAAATATGCATTGTATTGATGTCTATTATGTATTCATGATATTTTAACTGCATTTGGATGGCCGTGAGAGCCTGACGTATTAATTCTGAGTCAATTTTGATTAAGTCATAGAAAAATGATATCATGTAAGACCTCGTCTGGGACGTAGGCATTGATTATAGAAATATGTGTAAGACCGTGTTTGGGACACTGGCTTCATCTATGTTTTGTGTAAGAGCCTGTCTGGGGCAGTGGCATCGATATCGAATGACATGTAAGACCAAGTCACTTGATAAATTAGCCGAACTCTACATTTCTGATATTGTGAGATTGCACGGGGTACCACTGCCTATTGTATTTGATAGAGATCCAAGGTTTACTTCACGATTCTGAAGAAAGTTGCAAGAAGCTTTAGGTACGAGATTGCATTTCAGTACTGCTTTTCACTCGCAGACAGACGGTCAGTCTGAGCGGATCATTCTGATACTCGAGGACATGCTTAGATGTTGTATTCTGGAGTTTAAAGGTATGTGGGAACAATATCTACCTCTGATTGAATTCGCGTATAACAATAGTTTTCAATCAAGCATTAAAATGGCCCCGTATGAAGCCCTATATGGTAGGAAATATAGAACTCCATTATACTGGTCTGAGCTCAATGAAAGTAAAATATACGGGATAGATTTGATAAAAGAAACAAAATAGAAGGTGAAAGTGATCAAAAATAGTTTGAAAGCAGCTTCTGATCATCAGAAATTGTATGCGGATCTGAAACGGAAAGATATCAAATTTGAGTTTGGCGATAAAGTATTTCTGAAAGTATCTCTGTGGAAGAAACTGTTTCGGTTTGGCAAAAAGGGTAAATTGAATCCGGGTTTATTAGGCCGTATGAGATTATTAAACGAATCGGGCCGGTTGCTTATAAACTGATGTTACCACTAGAGCTAGAAAAGATACATAATGTATTTCTTGTGTCGATGCTTCGACGTTATAGATCTGATCCATCTCATGTGATATCCCCTTCTGAGATTGAATTAAAGTCTGATATGTCTTATGATGAAGAGCCGATCCGTACCTTAGCTCGAGAAATAAAGGAATTGAGAAACAAGAAAATTCCACTGGTAAAAGTACTGTGGCATCGTCACGGGTTGGAAGAGGCTACTTGGGGGCCTGAAAGTGCAATGAGACAGCAATATCCGAATCTGTTTAATGGTAAGATTTTCGAGGATGAAAATCCCTAAGGGAGGGAGAATTGTAACAGCCCAGTTTGGACCCTAGTCGGAATAGTGGTTTCGAAACCACATATCTGAGTCTGAAAAAAATATTTTAATATTGTTTTCCATGTCTGTGTTATATGATTTAGCATATGTGAAATTTCTGTGATTTAATTTGTCTGCCTCTGTGCTTAATTATGAGAAAGGATCAAATCGCGTAAAATTTAAAATCTACATGTCATTTGTTAAAAGTGTTTAAGTGTTATGTTTTATTTATGTGAGGTCCTTATGTTGTAATTGAACCATTAAAATCGTTAATGGACTTTTATGGACAACCATTATAAGTTTTTATTATTGATTCATTAAGGGAAAAATTGGTATTTGGTAATTAAACTATTATTAATAAAACAAAGGCATGAAAATGTTGTTTATTTCGTTCACCATCACCAAAAATCAAAGAAAAAGAAAAGAATTCATGCTTTCTCAAATTTGGCTAGCTTAATCCTTGATTAAGTTTTGTTTGTTTTTAATAATTTCTACGTTTCTGTGATCGTTGCTTCGAAATCTTTCATGCCCATGTCTGAATTTCTATTTTTGATAAAGATTATGAATAGTGACATTGATGATTTTTGAAGCTTTGTAGTGAAATTGAATGGATTATGATGGATATGTGTTGAATAAATATGCTTTGCCTTGAATTTTTTATGAAATTGAGTAAATTGTGTTAAATAGTGAAAATAATACTTGGGAGGAATAATTTGTGATAAAAATGAATTATAGGGGCTTATATGAAAGCCATGAATATTCAGTCAAGCTTGTATTTAGTTGAATTTTGTAAATTTGAGGTTTTTGTGAATTAGGGACCAAAATGTCAAAATGTGAAAATGTGAGGGCCAAAATGTAAAATGCCCTAAATAAGTGTTTGTGGATTGAATTGAATGAAATGAATAATTGAATGGTTGAATTTGAATTTATTTAGATCAAGAAACAAGGAAATCGGGCTTAGATCGAGGAAAGTCTAAAATCGTTGAATAGTTGGCTCAAATCTGTTAAATCCGTACGAGGTAAGTCAATATACAAAATATGTGTTGTATCGATGTTTATTATGTATTCATGATATTTTAGCTGCATTTGGATGGCCGTGAGAGCCTAACGTATTAATTCTGAGTCAATTCTGATTAAGTCATAGAAAAATGATATCATGTAAGACCTCGTCTGGGACGTAGGCATTGATTACAGAAATGTGTGTAAGACGTGTTTGGGACACCGGCATCATCTATGTTTCGTGTAAGACCCTAACCAGGATAGTGGCATCAATATCGAATGACATGTAAGACCACGTCAGGGACATAGGCATTGTATGAGAGTTATAAGTTCTATAACATTTCTAAATGGTTGAAGAGAAATTTCGAGAAACAAATGAATGCATACTTTATATCTTTGACTCAGGTACATCTGTTATGTACTAAATTTACGAGCATGAAAGGTATGCTATTGTGAACTATGAGTATGCGGCGAATGAGTGTATTTGGTTCTTGAGTTATCTACATGAGATTGCTATCATATTGTGTTTAAGGATTGCATATGTTTGTATTTGGCTTACTAACTCATTGTAGCTTACTCTGTATTTTCTTCCAACTGTTTTACAAATATCGTAGCTACTGAGGGCTCGGGGATAGTTAAGGATCGTCACCACACTATCGTGCTTAATTTTCGTACCTTTTAAATGTATAAAGTTTAAGTATAGCATGTGTAGGCTAGAATGTCTATGTATTAAGCTTGGGATATGTTTATTTTTAAGGCCATGAGAATTGGCTAGCAAATGGTATGTTTGTGCTTGGTTTTGGGTTATGGCTTGTGATGCCAAATTTTGTAAGTTTATAATGGTTTTATGATATAGTTTGTTTTGGTCATCTTGAAACATGTCAAGGTGAAGAAATGGTAAAATTTGGATGTGGTATGAATGAGATATGTACTATGTGTTTAGTCATGAACTTTGTTTGTGATATAGACATGCTTGGTGTAAGATTTGAATATGAATGTGTTTATGAGTGGTTTGATCATGTGGAGGTATGATTAGGCATTGAATTTTAGTTGAAATTGTGGTATTGTTGTGGCATGAATTGGCTTGTAGGGAATGACCCTTAGTGGGTGGAAAGTATGACTTAAATCAAGTCTGCTTAGTACCACACGGCTATGGCACATGGGTGTGCCTTATGGCCGTGCTAATTTTCTAGTATTGACACAAAAACTCACACGGCCAAGACCCACGAGCGTGTCTTGTGGCCGTGGCAAAAAGTCAGTATGCTTACTCTATATTGGCACGGCTTGGGTGCATGGGCGTGCTTGAGTCTCGTGTGGGGCACACGACCTGGTCACATGGGCGTATGACCTCTTAAATTTGGAAATTTTTATATGTGTTCTAAAGTTTATGAATGTGTTCCGTTTAGTCTCGACCTTATATCAATGCATGTTTGAGGTCTAGTAGACTTCCGGAAGGGACTTTAGGTTTGAATCTTGTTATAATCTTTGAATATTCTATTCTGATCTGTTTTGAATTTTCGATAACGCACCTACCTATTCTGGCGACGGTCACGAGATAGGGGTGTTACATAAGTAATACATTGTTTTAATTTCATAATTACAAAATATTACTTGTTATGGAAAATGTTAAGTGATTTTTATGTTTTGATGAATTATGAGAAATTTGGTGTTCCGATTGAACCTTTAGAAAAACGAGAGATACGAGACATTGTAGAGTAGCTAGGTTACATGCGTATTACGGTATGTATGCCATGTGCACAAGAAAGCTATGGATCAAAAATAGCTAGGTCGCATGTATGGTACCAAGGGTCCATCATGTACACACGAGAGCTATGTTTTAAGTAGCTAGGTCACATGGGTAGATTCGAGGGTTGGACACCATGTAGACACGAGAGCTATGGGATCTTTATGGCTAGGTAACATGGGTGTTATTGAGAGTTAACCATGTGTATACGAAAGCCGAATTTATGTGTTGGTGGAGCTATGTGCTGAAACCACCGAGTATCGAATGTTATTTCGAAGGGTTTATCGGGAAAGCTTACTAAAGAGATTGGTGTGGTTATGTGGTGTGTAAGTGCAAGTGAAATCTTATGAGCAAGTAATATTGTGGGCAAATTGTATATGTGTGCAAGGGTGCATGTGAACTAAGAAAATGTAAATAATGTGCTTGATGTGTATATGATATATAGTAAGATTAGATGGTAAGTTGATTTGTTGACATATGACTATTGAAATTATGGAAGTTGGTATGTGTTAACTAATTGCATGTAGACTTACAAGCTTCTAGAGCTTACTCCTTTCTCTTTTCCCTTGTCTTATAGAGTAGTCAAAGTCAAGCCAGCTCAAGGATCGGAAAGCCTCGGAGGATCACCTACACTATCAACAACGTTCTTTTGGTGTAGTGATATAAATTCTCTTGGACTATGGCATGTATAGGGACTTAGTTGTGTCGTAAGTGTCAAAGTGAGTTGGCTACCATATGGGTACAAGTCTTCTGATAAGTATTTTGTAACTAAGGCCATAAGATATGGCAAATCATGATGTTAATTTTCATATATATCATTATTAGGTAATTCATAAAATGATTGGTATGCATGTGTGGAAATGAGTTGGTGTATGTTGTTAAATAACTAATTGTGGCCATTTGGATGTCTAATAATATCATGGTGTGTGGTGATGAAAATGGTATAATTTTGTATGTGTTTTCAGGGTGGCAATTGACTTTGAAAATAGCCTATAATTGTCCACACGGGTAGACACACGGGCGTGTGTCTACGCACATAGCCAACCCCATGGGCATGTGGATAAGCCGTGTGTCCCCTGCACCTGTATGCATGAAAAAAATTAATTGCCCAGTAGTAAACACACAGGTGGCGACACGACCGTGTGTCTCTACCATGTGACAGACACGACCTAGCTCACGAGTGTGTGGCTTGGCCGTGTGAAGGACACGGGCATGGGCCACGAGCGTGTGCTCGGCCGTGTGAAAACCCCTATAGGTTCGAATTGAAAATAAATTCTGCATGGGCTGGGGACATGCACGTGTGCAATCACACGGCCTGCCCACATGGGAGTGTGCCCCTACACTTGGCCAAAAATTTGCAAAAATTTTCTGGGTTTCTGGTTTGGTTTCGGACTACTTCCAAACTATGTTTTGGGCCTCGTATGCCCATTTTAAGGATGGTATGATATTTTGTGAATAGTTTTAAAATTTGAAACAAGATTTTATGGTTCGATTATGTACGATTGGTTATGTTATCGTTTTGTAATGCCTCGTACTCAATTTCGGCGACGAACCCGGGTAAGGGGTGTTGCATGCATTCCAACCAAATCCCCTATTAACAGCTATTCACATAAACAGTTTGAACTCAAAACGAATCACACTTACCGAAGTCACGAAATCGTAAAATAGCAATAGAAATAGAACACAAAATTGATAGAAAGCAGTAAAGGAAAATTCGACACAGTGAGGGTAAGAGAAGGAGGGAAAGTTTGCCTTAAGAGGGAAGAAAACTGAAAGGGAACAAGAGATCAAGGAAATTGAAAAGCAATATCAGTACCACGTACGAAGAATAGTTGACTAAGGCTTGAGAGATTCAATAGTCAAAACCGCAATTGGGATATGATTTAGCTAGAGGACAAGAGCATAACCGATTATAAATTCGGTAGCAACAGAAGGCTTGAGGAAGAGAAAGATAAGAAGGAGAGAAAAAAGGAAAAAAATGAGAAAGGGAACAAGAGAATTCGGTAAAGATGGAGAATAGTTGACCGAATGTTGAGGGGAAACAAAAGCTAAACCAAATTTTTGAGAAAAAAGTCAATTTTGGCACCATTGCTCCCCTCTTCCCTTGATCCACTCCTCAAAACTCTCCTCTAATCTCTCAATCATCAAATTCAAATTCCACTCAAACTCTTTAGTGTTTCTGCTAAGCTAAAACACTCACACGGTACTAGCAGCAAATTAAAACTCTCCCTTGCGCATATCAGGATTCGAACTCAAGACCACCTGCGCTTTGCCACTCTACTCAACCACCAGACCAACAGGCCCATTCTGAAATATTTCACCAACAATTGTTTAAAAACCTTCTAACTAAAGCTAAGGGTTAATTCATTAAAAAACAAAAATTGCCCAAGCCAAGGCTTGAACCCAAGACTTCCCAAACACTCCCAGAACACTTAACCACTAAGGTGGATACATATTTGTGTCACAACCATACAAAAATAAATATTTAAGATTTTTGAGGCGTTACATCATGCCCAAGTCAAATTAAGCCCTAATTAGCTAAAAAAAGACTAAATAAACATATTTAGGTTTCAATTAGGTGTGCTAAAAAGAAACAACATTAGTTTTATTTTTATTAAGTTTTTTTTTTGTTTTCTTTTGAAGTAATTGTAACTGTCGTACTAATATTTTTCAAGTGAACGCTTTGATTAAGAATGAGGTTGCAACTATTCAATTATTATTCGTATGTTTATTTTTATTTATTTATTTTGATGTTTGTTATGAATTTATCACTCAAGTAGTGGTGAAGTGAATCGAAAGTTAATGGGTTATTAATTGAAATTTGTTATAGATAAGTTTAAGTTAGTGGAAAGATTAATTGTTCAATTTTGTAACACCCCTTACCTGAGTTATAATGATAGCTAGAGCAAGAGATGCCACATTTGAACACTAAATCACTTGCAAATCTAATTCACTAAACCATCAAAATATATAAACTTCATTAAGTACTTTCACTAGCATTTGTATACATATATACCTTAATTAAACCTAAATTCATGTCATAATCTATAACAAAAGATGGTTTACATACTCTCTTCCAAGCCTTGGTGATATGATGAGATGTGCTAAGATTGATCGTCGATCTAGGGCTTCAACCCAGTAATTAACCTATGCATTAAACAACAATGTGTTAAGCTACAATATAGCTTAGTCAGTACCCATGAATTCAATTTTTACCAATACCATAATTAAATTATCATTAACAATATTGTTAACATAAATTTAGGAATATGACATGTTTAACAAGAATTTTAATAACATTTACAATATTAACAAGATTTTCACTTCAGTATTGTCACACCCCAAAATAGGGCCTGAAAGTTTTGAGGGTAATTTAGTTATATTAGCTCATATGTGCTCGGGAATTTTGTAGCATGGTGAACCAAAAATGTTTTTGTCTATGGCTTTTTAAAAATCAAATCAATTTTTGAAAATATTTGCCGAAAAGACTTTCAATTTTGAAATGAGGACTGATTTGTAAAAGGGGCTAAACTTTGAGTGTTTATAAGCTAGTTAAACCAAATTTTAAAATTCAACCTAATATTTCCCCCACCTATGGTAAACTCACAAAACGCCTTTCTTTTTTTATTTTTTTTCCGTCTCTTGATTCTCCAAGCACTTCCTACTCAATTTTATTTTACAAACTTTATTCCTTTGATTTCCATCTAAAGCCATATATTTCCATAGAATTTTAAGAAAAATACCTAAAAACACCATAGATTTTTCCATTGTTTAACTTTTGGGTTTTTCAGATTTTTGATCAAACGCTCGATTCTTCATCAGCTAAGGTAATGAATCATTTTCATATTAGTTTTGGATGTTATCTAGTCATTTAGATTGAGTTTTTTACCTATTAAATCGTATATTTTGAATAAAAGTTGAAATTGGGTCGTTAATAGTGAATTTTGGGATTTTGAGCAAAAACAAGGTTTCAAAATGTTTTTCAATTATTTTTTATATGAATACATGGTTTCTAAACTGAGTTTAAAGTTTCATTAAATATTTCTTAAGTTTTAATAAATTTTCATGAAAATTGCCAAAAGATGTCGAAAATTTTTGATACCATGAATTGGGTAGCTTTGCATAGTTTAAAGGCTGACAATCAATTGTAGGTAAATAATTAGATGAATGGAAAATTTTTAGGCAAAAATATTGAGAATAGAACGAGATAGTTGAGTTTCAAGTTTATTATGTCGAAAGTTTCGGTTACATGAGAATTTAGCTTAGGCTTGTGTTTTTTATTGATTGAAGTGAGTCTTTGACTGTATGTTGATTGTGCTTCTTGTGTGATTTACTTGTTGAAGCTTCAGATTCATTAGGATCTTTTACGAGTTAAGCAAAATCTAGTTTGAGCTTTAGGAGTCTAGTCGAAAGTGAATGGTCAGTGTTTGGAATCGCTGCTTGTAGACACGATTCATTACGTTAATTGTGAATTTAGCAGTAGTCGAAAATCCTTTTCCAAAATTCTGAGTGGAAGCTTTCTCATACTATTAATTTAATATGTGATGGTATGTTTTGAATTTGTGGATTAATATGTGATACTATGACATATGAAAAAAGCTTATGATGGCTATTCTGAAAGAGTTGATTGTGGGCATATTATATGTGCCAAATGACAGTGATTATGTTGTGCTTATAATGTGAACATGTAGAAAAAAAGTGTAGAGAACAGTAAGTAATATGTGTGTTTAATAACATATATTTTGGCCTTGTGATATTTGAAACCGTTGGATATAGTCGGCATGCCATAGGTGATCTGCCGTAATTTGGTGTAGCAAAATAAACTAGTTTTCGCATTTAAGGAGCTTGAATACAAGCATTTTTGTTATGTTTTAGTAAAGTTTTGTTATGTTTAATTACATGCAATAAAATGTGCAAATTGAGTTTTTTATTGACCTTAGGGCTTAGGGGCCGAATGAGACCCAAGGGTGAGCTAGCGCACTTTGTGAGTGTGTAGGAGACCATTAGAAGGCGTATTAAACAAATACTAGTCGCTATGTCATAACACGGATGACTCAATGTTGCAACATAGGCAATAGAATGGAGAAAACACAAGTCTGCCTTCGATGTTGCGACACAGGCTGAGGTTTCACGACATACCCTTGAAGATAGCTGAAGAGGAGTATACTAATTGCTATGTCCTGACACAAGTCCTACTGCATCGTGACAATGACTCTGTGATGAAAATTGAATACAAAGTAAGGGCATTTTAGTATGCACAATCAAACTTTAAGCTTGAGGACATCAACTAAACTATGGTTCAGTACAATGACCACCTAAAAGCTATAAATAGGCTCGTTTGGGACATGTTATTACATCAATCCCTTAGCCTAGATTCTCTCTTGTAAACATCAATATTTTAACCTAGATTCTCTCTTGTAAATTTAGTTTAGCTTTCTTTCTTTCTCAGGGTTTTAGATTTATTTCAATTGTTCTTGTTGATTTCAAGAGATATAAATTATGGAAGCATTCAAACTCTATGGATTTGTGCTTAATTTCAATACAATCAGGCTCTTTCATGTACTCTATCTTGTCAATTTAAATAGCATGCTTTCTCTTTACATTGATTATAAATTGTCTATGGAAGTCATGAGGAACTAATCACTCTATTGGGGATTAGCGACCAGAGGTATGATCTATTAACTATATTATAGGGTTACTCAACAGATTAATTGTTTGGCAAAGGAAGAACATGAAATCAACCCTAGGCCTGGCAACCCCGAGAAGTCATCAAGGTGGGAATTAACCCAAAATTGGTATTACCCATCCATGAAAACCTTAACCTCCAAACCAGTCTGAACTGTGAGGTCAGAAGATAAGTAGTTCTAGTTGACTCATTATGTTAGTGGAAGATCAGAAGATCCTACTCGGGTCACGACTAGTTAATTGGTGAGGAACAAAAAATGACAATTGATGGAGATTATCGAAGAGAGCTAATCACCCATAATCAGATTTGATTTATTCTCTCATTTTAATATCTTGAATTTTATCTTTTTGTTTTTTTTTTGTTTTTATCACTATTATTATAAAACCGTAAAAATCTTTTATTTCATATTTTTTGCCACTATAATTGATTTAAAATTATTAATTAGTTCTTCTAGTGTTTAGGTTAGAATTGATCTAGCACTCACCTCCCTTGGGTACGATCCTTGGTGTACTCATCTACTTTGTTGTAAAACAATATTAAAACTCAACATGTACACCTACGGATACTGTCTTGTCTTTCTATATTTTATTGTAGTATTCTCACTCTGGATGTCAGTATGTCTGGAGGCGGTCAAGTTGCTGGTGCCATTGTCGGGGAGGCAACGTCACTAGGTTAATTTTAATTTTTTCACGTAAAAGAATAAATAGGAAATTTCTCAATTATAGGTATGATTTTATTTATTGTTACTAATCTCTTCTTTCTGAATTAGTGTATGATCACGATAGGAGCATGCCTATTGCAGTAGCCATAGATCCAGAAAGAATAATCTGAAGAAATCGTCATCAGCAACAGCAGTAGCAATTGCAGATGCAAGATCCACCACTACCTATTACAGGTAACATACCATGACAAAATCCATTGTTCGGTGACAATGGCGATAACATTTTAGGAAATCCACCAACACCATGGTTACCTACAAATGTACATATGGCTGAAAATGAGATAACCCGAAGGGATTATGCCTAACCAAGCCTGACCATGGTTTAGGAAATTATAGCAAGGCCGGCGATTACAACTAATTAGCATTTTAAATGGTTTTTCCAACTTTGTGATACTTTTAAGTATAATGGGATCACTGATGATGCTATTTGTCTTTGGTTGTTCCCTTTTTCTTTAATTGATAATTGATAACCCTTGGAAAGAGTTATATTTTATGCCTTTAGACTTGGTTAATTGCTTAAACTTAGGTAAGTTTAGTTGCATTTTAGGATTTTCCATTAGTATTTTTAGGAAATTGCATTAAAAGGCTTGGACTATGCTTAATTGTTCTTACATGTTACTTCTAACTGTTTGCGGGAAGGATTTGTTTGTTGAGTGGAAGGTACAGAATGAGGAAAAGAAGTAACGAAGTGAAGGTTTGTCATGGAAAAAGGTTGGATAGTTTGCCAATATGAATGCCTAACAATGCCAGGAAGCGACCTAATCAACACTTAACTGTTATCAGCCCTGCTGTACGTATACCAGAAAAATTAGCCTAAAAAAGAGGAAAAAGATCATGGGATCATGGGATGATGGGTCTACTCTAAAGGAAGAGGTATAAAACCCAACAATAAAAGGAAAAAAGGAGAGAGATGGTTAGAGAGACAATGGGGAAAAAATCCTTAGACGAAAGTAAAGGATAACGGTTGAGAACAAAGTATAGTCAGAAAGGGAGAAGAAGAAGGTAGTCCCTCTAGGTAATTACAAGATAGTGCATTGCCAGAGTTGTGGCTGGATAGGCGAAAGCTATCTTCCCTAAGTTCTTCCTTTTATTCTTTATTTGTTTCTTTGTGATCTTAATTGATGAAAATAATGTTGAATATGATTTTGAATTTGGATGTTATTTACCAACCCATGAGTTAATCTCATAGGGTTAGGATTGCTTGATGAAACCTTTATTTCCTTTAATGGATAAAGCCTAGATTAGTTTTAATTTACTATTTCATTCAATGGTATTTATGAATCTCATGCGTATAATCTCTAGACATAGATGAATTTGCAACATGTTTATGAAATTAATCTAATATTGATAATGTTAGGTTAGTTAGATCGAAATTGAATGATATGAGCAAGTATTCGAATGAATACTTGTAGCAGTCTCTAGACATATAGTAGCATTCCATACGAAAAGAAGACAAAGCAATGCTAGGTACTATGCTAAAGGCCTATAGACATATATCCCTTTAGGCAAGGTAACTTGAGGTCTTGCTTTCAAAAGAAGCAGGCCATTTTAGATCTCTTCCAAGTACTAGAATAAGATTGATTTTTCTAGGGTATTATTGGTTATTAAGGGTAGATTCTTAGTAATCCCAACCTTACGGTTCAAAATTGTACATCCTTTAACCTTTGCTGTAGCATCTCTATTTTCACATCCTTAGTTGTTACTTGTTTACATATTATTCATGTAATCATTCTCGTAATTTCCATTGCATGCTTACTATTGCCTTGCCATAGCATTTTCATTTATTTGATAGAATTCACATATTACATACATCAGCATTCCTTAATTATCTGTGGATTCTTATTATGATTTTTTCCATAGCATTAAACACACTCCTTTATAATAACTTGACCAATTTATACCTAACTGATCCTTGTGGAGACGATCTCACTTGTCACTTTATTACTTGATCTAACATGTACACTTGCACAATTCGCTTAGCATATTCATACGTGACAGTAACACCTTTTCTTGGCTAGAATTGTAGAAACCAGGGTCTACATGACATGGGATGAACTTGTTGGAAAGTTCTTACATAAGTTCTTTGTAATTAGCAAAGCAGTTCAACTAAGAAGAGAGATTGCTATATTTAGATAGATGGAGGGAGAAAGTTTCTATGAGGCATGGGAATGTTTCAAAATGTTGATTTAAAAATGCTCGCCCCATGGATTTCCTGAGTGGATGTGATTGTAGGTATTTTATAATGGGTTGGATGCACGTGCATGATCTAGATTAGATGGAACAGCAGAAGGAGCCCTTATGAACAGAACGTACAAGGATGTGCACAATATCATTGAGAATATGGCACTAAACTCCCATTAGTGGCCAATTGAACGATTCACATATGGTCAGAAACCCACCATAGTAAAAGCTATCGAAAAGGATGATAAGTATCAACAATTAGTAGATAAACTCAACTGTATCGAATTTGCTTCAACACCATCTATGCATGGAGGAGACAAAACGCTTTTCCACTATATCAACAATCCTGTAGAGGATGTAAATTACATTGGGAATCCTTATTCGAATACATATAATCTCGGCTAGGGAGATCACTTGAATATGAGATGGGAAGGGAATCAATGAGCAAGTAATAATTCAAATTAGACTAAAAACACTAATTACCAACCTCTTTATTTGCAGAAACCCCAAGATAGGGCCAACTCGAATGACCATACTATATATGGTCAACGTCTGGACATAATTGGGGGAGAGGTGTAGTCAATGAGAATAGATGTCAAGCAGGTGTAGTTTAAGTGGACCAATTCAACAAGAACATTCACTAAAATTGAGGATCAAATATTTATGAGCATGATGGGTGACATCAAAAGAAAAAATGGCACAGGTATTCCTAGCAACACGAAAGATAATCCATAAAGAGAAGGTAAGGAGCATGTGAAAGTAATTGCATTCTGATCAAGACAAGTACTGAGTAGCCCATAAGCCACTACTCTGGAGGCAATTGCGGAGAATAATGATAATCCTCAAGAGGTATCCTTAGAGGCAGAAGATGAGCTAGAATCAGATAAGGTAATCACACCGGTAATAGAGACAAGTAAGGAAATAACTAAAGATTCTATTTGTGCAAAAATCCCATTCCCTTTAAGACTAGAGGAAAAACAAATGTGGAATAAGGATGAATTTGTAAGTTTCCTAAACCTATTTAAAACATTAAATGTTAACCTACATTTAATTGAGTTAATTGAGAAGGTTCCCAAGTACGCTAAGTTTTTAAAGGAGATGATGGCTAAGTGTAAGAAAATTAAGGAAGGAGAACAAGTTAATTTAAATGATTCCTATAGCTTGATTATTTCAAGATAGGTATCGTGGAAATTGAAAGACCCCGGGAGTTTCACTATACCCATTGAGATAGGGAGTATTCATTTTAATAGAGCTAAATGTGATTTATGAGCTAGTATTAATTTGATGCCTCTATCAATTTTTGAAAAACTCGGGTTAGGGGATCTTAAAACTACTCAGATAACATTACAGTTGATGGATAGGTCTTAAGTACATTCAAAAAGTGTATTGGAAGATGAGTTAGTTAAGGTACGAAGTTTCATTATCCCTGTAGATTTTATGGTGCTTGATTTTAAAGAATATCATGAGATACTGATCTTATTAGGCAGACCCTTTTTGGCTACGTCTAGGTCTACTATTGATTTAGAAAAAAAAAAGAATTAACCATGAAAATCAATGGTGAGACAAAAATATTTAAATGTAGCTATCAACTTAGTGAAGAGGAAAGTCGAAAAAAGTTAGGAGAACAATGTAAAAATGTATCTATTTCTAACATTCCCAGATCAAGAGATAAACTTCCTCTTATGCATACAGACAGGATAAATAGGTTCAAGGAAAGAAATAAGTGTAAAAAGGTGGAATGGCACGACGGATGATGGAATAATACTGATAGAAATAGAAGATCATCCATTTGTGAATCAATAATACTGTTGGATGAATTTGGAAAAAAAACTTAAAATTATTTGGATTGCTTAATTTTCTTTTGTAAATTACTGTATATTTAACTAACCCCATAGTTTAGATTCACACTTTTATTTGATACATGTTTTTTATTAGACCTAAACTTTCCTAATATGGAATTTTGGGCTAAAAATAGAGTCGATGTTGCAACATGGCAACCCTGTGCCACGACACTACGCATGGAATACAAAAATTAACGACAAGCATATCGATGTCGCGACATGGCACCAACGTGTCACGACATAGTAAACAGTTTCTCCAAGATCTCCAAACTAATGGATGTGTCGTGACATGAAACATTTCCATGTCGCTACAACGGTACACTTCTAGGGATGTCGCGACACAAAACCACTGTGTGGGGACATCATTGTAATTTTTTTGCAAGGTTGACCCGACCCAATTGTGCAACCCGACGACTAAAACTTAGTTTTACCTGACTTTTACCATTTAAAATACCTATTATTAACCCTAATACCCCTTATAAACATTCTTAACATCTCCTTAACTTTCCAATCCTCTCAAATCTTCCAAAAATTCTCAAACCCTAAAATCCTAAATCCAAACTCCTTCTTGCAACTATTAGGAATCCCTCATCATTCAATATCTTTTGGTGTAGAAAGTGAAGGAAGCACACAAAGGAACCATTTACCAACGCAAATAGGAAGGACTTTAAGATTTCTTCGAGGTTAAGGGTTCCTAACTCGAACTCTTTATAGTTTTATTGGATATTGATTGATTTGGTTCTTTGTTTAAATATGCCTCCTAGAAAAGCTAGAAGACCAATGAACTAGAACCATTGATGTGTCTAAACCCTGTAATTTTGCAAACCCAGATATTGGAAAATATTTATTGAACTACAAGGAAAACTATAACGCCCTAAAATTTAGGCCTAGAAAAATGGGCCATGCGGGCCCAATGGGCTTGTGGGCCCAATGGGCTTGTGGGCCCAATGGGCTTGTGGGCCCATACGGGTTGTTGTCTTTGGACTTGCGAGAATTAGTGGACCAGCTGTGTCATACACGTGGCTATGGGCAAATCTGGCTTAGCGGGCCATGCGAGCATGTGGGCCCCACCTGGGTGGCGTAATGGGCCTTAGGCCCATATTCTCTAAATGGCATGTTAGTGTGATGGCTAAGAGGTTTGGGAGTGCTGGAGAAGTCCTTAGTTCGAACTTGGGCTTTAGCAAAAATTTATGTTTTTCTCTTATAGGAGCCTTGACGTTAGTGGGTAGGCTTTAAGAATATTTTTGGTGAAAGCATGACACAAAAAAGAGTGTGGTGTAGTGGCAAAGTAGCGCTACTTAGGGGACAAGGAAGCAAGGGGTCCAAGGTTCAAGTCTTGGCTCTTGCAATTTATTTTGGTTTGTTTTTTAAACAAATTTGGAAGTAAGTAGGTGGGCTTTAAAGTTTAATGTGTTGAACTTATGACACAAAAGAGCTTGTGGCCTAGTGATGGTGGCGTAATTTAGCATGTGAGAGGACTTTGGTTCGAATCCCTTGGTACGCAAAGGTTGATTATTTTACTAATGCTTTAATTTTTAGATGATTGATGGAGAATCCCACATCGGGAAGCTAATATAAGAATAGGTAAAGAGCTAGCTTTAAATAGAGTAAACCATGAGGAGAGTAAGCATACCTTTCTTAGCTGACCCCTTTCGCTTTGTGGCGTTCTTGTTTGGGTTGGGAGTCAGCTAAGAGTATTCGAGACTATTCGCTAAGGAAAGGCTAGAAAAGCCAAAGGTACACGGTAAGGTTACGGTAAGGTTTCAGGATTTGATAAAGTTTTAGTAAGGTTTGGAGTTGATTGGGAAGTGGTTTTGATTGTAGGTCAAGGCTGAGGAGTGTAGTGCGAGTCATCAACCAGGTGTGTACATACACTACACACACGGCAAATCAACAAAAGCCGAAATCCCGAAATTCTGAACGGGCCTGCCAAATTGTGGGCCCAAATTGGCAAAATTGTGATATGAGATATTATGTTGAATTGATATGTATGATTGTATGATTGAATTATGCATGGGCCTATTAGGTTACATAAGTATGTTTGGGCTTAATGGGCTTAATAAGTATGTTTGGGTTTTTTAGGGTTGTAAAAATGCATGTTAGGGTTTAATGGACTTTAGGCCTAATTAAATGGACTCTCAAAATTTCATAAAACATAATTAAGTAATAAACATGTCTGTGGACAAGTTGATAGACTAAGGTGTGGCAACTGACATATGCATGTCTAGGATTGGATCATGGAAGAGCCTGGTACTTAAGCGGTCCGAGTGACCCACCTCCTCTTCTCTTGAATCCTACCTGGTGCATAGTGTCCGTTCACTTTAGTCGCGAGGACTTGTTGATGGGCCAAAACCATAACTGAAATCTGTACCTCTAGGGTAAAACTACGAAAATACCTTCTAAGGTAGAATTACTATAATGCCCTATAGAGTAGAATTACTAAAACACCCTTATAGGGTAGGAGTACTGAGACACCCCTTGTAGGGTAGAAAATTACCGAAATACCCCTGGGTAGTAAAATGACTGAAATACCCCTATGTGTTATGAGTATGACTGGTGTATGTTGTATGTGACGATGATGCATTCATGAGATATTATGTTGCATGTGGGATGGATTTTGATTGGAGGAAGTGTATATGAGGGTCGTACGGTTGCTGGACGACTGTGGATCCAGCGAAGGCTTCTAAGCCATAAGTAGCTCTGCTGCAACAATAAGTAGTGCCACAACCGGTGCTACACTGAAGGCTTTTGAGCCACGAGCAGCTCTGCTGCAACGATGAGTGGTGCCGCAACCGGTGTCACAACGAGTGTATAAGGATGGGTGGGTTGAGTATCTCCCCACAGGAGTGTAGGGTTGGAAGGGGGTGTACAGGGTTGGTTATGGGCAATTGCATATGGCATGAACATCTTGATATTTGAATGTGGGCTCGGGCCCAACTGAGGCTATCATGGGCTCGGGTCTAGAGGCCACCGATATTGTTAGGGCTTTGGCCCAATGTGATTTTATCCTATTGATTTGATTGCCAAGGGTTGTACACATTGAGTTTCGAAACTCACACCCTTATTATTAATATTTCAGGTGATCAAAAATAGAAGGCTCGACATGGGAGAGGACTCGAAGATGGCCACACTGCAAGCTACTTAGGGATTCTGAATAATTTTCAAATTACTTCACTTTACTTATCGTTTTTGTTTAAATGGGTTGTAATAAGGCCGTGTACCTCCAATAAGACTATAATTAAGGCTTATTTCTATTTTGACTGCCTAGTTTTTTAAACTTAGATAAATTTCTCAAATTATACGTGGTTTTCAAATAACTTTATCATATGGGTGATTTTATTTAAACATGGGCTTCCATTATGGCCTAACATGAATTTGAATTTCCAAATCACAAACTTAAGTTTTTAATAAGTAAATTTTCTACCGAACATGTCTTTAATTAAATAAAGTCATTTTGGAAATAACCCATTGATGTGACATCACTAGATTTGGCCATAACGTCTGGGCCGAGCCTGGGGTGTTACAAAAACCCTTTATCCAAGAAAGGGGATTTGATCTGTTGATGATCCCGTGTAAGGAAATATTGCCTTTAGCAAGATATCATAGTTGGGAACATTTTTGGATGATCTCGAAAGAGAATGTTGCGGTCCCTATTGTTCAGGAGTTATATTCATCTTTATGGGACCAAGAGTCTAGAAATACTGAAAGTCATTTCTAAGATATGGTACTTGTGTAAGGGAAGGAAGTATGAGTAACCCCTCGAATTATTTGCGACTTTTATAATGCTCCATACTATAAGAATGATTTTATTGATGAAACTGGTCTAGAATATTTTCGAGATATAGATATCAATAGTATTATAAACTTTTTGACTAAAGGGAGGGGTGAATGGAAATATCCCGTAGGTACCAATATCCTAGTATCTTTTCATCAAGCAATTATGTTTCTTGAGGATAAGATATGAATTCAATTTGTGTGCACATGAATAGTACCTGCTTTAAATATTTCTATTTTGTAGAAAAAGAAGGTCTGCACCAGTAAATGGATTCACCAAAACATAAAAAGATGCATTAATAGCCAGACAGTAGGAGTTTTCGTTCCCCATCTAGCGACGACCTTATGCAAAAAGGCAAGAGTACCTATGACATCCACTAAGCAGTCATTGAAACATTCTAGAAATATCATCAAGGACACCTTGTTCCAACAACACATTGAGCTACGAGCCAAACAGATAAAAGATTGGAACAAGTGATAGCAAGAAGTGATAGCTACACCAGCTTCATCCTAGAGGTTGACATAAGCTCAACAAGAAGTTGGTGAGAGTAGTCATCCAAAGCTAGATTGGATGATTTAGCGGATGCAAGGATCAAGACCACTTTTTCAAGACTTTTCTAGGTAAAACAACATCTAGGTCCCCTATTATACACCTGACATGTTTGGGCCAACAAATATGGAATAAGAAGAAAAGGGGCAAGATAGCGAGGAGGATGATAAAAGTGAGGAAATGAATTTTGAAGAGGATGATTGAACATTTTTATTTTTGGGAAAACTTGTATTAATTTTTTGATACCTTTAATTTTAACCTTGTACGAGTAGGACTAATAGTAGTTTTTCTTTGTTTTCTTTTTTATTGCATCTTGTTTAAGTTTTCTATGTAGGAACCCAACACGAATGAGACACAAACAATTCGAGCTTAACACGATCAAAGGAAGAAGCACCCATTATTAGTAGTTGGAGTGACCATAATCAATCGAGTAACTTCATTCCTTATCTATTTATGGGCTACACATTGAGGACAATGTGTCAACTAAAATGTGTGGGGGGTAACATAGGAAATTTGTTTTTTGTCTGTAATTTTGCTTGTCTTTTGGTGTGCTTGAACTTGTAGAAATAAAAGTGATTGGTTAGGAACATGTACATAGGTTGCTTGTATTTATGAATAAATTTTGCATAATGGTAGGTGATTTTAAATTTTTGAGCATTAGACTACTAAATTTTTATATGTTACACTATAAATAGGTATTAAGTAATCAACTGTACCAAATGATATAGAAAATATAGGGAATCGAGCCTACTATTATGAATGATAAATGGTTGAATTTGAGTTTGTTTGGTTGATTAAGTTTGTGTATGTTGAGATATTTAGGGATGACCTAAGGCATTGTTTGGAACACATCCAGAGCCAAAAAGTTGTCCTATTTATATGTCACCTTTAGTATCGATCTTTGAGCATGTTGACACTTCTTGATGAACCTCATTATAAAGCACTGAGATTTAAATGTTAATTTGTATTTAACCTTTTTCTTTGGTCATGTACTACGCGACTATAGACGTTTGGCCATTCATATTGAGGGTTAAGTAGATACATCATGGTGGAGTTTATAAAAATATAGTGAAATAGGAAAGATTAGTAGGATATGGTAACTATAGATTAGTGCAAAATAAAATAAAATTTCAAAAAGAAATACGAGTAGAAAAAGTTAGTGAAAAGTAAAAAAATTCTTGAGTGAGATGTATTAAAAATAGAAAAGTCACAAAGTCACAAAAAATAGAAAAAAAAATTGTTCTTGAGTGCATAGAAACTCGTAGGCTAGCTATAGTTAGTATATCATGCTATGATTTTCGATATTTGGAGAGACAAGCAAGGTGAGAGAATGAGAAATAAGGCGGTGAGTAGGAATAGGGCACTAAGGGGGAAGAATAGGGATCAATATAATATGCCAAACTATTTTCATGTTGTAACCCTTTTGATGCTTATTATTGGAAATATTGTAATTGTGCTATATGGTTATTTCGTAGACTTGTGAAAACCCTCATTACCATCCTAGGTGTTGTTTCATTGCTGTGAGTGATTTGGTGTGAAACTTCTCATAACATTCCTGCCAAAATTTCACAAGTCACGATCCTTTGTGGATACTCGCCCTGACACTTGCTTTCCCACTCCAACTTTAGTTTGCGGAGCCTTAATTTCCTTGATAGCTTTGGCTTTGTCAACTAATTCATCGAAGTTCGCAGCATCAAGAGTCACCAAATAAAGTTGGATATCATGATGCAGTCAAAAGCAAAACCTTTGACAGTGGTCATTCTTCTCTAAGACTATATTTGTTGCGTATTGGCTTAGTCGCACCAATTCTGCTTCAAACTCAATCATAGACAGCTCACCTTGTTCCAAATTGATGAATTCACATTTGTGGGCTTCCATATACTGCTTGCCCATAAACTTCTTCTTAAAAGTTCCTAGGAAGAACTCTCATGTTAACCAATTTGCAACAGTTCCTTGCTTCATAGTGTTCCACCAATGATGCGCTTCGCCGATGAGTAAGGACACAGTGCATCTCAATTTCTCATTGTTAGAGCACGTGATCTGCTCAAGGATTTTCTCAACACCCTTAAGCCAATATTTATACTTGGTAGTAGGATTAGATCCTCAAACACCACTAAATTCCCTACCACTTAGAGGTCGCAGACACTCTAATGGCAGTCCACGATTCATAGGTGCAGTGTTGGCACCAACAGCACACTGAAAAGCCCCAATCATAGTTTGCACTAATGGCTCCATCCCATCTTCTAGAACATTTGCCCTGTGAGTTCAATCATCCATAGTCGAAGTCTTGTCACCTTCAGAAGGGTTGGAAGCGTCATTCACATGGTTCGTATTCACTCTACGATGAGGCATTCTTGGTTACTCTAAATGTGCACGAGACACTGGTTTGGGTAACAAGTTAAACACATTTAACTAGGTATCAAAACTTACAGACATACTTGAGAACATAGTTCTCACTTAATAGAAATACATGCGAACTCAATTTGCCAAAATACTACTTACTAGAATGGCGAACAATAGAGGGATGATCTGAGGCTAATCCTGTAAAAGGTACAGTCGAACCAAGATGATGTTGGTCCCAATCCTACCCCAGATCAAACATTTTCATAGACAATACTTCAAAACTTATTCATAATACGGCAGATTTATGTTATTTTGGCGAACTTACTATGCCAAATCTGGTGATTACTTTTCGCCATGTTGGCAAACTTACCTGTCATACAATTAGCCTCGTGAACCTGGTTGGCTTAGGCTCGATGGAATCTAGCATGGCTAGCTCTAATACCAACAAATGTAATACCCTAAACATAAATTTGGCGAGCTACATTAGCCACCAAAGTGACTCTCCATTAACTCCCAACCTAACCTCCAACGCACCATTTACAACATATATTGTGATAAGTTATAGCATAGCAATAGAATAATTTCATACAACATAAAAGCTTATCAAAAAAATAGAGGAAGGTTTCACATACATAAGTTCGCATAGCAAATTTCACATGAGTTCACACTACAATATGAGTTCAGACAAAAACACATGTGTACAAACTACCTAACTTCACACGTAAAAAAAATCATGGGCTCACATGCAACTGAGCTCTGTAATAAAAGAGTTCACTCATGCAAGGGTTTTCATGCTTTAATAGGAATCTCTAAATAGCAAGGTTAACACTCTTAAGGTTTCGCATGCACATAAGAGGTTGCAAACATACAAGGGTAGTAGAAAATAGTACTTTGCAATAAAACTTGTTTGCATATGATATTAATACATACTTTGGAAAAATTGGAAGAATACAACATGGTATGCATGGATGGAGAAATAGAGAAACATCGCACTTTTATTCATTCTAAGAAGAAACTAGTAACAAAGGTTTAACTTTATTGTTCACAAAAAAAAATTAAACTTTAAATAAGTTGTTTTAATAAATGATCACCTCCAAACGTACCAATGTCTAGAGTAAAAATCTTGCGCAAAATATGTTAAATAGGTGGTGTCCGCAATTACAAGAGTTAGGTTGTAATATAGTTACAACGAAATAGGTGAGTACTTTGAGAATTGTACCAAAGGGAGGTGAGCAGTAAACTAATCCTTAATATAAACACAAATAGATCTAATTAGTACTTTAAATAATTTATATTACGAATAAACATAAATAGAGATTTTTGGGGTTTTTATAATAATAAAGACAATAACATAAATAAATAAATGTTGGGAAATTAATGAGTAAATAGAATCAAATCTAAGCATGGGTGATTAGCTCACTTTGGCAATCATAACAAACTGTCACTTCATGTTTCTTATTCAATCAATTAGTCGTTACCCTAGTAGGATCTATCGATCTTCCAGAAGACTAATAAGTAAAAAGGAACTACTTACTCTCAACCTCATAGTCCAAACCGATTTAGGGTTAAGGTGTTCACAGATAGGCTATACAAATTTTGGGTTAATTCCCACCTTGATGACTTCTTAGGGTTGTCAAGCCTAGGGTTTGAGTTAGTCCTTTCTTGAACAGTTGATCCATTAAGAAAACCCTACACAATAATTAATTAATCATACCTCCACTCCCTAATCCCCCATAAAAGGATTAGTTCTTCATGGATCTTGTAAACATGATAAACTTGATATAGAAAATAGACATGAATAACGAATCAAGAGAATAAAGTTTAGGAGAAGCTTGAATTGTATTAAAGATAATGTTCAATCCATAGAGAGTTGGTTGAGTTCCACACATTGAATCTCCCAACGGAAGCAAAATAACGAAACTGAAAATAATCCTAAAGCCTAAGAAAAGAGAAAACTAAAGACTGAAACTATGAAGAAAATTATACAATATGAAAAGTTGTCTATAACATGTGTTAAATTAGCCTATTTATAGAATTCGAGTGGTTTTCGTTGATGTGCGTGATAAGTTTTAATATTTTTATGATCGTACCTAGAAACTAACTATTATCACGATAAAATGCAAGCATACCTATCAAACAGTAGTATAGTTAGGGGCAAGACCAGAATGTCGAATCCAAGGAACTAAAAGTACTAGTAATAACTTCCTTCCTATTATCTAGCCTAGAAATAAAGGGGAGTTGTTTGTAAACTAAAAATTCTAACTAAACTAAAGACGCGACAAAGAATAAATTGGATAATTACTATGGGAAAACTGATTGAAAAAAACAATACCTAAGGAAGAATCCACCTAGACTTCACTTGTTATTTAAATCTAAATTAGACGATTTCTTCATTTGACTTGACCCGTAGAGATCCCTAAATTATGTTAATATCTCCGTTGAGACTAAAAACAACTAACCCTAGGTTGATTAATTGAAATCTCTTTCTAATTAAAACCCCTAGTTTTGCATTAACTCGATCTATGGATCCCCCTATTAGATTTGACTCTAATCCAGTAGATTTTTGTCGTCCTAAATCTAGGATTGTGATCAACTCCGCTTAATAGTGTTGGATTTACTCTTAAATAGGGACTTTTGCTCCACTGAATAAGCACATTCGACTCAAATTAATATCCTGAAATATCAATTCAAGAATTAAAAACACAATTAAGAACAAATCTAATAGTTATCATATAATTCAGATAACAATAACAAGATTCGTCTTAGGTTTCATCCCCCTCATGTATTTATTGGTTTAGTTCATAATAAAAAGAGAAAACATCTCAAAATAAAGGAAACAACAAAACATAAAGAAAACCCAAAACTCCTAAAAGAATCGAAGGGAGATCTTCAGTCTTGATGTAGATCCTTGCTTCTGAGATGGATCAATCGGCTTTCCTTGAGTAATTCCCTGCCTTCCACTCTTCGTCCCCTCCTGAAGTCCTCTCCTAAGGTGTTTATATAGACTCCGGAATACCTTTCTTAGCCCCTAAGTAGCTTTTTCCACGTAAAATTGAAACTCATCACGATAGAGACATGCCCATATGGCACGCATGTGTGAATTGGGTCCAGGCCATTTCAAGTCTACTAATTTGGCATGGGCGTGTGGTTTACCCGTGTGATGAACTCTAGGCCGTGTTGATTTCTCACTCTAGCCCATTTTTTCCCTTTTTGGCTCGTTTCTCGTTCCTTTCACTCTCCTATGCTCACCTAAGTATAAAACATGAAATTAAAGGATTAGGAGCATCAAATTCCATAATTCAAGGGATAATTCATCCAAAATTATGCTAAGCATGGGGTAAAAATATGTATAAATTACAGTTTATCAGTCGTCCATAACCCTAGGTCATCTTCTGTTCTCGTGCTTAATGTTTGATTGTACAGACCAAAATGCCATTGGCTTGTAATTATTTCCTGTTTAGAGTCGATGTCGCGACACACCAGGTCCTGCGTCGCGACATTGGAGGCAGTATGCTCATCTTTAAGGTATCTTCAGGGGTGTGTCATGACATCCTTAGTTTGTGTCATGACATCAAAGGCAGACTTGAAATTCTTCTATTCTACTTCCTATGTTACGACATCCAACTTTCCATGTTGCAACACAAAGACTAGTATCGAGTTAGCACACCTTTTAATGGTCTCCTTCACACTCAAAGCATATTATCACCTTTAGGCCTCATTTGGCCCCTAAGATCAATAAAGTTTCAAATAACACAATTTATTAAATTTAAGCAAGCTTGTGAAAACTTAATTGTAACCTAACTATAATACTTGAATTCAAGCTCCTCAAACGCGAAAACTAGTTTAATCTTCTACACTAAATTACAAAATATCAATAACAAAATCATTTTATGATAAATATATACCCACATAAATAAAACCACATTACCTATTTCCCAGGTTCATCGATATTTTTTTAAGGATGTGCCTCGCCAAGTCATTTACCTCGTCACTACCATTCACGAGTGGGTGACTTCATTGAGAACTCAGTGAATATTTAGAAAACGTCATAATATGCTAGAGAAAGTATGAAATTACCTTCGATGTCATGACACTAACTAAGGATGTCACGACATACCCCTGACGACATCCCAAGGAGGAGTATTTTGACTTCCATGTCGTGACACAGGTCTTGGTGTGTAGTGACATCGACTTTGGGACGGAAATTAAACACAAAGTAGGGACATTTTGGTCCACACAATCAAAGTTAAAGCTCGAAAATGTCAAATGATCTAAGGTTAAGGATGAAGACCACTTGAAAGCTATAAATAGGCTCTTTTGGCGCATGTTCTGGACACCATTCCATTAACCTATATTCTTTCTTTACATTTTCTTTCTTTCTTAGGTTTTTTAGAGTTTAGTTTATTTGTTCGTTGCTTTCCTTCAAGAGATGTGATTTGTAAAGACGATCAACTTTTGGGGATTTGTGTTATTATTTATATAAATTAGGCTTTTCTTAAACTCTGCACTTCAATTCATTCACCACGCTTTATTCTTCCATCTATTCCATAATTTTATGAAAGCCTTGAGGAACTAATTGTTCTATAGGGGATTAGTGAGTAGAGGCATGATCTATTAACTATTTCGTAGGGTTGCTCAACAAATTAGCTATATGCGAAAGGAAGTGCATGAAACAAACCCTAGGCCTAACAACCCCGGAAAATCATCAAGGTGGGAATTAACCGAAAATTGGTATTGCCCATCCGTGAACACCTTTACCCCAAGCCAGTCTGGACTATGAGGTCAAAAGATAAGTAGTCTTTGCTAACTCAATATGTTAGTAGAAGATCGGAAGATCCTGCTAAGGTAGCAACTAGTTGGTTGACAAGTAACCCGAAATGACAATTGATTGGGATTGCCAAAACAAGCTAATCACCCATTGATTCCTTCTACATTTTCTACTCTGGAAATGTAGTATCACCCATTGATTTCTTCTACATTTTCTACTCTGGAAATGTAGTTTTCTTTTATGTTATTTCATTTTATTCTTAGTATTATAAAAATCCCAAAAACCTCCTATTTACATCTCCATACTACAACTCAATTAAAGTATTAATTAGATCTTTTAGTGTGTAGGTTAAAATTGATCTAGCCTTTGTTTCCCTTGGGTATAACCTTTAGAGTACTCACCCACTCCGTCGTAAAACTATATTACAACTAGACCCATATACTTGCAGATACTACCTCGTAATTCTTTGTCTTAACACGGTATTCACACTCTAGACGTTAGTATGTCCGGAGATAATCAAGTTATTGGCACCGTTGCCGGGGAGGCAACGTCACTGGGTTAATTTTAATTTTGCATGTAAAAGAATAATTAGGAAATTTGTAGGCTATAGTTACAAAATTCAATTTACTAACACGTCTAACATTTGTTTTTTTAAGAATCTAATACACTACCAACCAAATAATTAGTCAGCAGAAAGTCATGGATGATTTTTATTATATGTGGTCTAATGAAGACTTCACTTATGATGAGGGTATTTACGAATGAGTCTATAAAGACTGGAAAATCTAAGAGAATCAACGATTATTAATGCTTGAATTAAGTCAACTCAGACGAGAAACCCCAGTTCTTCCATAAGATGATGATGACCATGATGATATGCCGTTAGAAGGGTACCAAGAGGTAATAAGTCCAAAATTGAGTAGAGAGAAGAATATTGTAAACTTGAAATTATATGTAACACCCCTTACCTGTGTTCGATGCTAGAACAGGATACGAGGCATTACTGGAACATACATATGCAATCGTACAAAACTGAGACATAAATTTTACATCCAAATTAAACTTTTCAATTTTCATCGTGAAGTCCTTGATATGGACCTACGAGGCCCAATACATCTATGGAATCGATTCGGAACTAAACCTAGAACTTTGGAAAACGTTGGAAAATTTCTTGAAAATAGGGGTATACGCTCATGTCCAAGGCCGTGCCCTTCACACAACCATTCACATGTCACATTTATCACATCAACATCATGTACTAATCCATCCACACACATATGCAGGCATGCTTTTTCATGAATTGCATCATTTTAACTTATAACATAACAAATAATAGCTACATTAAATGGTCTTATACAACAAAGACCTTCAAATAGCATAAGCCAATATTTTAGGCCGACTCATAATAACATATAAATAATTAACCAAGTCATACATGTCATAGACTTGTAAATACTTGAAAACCTTTTTATATCAAACAATAGCTTCATAGTGTGATTGAGTCTCTAGAGACCTCCAACTCGAGCTAGCATCTATGACACTATAGGAAAAAGGAAAGGAAGGGAGTAAGCATTATAGCTTAGTAAGTAAGTATGCAAATAATAACCAATTCATTAACATGCTATTATAAAACTTCACAATATGTCCTCCAAATAATATAATCATTACTACACATAGATCCACTACTTACTCAAGTTCAAAACAAGTTATCTATTTGAGTCACAGTCACTAAATTATTTATATTTGGATCTACGGAGCTCAAAATTAAGATTTGCTAATTTTCCATGAAACTAGACTCATATATATTCTTACCATAAAATTTTCAGAATTTTTGGTTTAGCTAATAAATACAGTTTATTCATTAAATTGTTCCATGTTTCACTATTCGACAGCTCCCACCCCTCTTCACTAAAAACTAACTATCTCAATGTACAAAACTTGGATGATGTTCTTGTTTATTTCTCTTGAAACTATACTCATTAGTAAATTTAATTATATAGATTATATCCCATGATTATATTTTTACAATTTTTAATAATTTTTCAAAGTCAGAATAGGGGATTCCGAAATCAATCAAACTCTGTTCCACGAAAATTCAAATATCTCATAATATAAAATTCTTTTTCTTACATTGTTTCTTTTATGTGAAAATAGACTCAATAAGATTTAATTTCATATTTTATTCAACCTCTAATTTGATTTCCACCATTTTTGGTGATTTTTGAAAGTCATACAATTGCTGCTGTCCAAACTGTTTTATTGCTAATTTTACTCTTTCATAAATTTTCTTTATATTAACTTTCATAGTAACACTTACCCTTATCAACCTTACCAAAGTTCGATCACATATTGAGCATATTGCTTATTAGTTTACACACACATACCTACACTTATTCATCACTTAGTCATATTCGTTTACACTTAGTCATTTCCCATTGAACACATCGGAGTATTAATGGATACATCGGGATGTTTCACATAGTGCCACACTTGTAGCCAAAGCTACTTCATTTTACAAGTTTCACATAGGCTCGTTCTCGAGCTAATCACATTTAGCACAATGCCATGGACTTATTTCACTTAGCACAATGCCATGGACTTGTTTCACTTAACACAATACCATTGATTTATTACACTTAGGTGCCATGGATTTATTTCACTTAGCACAATGCCATGGACTTATTTCACTTAGATGCCATGGACTTGTTTTTCTTAGATCCTTAGTGGCATATGACTTCTATCCATTTATATTCCTAAGGTTCAACCTTCTCACTTATTGCCACTTTGTCGAATACATCAAATAGTCATTCAATATTTAGCCATACATCATAAAATATATCAAAATATTAAAACATAAATAAAACAATGCATTATTTACATACAAACTTACCTTGACTCGAAAACGACAAACGGACGTATTCGACATTATCTTTGATTTTCTCCCGTTCTAAGTCCAAATCTCATTTTTCTTAATCTATAACAACACATTTAACTCATTTATTCAATATCAAACTCAAATTAACCCAAATTCACATTTCAGAAAAATTATATATTTTCCCCTAAACTTTGTCATAATTACACTTTTGCCCCTAGGCTCGTAAAATGATTTTTATTCAATTTCCTTGCACTTTAGGCCTAGCCGAACCACTTTCATAACTATAGCAGTCCACATTTTCCACTTAATCACACATTTACACACATTTTTCCAACTTTTACAAACTAGTCCTTTTTAACAATTTCGTCGAAAATCACTTAGTAAAAGTCATTTATTACACTCCGAACATTCATATTCTACAAGTAGACATCAAAACACAAACATTTCACATATGGGTAAATTTTCAAGTCTCAACCCTAGCTCAAAATAATGGTAGAAATGGAGAGCTCATGTTACAAGGATTTCAAAAACGTAAAGAACATTAAAAACGGGGCTAGAATGGACTTACAATCGAGCTTGGAAGCTTGAAAAACCCTAGCTATGTCTTCTCCATGAAAGTTTTGGCCATGGGGTAGAAGATGAGCAAAAATTGGCATTTAATTTGATTTTTAATTCATTTAATTACTAAATGACCAAAATGCCCCTAACTTAAAAATATTCTATTTCACCCATTTCAAGTCTATTTTTGTCCAAAAAATTAATCAATGGTCTAATTACCATTTAAGGACCTCCAATTTAAAATTTCATAACAATTAGACACCTCTAACATGTAGAACTCAACTTTTGCACTTTTTACAATTTAGTCCTTTTGACTAAATTGAGTGCCCAACCATCGAAATTTTTGAACGAATTTTTCATGAAATCATTTTTTGAAATTGTAGACCATAAAAATATAATAAAATTAAATTTTTCCTTGTCAGATTTGTGGTCCGAAACCACTGTTTCGACTAGGCCCAAGTTTAGACTGTTACAATTCTCCCCCTTTAGGGATTTTCGCCCCCGAAAATCTTACCAAAAGAGATTAGGGTAACACTCTCATAGTTTCCTCTACCTTATCAAAGAGTCCTCTTCGAGGGCAATACTTTTAGAAACACTATGCCTTTGATTTGAAATCCATTATCTCTAAGTCTCAATTCTGTATAACTTTTATGTCTGTTTGAAACTGTTTTCAACTTTCACGAATTGCTTTCACCATTTTACCAAAATCACAATTTAATTTAGTTTCATGCTCAGAGTTTCCTGTAGCATTTTCCATAATCGATAATATAACTCTCGAATGCTGAAATAATCATATGAATTTTCATTATCGATCAAACACAATCTAAATAACATCTCTCTTTCTCTGAGGATAAGAGAAATACCGATACGGGACCCATAGTATCTTTATCTTAATATCACGCCAATATCATCGTTGAATGTAACAATTCTGATTGCATTTGATATTCGGCCTTTCCCTGATGACAGAACAACATCTGGACACAAAAATTTAGAAATATTGAGTTTCATATCCGTATACCAGAACATTTACTTCAAGTTATTGTACTTTTACCTTTCTTTGGATGAACAAACAAGATGCTACGGTGAGCTCTGAACGGAAACTCTTTGCATAAGCCCTGAGTTTCCCAGTACATAGATTCCATCTCAGAATATTAATATCAATAATCAGACCTGATTGAAAGTTCAGAATCAAAAGTCGGCTCACGCTGCGTTCATTTAGCTTACCACTTATTAGTTCAATTTTGAGCTTCTCTAATTTATAATGGAAACATCAGTTTAATTAGAATCAAAACGCCATTAACAAGGTAAATCATTGAAACCAATACTTACAAAGTAAACAAAGATTTTTCATTCGAGTACTTGCAACATTTTAACTTTTCCCAGAGATTTGTTGATATTCACACACATTCTTTCAGTTAAGAAAAACCCAATCGGTATATCCCCATATCATTCTTTCAAGAATATGAATTCTTCATTCAACTATTCATCTATAAATCTATGTATGCACAACATCATTTTCGAACCAGAGGATATACATAAACACACATAGCTTAATTTATCTTCTAACTGAACAGCTTATTCTAATTGAAATAACTGAGTTGAACTTACTATTCAATAACATTCCACTATGATCACTTCTTCATGTTGATAGGACAGTTGAAACATACAATCTCTCATAATTCTTTCAACATGCCAGTCACAGATATTTACTAACTGTATTAACTCAGAGAAACATAACATCTCATTCAAAGTCACTAATAATAGCCAAGATTACCTAGGGAAAGGAAATCAATATACAATCTGAACATGAACTGTCACAATCCACACTTTTGTCAATATTTTCCCTATAGATAAGCCATACATGATAAATTAAATAATAAGGATGATAAGAAAACTGAGATAATGAAATCTGAGATACGAGACCATACTGAACGTCCAAGAACACCACTCGTATGAATTAACAGAGATCCTGACAATTCCCAGAGAAAACCAGAAGAAAAAGAAACACTGTTCGTGTATTCTGAAATCAATTATGACAGAGATAATATATATTCCATATAGATGTAAAAAAAATAATAGCCAGAAGAGATAGAAGAATATTTTCACATGAATTCACTATCAACTTTTTATCTCAATATAACGGAATAGAATACCAATGAAAGATAGAAGAACATCGATCATAAATCAATCAGACTAACGATGGTTCCATCAGAAAATAGGCAATTACATATGCCTCTAAAAATGAAAGAATACATAGAACATCCAGAAGAAATAGTCATAAATTACTTTATTGTAACTGTCACACTCAAACATCTTTACAATTCAAACATTATTCCTCAAACTAATTCCATCATCACTAATCTCATAATATTTCATTCATCAACAGAAATCAATTTCAGAAGAATTCCCAGTATGTACAGTCCTTAGACATCACACATGAATGAGTCAATTAGCCGAGTTTAACTTCTTCTCTAGATAAGGCATTGTGCATTCCAAATGATCTTTAGAAAAATTATGATCTTTCTTTCATAATCATCTTTACTCACTAAACCATTTCCCATCTCTAATTACATTATTAATTATTCCACCACTGAACTCTTTAGTTCCCATTTGTGAGCTTATTCAATGTAAATCTTGTGAACTTCGTCATATAACACTATACCGGTAAGGGGGTGAAGATAGTAAATCCTTTAAAATTATGACTTTCATACAAACACACATATGGTATAGCATTTCATATTAACATAATATCACACATTTTGATTTACACATCTCTAGATTTCAACCCATCATGAACACACTTTCAAACTTTTTGGTAACACATTCAACATTATCACATATAAATATCGACCATTCGTAATAAGGTCATCACAAAACAAATATTTTCACTCTATCCACTACAAAAAGTCACTCTTATGCATCGAAATACAATGATCAATCAGAACGATAGCATTTTATTGATATCTCTGAACTTATGATTGATCCATTGTATCTATTAACACATGCCTATCATCTCAAATCACAAAGGTCCATTTAAATAAATTAATATGTTCACTAAGTTATACGAACTTACTTATTTCCTTTTTGTATTATCGATGGTAGATCAGTTGGAAAGCATCTCTGCTTAACAAAACAATCTCATCAGGGTCGGGAGATATCACACTATCACAGTTTATATATGGCATGTATAGCTAGACTCTCTCACACAAGCTACGGTAGTCTAAGAACTGACTAAACCATAGCTCTGATACCACTAAAATGCAACACCCCTTACCTGTGTTCGACTCTGGAACAGGATATGAGGTATTACCTAAACATACATATGCAATCGTACAAAACCGAGACATAAATTTTACATCCAAATTAAACTTTTCAATTCTAATCACTAAGTCCCTGATATGGACCTAAGAGGCCAATACATACAATGGAAATGGTCTAGAACTAAATCGAGAACTTTGGAAAACATTGGACAATTTCTTGAAAATAGGAGCATACGCCCATGTCCAAGGCTGTACCCTTCGCACAACCATTTACATGCCACATTTATCACATCAACATCATCCACTAATTCACCCACACGTATATGCAAGCATGCTCATTCCTGAATTCCATCATTTTAACTTATAACATAACAAATAATAGCTACATTAAATGGCCTTATACAACAAAAACTTTCAAATAGCATAGGCCAATATTTTACGCCGAGACATAATAACATATAAATAATTAACCAAGTCCTTATACATGCCATAGACTTATAAATACTTGAAAACCTTTTTATATCAACAATAGCTTGATAGTGTGATTGAGTCTCAAGTGACCTCCAACTCGATCTAGCATCTATGACACTATAGGAAAAAGGAAAGGAAGGGAGTAAGCATTATAGCTTAGTAAGTAAGTATGCAAATAATAAGTAATTCATTAACATGCTATTATAAAACTTCACAACATGTCCTCCAAATAATATAATCATTACTACACATAGATCCACTATTTACTCACGTTCACAAGCTGTTTATTTGAGTCACAGTCACTAAATTATTTATATCTGGAGCTACAAAACTCAAAATTAAGATCCGTTAATTTTCCCTAAAACTAGACTCACATATCTTCTTACGATAAAATTTTTAGAATTTTTGGTTTAGCCAATAAGTACAGTTTATTCATTAAACTCTCCCCTGTTTTACTGTTTGATAGTTCTAACCCCTATTAACTAAAAATTGATTATCTCATTGTACAGAACTCGGATGACATTCCCATTTGTTTCTCCTAAAAGTATACTCACTAAGAAATTTAAGTAGATAAATTATATCCATGATTATTTTTGTACAATTTTTAATAATTTTCCAAATTCAAAATAGGGGATTCTAAAATCAATCTGACTCTGCTCCACGAAAATTCAAATATCTCTTAATATGAAATTCTTTTTCTTACATCGATTATTTTATGTGAAAATAGACTTAATAAGATTTAATTTCATATCTTATTCAACCTCTAATTCGATTTCCACCATTTTTGGTGATTTTTCAAAGTCATACAATTGTTGCTGTCCAAACTGTTTTATTGCTAATTTTACTCTTTCATAAATTTTCTTTGTATTAACTTTCATAGTAACACTTACGCATATCAACCTTACCAAAGTTCGATCACATATCAAGCATATTGTTCATAAGTTTACACACACATACCTATACTTATTCATCACTTAGTCATATTCGTTTACATTTAGTCATTTCCCGTTGAACACATCAGAGTATTAATGGATACATCGGGATGTTTCACATAGTGCCACACTTGTAGCCAAAGCTACTTCATTTTACAAGTTTCATATAGGCTCGTTCTTGAGCTAATCACATTTAGCACAATGCCATGGACTTATTTCACTGAGATGCCATGGTCTTAGTTTACTTAGCACAATGCCATGGACTTATTTCACTTAGATGTCATGGAATTATTTCACTTAGCACAATCCCATGGACTTATTTCACTTAGGTGCCATGAACTTGTTTCACTTAACACAATACCATGGACTTATTTCACTTAGGTGCCATGGATTTATTTCACTTAGCACAATGCTATGGACTTAATTCACTTAGATGTCATGGACTTGTTTCACTTAGATCCTTAGTGGCATATGACTTGTATCCATTTATACTCCTAAGATTTAACTGGAAATTTCTCACTTATTGCCACTTTTTCCCCTAAACTTTGTCATAATTACACTTTTGCCCCTAGGCTCGTAAAATGATTTTTATTCAATTTCCTTGCACTTTAGACCTAGCCGAACCACTTTCATAACTATAGCAGTCCACATTTTCCACTTAATTACACATTTACACACATTTTTACAACTTTTACAAACTAGTCATTTTTCACAATTTCATCGAAAATCACTTTGTAAAAGTCATTTATTAGAGTCTAAACATTCATATTCTACAATTAGACATCAAAACACAAACATTTCACATATGGGTAAATTTTCAAATCTCAACCCTAGCTCAAAATAATGGCAGAAATAGAGAATTCATGTTACAAAGATTTAAAAAACGTATAGAATATTAAAAACGGGGCTAGAACGAACTTACAATCAAGCTTGGAAGCTTGAAAAACCCTAGCTATGTCTTCTCCATGCAAGTTTCGACTACCGATGAGCAAATATTGGATTTTGATTTGATTTCTAATTCATTTAATCACTAAATGACCAAAATGCCTCTAACTTAAAAATATTCTATTTCACCCATTTCATGTCCATTTTTGTCCAACAAATTAACTAATGGTGTAATTACCATTTAAGGACCTCTAATTTAAAATTCATAACAATTGGACATCTCTAACATGTAGAACTCAACTTTTGCACTTTTTACAATTTTGTCCTTTTGACTAAATTGAGTGCCCAAACGTCGAAATTTTTGAACGAAATTTTCATGAAATCATTCCGTGAAATTGTAGACTATAAAAATATAAAATTAAATTTTTCCTCGTCAGATTTGTGGTCCCTAAACCATTGTTCCGACTAGGCCCAACTGCAGACTGTTACATTATATAGAGTTTTTCTATATATTTTTACCACATTTTTTACGTAATAAATATGTTTATCTTGAGTAGTTTGTAACGCCTCGAAATTGGGCCTAGAAGTTTTGGGCCAAAATGAGCCGTGTGGGCCTATTGGGCTTGTGGGCCCAGCACGAGTGTCTTTCATTGGACTTACGGGAATTAATGGACTGGCTGTGTCATACACGTGGCTAGTGTTAAATCTGGCTTAGCAGACCATACGGGCACATGGACCCCACTCGAGATACGTAATGGGCTTTGAGCCCATATACACTGAATTGCATATTGGTGTGATGGCTAAGAGGTTTGTGTGTGTTTGGGAGTGTTGGAGAAGTCCTGGGTTCAAACTTAGGCTTTAGTAAAATTTTTGGTTTTACGTGAATAAAACCCTAGGTGCTTGGAAGTAGACCTTATAATTAATTGGAGTTAGAATGTGACACAAAAGAGCTCATGGTGCAATGGTAGGTGGCGTGTGGAGTTCTCTTGAGGTCTAAGGTTCAAGTCTTGGCAAGGTTAGAAGAATAATTATTTCGCTCTTAGATAGATCTGAACGCTAGTAAGTAGGCATTATATTTAATTACGCATGGCTTTGTGTCACAAAAGCCTTATGGCTTGGAGGCAAGTGGCGTGTGTGATGTGCTTGAGGTCCAGAGTTCGAGTGTTGCCACAGCTTAAGGTGAAGTATTTATTTTGCAATTGGGTTCGGCCAGTGGTTGTGTTGCAATAGATTTCTGATGGATGAGGTTGTTGAGGAGTGATCTTGGGAGTGGATCATGGAAAGATAGGGGAGAAATTTATGGAGAGAAAAGAGAAACTTATTTTTTTAAAGGAGTTTGTGCCGAACTGGGAAAGGGAAAAGCATAGGAATTTCGGCTAGGGAGAAAAAGTGGTGAACACATTCTGCTTTTGGGGTTGTTTTTGCAGTTCAGGTTTTATTTGCGTTTTCTTACTTCTCTTTTCTCTATGTTGCCAAACTTATTCTGAAAAGTGACCTTTTATGCATTTTCTTCTGTCATTTTCTGGCAAGTGCGAGTCCACCTCTTTTCTTTTCTTTCTTTTTGCTAATGTCTACCGAAATCCTCTCCTTCTCATTGGCTCCTTTGGTCCTTTCAAGTTTTGGCCGACTGTTCTCCTCCTCCTTTCTATTTCTTCTACAATCAGTTCCTCTCTTAGCCGAACCTTCTCATATTGCCTCCCCATTTTCTGTTCTTCTTCTCTCTTGATTCTTCTATTTCTTATTTGGCCGAAACACAGTACTACTCCCTCTATTTCAGTTCTACAAGGATTCTGACAATTGATAAGTCCTTCATTCTTTCTTTTGTTGATAACTCCACCTTAGTTTGGTCTCCTGCCTAATAACCGTATGTTTTCTCCTTTCACCTTCTGACTATAAAATACGATTTCTTCTCTATGATATGGCCAACGTTGGACTTAGGGGTTTCGGTGGTGTGAAAGGGCGCAAGTGGCTTGAAGCAATCAAACCTTTATTTTCTGTTCTTCAATCAATCAAGGTAAGGGTTAGAGTTTTCTTTGGTTATATGTTAGCAAAAAGGTATGTGATGGTTAATCATATGTTTTAGAAAAGAGATTGATGGCGAAGTGTGATTGATTGTAGGTTTTGGCACTTAAGGATCGTAGCGCGTTCGTAAATAGGTGTGCAATAGTATATCATACTTGTTAATCGGGTAAAAAGCCGAAAAAGTGTGTGAACCCCACACACATTGATTTGACCATAGGTCGGCAAATGCCAAAATACTGAAAAGCTGAAAAGCCGAAAAGCCGGAAGGTTGGGATTTGAGGTCACATGGGCGTACGAATGCTCGTGTGGTGTAACCGAGCCCACGAACGTGGGTGTAATATTGTAGAGGCCACCATGAGGTTCTTATGGTCTTAGGCTATTTTGGGCCGTGTAGGCCCAATGGGCTCGTGGGTCCCACACGGATAAAAGTTTACGTTTTATGGTAAATATTTGATTAGACTGCATAGTTGCATTACCGTGGTTAATTCTAGGCCAAATGGGCCACACAAGCGTGTGGGCCCACTTGGGTCACATAATGGGCCTTAGGCCCATATACACTATTGAACTGTTGATGTTACATAAGTCGCTTGAGGCAACTGGAGACCTTCGAATGGTCAGTAGGTGAGTCTAGACCCATTCTGGTAAAATTACTGAATTACCCTTGGAGGGTAAAATTACGAAATTACCCCTAGAGGGTAAAATTACCGAATTACCCTAGAGGGTAAAATTATTAAATTACCCCTGAATGGTAAAATTACCAAATTACCCCTATAGGGTAAAATTATTGAATTACCCTGTAGGGTAAAATGACCGTAATACCCTTATAGGGTAGAATGACTATTATGCCCTTATGTGATGTTTGATCGATTGAGCTTGTTATGTGATTTTTATGTGTTTTGCATACATGTACGACATACTACATGGGTTGGGATAATGATATGGAGGAAGTACTGATCTGTTAAGGTCGCACGAATCGCACGAGACAGCTGTGGACCCACTGAAAGCTTAAAGTCGTATATCCGTACTGATCTGTTAAGGTCGCACGAGACGACTGTGGACCGACCAATGGCTTTGTGCCGTACCTACTATCGATGGCTTAGTGCCGTTCATTTTACCAATGGCTTGGTGCCATGCATAATATCGACGGCTTAGTGCTGTCCATTTTACCGATGGCTTTATGCCACGCATACTATTTATGGCTTTGAGCCGCTACTGATAGCTTTGTGCCACTATTGAAAGCTTGTGCTGCTACTGATGGCTCTGTACCATCATGATCATGGCTCTGCGCCATCCTATTTATGGCTATGTGCCATCCTGTTTATGGTTTATAACCATTCTGTTTATGGCTTTTGGCCATTCTATTTACAGGCAGCTTTGCTGCGATACTAGTTAGTGCCGCAACCAGTGCTAACTCTTAGTGTGTTGGTTGGGTGGGTTGATTTTATCCCCACAGTAAGTGTAGGTTGGATGGGGGTATATACATCATACATTATTCATTCTAATTCTGTTATTGTATTGGGCTTAGGCCTACATGTGTCCTATTTCTAAACATATAATGGGCTAAGGCCCATCAGTTACTATTTACTGCAATGGGCTTAGGCCTAGATTGTTACTGAAATTTTTGTATGACTAACTATTCTTTTTATATAATAAGGGATTACACACTAAGTTTTCGTAAACTCACCCTATTTTAATTGTGTAAGTAATCCCCAGTGTTAGGTGGATCGGTGCTGCGAGGGACTCGGAGATGGCCACACAACTGCTTATGTTTTTCTGTTTTGTTTATTTACTTATAAGCACTTTGACCTTTAGTTTGGTTTGTAATAAGGCCTCTCTTAAACTTTTGGACTTTAATTTGGGGTTTTACTATGTTAAGTTTTATATCTGCTAGTATTAGGACACGGTTTTTCCAAAACGATAACTGTTTTCAAAATATCAGGTTTCTGCAAAATATCGCAAAAGCTTCCACAACTTCCTTGGTTTTCAAACATAACAACAAACTAATAATGCTTTAAAGTAATGACATTTTTAAATGGTTAGTAATGTTAAGAAAGAGGCTTTAACTTTCAAACGGGCTTTTATCAACAAGAACGAGTTTTCAAAAAGACACTCCAATGTGACATCGCCAGATTGGACCATAACGTTTGGGTTTGGGAATGTTACATAGTTGTTATTGAAATAAGTGAATTTTACTAGACCAATCATCATTCATAGCATATGTACGATGATGAGTCTTATATCGAGCTTACAGAACCTAGAAATCAATTTAGAAATAATTAGAGACTAATTTGAAATAAAACAAAAAAATATATAAAAATTGAAAATAGGGGTCACACAGTCGTGTGACAGAGTCGAAAAATTAAAAATAGGTGTCACACAGTCGTGTGATAGAGCCCAGTTCGTATGGCTCAGGGACATGGCCATGTGGCCAGACCATGTTCAATTCGAAAATAGGGTCACATGGTCATGTCGCCAAACCATGTGCAAATTGAATTAGGGTCACACTCCCCGTGTCGCAGACTGCGTAACAACCTATGACTGTATGGAACAAACATGCACCAAAATTAAATAGGCCACATGGCCATGTGATATGAATGTGTGTGGCACACGGCTATGCACAGCCAGTGTCCCAAGCCGTGTGCACCAAAAATGACTTCCAAAATAAGGCGAAATAATACCAATTCCTTCGGTACCAAGCCAAACCAAAATCAACCATTCACATGCCTTCAAAACACATTCAAACAAGCTTAAAGCATACCAAATTCATTCAACCTATGTGTCTAACCAATATGCCCTCATTGGCAACACAATTCAAACACAATCTAAATTCACATTCAAAGATCATAAGTTCTTACCATATAAACATGTTAAACGTCCAATTCATCCATTACATTCACATCCAATGAACCAAACATCAAACCACTTTCATAAGGCAGATAGCAAATAGTCAAAACCACTTATATAGACATACCATTGCTATCACACACCACAATCAACCAAAATACTAATTGAGATTCACATCAAGAAACACGTCTCATACTTCAATTGATGCAAAACATATCCATAATGTTATAACATATATATACCAAAACCCTATTTACATGCCACTTATAATCGGATCAAAGTGAACCATTAGTTACAGATTAAGTTGTTGGATAGTGTGATCTCCAAAAGCAGTCCAATCGACGACTCTTACCCGACAATCTATAAGAAGAAAAACCAAAATGAGGTAAGCTTGCATAAAGCCTAGTAAGTTCATAATAAACTTAAACTTTAACTTACAATAAATTTCAAGATAATTCAATATCATGGTTATGAGTTCATTAATTACCCTATATATATAAAAGAATATCACAAGGTTAGTGAGTTCACATATACGAAACATATAACTTTACTATGTTATTAACATTATCAGTAAACACATTTAAAACACATTTCAACCATCACCTATTCACTTAACAATTCACATTTCTTTTCAAATATTTGTATCCAGTGTTTCAATTTATACATCTATTTCCGTAAAACCATTTTGTTTAACCATTTCATACAACCATTTTGTATAACCATTTTATTTTACACATTTAGACATAATTTTTGTATATCACAATTCATCTTAATAATTCATATCAATTTCTCCATTCAATGTCTCATTCTATATATTTGTTTGATTTTATACATTTAACACCCATTGAACCAAATGAAATAATGTTGAATACGCCCAAGAACAATGCTCACACAAAGTGTGACTGTAATTGTAACTATAAATTCTCACACGAGCTGGGAAATGGGCTTACTCTCATGAGTTATAGGTCGGGATGTTAGGCTACACGATGCAACTCACACGACCTGTGGAGTAAATCATCAAAGACCAGCACTTGAACTATAATAACCCTAACGACATGTCATTTGTATCCTAAGCATTCACGAGATTCATACAGGTCATGTTTCATATCTATATCATTTAACTTTACTCATATTATACCATTATAAAAACTCATCCACATAGTTTCCATTTTCAAACATAATCATCAACTTAGCTAACACTGCAACTTAGTCCAATTCACTAGTTTCCATATATAAATCAATTTAATTCACTCATAACATATATAATATTAAATATATCATTAGAAACAACAATTAACTAATTAAATCAACATACGAACTTACTTACTCGAAACGACTAAGAACATGACACTGATGTTTACTCCACTAATTTTCCTTTCCCGCAATTATTGTTCGGTTGATTTGTTTCTTGATCTAAAAATAACAACTCAATTCAATTATCCAATTAAATATATTTTAAACATTAAAATTCATGTAATTGACCATTTAACAACATTTTACACTTTTATCCTAAACTTTTACCTTTTATTCAATTTAGTCCCTAATATCAAAACTTATACAATTATCATAATTAAGCCCAAAACCAAGCTAGCTAAATTTTTACTTATACATATGCAACTCATAATTATTGAAATTTCACAAGAATTTCATGTTAAAATTATTTTTTATCAATTTAGTCCTTAAACTTAAAACTAACCAAAAGTCATTTACAAAGTAGTCCTATTTAACAACCAAACTCTTATATCTATCATTCAACTTCGAAAACATCAAAATTCATTAATGGCCAATTTTAAAACATTGAACATTTTTACAGATTAGTCCCTAAATTAGCTAGATTAAGTTGGAACGATCTCAAAAACTTAAATTTTACTAGAAACGGGTTAAAAATTCACTTACATGCAACCACAAATGATCATCAAAATTTCAAGCTCTTCCCATATTGTTTTTGTTTCTCCATTTCGGTAGAAAATCTCAAGGAAGATGATGGACCTTTTTTTATTTTATGCTTTTAAGTTTTATTATTATTAATTAAACATAACTTTAACATATAATAAGAAAAAAAAAAACCAACATAAGTTGTCCCCCGCAGATCAAGCTTGTGCAATGCTTCCATAACTTACGATGGCAACAGTACATTTTTTCCTCCACTCGAATTGTCGTATTACTCAATCTAGTTCATGCATCTTCACCGTCATATAAAAAATCAATGGCACCTTTGTGTCCCACATGCTCCGAATGGCAAAAATTTTGAGCGGGATGCATTCTATGATATCTGAATCAACATGTGACATCTATTCAAAATGTAGTGCACAATTATAAATTTGTTATGTATTTAAATTTCGAACCATTGCGTAATTATTATAGGTTTGAAAATTAATAACTAATCTTGGCTTCTGAACGCTGATCTAATAGCAATCGGATATCTTCAAGCTGCTCTGATCATCCCACATAAATTGACCCATGGTTCAACCTATTCAAACAATATTTTAATTCAAACATATAATAAATAAACAACATTTATAATATTAACTAGATATTATTATCAAATGGATTTTACCTTGTCAACAATGGGAACGTATAAGGGTTCACTCGAGGACATAGAAATGGTAGCCGCACCACGCCGATAACTGTGGCAAGAGTAAACAACCATCGATTGACATCTTATCTGATTCTATAGGGAACGTATAAGGGTTGTTCACTCGAGGACATAGAAATGGTAGCCGCACCCCGCCAATAACTGTGGCAAGAGTAAACAACCATCGATTGACATCTTATCTGATTCTATCACCCAACACAACTCTTAATACAAAGTGGCCATGTAATGCCCCAAGTTGGTTGAATTTTAAGTTGAATTTTAATTCTGCATGTTCGGTCACAAATTTCATGTTTGGCATGTTGGCGAGGTGTTTGGTATGCGTTAGGGAGTGTTTGAGAAGCTTAGGTTTGAATCTGGGCTTATGCAGATTTTTTAATTCTTGGCTTGAGTAAACCCTTGTGAATTGATCATTGACCTTTTGAATTAATGTGTGTGTTATGGGACATGAAGTTCACACTAGTCAGGCAGCAAGTAGCGGGTGGTGTGCATTTAGGGGTCTTGAGTTCGAGCTGCTCTGTGCGCAAGGGACTTTTATTTTGCTATTCATGTAGGGTAGGTAGTTGGAGTTGACAGAAATTCTCATAGTTGGAGAGTTTGAGGGAGTGTGGTGTGTGTGGTCGGTTGTTGGGGGGAATTGAAAGAGGTTTGAATCTGTCAAATTGATAGGATAGAGGAGAGATTTGGGGGAGTGGATCAAGGAGTGTTTAGTGGATTGGTTGTGGGTGTGCTGATTCTGGACTCCCACTTTAGTCACTTTCGGCTTTTGGGAAACAAAAGTGGTAATTGTTTTCGATTTTTACTCCTTTGAGGAAAATTGCAATTTGGAAAGTTTGGTCTTTTGTTTTGGTCATTTTGGGTCCTTGCTCTCTATGAATGTTTTTGGTCACCAATATTTTTATTTGCTTCTCTTCCTTTTGCTGATAAACTCTTGGCCGAATGCTCCCTTTTCTTATCTCCCTCATTGTTTTTGCATAACCTCTCTTGGCCAATTTCACTATCATCATTTACCCTTCCTCTCTTCCTTTTCTCTCTCAATTGGCTTTCCCTAAATCGATTGTTGTTCGACCCTCATTTTTCATCCCATTCTCTTTTCTGATTTCTTCAATATAGGCTCTTAACCCTTCACTCCTTAAGTTGCCAATTGTAGTTCATTCCTCTGTGCGTCGGGTATTGATCGTCTTTCTTTTTCTTTTCTTGTTCGATTTCCCTCAAAGTTCTCTACTTTATTTGATGAATTCTTGGCTATAACCAAGCCTTGCTATTGCCTTTCTCTCTAATCTCTTCTTTGTTCTTCTTCTTCGCAGGCCAAATCTAAGATTCTTGGTTCTTAAAGGTGAAACTTTGATCCCATGTTATGTCTTGCTTTCTTCTCTTCATGGTTGTTTAAATATTAGTAAGTTTCTTAATCACAAGTGTTGATTTCACTATCTGAGGGTTGTTTGTACCCTTATGCTTTTAATTATTTTTGTTTAAATGATGGTCTTGTAACACTGTGTTTGATAGTTTATGGCTAGGGGTTCGATTTTATTAGGAGGGTGTTGGGCCGAATCCCCCTATCTCTTTCAAGTGATCACTCCCTTCATTAGTAAGTGATGATAGACTGATTAAGGTATTATTCATATTATGGTGTTGGATTAACTATGGAAGTGAACTGATAATGAGATTGTGGTTACTATAGGTGCTCGAATTTCAGAAGCGCATAGTTACTATCTTGTTACAGGTGTGTATTTTCACACCGTTAGACTACAACGAAAAAATATCGAAATACCAAAATGCCGAAAAACTGAAAAGCCGGAAGATGGGATTATGGCCACATGGGCATGCAAACACACATGTGATCGGCTGAGCCCATGGATAATGGGCCTATATCGCAGAACGGTCATCATGAATAATTACATAGGTTTTGGGCCAAAATGAGTCGAATGGGCCCAATAGGCCCGTGGGCCTTGCATAAGTAAAAGTTGCAATGGATGGGTATTACTGTTCCGGTTATGATACACACTTGGCTTAGGCCAATCCTGTGCTAAGTGGGCCACACTACTGTGTGGGCCCACATGAGCCTGCTTACTGGGCCTTGGGTCGTAAACAAATTTCCGTACTGATATGGTCGCATGTGTCGCTAAACGACCGTGGGCTTACTATGGGCTTTAAAGTCTTAGGCCGCACTGGTAAAAATGACTAAAATGCCTCTAAAGGGCAAATTAACCCAAAATACCCCTCATTGGTAAATGTTCGTTTGACCCTATATGATGTTTGGATGATTATGTATGCTATGAGATATTATAGTTATGTGTTTATACGCTGCATCATGATATAGCATGCCACTGTTTATGTTGCATTGTATATATGTATTTTGGAGGAAGTGTTCTGTTCTGGCAGCTAAGCTGCATTATCACTGATGGCTTATAGCCTATTATTCTGGCAGCACTGCTGCATATTTTTTATTGTGCCACTTCGATACTACACTATAGTGTATAGGGTTGGGTGGGACGATTATATCCCCACATGAAGTGATGGGTTGGATAGAGATGGAGTGTAGAGGTTGATTGGGTAGGACTCTATATGCATGCTATACTGTTACTGTGATGAGCTTAGGCCCACTGGTTATGATCTGGTACTGTAAGTGGCTTAGGCCCAAATTGATTCTGTATTGATGTTATTCCTAGGGTTACACATTGAGATTTCATAAACTCACCCAGCTGCTTTACTGTGCAGGTAATCCTCAGGCCTAGGTGATTCAGTGGTATGAGAGACTTAGAGATGACCACAATTCTCTTTTAAGCTACTTTTAATTATAATCCACTTTAATTATCTGTTTATTTTGGGTTTGTAATAAGGCCATTGATAAATTTTTAAACTTAATTTGGGTTTATTTATTTATCTTTGAAATCTGATAACTTTAGGGCATGGTTTTATGAAAGATACCTGTTTTCAAAAAAAAATATCTCGCAATAACACAACAAATGGGTTTTAAGGCAAAGCTTTTGCAGTACACGAGTTTTCAAAAGTAACCACTTTTATAACCAGATTAAATGAGTTATTTGGATTTAAGGGTTTTTAGTAAACTAAAAAGGCTTTTACAACAACACTGAATAGAGTCATGATTTCAAAACGTACTTCAAAGTAACACTGCCAAATATGGCTATAATGTCTAGGCTGGGTTTGGGGTGTTACAGGCCAACACAGATAATCCCCAACTTAGTCGTCTACATTCTTTGAAGTCGACTAGTTGTAGTAGCCAACTTATATGTAACATCTCAAAAATTAAGGGTTAGTAGAATCAAGTTTGTGAATCGAGAGAGAGATTGGTCATACCCTAAATTTTGAGATTATCTGTGCATTTTTAGCAAATAAATGAGGTATTATTTTGTTGTTTAAGTGTTAGTGAAGCATTCCTTAAAACACAAGTTCAAATCCCTTCTATCGCACCATTTTTATTATTTGGCAAATTTTGTCTCAAACCCAATTATGTGACAGGCCTTGCTTTTAAAATAACTATTGCAAAATTATTTCAAAAATAAGGTAATATCCCAATGGTTAATTGATAAGTGTGGAGGCATGGAAATTTGATTAAGGTCCTAAGTTCAAATCTTTTCCTTTGCAACTCATCCTAGTCGTTTCTTCCCCTCTCCTCTCCTTTTTTCTCTTCAATTTTTTTCCTTTCTCCATTGTTACCAACGCCCATAATACCTAGTTTTATCATCTTTTTATTTTTCCTTTTGCCATAAGATTTTGCATTATCTCCTCCATCATATTGCTTTCATTTTTTCTGTAATTAAATCAGCCCCAAATTTGAAATCTTGAATCTCCAAGATTGATGTCTATTGTTGCCAAGAAGTGCCATTGCCACCCCTTTCACCTAACTTGTGTAAGTTCTTGTTTTCTTTCAATTTCTTAATTAATCTTGTTAATTAAACACCTAAATTTCTAGATCTAGAATATGGGGGAATTTTAAAGACTTTAAAAGTATTTTTCCAGCTTTTAAATGGATATCAAAATTGTTCTTAAATCAGCCCTAATTTTGGCCACCACGGGTGGTGTGTGTGCTTAGGTGCAAGAAATGAGGCTATTTTGTTTCTAAATTCTTGCCCATCTATTTCTAGCATTAATTTGAGTTCTTGAACCCTCATAATCAACCTTTAATTACATGTATTTGCCAAATATATGTATTTAATGTTAGATGTTTGAATTAAGTATGCTATGTGTATGAATGTTTGAAATTTACCAAAAGGTCTTGAGATATGATGTTTAAATATTCTGAATTGTATTAAAGGTCTGGTAATGGTCCTTTACCTATTCCGGCACAGTTACGGGATAGGGGTGTTACAATATGTCATATTGATTTAGCCAAAGATGTTGGCTTATGATGATACTTGATTCATTTTGTATAAGGCCATACGAAATTGGCCAATATTGGTTATTGGTATATGCATATGATAATTTTATTCATGGAAGTGATAGTTTGCATGTTTAAGTTGCTAAGTATGTGATGTATAGGCTTGATAGGTGCGGTATGTGAATGATATGCGGATGACTTGGTTTTGAGATATTGACAACTTAATATGTTATATTATGTGCCTTTGAATTGGTGTAAGTGTGCTTGTGTTTTAGGATGGCAAAAGGCTTGGTAAATAGCCTTATATTTGTCCACACAGGTAGACACACGAGCGTGTGTCTAAGCCATGTATGACACACAGTCAGCCCCATGGGCGTGTGAACAGGCCATGTGTCCCCTGCACCCTAATTTTGTAAAACAGAATGTCTAGTAGTTAACAGACGAGCAGAGACACAGCCATGTGTCTCAGCCATGTAGATGGCACGGCCCCAGGACATGGGCGTGTGCCCTGGCCGTGTGAAGTCTGCACCTTAAATGCAAAAATTAAATTCACAGCATGGCTTAGCACACTGGCGTGTAACTTGGCTATGTGACTCTATTTTGCTGATGTCATAAATAGAGAGTTATATGAGTTGAGGACACGGGCATGTGTGACCACACAGCCTACCCACACGAGTGTGTGACTCTCCAAAACATGAAAATTTTCTAAGCATTCAAAAGTTTTCTGTTTAGTCCCGAACTACTCTCAATGTATGTTTTGGGCCCCGTAGGCCCATACAAGGGACGATATGCATATGAATGAATAGTTTCGATATGAATGAAATTTTATGGCTCAGTTTCATTTGAGTGTTTTTGTTTAAATCTGGTAATGCCTCGTGCCTTTTTCCAGCGTCGGACACGAGTAAGGGGTGTTATAGAGTAAATGCTAGAATTCATGGGTAAATGTGTTGAATTTAGAATATATTTGGGCTTGAAACAAGGGGATAGATATTTTGCTAGCATGATTGAATGGCAAATTTTGCTAAAATTTTAGATTTTAAGTTTAGGGACTAAATTATGAAAAATGTAAAAGTTTAAAGAAAATGTGTAATTAATGAAAAGTTAAGGGTCATATGTATTGAATTGAATGTGAATTTAATAGATTGTATTTATTTACTGTATACATCAAGATTTGATTCAAAAAGACAATAGCCAAGGAACAGGAAAAATTACTGAGTAGTCCATGTGTTTAAACCGTAAGTGCTTTAGAGGTAAGCTCATAGTATTTCAATATGTAAATGAAGTTTACATGTGTTTTATATTGTTTTTCTCTAGTTAATTCATTCATATATATATATGAATTTACTATGGAACCCTAAATGCACATACGTGGCCCTATTTCTACTTCAGTACCCCTGAATGCACATCTATGCCCTTGTTTTTACTTTGATACCCTTGAATGCACATATGTGCCCTTGTTTGTACTTCGATACCCCTGAATGCACATACATGCCCCTATTTGTACTTCAGCAACCCTGAATGCACATTGTAACACCCTTTACCTGTAATCAAAGTCAGAGTAGGGTATGAGGCATTACCATACTAAAACTCATGTGAACTTTCGACTTAATCTCAATGGAATGAGTCCCAATTAAAACTTTTTTCAAACATTGCCCTAGGGACCTTCTTATAGGCCTACGAGGCCTAAGATGTAGTTTAGAGACAATTCGGGATGATTCTGGGCACTTAAGAAAATTTCTTTGAACACTACTAAAATTCACGTCACACGCCCGTGAGATAGGACAACACGCCCTTGTGATCTTTAAACACAGCTGTACTAATGGCCCGTGTGGATTTATTTTCTACTTTGAACCTTCAGGGGTTTTTACACGACCTGGCACAAACCTGTGTGCCCAGCCCGTGTCCCCTACACGGCCTCGACATGCCCGTGTCCCTGGCCTGCGTGCAACAACTTGGGTATTCTGTTTCTGACGTCAACAGTGACACGGTCGTGGCACACGCCTGTGTGCTTAGCCTGTGTGCTATACTGACTTGGTCAATCTAAGGTGTAGGGGACACACAGTCAAGCAACATACCCGTGTGCGACCCGTGTGTCTCATACAGCCTAGACGCACGCCCGTGTGTCTATCCATGTGGGCTATGTAGGGCTATTTACCAAGCCCTTAGCCACCTTGAAACACATTCAAACATAACCTAATCTTTATGCATTACCATATATCAGCAATACTATCCTAAGTGTCCCTAATTTGGTGTCTACATTTCGACCAAATTCATGTTCAATATGCATGCATAAATAACTAAACAACTTTACACAATTCCATGAAATTCTTTCTCATTTCACTAAAACAACTTGGATAGTTTTGGCCAATTCCAAGGGCCAGTTACAAAACGAAACTTGTAATTATAAATGGCCAACGCAATTGGCTAACTAATATGAGTTATGAACCAAAATGACCAAAAGATCTATACATGCCATATCCAAAATGTAAAACCCCTTACCTGAGACCGTCACCGAAGTAGAGCACAAGGCGTTACTAGACTTATCTTACTAATTCAGGGCTTAAAAATTTGCTTTTTTTAAAAATTAATTCACTCACATTCACCCAATATCCCTAAAAAGGGCCCTCGAGGTCCTAAATCATGCAATTGAAATAGTTCGGGACCAAACCGATAACATTAAAAATTTTCCGATTACTTACGCAAATCAAAACAATTCATTTGCACTATTCATAATAAAATTATCCACCTGCATAATAGTCACTAAATTAATTATAACTCGAGTTATGAAACTTTAAATTTAAATTCATAAATTTTCCTTGAAAATAGACTCATATATCTTCTTACCATAATTTTTCTAGAATTTTTGGTCTGGCCAATTTGTAAATTTTATAAGATAAATGTTCCATTGTTTCACAGTCCCATTATTCTGACCTCTCCTTACCAAAAATCAATTATCTCTTAGTACAATTTTCATTTAGTGTTTCCACTTATTTCTAATGAAAATAGACTCACTAAGGAATCTATACGTATAAATTGTGACTCATAATTCTTTTTATAGAATTTTTAGTGAATTACGAAAATCAGAACAGGAGATCACGAAATCCCTCTGAACCAGTCTCACAAGAATTTAAATATCTCACAATACAGACTTCCTCTGCTTGCCCTGTTTTTTTCATATGAAAATAGACTCAATAAGATTTAATTCTATGTCTCATTCACCATTAAATTCCATATCTACAATTTTTAGTGATTTTTCAAATTCATGTCACTTCTACTGTTACAAAACTGTTTCATGGCCAACTTTTCCTCCTTCATCATTTCTTTGCATAAACTATCATTTAGACATACATAACATCAAAACATGTTCTTATTTAGCCATTTCAATAGCTAATCATCATCAAGCATTCACATGCCATACTTGAATCATATCATAAAGACATACACACCAATTGCCGAGTCCCTATACATGCCAAAACTCAAAACATTTCAAACTACAAAATACCGAGATAGCCTTTGATAGTGTGAGACGAACTCCGACATCCTTTTGATACCTGAATTGGCTTGGCTACACTATAAAAGAGAGAAAAGAAAAGAAGTAAGCTACAATGCTTAGTAACTTTACAAAGAAATAAATGACAACATTCACCAAATATAAATATACTCATTACACCATCAACTAACAAAATCTTTATTTCACTTCTCCACTTACTCTTTAACTTTCCTGTTTATCGTCCCTTTACCTAAAATTTCTTGTAACATAGCTTCTATATTAGCCCAATGAACCATTTGGAATACTAATTATAATTGGGTTTTCCTGCCTAATAATAGCCTATCAATGCCATGCTCTAGGCATGGTCTTACATGGGATGTTCCCTGTCCTGCCAAAGCCATATATCCGATATGGACTTACATAGGATGTTCCTCAACTATCTCAACCTGCCAATACCATATGTCTGATATGGACTTACATGGGATGTTCCTTAACTGTCTTAACCCGAAATACCATACATCCCTAAGATTCAAACGGGGCTGTCTAATACTTTTTCTCTGTTTCTCATCTTTAATTCAACTTGAAATATTCTCATAAAATAAATGTATATATGCTCAAAATTAACAAAATTAATATAAAATATCAAAATATTGCATTTATTTACCGTAAACTTACCTCGGTGCAAAATACGATCAACTTGGCAACTTAATATTCTACCTTTTTCTTTCCTCATTCTATCCCCAAATTTTTTCGTTCTTGATCTATAATTAGCAAATTTAGCTTATTTAATACCCACATTTATCAAAATAGTCCTTAACTTTAACTTTAGCAAAATTACAATTTTGCCCCTAAACTTTTGCATATTTACACTTTTACCCCAAAGCTCGGAAATTAAAATTTTTCCATAATTATTATGGTTTAGGACATGCTAATAATTTTCCCTTAATGGCAACACCAAATTCTCACTCTAACATGTACTTATGAACATTAGGTATTTTTACCGATTATGTTGTTTTACTCGTTTTCACTTAAAACTGAGTAGCACAAGTTGTTCAACATAATTTAAAACCTCATATTCTATCATAAAACATCAAAATAAACACATTTCATCTATGGGTATTTTTCCATATATGAACCCTAGGTTAAATTATTGCTAGAATAAGCTAAATCAAGTTATCGGGACTCTAAAAATGTAAAGAACATTAAAAACGGGGCTTGGAATCACTTACTATGGAGCTTGGAAGCTTGAGAAAACTCTAGCTATGGAGAACCCTTTGAAATTTTGGCCTAATGAAGAAGATGGACACATTTTGCCATCTTTTTCCCTTTCTAATTCATTTTAATTACCAAATGACTAAAATGCCCTTCATTAAAAACTTTGGTTATTTCTACCTATGTATGTCCATTTTTGTCCATGAAAACCTAATGGTATATTTACCATTTCAGGACCTCTACTTCAATTATGCTCTTCAATTAAATCCTTTAACATCTAGAACTCATATTTATCAACTTTTTGCAATTAAGCCCTAATAGGCAAATTAAACATGCAATTCATAAAATTTTCTATCAATACTTTAACACATGCATCTAATCACTTGGTAAATCATAAAAAATTATCGGAATAAAATTTTCTATCTTGGATTCATGGTTTCGCAACCACCATTCTGTTTAGGCCCTATTTCGAGATGTTACACAAAATGACTAGCACAACTATACCAAAATGGAAGACTTGATAGTGTGATTTCAAGCTCCAACTTTTAACGATCCCCGAGCTAATTTGGGAAACCTACATAGGGAAAAGAGATAGAAGGAATAAGCATAAAATTCTTAGTAAGCCGCATGAGATAAAAATAGCAATGTAATAGTGAAGAATCATTCCATCTAAAGTAATTTGGTAACTTCATTAAATTTTCTTACTCATGCTCGTAACCTTCTAATTCTCATAGTTTACTCGTACTCATGACTTACACATCCTCGGGATTAACTCAATATCGTACTTTTCTCATTCTCATGAATTAATCAATCTCGTAACTACATTTTCATGTTCTTGTAACTTATTCGAGAGTACATGTAACACTCGTCACAAGCTTTAGTCTTTCTCATTAACTTAATCAAATTGAATACTTCCATTATTAATGTACTTAGAATACCAAAGGATACCCAAAATGTCGTTCTCTTGGTAAGATGCCAAAGCCATATCCCAGATATGGTCTTACACGGGATCTCAAGTCGATGCAAAAGCCATATCCCAGATATGGTCTTACACGAGATCGTAAACGGATGTCGATGCCATGTCCCAGACATGGTCTTATACGGGATCACACTTAAATGCCCATTCCATGTCCCAAACATGGTCTTCTAGGGGACCTATATCTCATCTCGGTGCCGACGCAATGTCCCAGACATGGTCTTATACAGAACCTCATGTCGACGCCAATGCCATGTCCCAGACATGGTCTTACATGGGATCTCAGTTTGGTGCCGATGCCATGTCCTAGATATGGTCTTATACAGGACCTACAATTCCTCATGGTATAACAACGGTATCCTTCGTATTCATTAACATGCAACCGAGATCATTTTCTTATTTCGTCATCATTTCTTAGTGGAAATTAATGTCAATAATTTCATGGCAATAACATAGATATCATAGCAATCATATAGAAGTCCCATAATAATTAACGCTAGATTATCACATACAACTTACCTCGGGTCCAAAATATGGTGAATGCTCAGTTTAGTCCACCACTTTACTTTTTCCCCGGTTTTGATTCGGGCTTTGTGTCTCTTGATCTATAATGAATAAAATTCAATAATTAATCATCATATTAATTATGACAACCCTTAATTCACAATTTGACAAATTGACCATTTTGTCCCTAACTTTGGCAAAATGACCATTTTGCCCTTATGCTTGGAAATTGATTTTTATCAAATTTCCTTATTTCTCATGCCTATCTAAGCCCTTTTTATTCTTATGGAAACTTCAAACATCCATTATTTCATGCGTTTACCATACCATTTACTCACTTTACATCTAGGTCTTTTTTAGGTGTTTTCTATGAACACCCCTTTACAAAAGTTGTTTATCAAGCAACTCATATTCATTTTCTTTCATAAAACTCCAACAAATAACATCTATACACTCATGGAAAGCTTTAAACTTTCAACCAAAATGCTACATACACCCCTCAATAGATAGCTTCTGTCATGAGGGTCTCAAAAAATGCAAAAATATTCAAGAAAGGCCATGGAAATTACTTGCAAATGAGTGCTAAATGTTGCTGAATTTTTGAAGCTCTAAAACCCCCCTTTTTGGTTGATACAAATGGCAAGGAGAAGAAGAAAATGATGAAGGCATGAAGGTTAGCTCATTAGGTGATTATTTTATGAATTTTAATCACCTAATACACATAGCCTTTTGGCTTTCTTATCCCATTTGTCTCCTATGGCCGATTAAGCTAATAAGAAGGGGCATATTTTCCCATTAAAACCCTCAAATTTTTGTTCTCTAGCTAATTAACTTAATTTATTAATATTATGCAACTTTTGTCCCTTATGCGATTTAGCCCTTTTTCGCAATTAAGCATTCAATCGCGTAAATTGATTCATCAAAATTTTTATGCACTTCTATAAAAATACTATAACACATAAAATATTACTAAAATAATTTTCTCTAATGCTATTTCGTACTTAACCCTTCTAGAAGCTCATATTTTGCAACTTTATTAGTTTATTCCTTAAAGACAAATTGATCATTTTTTCATCAAAATTCCTTCATGGCATTTTCTCACTATCATGCAATCATGTCATAAACTTAAAAACAATTATGAAATATAGTTTTCTACTTCAGATTTGTGGTCCCGAAACCACTATTCCGACTAAGCCCTAATTCAGGCTGTTACAATTTCCCCCATTAGGGATTTTCGTCCCTGAAAATCTTACCAATAAACAAGTTGGGATATTGGTTTCTCATGGTTTCCTCAAGCTCCCATGTTGCCTCTTCTATCCCATGCCTTTGCCACAAAACTTTCACAAGGGTAATTCTTTTGTTCCTTAACTGCTTGACTTCTCGAGCTAGAATCTTAATCGATTCTTCTCCATAGGTCATCTCCAGCTGGATCTCAATCTCTATTGGGGAAATGACACATGAAGGGTCTGATCGGTAGCGCCGCAACATTGATACATGAAAAACATCATGGATCTTTTCTTGTACATCCTGATATTGAGCCTAGTTGGAATAGTGGCTTTGAGGCCACAAATCTGATAAGGAAAATATTATTTTTATTATATTTTTATGATCTACGATTTCACAAAAAGATTTCGTGAAAATTTTGTTCGAAAATTTCGACGTTTGGGCACTCAATTTAGTCAAAAGGACTAAATTGTAAATATTGCAAAAGCTAAGTTCCATATGTTACAAGTGTCCAATTGTTATGAAGTTTTAAATTGACGGTCCTTAAATAATAATTAGACCATTAGTTAAATTGTTGGACAAAATGGGCATGAATAAGACAAATTTGAAAGAAAAGTCTTTAAGGGTATTTTGGTCATTTAGTAATTTAAAAGAATTAAAAAGGGAAAATATCACATCCCAAACCTGGCTCAGACGCTATGGCCAAATCTGGAGTGTCACATGGACAATTGACTAAGCTTTGATCTTCTTTTATTAAAACGCAATGTTGTTTGTAGTTAAACCGTGTTCAAAAGTTTGTAAATAAGAATCATTTTTAGCTTTAAAACCGTAGTTATTACCAAGTAAAATTCCATTTTTTAGTGGATCTCATTATTTTGTTAGTGATGTCAAGTTATTTAATCGATACGTATCGCATGTTTTGAGAACATTTGATTAAGTTTGGAAAAGCCCGTATAAACTAGCCTACCATTGTAGAAATAAGTAATAAAGAAAACAAAACCAAACATCCGAGTGGCCTTATTACAACTTAAACCTGAAATTTAAAATATAAATAAAGTAAATTTAAGAGAAACTACAAACCAGAAATATGATTCACGTGGCCACCCCAAATCCCCCGCAGTTCCAAGTCCTCTATGGTTGGGGATACCTGCACAGATGGAAAAGAGAGGGTGAGTTTGTGAAAACTCAGTGTGTAAACTAACCTAACCAGCGTCAGAGATTAGTCCAAGCTCAGTCTGGGCCGAAGCCCTATTCAGATACAGATTAAACTGGGCCTTGGCCCTTTTCAGAAATAGAGTGGGCCTTGTGCCCATTATAGAAACAGATCAGTGTATATACATATGCATGTATGCAAAGCCCAAGCCCAGTCCAACCCTACACACCACCCGTACCAGCCCTAAACACCATGTGGGGAATAACTCAACCCACCTAGCCCTACACACCATAGTCGCAGCAGAGCTGCTAATACAAATATCGTGACCAAGCCACCAGAATAGTAATACGAGGCAAAGCCTCTAAACAGATCACGTGGCATTGCCACTTTTAGCACTTCCTCTATATCAATAACCCAACCCATGCAAATTAGGATATTACATGACATGGCATACAGAATATCAGTTACAGTAACATGCAAATCAGTCAACTATTTCTAGTGGTAAAATAGTCATTTAGCATCTAGGGGTAAAACGGTAATTTTCACCCTTCAGGGGTATTTTGGTAATTTTGCTATGTCTCTAGGTCTCATGCTTAATACGACCTTCTAACAAATCTAACGTTGCTTCGAGTGACTCAACTAGCCCGTTTATTCGTACAGTGCCACTGGGCCCTAAAACCCCTAATAGGCCCAAGGGAGCCTACTAGTTACCATGGCTCGTTAAGTCTAAATTTTACACATATTTTTACAAAATTAGTATCCAATTTACCATAAACCACTAACCACATATTTTTACCCATATGGGCCCGTAAGCCCATTGGGCCCAATTGCAGCCCATCGAGGCCCAGAACAGCCCAAGTGCACGAAAGCGCGCATAGTAGCCTTATCGTCCATTATTTCAAATTTCACGATTTCGTACCGACCCACGAGTGCTCGTATGCTCATAAGCCCTCGAAATGCCAGCATTTCGGCATTTCAGCTTTTCGGCTCTTGCCGATCTAATCTACTAGAGGGTGTCGATTACACACCTGTTTGCGTACTACGTCGAGATCCCACACACGATTAACCTACAACAATCCAACTACATCATTAAGCAATAATCTAAGTGAAATCGACATCACTTTAATACCATCATATTCGGCCATCATTACCTAAAATCACTATTCACCTACCTTTGCCAAAATCTAGAAATAGATCTAGATCTAGATTGCTTCGACGCCCCTAGCTTCCAACTGCTCCTCGCTAGATCACCCCTTTACCATACTAATAAACATAAGAACCAAAAGAAAAGAGGCTAAAATAGATGTTTAACAAAAGGGGTCAAAACCGATAGCAACCATGGAGAGATAAGGGTTTTCGGCTTTTCTTAATTCACAAGGATATGAAAGAAGAGATTTGAGTACTTACCACAAAGAATTGCTAGATTGATTTGATACCGCTAGAAGTTATTTCCACCACTCTAAGCCCAGATCTACACTCGATTTAATCGAATCACAAGTGAATAGATCAAAGGGGTTGAATGAACCACAAAGAAAGGAGAAGGTTTCGGTTTTGAGAAGAGAACACTAGAGAGAGTTAAGGTTTCGGTTTTTGGAAGAAAAGAAGAGAAGAAGTTATGGAAAGATTTTAGCTTTTTAGAGTAGAGATGGGAAAGGGTTCGATCAAGGAAGAAATCAGTTAGAAGAAGATCAAATGGTTCACATTTCGGCTTTTTGAGGTAATTGGCTAAAGAAGAAATCAACAAGGGACTAAATATTTCGGGTTTTGAAATAATCGGCCAATGTGGTTCTAGGTAAGTTGATTTCTTCCAATGAAGAGAAGAATAAGAGAAGGAAGGAAAACGTAGATTCGGTCCTAGAGTAGTCGGCCAAAGAAGCTTTGAGGTTTAGTGCTTTCAGCTTTTGAAGAGGGAATAGAAAAGAGAGAAGAAAGGAAAGAAATCCAATGCACACTTCTACCTCACCTATTTGACACTAACGATTGACCAAAACAAATCCCGAAGGAATGCCAAAGAGAAATAGGCACACACCTTTCCAAGATGCCAAAAATGCTAACCCCAAGGTCCTTAGCCGCAAATGCACCACCTACAGCCCCTCATTCGACCAACATTCCCTTCATAACTTAATCCCTAAATTTTCTCCCCTTATCCCTCCTTAAACCAATCCCATGAGCAACTCAAACACCCTGCCTCAAAGTTCAACTTGGATTCCACCTCTTACCATGCACATATAATAAAATAAAATAAAATAAGTACCCTACTCTCCACTGGATTCGAACCTTAGCTCCCTCACAAGCCTCTACACGCCACCTCCCTGTGCTTTAAGTGGCGCCACCTTGCCACTTTAACACATGCTTTCTTGTGCTATAAAACCCTAACTTCTAATTAAAAGCCCACTCTGCCTAAGCCCATTCTCTCATAAGCCTAAAATTTAAAATTTCACCAAGCTTTAGACTTAAACCCAGGCCTCCTAAAGGTCCACTAAACACACTCAAAACATAATTCAGCATATAAAGACATGCAAAAATGAATTCTAGCAAAATTTAAAAACCCTAAAATTTTGGGGCGTTATAGAAAATGAAGCAAAAATTTGCTCATCTTCTTCCTCAAGGCTGAATATAGCATGGAGAAACCATGGCTAGGGTTTTTCAAGCTTCCAAGCTCGATTGTAAGTCTGTTCTAGCCCCGTTTTTAATGATTTTTACGTTTTTGAAATTCCGGTAACATGATTCCTCTATTTCTACCATTTATTTGAGCTAGGGTTTGATTTTAAAAATTGACCCATGTTGAGTAATTGTGTATTTTAATAAATTATGGTATATTATGCATGTTTATGGTTAAAGAAACAGTTTTTGCTGAATGATTTTCGACGAAAACGTCCGAAAGGACTAAATCGTAAAAGTTATAAAATTGATCATAAGTGTGAGTTTTAATGAGAATTGTGGGCTACCATATTTATGAAATGGTTCAGTTAGGCCTAAAATGCAAAGAAATTGAATAAAAATTTATTTCTGAGCTTTGGGGCAAAAGTGTAAATATGCAAAAGTTTAGGGGAAAAAATGTAAATTTTGTAAAAATATGTTTTAGGTTCGAAATGATTAGTACATTGATTAAATAAGTGAAATATGATGTTTTAGATCCCAGAAAATGAGATTTGGACCTAGAATGGGAGAAAAATCGAAAATCAGGAAAGTTGGTCAAAATGGCCATATTGGTATCGAGGTAAGTTCATGTGTTTAATAAGCATTTAATTAAGCATGTTTGAATGCTAAATTAATATATTAGTTATAAATGTTTTAGTATAGATTTTTGAATATAATGATAATAATCGAGAAATGTTAGATAATTATTTGACATTAAAAATGAGAATTCGAATAAGTTTACATATAAGACCATAGTGGTAATGTGGCTTTGTATAAGATCAAGAAAGTATTGAATAGCATAATTTGAGGAAAGTAAGATAAATTGAGGATATGATGAGATTAAAAATGTAAGTATGTAAGTTGAGTAGCATTTTATTATTATGAAATTGTTGCTATTATTATTATTGAGTTATGTGACTGACCTTGAGAATTTTGAGCAAGTACGTTTTAGCTATGATTTGCCAAGGCATTGATATTTCAACATTCATGTTTATAACATGGCAACTAAGGAAGAATTAATGGAAAAAAAAAAGACCATGGTTGATCCATGGCAATATAAGATAAGGATACCATGTAAGACCATGCCAATGCATGGCATTGGTGAGTATATAAGACAATGATCCCATATAAGTCCATAGCAGACATATGGCATTGGCAGGTTGTGACAGTTGAGGAACATCCCATCTAAGTCCATATCAGACATATGGCATTAGCAGGTTGAGACAGTTGAGGATTATCCTATGTAAGTCCATATCAGACATATGGCATTGGCAGGTTGAGACAGTTCAGGAACATCCCATGTAAGCCCATATCAGATATGTGGCTTTGGCAAGACAGGGAACATCCCATGTAAGACCGTGTCTAGAGTATGGCATTGGCAGGCTATTATCAGGCAGGAAACCCAAGTATCCTGAGTATTCCAAACGGTTCATTGGGCTAATATACAAGCTATGTTACAAGAAAGTTCGGGTAAAGCAATGATAAACAGGAAAGTTAAAGAGTAAGTGGAGAAGTAAAATAAAGATTTTGTTAATTGATGATATTAAAAGTATTTTAACTAGTATATTCAAGTATTAAGTAAGTGATAAGTTTTCAATTATACTTATGACACTTTGTGACATGATTAGCAATATGCCTATATATTATGAGAAAGTATTAATGTGTTAAGTGAGATGTTATAGGTACATAAACAAGCTATTAAGTAAGGTATTCTTTTTATTATTCCGAGCCTTTGGTAAGGTTGCCAATGAGTAAGATGGGAAAGTAAGAACATGACATTATTTATACAAATTATGAAAGCTTAATAATAAGCTAAATTCATTACTAATGCCTATTATTTTACATGTGAACTTACTAAGCTTTATAAGCTTACCTCTTTCCTTTTCTCTATTCCAAAGTTTTATCAAACAAGCTCGGGTTGGAGATCATCGGAGATCGCTTCATACTTTCGACTATCAAGTTACCAATTGGGTATTTTCATTGAAACGTTTTAACTTATAGCATGTATAGGGACTTGGTTATTCTGTGTGTATGTCCTTATGATAGACTAAAGAATGGCATGCGAATACTTGATATTAGCTATTGAAATGGCTAAATAAGAACATGTGTTGATGTTATGTATGCCTAAATGAGGTTTAATGCAAAGAAATTATGAATGAGTAAAAGTTGGTTATGAAACAGTTTTGGGACAGCAGTAGTGATGTGATTTTGAAAAATCACTAAAAATTTTAGAAATGGAATTGAATGGTGAATGAGATATAGAATTAAATCTTATTGAGTCTATTTTCATAGGAAATAAATATAGTAAGCAAATGAAGTCTATATTCTGAGATATTTAAATTCTTGTGAGACTAGTTTAGAATGACTTCGTGATCCCCTATTCTAATTTTAGAAATTTTCTAGAAATTTTATAAGAAGAATTAAGGATTATAATTTATATTTCTAGATTCCTTAGTGAGTCTATTTTCAATGGAAACAAACTAAAACATTATCTGAATTTTGTATAATGAGATAATTGATTTTTAGTGAAGAGAGGTTAGGTCTATTGGACTGTGAAACAGGGGAATCTTTAATGAATAAACTGTACTAATTGGCCAAACTAAAAATTTTGGAAAAATTATGATAAGAAGATATATGAGTCTAGTTTTAGGAAAAATTTACATATTTAAATTTTGATTTTTGTAACTCAAGTTATAATTAATTTAGTGACTATTACGCAGGTGGGTAGTTTTATTATGAATAGTGAAATAAATTATTTTGATTTGTGTAAGTAATCGTAAAAATTTTAATGTTCCCGGTTTGATCTCGAACCATTTCAATTGCATGTTTTAGGGCCTCGAGGGCTCTTTTTATGGATATATTTGATGAATGTGAGTGAATTAATTTTAAAAGTAAATTTTTATACCCTGAATTAGTAAGATAAGTTTGGTAACGCCTCGCGCTCGACTCCGGCGATGGTCTCGGGTAAAGGGTATTACATTTCTAGCTCGGATGGCAAGGCTAGACGATAAGCTACTGGTCCTATCCTCTCGGAGATCTCATAGGATTTGATGAAACGTGTACTTAATTTTCCATTTCGACCAAATCTAAGAACCTTCTTCCACGGAGATACTTTCAAGAATACCTTGTCTCCGACTTGATACTCGATCTCTTTCCTTTTTAAATCCACGTAGGATTTCTGTCTATCTGAGGCAGCTTTTAGGCAATCACAAATCACCTTAACTTTCTCTTTAGTTTCTTTAACTAAATCGACCTCGTGTATTTGGCTTTCTTTAAGTTCAGTCAATACAAAGGCGTTCGACACTTACGCCCATATAAGGCCTCATAAGGTGCCATTTTCAAGCTCGACTGGAAACTGTTGTTATAGGCAAATTCAACCAAAGGTAGGTACTTTTTCCAACTACCTTGGAAATCTAATATACAACATCTAAGCATATCCTCAAGCACCTAAACTACTCTCTTCGACTGTCCGTCGGTCTGTGGGTGGAAAGCAGTAGTAAAGTCTAGTTTTGTACCCAAAGCTTCCTATAACTTCTTCCAAAATCGCGACATAAATATCAGATCTCTATCTGAAATGATCAATAATGGTACTCCATGAAGTCGCACAATCTTAGAAATATACAAGTTAGCCAACTTATCTAATGAGTAATCTGTGCGTACTGGTATAAAATGGGCGGACTTTGTAAGCTTATCTACCACAACCCAAACAGCGTCTTCCTTTTTCAATGTCATAGGCAAACCCGTCATGAAATCCATGGTAATGCGGTCCCACTTCCACTCAGGAACCATGATGGGTTGTAATAAACCGGAGGGTACTTGGTGTTCTGCCTTTACTTGTTTACAAGTCAAGCATTTCGCGACATACTCAAAAATATCTCTTTTCATGTTCGGCCACCAATACCATTCTTTTAGATCATTGTACATCTTGGTACTGCCAGGGTGAAAAGACATTTGGCTACTATGCACCTCATGAAGGATTCTCTGAATTAGCTCATCATTTTTAGGTACACAAATTTGACCTCGAAACTTTATACAACCATTTGAACTGATCTGAAAATTCGAATCAGTGCCCGCATCAAACTAAACCTTTCTTGGCTTGCAGTTCCTTGTCACTTGACTGTGCTTCATAAATCTCTTGAATGAACATCGGCCTAGCTCTCATTTCTGCTAAAACTGAACCATCATCAGTAAATGTCAACTGTGTGTTCATAGTTCTCTGGGCAAATAGAGACTTCTGACATAGAGCACCGGCTACAACGTTTGCTTTCCCCGGGTGGTAATCAATCACCAATTCATAATCTTTGATCAACTCCAACCATCTTCTTTGTCGTAGATTCAACTCCTTTTGAGTCATCAATTATTTTAAACTTTTATGGTTGGTAAACACTCAATATTGCTCGCCATACAAATGGTGCCTTCAAATCTTTAATTTGAACACTATCGCAGCCAACTCCAAGTCATGGGCAAGATAATTTCGTTCATGAGGCTTTAATTGCCTTGAGGCATATGCAATCACCTTACCTTCTTGCATGAGCACACAACCCAATCCATTTAAGGATGCATCGCTATAGGTCACAAACTCTTTTCTCGATTCGGGTAGCACTAAAATAAGAGCCTCAATCAATAACATCTTTAACTTCCTGAAACTTTGCCGGCATTTTTTGTTCCACTCGAACTTAACATCTTTTTGCAATAATCTCGTCATTGGAGTGGCGATCATAGAAAACCCTTGACGAATCTTTGGTAGTAGCTGGCCAAACCCAAGAAACTTCTGACCTCGAATACATTTCTCGGCAGCTTCTATTCAATAATTGCTGAGATTTTACTTGGGTCGACTCGGATGCCATCACCCAAAACGATGTGGCCAAGAAATCCAACTTTTTTAAGCTAAAATTCACTCTTGCTAAATTTGACATAAAGCTGCTTATCTCGCAAAGTCTGTAATATTGTCCTCAAATGCTCGGTATACTCATCCTCATTTTGGGAATAAATTAGGATGTCATCAATAAAGATCACAATGAACTTATCTAGTTATGGCCGAAAGATACAGTTCATAAGATCCATGAATACTGCTAGAGTGTTAGTCAACCCAAATGGCATGACGAGAAATTCATAATGACCATACATTGTCCGAAATGTAGTCTTAAGCACATCGGACTCTTTAACCCTTAACTGATAGTACCCGAATCTCAAGTCTATCTTGGAAAACACTGTGGCTCCTTTCAACTGGTCGAATAGATCGTCGATCCTCGGCAAAGGGTACTTGTTCTTTATGGTCACTCTGTTCAGTTGCCGATAATCCATGCACAACCTCATAGAGCCATCTTTCTTTTTCACAAATAATACGGGAGCACACCATGAGGAATGACTCAGTCTTGCAAACCCTCTATCCGTCAAATCTTGTAACTGAGCTTTTAATTCTTTTAACTCAGTTCGAGCCATTCTGTATGGAGCAATAGAATAGGCGTGGTACCCGGAGCCAACTCTATACCAAACTCTACCTCTCTAACAGGAGGCAGTCCGAGCAACTCTTCTAGGAAGACATCCCGATACTCACTAACCACTTGCACTGACTCAATTTTTGACTCTGACTCCCTTATATTAATCACAAAAGCGAGGTAAGCTTCGTATCCCTTTCAAATACATTTCTGAGCAACCATGGAAGGAATCACTATAGGCGCCCTCTCGGATTCAACTGACTCCATTCGGAGAGTCTCACCATTTTCACATTTTGGTTTAATAAATTTTCTACCACAATTCACTATCACATCGTGTACGGTTAACCAGTCCATACCAAGGATCACATCAAATTCAGTGAATGGTAGGAGCATAAGATTAGCAAGAAAATAATGATTCCTAATCTTCAGAGGACAATCTCGACATTCTTTGTCTACTAACACACATTTGCCTAACGGATTGGAGACTTTTATCACAAATTCTATAGACTCTACTGGTATACTCATGCTAGAGACTAGTTTCATGTAAATGTATGAGTGGGTAGATCCCAGATCTATCAAAGCTATAACAGAAGTTTCATAGAGAGAAAATGTACCAATGATTACATCAGGTGAGGATGCCTCTTCGCGAGTGCGAATGGCGTAAGTCCTTGCTGGTGCTCTACCCTCTAGCCTCGTAGTCTATTCTTTCGGAGCACCTTTACTACTCGCTTCGAACCTAGGTTTCTCTAGGGTCTACCTCTAGAGGGAGCATTACTCGATCTCGCACTCTAATCTCTATCTTTCTCGACCATCTCAGGGCATTCTCTAATAAAGTGGTCTTGAGAGCCACACTTGAAACAAGCCCTCTCATGTGCTCAATATTCGTCAGGATGGCGTCTACCACACTGGGGGCACTCAGGTCTACTGGGTCGAGTATTACCTACACTCGCAATTGAGGTAGTTTGAGCTTTGGAGATTGGATTCTGTTTGCCCTTGCCTTTACTTGAAAACCCCGCTGAAGTGACTGACCTTGTAGTAAATTCCCTCGATCACTTAAAAGAGGATTGGAATGACTTACTAAATGACCTCTTTCTCTAGTAACGAGACTCTATCTCAGCTTTTCTCTTCTCTTTGGCCAACTCCTCGGCCTTGCAAGCTCTATCCACTAATACCACAAACTCCTTTAATTCGAGGATACCAACGAACATTTTAATGTCCTCATTCAATCCATCCTTAAACATTTTGCACATGGTAGCTTCAGTGGATACACATTCTCGAGCGTACTTGCTAAGTCTGACAAACTCCCGCTCATACTCGGTTATGGTCATTCAGCCTTGCTTCAACTCTAGGAACTCCTTACGCTTTTGATCAATGAATCGTGGAATTATATATTTCTTACAAAATTCCTCTTGGAAAAACTCCCAATTAAAACCACCCCAAACTCGGCCTGGACGTTATGGCTGAATTTGGCGGTGTCACATTGAAGGGTAGACCGTATAAATCGATGATCTTGGAAAACTTTAAAAAAACCATTTAATTGTCTGCAGATTAAAACAGTGTTCACATGTCATATTGGAACTAGCCTCATATGAGAGGTACTTTAGTTTATAACGAAAACCAATGAAAACTCTTTTTTTTGAACGATTGACCAAAAACCTTAAGTTGTTATTTGGAAAGCCTTGGTTTTTATATTACTTATTAAAATATCATGTTTTAGTCGTTTGCAGAAGCTTTTGGTTGAAAACGTTTGGTTAACATGAAATATTATTTATCTTTTTAGAAAACCAGCTTAAATTTTGAAAAACTGAGCAATCAGCATAACAAAATCCAAAACCAAATTAAAACAGGAGTAAAGGCCTTATTACATCAAACCTAAAAGAAAGTAATTAAAAATACTGTAACGTAAAATACTAAAGTCTAATGCTACTCCTGTGTAGCCACCTCCGAGTCCTCCCATATGTCGAACCGCCTACTAAGGATCACCTGAAAGATTAAAAAGAGGGGGTGAGTTTGCGAAAAATCAGTGTATACAACCCTTAACAATTAAAAAGCATGCATCAATGAATTTGGGCCTAAGCCCATTACAATAACGGTGGCATTTGGGCCTTAGCCCATAGCAGCCTCAATTAGGCCTAAACCCATATCACAACCATAATAAATGTATGCAATGCATAATATCCCATCTAACCCTACACTTCGTATCCCTTCCAACCCTACACTCCTATGGGGATTTAATCAACCCACCCATCCCTACACTCCTGTTGTAGCACCAGTTGCGGGCACTACTCAATAATACAGCAGAATTGTCAATCATATAATGGGCTTAAAAAGCCATCAGTGGATCCACGGTCGCCAAGACCATGCGACCCTCACATATCATACTCTTCATCTAAACATAAACCATCCCCATTCAGCATAAAATAGTATAAATGCAACATAATATAACATGGCATGCCTTATCAATTATATAACATGTAGGGGCATTTTAGTTTTTTTGCCCTTGTAGGGCATAACAGTCATTCTTCATTATGGGCCTAAATACACAAATTGGCCCATTACTAAGTCCACAATCATTTAGCGTGACTTATGTCACTTTTAGCAATCACAAATATACTAGGGCCCAAAAGCCCAATATGTGGCCCAAGTAGGGCCCACACTCTCATGTGGCCCATGGAGCCCAAATCAACCATTGGCTATGTCAACAATATGATCGACTCGTTATTTCTTACCTATTCATGAATTTTGCTCATGTCAGGCCCGTGAGCCCATTTCGGCCTAGTTAGCCAAAAAGTGGTCCAAGTCAATGATATCGCTCATGGGGCCTCTGTCAACGTATCAATCTCCCCACACGAGTGTTCGCGCACTCGTGTGGTTACCGTAACTAAAATTTTAGCTTTTCAGCTTTTCAACATTTTAGGTTTTTAGGATTTGCCAATCTACCGTATGTGTGGTGTGTGTACACACCTTGATGAAGAGAAATGCGGTAGCCCTTCTAGCGCAGATCCTATAATCAATTAAGGCACTCAGTTAGTTATTCATAAGACTTAACAAGGTTCAACAAGCCTTTCGAATACAAAAATTGAACCTACCTTGACTATGTCGGCTTTTACCACCTAAGCCGTTTGATTTAGAATCGTTCCCCGTCTTTGTGATTTAACTACACCAACCAACATCAACCATTAACATCTAATAGCCGAGGCTAAACAAATACTAACTCAAGGAACACATGGCCAACACAAAATCTAACTACTCAACCATACTTGAAACCACATCACCACTTACCTTAACAATCGACTAACCGATAGGCTAGTGTAGATTCGACACTTCAAAGATGATTACGAGGTCACTTGCCACCAAGGAATCAGATCACAAGGTTTATGAGTTGGCGAAACAAGATTCAGTTTTGAGATGAAGAAAAAGTAATCAGTTTGAAAAAACAAGAATAAAACACAAGTGAAAGAATCCTCTTTGAATTCGGCAGATGAAAGAGATATTGTGAGAGGGAGAAGAGAATTCGGTTTAAGTATTTTTGAGAAGGGAGGATGTAGTGATGACACAACAAGGGATTCGACAAAGAGAGGGTGGAGATATTGAGGAAAGGAAATTTGACACAACCAAAATGAGAAGAAGAGAATTTGGCTAGAAACAAAAGGTATGGAAAAGAGATTGATAAGTGGAAAGGGAAGAAGAGAAGAAATTGCCCAAAAGCCGAAAGCACAAAACCAAATTATCACTTGAGGAACAAAAAAAAATCGGCTTTCAAAACACAACACCAATAGTCAAAATAACCTAAAGAATTCGGCACTTCACCAATCAATAACCACAAACGGCATTCACCCTACCCTATGCCAAATTTGCCTTCCCACAATTCCCAAATTGGCTCCATCTTTCCACAACCAAATCCCCTAAATTTTCTCCAAGATATGCTCCATGATCCCCTCCTTAAGTTTCTCATATGACCAATTCAAACTCTTCCTTTCAGAGTTCAACTTCAACCCAACTACTGGCTGTCCAAGGGTGCAAAATAAATCCCCAATGTAATACCATGCCACCCTTCGAACCCTGGACCTCCTTGCCCTACATGTGACGCCTCCTCCTTACCTTTAATGTGGCGCCACTTGCCACTATACCACAACTCCTTTTGTCTCATATTTTTAACACAATAATTTAAATGGCCTACTTCCTAGCGACCAGGGTTTTATTCACTAAAACCAAAATTTTTGCTAAAGCCCAGGTTTGCACCCAGGACTTTTCCAACACCTCCAAACACACCCAAATCATCTAGCCAACACACCACACATGCAATTTGTGATATTTCATGCACACATAAACTTTTATGTACAGCATCCTAACGGCTCCCATACACAAGGCCCAATTCTACTAGGCCCAAATTTAGGGTGTTACAATTCTACCCCTTAAAGAAATTTCATCCTCAAAATTTCCAACTATTTGAACAAACGCTTAACTCAATCTACACCACTGCGCTGTCGCTGTGTACTCTAATTCCAAATTACGAATGCAATGCATTATGGATAACGTACGTACTAGAATCCGCATATGGAGTGTCTCCTTCCTCTTAGTGATGTGCTGCATAGACCAAAGCTGGTTGCCTCACCTTCGCTTGGCCAGCACCTCTGCCTGGTGCTCCACGACCCACTCTGTTTCCACCCCTGGCCTGACCACGACCTCTTGGCTGTTGTTGTCCACCTCTCACTGGCTGAGCAAAAACCCAACCTAGACATTATGGCCGAATTTAGTGGCGTCACATGAGAGTGTTTTTGGAAACCATTTCGAATATCAATACCTTGTGCAAACTATTATCTTTCATTTATCGCGGAAGCCCATAAGTCATTCATTAAACAAAAATCTTTAATTGAGTTTTAAAAGGCATTTAGAGTGTCTTGATTTACTAAAAACGAGAGTAGCCATAAGACAATTTCAAAACACTAAGCATAAAGCAAAACAGTTCAAGAACCAGAATACATGAAAGTCCCAGAATAGTGGTAAAGAATAATAATATTAAAAAAACCAGTAATCAAAGTAGCAAGTGCAGTAATGGGTCCACCAGTGGTCACCCTCGAGCCCTCCGCAACACCGATCCATCTCCTGTTGGGGATTACCTGACAGACGTATAAAATAAAAGGGTGAGTTTCGCAAACTCAGTGTGTAAATCCCCACAGTAAAGCAAGCAAACATGCATATAACAGAAACAGTCATACTTCGTGCCTGAGCCCTTAACAGATACGGTGTAGGCCTTGGCCCATTCAGATCAGTATCAGATACATTTGGGCCTTAGCCCATACAAATAAGTATGCAAATCATTCAGCACAGTATATGCCTACCAACCCTGCACACCATCTCTGACCACCCTACACACCATGTGAGGACAAAGTCGACCCACCCAGCCCTTCACACCAAGCATGGGGATTAAATCGACCCATCCAACCCTACACATCTCGAGGTACCATGAGACGACACAATAATAAGTAAAGGCAGCAAGGCTACCAAATAACCGGCTAAATAGCCTTACAGTCTTCCTTCTCTTCAATACCAACCCAACCCAATGCAATGCAACATAAATATCATGGCATGCTTTAATGCAGAACAGTAGATCATACAGATATATCAGAGCAGATACAGTACACATGCTAATCATAACATGCTATCACATATATTTTGTTCATCACATCGTAGATCAGGGCCTAAGTAAAGCTTACCGCCCCTTTAATCTGGTCACAGTCGACTAAGGCGACCTGTGTAACCTTTCAGAATAGCTCAGATTAATGGGCTCACACGCCATGTGGCCTGCCCGTGTAGGCTCACACGCACGTGTAGGGCCACACGCCCATGTGGCCCATACGGCCCAAATTGGCCTTGCCCGTGTGGATCACACGGCCTGGCCCAAAGCCCCACACGCCCGTGTGGCTCACCGGTAGGGGCCCACATGCCCGTGTGGCCCATACAGCCCGATTGGCCTAGCCCATGCCTCGTACACGGCCTAGCCAGCCTTAAACACTCATGTCTGTTGCGCCCATGTGGCGCTCGTAAGGCCGCCTTTGTCGACCACACGGCCATGTCTCACACGCAGCCTCCACACGGGCAGTCTACACACCCGTGTGGCATCGACAGCTTCATTTTTGGCTTTTGCTAAAACATGATTTTAGTGTGTTAGAGGTACACACCTGGTTTCAATTAATCCTAAACACTCCTGAGCACTTTCAGCACCAATTCCAAAATCGAACACAACTCCAATTCCAGTCGTTGAATCGCCCACTTCCAGCCTTTTAACTAATCCTGAAACAACGAAACCACAGGTGATATGCCAAAACTACCCAAACGAACAAGAGAAAAACAAATGAAGGGGAGGGATTTCAGAAATAAAAATCAGCAGTGGTAGGGGAAAGAAAAGAGAAATTCGGCAGTTAGAGATAAGGGAAAAAGATGAGAATTCGGCGACACAAAAAAGAGGCAAACAGCCAAAAATTAAAAGAATGAAAGTGAAAAGCTGAGTTTTAGGTAACCTAAGGTAACTTGACAACTCAAACTCTTGAAAAACCCTAGTAGCAAAAATTAACTCCCACACTGTGTTTCGAACATAGAACCACTTGCACAATTCCTTATCACTTAACTACTAGACCAACAGGCCTATTCTGTTATAACTTATCCAACTTTTACTTAAAAGCCTGATAACCAAGGATGAGGCTTTATTTAATAAAAACCCAAACTTTTGCCCAAATTATAACTTAAACTTAAGACCTTCCCCATCACACCCTAAAGCACATATCCACTAAGGCAGACAAGCAATTGTGTTAAAATCATGCACAACATATTCAGAACATTTCATCATCACAATTTCACAAAAAGCTGAAAATAGGAAAATAGGAAAATAGGATACTACTGACGCATCGAATCCTCTGGCTCCCAAGTAGCCTCCTCAATGCTATGATTCTGCCACAGCACCTCCACTAAAGGAATAGATTTTCTCCGCAGAACCTTCACATCGCGTTCTATAATCTGTACTGGCTCTTCCTCGAACGTCAGACCTGGTCTAATCTCAATATCCTCCACAGGCACAATGTGTGTGGGATCAGAGCGATAACGTCTCAACATCAAGACATGGAATATATCATGTATGCGATCCAACTCCGGAGGTAGTTCCAACTGATACGCGACTGGCCCTACTCGTCTCAGAATCTGGTACAACCCAATAAATCGAGGGCTCAACTTGCCCTTACAACCAAACCTTAGAACCTTCTTCCATGGCGAGACCTTAAGAAAAACCATGTGCCTCACAGAATACTCAATGTCCTTCCTCTTCAGATCAGCATAAGACTTTTGCCTATCAGAAGCCTCTTTCAGTCGATCACGAATTAAACGGACTTTCTCCTCAGTCTCTAATACTAACTCTGGACCCAGAACACGTCGCTCACCCAACTCAGTCCAGCACAGTGGAGTGTGACACTTACGGCCATATAGTGCCTCATACGGTGCCATCTGTATACTAGACTGATAGCTATTATTGTAAGTGAACTTAGCTAACGGCAGGTACTCCTCCCAACTGCCTCAGAACTCTACCATATAGCACCTCAACGTATCCTCCAAAACCTGGATCACCCTCTCTGATTGTCCATCTGTCTGAGGGTGAAAAGCAGCACTGAAGTCAAGTTGTGAACCCAAAGCCTTGTGAAGCTTCTGCCAAAATTAAAAAGAAAACCGAGGATCCCTATCGGAGATGATTGACACTAGAACCCCATGCAGTCTCACTATCTCAGAAATGTATAACTTAGCCAACTTTTGCAGTGAGAAGTCCGTCCTAGCCAGAATGAAATAAGCAGATTTGGTCAATCGATCCATGATGACCCACGCAGAATCCTTCTTAGTGGGTGTTAGAGGCAACCCACTAACGAAGTTCGTCGTCACTCGCTCCCATTTCCACATCGCTATCTGAATAGGCTGTAGCAACCCTGAAAGCAACTAGTGCTCAGCCTTAACTAGCTGAAAAGTCAGACAGCGAGCAACAAAATCGATCACGTCGCGCTTCAACCCCGACCACCGATACAAGTCTCGAAGGTCCTTATACATCTTGCTTCTATCGGGATGCATAGCATAAGGGCTACTATGCACTTCCCTCAAAATCGACTATCTCAAACCCTCATTATTAGGCATACAAATCCGTCCTCGAAAGCACAAAACCCCATCACTATTCAGTCCAAAATTTGTAGTAGTCCTAGTCTCAACCTGCCGGAATCGCACCTTAAGAGATTTATCCCCCACCTGCTTATCTCTAAACTGAGTGATCCATGTCGGTTTTACTAGCAACTTAGCTAATAGACTCTCATCATCATACAGACTCAGTCAAGCAAACAACGCTCTCAACTCGATAACAGCCCTACAGCTCAACGTATCGACCAACACATTGGCCTCACTAGGATGATATTCAATGCTGCAGTCATAATCCTTTAGTAGCTCAACCCTTCGACACTACCTAAGATTTAACTCCTTCTGAGTGAGGAGATACTTGAGGCTCTTCTGACCGGTGTAGATGGTGTACTTCTCACCTACAGATAATGCCTCCAAATCTTAAATGAAAAAACTACTGCAGCCAGCTCTAAGTCGCCTATCAGATAGTTAACCTCATGAGTGTTGAGCTGTCGAGACGCATAAGCAACAACCTTACCACTTTGCATCAGAACACAACCTAAACCCATGTATGACGCATCACTGTATACCATGAAGTCTTTACCAGGCTCAGGCTGACTCAACACTGTAGCCTGTGTCAAAACCGTCTTGAGCTTCTCAAAGCTCTTCTGCTATACATCAGTCCACACAAAGGGAACTTCGTTAAGCAGTAGCTTAGTCAGTGGAGCTACGATCAAAGAGAACCCCTCTATGAAACAACGATAATATCCTGCCAATCCCAAAAAGCTACAAATCTCTGATACCGTCTTCGGCTGTTTCCACTCCAACACAGTCTCAATCTTACAAGGATTCACTCGAATCCCCTTAATAGACACCACATGCCCTAAGAAAGCCACCTCACGAAGCCAAAATTCACACTTGGAGAATTTCGCATACAACTGTTTCTCTCAAAAAGTCTATAGAACAATGCTGAGATGCTCATCGTGCTCATCCTCTGTCTTAGAATACACCAACATATCATCGATGAACACCACCACGAATTGGTCTAAGTAGGATTCGAACACTCGGTTTATCAGATCCATAAATGCTGCTGGTGCATTAGTCAAACCAAATGGCATAACTAAGAACCCATATTGCCCATACCGAGTCCTAAATGCTGACTTATGCACATTGACCTCCTTTACTCTCAACTGATGATAACTTGATTGCAAGTCAATCTTTAAGAACACTGAAGCCCTTCTGAACTGGTCGAACAAGTCGTCGATCCTCGGAAGTGGGTACTTATTCTTTATTACCAACTTATTCAACTGAAGGTAGTCGATACACATGTAACACCCCTATCTTGTAACCGTCACCGGAATAGGAAGGGGCGTTACCGGATATTTAGAACAGATCAGAATAGAACATTCACAGTTAATAAGATTTAGACAATAAGTCCATATTGGAGATCTATAAGACCCTATTGGAGATCTATAAGACCTCAAACATGCATAAAGGTAAGGTTGGGACTAAACTGAACACAATCACAAACGTTAGAACACATGAAAAATTTTCCAAATTTAGGAGGTCACACGCCCGTGTGACCAGGCCGTGTGCCTCACACGGGATTCAGGCACGCCCAAGCACCCAAACCGTACCAAAACAGAACAGACATACTAACTTTTTGCTACGGCAACAAGACACGCCCGTGGGTCTTGACCGTGTGAAACTTTGTGCCAATACTGGAAAATCAACACGGCCATAAGGCACGCCCGTGTGCCCTAGCTGTATGGCACTAAGCAAATTTGGTTCAAGTTATGCTTTCCACCCACTAAGGGTCATTCTCTACAAGCCAATTCATGCCACATCAATATCAAAATTTCAACTATATTCAATGCCTAAAACACACCTCAACATGATTAAACCATTCACCTACATACTTAATTTCAAATCTCACACCAAGCAATTCCATAACTTAACCAAAGTTCAAGACTAAACATGATGCACCTAGCTCATTCATACCATATCCAATTCTTACCATTCATCACATTGACATGATTCATGAAGATCAAAATATACAAATTCATATAGCCATTATAAGTTAATCAAATTGGCATCACAAGTCATATACCAAAAACAAACACAACATATCATTTAATAGCCAACTCTCATGGCCTTACAAATAAACATATCCAAGCTTAATACATAGACACTCTAGCCTATACATGCCATATTTAAACTTTGTACATTTAAAAAGGTACCAAAAATAAGCTCGAGTGGTGATGATCCTTGACTATCCCCGAGCCCTCAGTAGCTACGATATCTGTAAAATAGTTTAAAGAATAAATAGAGTAAGCTACAATAAGCTTAGTATGCCAAATACAAGGGTATGCAATTCATAAGTACTAATTAATAACTATTTCATACATATATATATGATTATGTGTCAAACACACCCATTTCTCATTCATACCCACAGTTCACAACATCGTATTTTCCATTCTCAGAAATTTAGTACAAAACAGACATACCTGAATCAGACATCAATAATATATATTCATTTGTATTTCAGAATTTCATTTCAATTCTTTTGAAGATGTTACAAAACATGGAAGTCTCGTACAATGCAGACGTCCCTAATGTGGTCTTACATGTCGTTGAATACCGATGCCTCTATCCTGGATAGGGTCTTACACAAAACTCATGCGATGCCAGTGTCCTAGACACGGTCTTACACGAAAACAAATATCGATGCCAACGTCCCAGACGTGGTTTTACACGAAAATTTTCAAATCAATGCCTACGTCCCGGACGATGTCTTACATGATATCGTTTTACCATTTAATAACCAAAATTGTACATCAGGCTCTCCCGGCCGTCCAATACATTTTATAAGTCAAGCATCTATACATACATCAATATAATGCATACTTGTATATTAACTTACCTCGTACGGATTTAACGGATTTGAGTCGACTATTCAACGATTTTGGACTTTCCTCGATCTAAGTCTGATTTCCTTGGTTCTGGATCTAGATAAATCCAAATTCAGCCATTCAATATTCCATTTCATTTAATCCAATCCATAAACACACATTTAGGCCATTTTACATTTTAGCCCTCACAGTTTCATACTTTAACAATTTAGTCCCTTACACATAAAACATCAAATTTACAAAATCCATTTAAGTACAAGCTTGGCCGAATCCTTATGGCTTTCATAAAAGCCCATATAACACATTTATTTCACAAATTAGTCCTCCTAAAGTCTCATTTTCCCAAATGAGCCCACATAGTTCAATTTCGTCAAAAACTCATGGCAAAACATGTTTATTCAACACCTATTCATCATTATTCCTTCAATTTCATCACAAAGCTTCAAATGGCATCAATGGCATTTTTCATAAACTTAATCAAAAATAGAAATTGAGACATGGGCATGAAAGATTTCAAAGCAATGATCACAAAAATGTAAAAATTATCAAAAATGGACAAAATCTCATACCTTAATCAAGGATTAAGCTAGCTGAAAAACACAAAGCTTGCAACCCTTCTTCTTTCTTTAATTTTTAGCAAAAACAATGTGAAAATGGCTTTCATTTTTATGATATCTTATTAAAACATATAATTAAACAACGTTTACTAATTTAACCTTCATTTAAACCATAATGAAACACATGTTTTAAGGTCATTTATGACCATTTAAACCTTTAATGGTTTAATTGCCACATAAGGCCATCATTATTTAAAACCCATTTCAATTAAACACTTGAACATATAGCATACTAATTTTATCACTTTCACAATTAAATCTTTTTTCACAATTAAGCACAGAAACAGACAAATTAATTCACAGAAATTTCACAAATGCTAAATCATATATCATAGACAAAGAAAATAATATTAGAATATTTTTCAGACTCGGATATGTGGTCCCGAAACCACTATTCCGACTAGGATCCAAACCGGGTTGTTACAATTCTCCCCCTTAGGGATTTTCGTCCCCGAAAATCTTATAGTTAAACAGATTCAGATATTACTATCTCATTACACTTTCAGGCTCCTAGGCAGCCTCTTCTAATCCGTGATGATGGCACAGTACTTTTACCAGTGGAATTTTCTTGTTTCTCAATTCCTTTATTTCTAGAGCCAAGATACAGATCGACTATTCAATTCAATCTCATAAGGGCATATTACATGAGATAGATAAGATCTATAACGTCGAAGCATCGACACGTGAAATACATTATGTATCTTTTCTAGCTCAGGTGGCAACATCAGTTTATAAGCAACTAGTCAGACTCGTTCAATAATTTCATACGGCCCGATAAATATCGGACTCAATTTCCCCTTCTTGCCAAACTGAAACAGTTTCTTCCATGGAGACACTTTCAGAAATACTTTGTCACCAATCTCAAAATCAATATCCTTCCGTTTCAGATCCACGTATGATTTCTGACGGTCAGAAGCTACTTTCAGACTATCTTTGATCACTCTCACCTTCTATTCTGTTTCTTTTATTAGATCAATTTCGTATATTTTATCTTCACAGAGTTTAGACTAGTATAACGGAGTTCTACATTTTCTACCATATAGGGCTTCATATGGGGCCATTTTAATGCTCGATTGGAAACTATTATTGTATGCAAATTCATTCAGAGGTAAATATTATCCCCACCTACCTTTAAACTCCAGAATACAACATCTAAGCATATCCTCGAGTATCTAAATGATCCGCTCAGGCTGGCCGTCTGTCTGCGGGTGAAAAGCAATACTGAAGTGTAATTTAGTACCTAAAGCTTCTTGCAACTTCTTCCAGAATCTTGAAGTAAACCTTGGATTTTAAGTGAAAGGGACTTGATTAAGTGGGCCTTTAAGAAAAAGTTAGTAAATAAAGACACAAAGAGGGCCTTGGTAAAGTGGCAAGGTGGCGTCACTAAGTTCCTAAAAAACTGGCGTGTGGACTGAGTTTAAGGGCCAAAGTTCAAGTCGCAAGGTAAGCAAATGGTACTTTTATTTTTGTGCATGTGTCGGGCATGTGATAGAGCTTAAGTAGCATTCAGCTAGGGCCTTAGGGGGATTGGGCCGTTGGTTTGAATGGCCATTAGGGCAAGCTTTATTTTCTTTTTGTCTTGCCGAATTAGGGTTAGCCACCTAGAGCCTTCACCTTCATTCTATTCTCTTCTCAGTGTTGCAAAAGCCGAAAACGCAAAGTTAGATCTCTTAAGTGCCGAATTCTTCCTTCTCTTCTCCTCTCTTCCATTCTTTCTTTTTCTTTTCCTCTCTATCCGAAATCACCTCTCCTCCTCCCCCATCTTTCATTTTCTTCCCTTTAGAAACCAAAATTGTCATTCTTTTCTTCTCAAACTCATCAACTACTAAAAGCCGAAATCCCAAAAGGTTACTTCCTGTGCCGATTTGCCTATAGCCGAACACCCTTTATTTTTTCCTCACTTCTAGCCGAATTTCATACTCTCCAAACCCTTAGGCTCAGTCAACAAACACCCCTCCAACCATAGCCTCAAATCATATCTTCTTCCACCACTTAAAAAGCTGAAAACACCATAGTTTTTAGGGATATATAGCCGAATCCTTAGATCTCTAGGATTTGAATTCTGCTAGTGTTTAGGGGCTAGATCTGCATCAAATCTGAGTAGAAGAATCACCTTGATTAAGAAAAACCTATGGTAAGTACTCGACATCTCAGATCTACTCGTTACCTTTGAATTTAAGAAAAGCCGAAATCCCTAAACTTTTTAGGGAGGCTGTCGAATGTGATGATAGGTAAAGATAGTTCTTTTAATTGGTTTTATGTGTACTTATTGTGGAAGGGGCGATCTAGCAAGGAGCATAAGAGGCTTGGATCTTTGGAACGACTAGATCTAGATCTAGTCACTAGTTTCAGCAAAGGTAAGATCACAAGGGCCTTAGGTGATGATGGTCGATTATGGTAAGTAGAATTATAGAGATTGTCATTATATTTTGGATCTGATGTGTCTAGTAATCGATTGTAGGATATCGTGGGAGATCTCATTAGCAGTCGTCGCAAATCAGGTGTGTATCGAACACCCTCTTGTAGTTCAATCGGTAAAAGCTAAAAAGCCGAAATGACGAAATTCTGGCATTTCATAGGCTCATGAGCGTGCGAACGCTCATAAGTCAGTTGGAAATCGCTGGATCAATAATCGCGAGTGGTAAAATAGTTAAGTATGCGATTTCGTGCACTTCGGTAAGTTTGGGCCTTGATGGGCTGAAATGGGGCCAATGGGTTTACAGGCCCATATGGGTAAAAGTAAGCGGTAAGCGTATTCTAATAAACTGTAGGTCAAATATGTTAAACTAGACTTAGAATTTGGTAAAACGGGCTTAAAATAACAAATTGACACTGTAGGGCCCATTAGGGGTTTTAAGGCCCAATGACTATAAACTACTACAATGGGCTAAGTAAGCTACTATGATAAAAGTTGGGTGATTAATGACTGTAAAGTGCATAAAACCCTAAAAATTGGAATAATTACTGAATTACCCTCGTAGGTGAGAAATTACAGTTTTACCCCTAGGTGCAAAAATGACTGTTATACCCCTAGCGCTAAATTTGACTGAAATACATGATTTACTGTTTTTGTTTACTGTATGCCATATCATGATTATTTGTTGCATGGGATTGGGATTATTTGATGGAGGAAGTACTGAAAAAAGGCTTTGCCTCTGTTTACTGAAAAAGGGGTTTTGCCCTAGTTTACTGAAATAGGGGCTTTGCCCTAGTTTACTGTACTGGTGGCTTGGCCACACTATCTGATTATACTGCTATGCTGCCACCGTGGAGAGTAGCGGTTGGGTGGGTTGAGTAGTTTTCCCAACATGGAGAGTTTGGCTGGTACGGGTGGAGAGTAGTGGTTGGGTGGGTTGAGTAGCTTCCCCACATACTGATATGGGTTTTGCATTCATGCATCAAAATTACTGTTCTACTACTGAATTGAGCCTATGGGCCGTATTAATAACTGAAAAGGGCTAAGGCCCAGTTTACTAAATAAGGCTTCGGCCCAGTTATTACTAAAACTGGATAAGGCTTAGGCCAGTGGGCTTGAGCTGATTTGGGCTCTGGATGGGTTTCTTTACACACTGAGTTCCCTTTTTCTTCCATCCTCACAAGTGAGCCCTAGACTGGTGGACTTGGAGCTGGGAGGGATTCAGAGTGGCCACATGGACGATGTTTCCGGTTTAATTAAATTAATTATTTAATTATTTATTTTGCTCTATTTATTTTTAATTTTGGTTTTAATTACTTATTCTTACAGTACTTGAATTATTTCGAATACAGCTGCACTAGTTTTTCTTAAAGTTAATCAAACATTTTCAAAACCAATCACAAGATTCAATTGAGTTGCAAAGTAAATTTTATAATCATCTCTTAATAATTGGTAGAGGATAGGACGTTCACCAATAAATCAAAAATTTTCTCTTAAAACTTTAATAACGGTTTTGCAAAGCTCACCCTAACATTAGTAACTAGGTAACATGGTTAGTTGTAGGTAATGTGACACACCAGACTTGGCCGTAACGTTTGGGCTGGGTTTGGGGTGTTATATTTAGTGGTATCAGAGCCCGATTGCAACAACTCAGCTGTAGATCGGGTCTAAAAAGTTTTCAAAAATTTTAAAATTTAAAGAAAGGTATTTTTGGAAATCAGTTTTTGAAAAATTTAGGAAACTCTATTTAAACCTATTTTTGAATACACTCAATAAAGGTTTTACTTTAGAATTTTTGTTAAAATTGGGTTTTCTGAAATCTGGTTACTGAAGAAGTGGCACACTGTATCCCCGGCACCAAGTCTGTAAGTATTCCTTCTCTTGTACTGAACTGTATTAAAATGTTACTGTAGATAGAACTAAGACCCTATTATGATACTGTAGCTAGGGCAATACTGAAAACTGTAGAGACTAAGACTGTAGGGAAACCAAAAACCCTAGAAGACTGAGACTATAGCTAGGCTATGTTTCTATAAAAAATAAAAACTTTGAAATCCTATCTCTGCATAAAATATATGAATAAAATACTGAAATTTTTGAATTAAGATCTTTGTAGTTATTTGGTATGCATGCTGGATAAATGTTTATTTACTTCGGTAATTAGATATTCTGGGTCGTACTAAAAAAAATTTTTAGATCAGAGTGCGCAGCGGTAGCGTAGTTGATGCACGACTATTTTATTATTTGGAAATTTCGAGGATGAAATTTATTTAAGGGGGTAGAGTTGTAACACCCTAAATTTGGGCCTAGAAGAATTGGGCTTTGAGTCTGGGTTCAGATGGAAGACAGCCTGAGTAATTTTGATGACATCCTGATTTTCGGGATTTTTCAGTTTTTTGTGATTTTGGTGAAATTTTGGAATTTTGGTGTTATGATTATTGAAATTATGTGTAAGTATGTTAGTAGGCCTTTAGAAGGCCCAAGCCTAAGTTAAAACTCGACAGAAAAATCAACTTAGATTTTAAGTGAAAGGGACTTGGTTAAGTGGGCCTTTAAGAAAAAGTTAGTAAATAAAGACACAAAGAGGGCCTCGGTAAAGTGGCAAGGTGGCGCCGCTAAGTTCCTAAAAAACTGGCGTGTGGACTGAGTTTAAGGGCCAGAGTTCAAGTCACAAGGTAAGCAGATGGTACTTTTATTTTTGTGCACGTCCCGGGCATGTGATAGAGCTTAATCCTCCCCCATCTTTCATTTTCTTCCCTTCTGAAACCGAAATTGTCACTCTTTTCTTCTCAAACTCATCAACTACTAAAAGTTGAAATCCCGAAAGGTTACTTCCTGTGCCAATTTGCCTATAGCCGAACCCCCTTTATTTTTTCCTCACTTGTAGCCGAATTTCATACTCTCCAAACCCTTAGGCTCTGTCGACAAACACCCCTCCAACCATAGCCTCAAATCATATCTTCTTTCACCACTTAAAAAGCCGAAAATACCATAGTTTTTAGGGATATATAGCCGAATCCTTAGATCTCTAAGATTCGAATTCTACTAGTGTTTAGGGGCTAGATCTGTATCAGATCTGAGTAGAAGAATCGCCTTGATTAAGAAAAACCTGTGGTAAGTACTTGACATCTCAGATCTACTCGTTACCTTTGAATTTAAGAAAAGCTAAAATCCCTAAACTCTTTAGGGAGGTTGTCGAATGTGATGATAGGTAAAGACAGTTCTTTTAATTGGTTTTATGTGTACTTATTGTGGAAGGGGCGATTTAGCAAGGAGCATAAAAGGCTTGGATCTTTGGAATGACTAGATCTAGATCTAGTCACTAGTTCCGGTAAAGGTAAGATCACAAGGGCCTTAGATGGTGATGGCTGATTATGGTAAGTAGAATTATGGAGATTGCCATTGTATTATGGAGATTGCCATTGTATTTTGGATCTGATGTGTCTAGTAATCGATTGTAGGATATCGTGGGAGATCTTGTTAGCAGTCATCGCAAATCAGGTATGTATCGAACACCCTCTTGTAGTTCAATTCGGTAAAAGCCGAAAAGCTGAAATGCCAAAATTCCAGCATTTCGTGGGCTTGTGAGCGTGCGAACGCTCATAAGTCGATTGGAAATCGTTGGATCTGTAATCGCAAGTGGTAAGATAGTTGAGTGTGCGATTTCGTGCACTTCGGTAATTTTGGGCCTCGATGGGCTGAAATTGGGCCAATAGGCTTACGGGCCCATATGGGTAAAAGTAAGCGGTAAGCGTATTTTGATAAACTGCAGGTCAAATCTGTTAGACTAGACTTAGAATTTGGTGAAACGGGCTTAAAATGACAAATTGACACTGTAGGGCCCATTAGGGGTTTTAGAGCCCAATGACTGTAAACTGCTAAAATGGGCTAAGTAAGCTACTGTGATAAAAGTTGGGCGATTAATGACTGTAAAGTGCATAAAACCCTAAAAGTGGAATAATTACTGAATTACCCTTGTAGGTGAGAAATTACAGTTTTACCCCTAGGTGTAAAAATGACTGTTATACCCCTAGCGCTAAATTTGATTGAAATACATGATTTACTGTTTCTGTTTACTATATGCCATATCATAATTATCTGTTGCATGGGATTGGGATTATTTGATGGAGGAAGTACTAAAAAGAGGCTTTGCCTCTGTTTACTGAAAAAAAGGCTTTGCCCTAGTTTATTGAAAGAGGATTCGCCTCGTATTACTGTACTGGTCGCTTGGCCACACTATCTGACTATGCAGCTATGCTACCACCGTGGAGAGTAGCGGTTGGATGGGTTGAGTAGTTTTCCCCACATGGAGAGTTTGGCTAATACGGGTAGAAAGTAGCGGTTGGGTGGGTTGAGTAGCTTCCCCACATACTGATATGGGTTTTGCATTCATGCATCGAAATTACTGTTCTGCTACTGAATAGAGCCTATGGGCCGTATTAATATTTGAAAAGGGCTAAGGCCCAATTTACTGTATCTGAAAGGGCTTTGGCCCAGTTATTACTAAAACTGAATAGGGCTTATGCCAGTGGGCTTGAGCTGATTTGGGCTCTAGATGGGTTTCTTTAAACACTGAGTTTCCAAACTCACCCCCTTTTTCTTCCATCCTCGCAAGTGAGCCCTAGACTGGTGGACTTGAAGCTGGGAGGGATTTAGAATGGCCACGTGGACGACGTTTTCGATTTAATTAAATTAATTATTTAATTATTTATTTCGCTCTATTTATTTTTAATTTGGGTTTTAATTACTTATTCTTATAGTACTTGAATTATTTCAAATATAGCTGCGCTAGTTTTTCTTAAAGTTAATCAAACGTTTTCAAAACTAGTCACACGATTCAATTGAGCTGCAAAGTAAATTTTATAATCATCTCTTAATAATTGGTAGAGGATAAATTTTATAATCATCTCTTAATAATTGGTAGAGGATAGGACGTTCACCAATAAATCAGAAATTTTCTCTTAAAACTTTAATAACAGTTTTGCAAAGCTCACCCTAACATTAGTAACTAGGTAACATGGTTAGTTGTAGGTAATGTGATGCACCGGACTTGGCCGTAATGTCTGGACCGGGTTTGGGGTGTTACAGTGTAATTGATATGATAAAGATGTTTTCGATTAGCCATTGAATAATAGTTTGTTAATGTATCCATATATATATTTATATATGAGTGTTCATTCCGTCATTGTTATGCTTTTTCATAAGAAATTATATTTTAATTCATGAGAATATGTTTATGTGTATACATGTACGTAGTTATTTAATGATTGAGTTTTGAAACCAAAAGATGCTTTGATAATATATATATGCGGCCATAAATAAGTTATATGTGAAAGTATAAGATAAATGTTAAATCATAAGATTGAAGTTAATTTGAATATGATAATATAATTTGTTATAGTTTAAATGTATGGATTATGTCTTTGAATGATTTATTTGCTTATGACTTGCTAAGCTATGATATCTTACTCCGTGTTTTCATATGTACTCTGTTTTATAGATTTTGAATTCAAGCTACGAATCCAGGAGTCGTTAGAGGAGCTTATCATGCTATCGACTATTTTTGGTACTTTTAAACAAGTTTGAATTTGAACTTATGGCATGTATAGTCTAGTTAATAAGTTGAATTTGGGGTATGTATAAATTTAAGCTATGTGAAAATGGCTTGTTTATAATGTTAGGTTTGATTCATGCTTTGATCTTATGATGGAAATATTTGCTTGATGATTGGCCATGGTGTATATTTATTTATATACGAGACATGTTGGTTGTGTTTTGCTTAAGCATTGCTATGTATTTTGGGTAGTTTTTGCTAAGTAAGTTCGGTCATGATGTGTAATAGAAGTGATTTTGACATGTGTGCATTAATGGAATATATAATATGTTTGAATTATGCTTAATTATAAGTGCTTGATATTTGTCATATCTATTTTAGATTGGCCTGTAAATAAATATGTTCATAGGTAAATCAGTTTGGACAATGGGAAATATTATGTGCGTTTGATAATCGGTTATGTGGTGAAATAAATAAGGATGACAATGGTAAGCTGTTCACGATTTGGATTTATATTTGTGTTCATATAGGTTGGTTTAAGAGTTGTTATAATACACTATTGTCTTTTGGCTTGGTGAATGAATATATGTATTAATTTTGGTATGTTTTAATCGGTAAAGCATTAATTGTATGTCATGGTTTATTAATGACAGTTAGTTTTGGCCCAAATGGCAGCAAGAAATAAAAATGATTATTCGGATCTTTGGGTTGATAATAATATTGCATTATTTTGTGACTTGAATAAATATTTATTTGTGAATTTGATAAATGGTTTGAACTTTTGCATAATAATGAGATGTTTGAATTAATTGCAAATAGTCGTGAAGTGTTCATTATAAAAATTGGTTGTTTAAGTATATGATAAATCCCTAGTAATGATATACTTATTTGACTTATTTGTTTTATAAAATTCGTAGATCTAATATTTCAATAGTTATCATGAATATTAAATTATATGATAAAATGATATTTTTGATATTTTTGTTTATGAACTATGTGTCTACAAATATGTTCATTGTATGATATGATATGACTCGTAATAAATGTATAGTAGTTATGATTTAAAATACGGTTGGTTAAAGAGTTTCAACAGATGTATATTTATGATTGTTCGGTTGGTGTGCTTTGTCTGGTAATGCTTCGTAACCCTACTCCGGTGACGGATACAGATTAGGGGTGTTACAACTTGGGCCCCTCTACTGCCTCTGCCTCGGCCTCTAGTACCCCGTCCACGAGTACCACATGTGCTCATCGTATCTATCAAATTATCTGTATTAAAAGTTTTATGCTCATCAGTTTACAGTTTCGATGATTATTAGCAAGTATTTTATGCAAAACAGTATCAGAATGTAAAGTCTATTATCGCAAGAGAAGAAATTGTCTCCCTAAGTCTCAATTTACACTATCTAAAGTGTTTCAGTAGATTCCTACCTAAGTAGTCTCATCACACAGACACAGTGTTTTTAAACAGATCATACGGCATTCATAATATCTAACATGCTTTCAGTCAATTTCTATCAGAATTTCAGAAAACTTACTTGGATCGGCGTCGGAGGCTTGGTGTACCACTTACTCGGTAACAAAACATTTCAAAACCATTTTCTCAAAACGTACTTCAAATCCCAAAAACCACAGTCGAGTTTTGCAACCTGGCTCTGATACAACTGAATGTAACACCCCAAACCTGGCCTAGACGTTATGGCTGAATCTGGTGGCGTTACATGAGAGTGTTTTTGGAAACCATTTCGAATATCAATACCTTGTGCTAACTAATATCTTTCATTTATCGCATAAGCTCATAAATCATTCATTTTAAAAGGCGTTTAGAGTATCGTGATTTACTAAAATCTAGAATAGCCATAACACAATTTGAAAACACTAAACATAAAGCAAAACAGTTCAAGAACCACAATACATGAAACTCCCAAAATAGTCGTAAAGAATAATAATATAAAAAAATAGTAATAAGAGTAGAAAATTTAGTAATGGGTCCACCAGTGGTCACCCTTGAGCCCTCTGCAGCACCGATCCATTAACTGTTGTGGATTACCCGACAAATAAATAAAATAAAAGGGTGAGTTTTCGCAAACTCGGTGTGTACATCCCCATAGTAAAGCAATCAAACATACATATAACAGAAACAATCATACTTCGGGCCTGAGCCTTTAACAGATACGGTGTAGGCCTTGGCCCACTCAGATCAGTATCAGATACATTCAGGCCTTAGCCCATACAGATAAGCATGCATATCAATTAGCACAGTATATGCCCACCAACCCTGCACACCATCTCTGACCACCCTACACACTATGTGGGGACCCACTCAGCCCTTCACACCAAGCATGAGGATTAAATCGACTCATCCAACCCTGCACACCTTGAGGTACTGTGAGACGGCACAATAATAAGTAAAGGTAGCGAGGCTACCAAATAACCGGCTAAATAGCCTTACAGTCTTCCTTCTCTTCAATACCAACCCAACCCAATGCAATGCAACATAAATATCATGGCATGCTTTACTGCAGAACAGTAGATCATATAGATATATCAGAGTAGATACAGTACACATGCTAATCATAACATTCTATCACAGACATTTCGTTCATCACATCGCAGATCAGGGCCTAAGTAATGCTTACCGCCCCTTTAATTCAGTCACAGTCGACTAAGGTGACCCGTGCAACCTTTTTGAATAGCTTAGATTAATGTGCTCATACGCCCATGTGGCCTGCCCGTTGGGCCCATACGCCTTTGTGTCCTACACGGCCCAAACTGGCCTTGCCCGTGTAGATCACACGGCCTGGTCCAAAGTCCTACACACATGTCGTTCACCCGTGTACGCCCACAGCCCGTGTAGCCCACACGGCCTAATTGGCCTAGCTTGTGCCTCGCACATGGCCTAGCTAGCCTCACACGCTCATGTTCGTCGTGTCCGTGTGGCGTGCGTACGACCTACTTCGTCGACCACATGGTCGTGTCTCACACACAGCCTCCACACGGGCAGTCCACACGCCCCTGTGGCGTCGACAGCTTTATTTTCAGCTTTCGTCAAAACTCGATTTCAATGCGTTAGACGTACACACTTGGTTTCGATTGAAGCCTAAACACTTCTGAGCACTTCCAGCATCAATTCCAAAATCGAACACAACTCCAATTCCAGTCGTTGAATCGCCCACTTCCAGCCTTTTAACTAATCCCGAAATAACGAAACCACAGGTGATATGCCAAAACTACCCAAATGAACGAGAGAAAAACAAATGAAAGGGAGGAATTGCAGAAATAAAAATCGACAGTGGTAGGGGAAAGAAAAGAGAAATTCGACAGTTACAGATGAGGGAGAAAGATGAGAATTCAGCATCACAAGAAAAGAGGCAAACGGCCAAAAATTAAAAGAATGAAAGTTAAAAACTGAGTTTTAGGTAGCCTAAGGTAACTTGACAACTCAAACTCTTGAAAAACCCTAGCAGGAAAATTTAACTCCCACACTGTGTTTCGGACACAAGACCACTTGCACAATTCCTTATCACTTACCCACTAGGCCAGCAGGCCTATTCTGTTATAACTTATCCAACTTTTACTTAAAAGCCTAATAACCAAGTATGAGGCTTTATTTAATAAAAACCCAAAATTTTACCCAAGTTATAACTTGAACTTGGGAACTTCCCCAGCACACCCCAAAGCACATATCCACTAAGGCAAATAATTAATTGTGTTAAAATCATACACAACATATTCAGAAAATTTCATTACCGCAATTTTATAAAAAGCTAAAAATAGGAAAATTGGGGCGTTACACTTTCCCTGGGTACCACCAACACCAAGGTGTTCCACCACTGATAAGAGAAATCTCGTAGGAGATATACAATGCATTTCATGCACTCTTCTGGCGTGCAAGATAATTCTTTGATTACTCTAATGGTATTCTCTAGCCAAAATTTAGCTCTCTACAGGTCATCATCTTTAGTAGCCTAGAATTCCTCTGCCCCTTGCTTCCAGATCCTATCAACAGGGGGTTTCTCTCGTCTTACTACTTCTACGATTTGGGGAGCTACCGGAGTAGTTTGAGCATTAGGAAGGGGTGGAGCTTGTTGTTGAACGGCCAGGTTCGTTCGAACGAACTCAGAGAATCATTCGTTCATCATTTGGAAGAAGGCTTCCCAAGCCTCTCCTCCTTGACTCACAGTAGCTGGTCTATTCTCGGTCCCAACTGGCACCATCCCTTCAGTGGGAGCAGGTGAATTACATTCTACATCATCTACCGTAGCTCGATCAGGATCCATTTACTATAAGAAAACACATTTAGATTATCAGGAGTCGTCACACTATCATATCACTTATATACTTTAGTATGGCATGTATAGCTAAACTCGTGCATGTGCTAGGTTAGTCCTAAAATTAACTAAACACTAGCTCTGATACCATTAAATGTAACATCCCTTACCCGTAACTGAAGCCGGAGTAGGGTATGAGGCATTACCGTACTAAAACTCATGCAAACTTTTGACTTAATCTCAAGGGAATGAGTCCCAATTAAAAAATTTTTCAAACATTGCCCTAGGGACCTTCCTATAGGCCTACGAGGCCTAAAACGTAGTTTAGAGACAATTTGGGACCATTCTGGGCACTTATAAAATTTCTTCGAACAGTACTAAAATTCACGTCACACACCCGTGTGATAGGACAACACGCCCGTGTGATTTTTAAACACGGCCGTGCTAATGGCCCGTGTGGATTTATTTTCTACTTTGAACCTTCAGGGGTTTTTACACGGCCTGGCACACGCCCGTGTGCCTAGCCTGTGTCCCCCACATGACCTTGACACGCCCGTGTCCCTGGCCCGAGTGTAACAACCTGGTATTCTGTTTCTGACATCAGCAGTCACAGGTCGTGGCACATGCCCGTGTGCTCAGCTCATGTGCTATCCTGACTTGGCCAATCTAAGGTGCAGGGGACACACGGTCGAGCCACACGTCTGTGTGTGACCCGTGTGTCTCACACGGCCTAGATGCATGCCCGTGTGTCTATTCGTGTAAGCTATGTAGGGCTATTTACCAAGCCCTTAGACACCTTGAAACACATTCAAACATAACCTAATCTTTATGTATTACCATATATCAGCAATAGTCTCCTAAGTGCCCCTAATTTTGTGTCTACATTTCGACCAAATTCATGTTCAATATGCATGCATAAATAACTAAGCAACTTTACACAATTCCATGAAATTCATTCTCATTACACTAAAACAACTTGGATAGTTTTGGCCAATTCCAAGGGCTATTTACAAAACAAAACTTGTAATTATAAATGGCCAACACAATTGGCTAACTAATATGAGTTATCAACCAAAATGACCAAAAGACCTATACATGCCATATCCAAAATGACTAACACAACTATACCAAAATGGAAGACTTGATAGTGTAACTTCGAGCTCCAACTTTTAATGATCCCTGAGCTAATTCGGCAAACTTACATAGGGAAGGGAGATAAAAGGAATAAGCATAAAATGCTTAGTAAGTCGCATGAGATAAAAATAGCAACGTAAACAGTGAAGCATCATTCCATCTAAAGTAATTTGGTAACTTCATTAAATTTTCTTACTCAAGCTCATAACCTTCTAATTCTCATAGCTTACTCGTACTCATGACTTACACATCCTCGGGATTAACTTAATATTGTACTTTGCTCATTCTCATGAATTAATCAATCTCATAACTTACATTTTCATGTTCTTGTAACTTATTTGAGAGTACCTGTAACACTGGTCACAAGCTTTAGTCTTTCTCATTAACTTAATCAAATTGAATACTTTCATTATTAATGTACTTAGAATACCGAAGGATACCCGAAATGTCATTCTCTTGGGAAGATGCCAAAGCCATATCCCAGATATGGTCTTACACGGGATCATAAACTGATCCCGATGCCATGTCCTAGACATGGTCTTATACGGGATCACTCTTAGATACTCATGCTATGTACCAGAAATGGTCTTACAGGGGACCTATATCTCATCTCGGTGCTGACGCCATGTCCCAAAAATGGTCTTATACGGAACCTCATGTCGAAGCCAATGCCATGTCTCAGACATGGTCTTACATTGGATCTCAGGTTGGTGTCGATGCCATGTCCCAGACATGGTCTTATACGGGACCCACAATTCCTCATGGTATAACAACGGTATCCTTCGTATTCATTAACATAAAACCAAGATCATTCTATTATTTCCTCATCATTTCTTAGTGGAAATTAATGTCAATAATTTCATGGCAATAACATAGATATATAGCAATCGTATAGAACTCCCACAATAATTAATGCTATATTATCACATACAACTTACCTCTGGTCCAAAATATGGTGAATGCTTGGTTTAGTCTACCACTTTACTTTTTCCCCGGTTTTGATTCAAGCTTTGTGTTTCTTGATCATCATTTAATCATCATATTAATAATGACAACCCTTAATTCACAATTTGACAAATTGACCATTTTGCCCCTAAACTTTGGCAAAATGACTATTTTGCCCTTATGCTTGAAAATTGATTTTTATCAAATTTCCTTATTTCTTATGCCTATCTAAGCCCTTTTTATTTTTATGGTAACTTCAAATATCCATTACCATTTACTCTGTAATAGCTCGATACAGGGCCTAAATGGAATAGTAGTTACGAAACCACAAATCCGAGGTCAAAATAGTTATTCTGATTGAGTTTTAAAATTTATTTTGTGTTTGCAATATTTGTGAAATTTTTGTTACAAAATTTTATTGTTTGTGTGTCCAATTTGATAAATTGGACTAAATTGCAAAAGTAGTAAAATGTGCATTCTAGAAGGTAAAGGTGTTTAATTGAAATGTGTTTTATTTATATTTTTATGGTTTACATTTTTATGAAATTATTTTGTAAAAATTTCGTACGAAAATTTCAACGTTTGGGCACTCAATTTAGTCAAAAGGACTAAATTGTAAAAAGTGCAAAAGTTGGGTTCTACATGTTAGAGGTGTCCAATTGTTATGAAATTTTAAATTGGAGGTCCTTAAATGGTAATTATACCATTGGTTAATTTATTGGATAAAAATGGACATGAAATGGGTGAAAAAAGAATATTTTTAAGTTAAGGGCATTTTGGTCATTTATTGATTAAATGAATTAAAGATCAAATTAAAAGCCATTTTTTGCTCATCTTATTCCTAAAGGCAAATATAACATGTGGAAACCATGGCTAGGGTTTTTCAAGCTTCCAAGCTCAATTGTAAGTCCGTTCTAGCCCCGTTTTTAATGATTTTTACGTTTTTAAAATCCCGGTAACATGATTTCTCTATTTCTACCATTATTTTGAGCTAGGGTTTGATTTTAAAAATTGAAACATGTTGAATAATTGTGAATTTTGATGAATTATGGTAGACTATGCATGTTTAAGGTTAGAGAAATGGTTTTTACCGAGTGATTTTCGACGAAAACATATGAACGGACTAAATCGTAAAAGTTGTAAAATTGGTCATAAGTGTCTGTTTTAATGAGAATTGTGGGCTGATATATTTATAAAATGGTTTGGTTAGGTCTAAAATGCAAAGAAATTGAATAAAAATTTATTTACGAGCCTAGGGGCAAAAATGTAATTTTGACAACTTTAGGGGCAAAAATGTAAAATTTTAAAAGTGTGATTTTTGGACTAATTTGAATAATTTGGTCATTAAATGAGTGTTATTTGATGTGTTAGATCAAGAAAACACGAAATTCGGACTTAGAACGAGGTTATGAGCTAAGTCGAAAAAGTTGGCCATTTTTGCATTCGAGGTAAGTTGGTATAATAATAATGCAGTAATGTCATAATGTCATAATGTCTGTTTGAAGCCTAAATTGTAATATTAGATTTGATTTTGTTGAATCATATGATTATGATATTATTATGTTAGTGATTTGATTTAATAATGCCTATGATAAAATGTGACATAGATGACATGGAAATGAATTAAGATGTTGTGGTTAAAAGTGCTTTCTATGATTATGGTGACTATGTGAAATTGTAAGTTTGTATGTAAATAATATATCATTTTTACTTACGTTATAATATTTTTTTATTATATGAGTCGTGGTTGCATATTAAATGCTCATTTGAGGTAAATTATGAATTGAAATTGAGTATGGATGAATTGGTAAAATGTTGAAAAGTAAAGAATTTCCCGGTTGAACTTTCGGAAGATATGAATGATCCGTTGTAAGAACACATATGTAGTACTATGTGCAGGCTACTATGTGTTAAAGATGGTTTAGGTCACGTGTGTAGTACTAAGTGCAGGCTACTACGTGTACCAAATGGTTGGATATCATGTGTAGTACTATGTGCAGGCTACTATGCGTACTCGACTATTTTGATTACATATGTGGTACTAAGTGCAGGCCACTATGTGTAAGAAATGGTTTTGGTCACATGTGTAGTACTAAGTGTAGGCTATTATGTGCACCAATTAGCTTCGGCTACAAGGGTGGTACTATGTGCAGGTCACCGAATATCTGTTACTATTCCGATATGTTCAACGGGAAAAGCTATTAATTGTAAATTCATATGGTGTTAAGTATAGGGATATGAATATATGTGTTGTGAGTAATGTGCTCGATAAGTAATCGAACTTTGGTAAGTTTGCTATAGTTAAGTGTTACTATGAAAAATTTCTACAAAGAAATTTATGAAAAAGTGAAACTTGAAATAAAACAGTTTTTGGCAGTAGTAGTTAGGTAAATTTGAAAAATCACTAAAAATGATAGAAATTTAATTAGAAGTTGAATGAGATATGTAATTAAAGCTTATTTAGTCTATTTTCATATAAAAGAAACAAAGAAAGCATCAGAATTTTGTATTTTGAGATATTTATATTTTTGTAAGACTGGTTCAGATTAATTTTGTGATCCCCTATTCTGATTTGTGAAAATCATTAAAAATTGTACAAAAATAGTTATGGAACATAATTTATATGGATGGATTCCTTATTGAGTTTTTTTAGTAGAAACAAATGTGAACATCTTTTGAATTCTGTATAAAGAGAAATTTAAATTTTAGTGAAGAGTGGTCAGGATTGTCGAGTAGCGAAATAGGGGAAATTTAATGAATAAACTGTACTAATTGGCCAAACCAAAAATTTTTAAAATTTTATGGTAAGAAGATATATGAGTCTAGTTTCAAGAAAAATTTACAAAACTTAATTTTGAGTTCTATAGCTTAAGATATAATTAATTTAGTAGCTATGACTTAGGAAACAGCCTAAGCTGAACATGTGTAAAAAGTGGAAACATGTATTCAATGATTTTATTTCTTAAGAATACCTTTTGAGAAATGGAAACATTTTGTTAATTTAATTGCTTATTATTATATGCCAACTTACTAAGCTTTAAAAGCTTACACTCTATCTTCCATTTCTCTTAGTTTTGTCAGGTTGGCTCGGGGTTGGAGATCATCGGAGGCGGCATCACACTATCGTTTTGTCAAGATGGCTCAAAAAAGATTCTTATTGCTTACAAGTGAGTGACATGTATAAAGTATTAGTCATAGATAGTAGGTATTGGCCAAACGTATTGGCTTATATCGTTACGTTGTATATAGCTAAGAAATGTGGCCAACGATAGTTATAGGTAAACAAATTCTATTTTATACATGTGTTGTGGAAATGTTTTGATGTAGATAAGTATACTACATGTGTTTGATGGTTAAGTTAGGATTAATTAAAGGTATAATATGGGTCCATGAAATTCATATGAGTGTAAAGAGTTAAGAGCAAGAAAAAGGGCTTGGAAAATAGCCCAAGTGCTGGCCACACGGGCGTGTGACACTGTTTTGAGTGAAAATTTTAATGGTGTTTGAAAAATTCCAGTTTAGTCCTGGATCATTCTCAATGTATCGTTTGGGCCTCGTAGGCCTACAATGAGGGTGTGAACTATATGAATGAAAAAGTTTAAAATTTTTCATGGAAATTATTTTTTGAAATCAAACAATCGTGCAAGTATTGTTTGGTAATGCCTTGTACCGTGTCCGGCGACGGTTACAGGTGAGGGGCATTACATACTCACTTTACATCTAGGTCCTTTTTAGGTGTTTTTTATGAATACCCCTTTACAAAGTTGTTTATCAAGCAACCCACATTCATTTTCTTTCATAAAACTCCAACAAATAACATCTATACACTCATGGCAAAACTTTAAACTTTCAACCAAAATGCTACATACACCCCTCAATAGATAGCTTATGTCATGAAGGTCTCAAAAATGCAAAAATATTCAAGAAAGGCCATGAAAATTACTTACAAATGAGTGCTAAATGTTGCTGAATTTTTGAAGCTCTAAAACCCCCCCTTTTTGGCTGATACAAACGACAAGGAGAAGAAGAAAATGATGAAGGCATGAAGGTTAGGTCATTAAGTGATTATTTTATGAATTTTAATCACCTAATACGCATAGCCTTTTGACTTTCTTATCCCATTTGTCTCCTATGGCCAGTTAAGCTAATAAGAAGGGGTATATTTTCCCATTAAAACCCTCAAATTTTTGTTCTCTAGCTAATTAACTCAATTTATTAATATTATGCAACTTTTGTCCCTTATGCGATTTAGCCCTTTTTCGCGATTAAGCCTTCAATCACGTAAATTGATTCATCAAAATTTTTATGCACTTCTATAAAAATACTATAACACATAAAATATTACTAAAATAATTCTCTCTAATGCTATTTCATACTTAACTCTTCTAAAAGCTCATTTTGTAACTTTATCAGTTTAGTCCTTAAAGACAAATTGATCATTTTTTCATAAAAATTCCTTCATGGCATTTTCTCACTATCATGCAATCATGTCATAAACTTGAAAATAATTATGAAATATATTTTTCTACTTCAGATTGTGGTCCCGAAACCACTATTCTGACTAAGCCCTAATCTGGGCTGTTACACACATATGTGCCCTTATTTGTACTTTGATACCCTTGAATGCACATATGTGCCCCTGTTTGTACTTTGGTACCTCTTAAAGCATTATAATGTCTCAACATTTCACCATTTATTTTCTTGAAACTTTGAGTAACCACTTAATAAGTGAACCAAGTTTAATTATATTTAGAGTAAATGTTACTATGTCCTTACTAAGCTAAGTAAGCCTTACAAGTTTCCGTGTTGTTCTGTAGATAATCGTTGCTGACTTTTTGGAAGGATCAACTAACCATCACACACTATACATTTAAGTTGGTAGTTCTTGTATCTATTTTGGGTAGTGGCATGTATATATAGATGAATATATGTGTTTTATAAATGTTGATAGATGTAGTTAATAAGTGAGATTTGTGGTTTTTCTTAGAGTATATTTTGTAATGATGGAACAAGTATACATATATAATGCATAGATGAACAACTTGATGTGTAGTTGTTGAATGATGTGGTTTATAGTCATAATGTGATGCTTTATTTTGTAATGACATATATAGGAGGTCTTTTGATTGGCTTTTAGACTAAATGTTTTGCTATATATTAGCTTAAAGCTTGTAATTCAAATATAGGAAAGTTTGGTATGAATGTGAGTCATGAATGCTTGATGCTTTGTAATATACTAGATAATATAAAATGGGGTACCAATGAGGGTACATTGGTTAGGCACGTAAGATGGTTGTTTTGGAACGTTTGAGCATGTTAGATTATGTTTTGAATAGGTTAAATGGCTAGTTATTAGGTTGCTTAGTGTCCAAGAAAGTATGATTTGGTAAACTTGATGATTAAGGTTCATTTTAGTGCAGACGGCCTAGGACACGGGCTATCACACGGCTATATGCCATACATGGTCTGAGACACAGCCCGAGACATGACTGTCTAACCTAAGTCAATGAGTTACACGTGTAGAGACACGAGCTGGGACATGGCCATGTGTCCTAACTTCGAAAGCCCACATGGTCTGGGCTATATCACACGGCCGTCTGACCCTTGCATCGCAAATTTTCATGTTTTTCTCAAAAAATTTTATTTGTCTTATTTTGGTCCCTGAATGTTTCTGTGGAAATTTTATGGCCTCGTAAACCCGAATAAAGGCCCATGTGTATATTTATTCTATGATATTTTATATGTTTAAAAATTAATTTAATACTTGTTATAGAAATAAGATCAATTGTTTGTTTGGTTCTGTAACACTCAGATCCTTAATCTGGCAACGGAGACGGGATACGGGTGTTATAGTTTGACATCGATTTGATAATCGTGATTTGAAATTCCAATGTTGGTTCTATGTTCTTCTGTTAATGCTAATATGCTACACTGTATTTGTTATTTATGATTGTTCAAATAATTGTTCGACTTACATTGAGCTTTCATAAGCTCACCCCCATAGTGTTTAACTTTTCAGGTAAACCTCGAAACTAGGACCAGACCCAGCATTCGGAGAATCACCTTAGACCCTGAAATATTTTTAATAAGTATTAATTAGTCTCTATTGGTTTTAGTTTGTAAATTTTTAATTATTTCTAGTCTATGGCTTGGTAACTTTTCATTTGAGGATTTTTGCAATCATGGATTACTCAAGCATAATTGTAACACCCCTTACCCATATCCGACGTCGGAATAGGGTACGAGGCGTTACCTTACTAAAACGCATGCATTTATTCAATCTAAACCACTAAAATACGTCCCAATTTAAATTTTTTTCAAACATGGCTCTTTGGTCCTTCATATGGGCCCACGTGGCCTAAAACATGGTTTTGAAACAATCCGAGACCATTTCGGGCACTTAGAAAACTTTCAAGAATTTCCACTAAAAACAAGGCACACGCCTATGTGGAAGGGCAACACGCCCGTGTGGCCTCAAGACATGGCCGTGCTAATGGCCCGTGTACCTCACACGGCCTAAACAATCTAGGGATATGCCCGTGCCCCTCATCCGTCCGAGTTTATTTTCTAACATTGAACCTACAGGGGTTTTCACACGGCATGGCACACGCCTGTGTGCTCAGCCTGTGTCCTTTACACGGCCATGACACGCTCGTGTCACGACCCGTGTGCAAAAACCTTGACATTCTGTTTCTGACGTCAACAGACACACGGCCGTAGCACATGCCCGTGTGCTTGGCCGTGTCCTCCATACAGTTGAGACACATGGCCGTGTCTTAGCCCATGTGTTTACTACTGGGCATTTAATTCTATCCATGTAAGGTGTAGGGGACACACGGCCTAGTTACATGCCCGTGGGCTGACACACGGCCTAGGCACACGCCCGTGTGCCTACCCGTGTGGATAAAATAGGCTATCTACCAAGCCTTTTTGCCTTCCTGAAACAAGACCAAATACAACCAAACACTTTCATATCATGACTACACACCGATATGCATCCAAATGATCAGAAATATATCTTTACCCAACAACCACAAATCACATCATGTGTATGCACAATTAATCTAAGCAACTATCCATAAATTCCCATGAACTCATTCTCATTTCATTAAAAATGACTATCACAAGTTTGGCCAATTCCAATGGCCATTTACAAAATGAGCTTATAAAATAAATGGCCAACACAATTGGCTAACTAGAGTATCTTACACAAAATGATCAAACAACCTATACATGCCATTACTCAAAACAAAAAACATAACTATACTGAGTGATTCAGTTGATAGTGTGTACAATGCCTCTAACGTCCTTGGATCCTTGAATTACTTAGGTGGCACTATAAGAAAATGGAAAAGAGAGGGGTAAGTATAAAACTTAGTAAGTTATAGGCAAATAAATAACAACAATATTATCATTCTAAGTCATATTCTTAACACACCATGACTCATGTATGATACAAAGAATAACCATAATAGGACTTACTTGTTTCCAACCTTTACTAATCATACAACATAATAGTGAGCTCACAATTCATACAATCCATTGAACTAAGATTTCGCATTGAACTATTTAGGATATGAAAGGATATTCAATGAGCCTTTAATGTAGGGTATCGAGCCGATGCTATGTCCCAGACATGGTCTTACACTAGCTCACATTTCAAGTCAATGCCATGTCCCAAACATGGTCTTACACTAACTCTCAATGTCTCGAGGTTGATGCTGTGTCCTAGACAGGTCTTACACTGGCCCTCATCTATAGTACCGATTCCATGTCCCAAACAGGTCTTACACTGACACGCAACAAGCTACGCTATGTCCCAGACAGGTCTTACACTAGCTTGTACATCTCGAGGCCGATGCATGTCCCAGACATGTCTTACACTGGCTCTTGTAATGTGGCTGATGCATGTCCCAGACATGTCTTACACTAGCACACACATTACCCAATGTCATGGCATGAATATCCAATTCTATCCCAAATGTTCAACTGAGCTTTATTATACATGTTCTCATAAATTCATGACTACAAGTTATTATTCAACAATTCATGCTTGAATAACATTCTCATACATAGCTCAATTCATAATGCATTATTTTATGACCAACAATGTTTTCATACATGAAATTTAGTAATGTCGCATTATTTACCTACAACTTACCTCGGTATACAAAATGAAGATGACCTTTCGATTTAATTGATTTACTTGGCTTTCCCCTGGTCTAAGTTCTGATTTGGTAAATCTTGATCGATAAAAAAAATTCACTAATTTAATCACCAATTAAATCTAAGCAATCCAAAATTCACAATTTGGCAAAATGACCATTTTGCCCTTAGGCTTTGGCAAAATGACCATTTTACCCCTAGACTCGAAAATCGATTTTTATCAAATTTCCTAATTAACCAAACCCAACTGAATCTTTTTCACTCTTATGACTGCCCCAAATTCTCATTATTTCACACAATTACCAACAATTTATCAACTTTACAATCTAGTCCAATTTAGGTGTTTTACTTGAACACTCTTTTTCAAAAGTTGTTTATTTAACAACTAGGACTCATTTTCTTCCATAAAGACCCAGCAAACAACACTTATTAAATCATGGAAACAAATTCTAATTTTCAACTATTTTGCACAATACACCCTTCAAAAGGTAACCCATGCTACAAGGGCCCCAAAAATGCAAAAATATTCAAGAAAGGCCATCAAAATGACTTACTTGAGAGGGTGAAAGATGGCTGCAAATTTTGAGCTTTCAAAACCCCAAAAATGGCTGGAAAAAAATCTGTGAAAGAGGAGAAGAAATGAAGAAGTTGGTAGCTATTCATCTAGGCCATTTTTTTTATTTCAATTTAAGCCATATAACACCAACAACTTTGACTTTTCTTCAATTTTTGTCTCATACTCCTCCCCTTGGTTGGCCATGCTACATTTAATGGCCTAATTGCACTTTAAAAACTCCCAAATTTAGTTCTCTATCCATTTAGCACCATTTGCTAATAATTCGCAACTTTTACCTTTTATGCGATTTAGTCCTTTTCGCAATTTAGCCTTCAATCGCATAAATTAATTCATCAAAATTTTCATGAACCCTTATAAAAATATCATAACACCTAAAATAATGCTAAAATATTTTTTCTCTAACCTCGGGAAGTGATTTTGAAATCACTATTCCGATTAAGCCCAATTTCGGGCTGTTACAATAATAACAGGAAAATGCATGATATTGGGCTTAAGTAAAATTTCACATTGTTCCCTAATTTTCGTTGCATTGCAAAGGAACCGTTTTTGAAAAAACAAATCGATAAGGTAACTAGGTTTCCAAAATGACTTGAAAAATGGTTTTTTTTTGCTGCATTAATTTAACGTCGAGTTTTTATAAAGAAGAGCGACAAACAAATGGTTTTTTTTCTAAAACAACACTATCAACAATAAAATGAATCTTAAGTACAGTTGACCTAATAAATGAATGTTTTAAACTAACATAAAAGTACAACTACGATTTTTCTTTATTTTTTAAAATGAGTTTATTTCAGGTTTTCAAAAGTAACGTAAGTTAGCTTAGCAATTTCGGTGGCTAATGTAGTCTTTTCAATCTAGCCATAACGTCTAGGTCGGGTTTGGGAGTTTACATTGTGTGCACCAAAATTTGAGATTTATCAAGCATTAGAAGCCCCCGATTAACCTCAGGATTAATGCTCAGGCATATTGTTCTTTGACGACATCGGTCGTGTCCTTAGGAAGATCTTTGAAATTATTTTTCAACCACTTCATATCTATTCGACCACCTTGAAACTTATTCGACACCTTCCCCAAAAATGTCTCACAAATGTCCTCTTTACTAGGAATGACCATTGATCCCGTAACGACTAGCCCATCCATGGTAAACTGAGTTGTAAAGCTACGTCCTCGCGTGTGATTGTACACTCACCACATGGAAGATGGAAAGTGTGTGTCTCAGACCTCCATCTTTCCACCAACGCATTGATGAGTGTAGGATTGAGTTTGTAGCCTGTGAGCATACGAGACACATGCAAGAATCCCGCGTCTTGCAAGTAACCACGAATTTCGATGTCTGAGCTCATTGACAAATTATGTATGAATCCCTCTAAAACACGATCATCCGCCTATTTATATTGTTAGAATAAAATAATTTAAAATATTTTAAAAATTAAAAAACTTTAAAATTAACTTAATTAAAAATAACAAAATATAAAATTTCTACTTACTATTATCGCATGACCGGCGGAAAAGTGTTTTTCGTCGAAATGAATCAGAAAACTTGCATTCGTGAAAACTTAATCAAAATGAATATACAACATAATTAAATAAAATTATAATATTTTTAAATAAATGTATGGGAAAATTTAGAACAAAACTTGAAAAAAATTAAGAGAGTTAAGAGAATTGAGAGTTTAAAAAAAAATAAAAAAATTAAATTTGAATAAAAAGAATGAAAAATGTCCCTTAAAAAGTTTTATCGTTATCAACATTTAAAAAATTGTTGGGGAAAATAACTAATGGAAGAAAACACGAATTGGACACACTTTCTTACCGGCTATACAAAAATCGCGTTCAACTAAACACCTTTACACTTTCTCCCACAAAATGGCAAAGTTCTCTAATTTTCAAAATAAAGGACTAAAAAGTCCGATTTTAAAAAAAAATCGCATATATCAACAATTTAGCCCATAGTGAATTAATCCAAATAAATAAGCTATTCAGTAATAAATGGCATCAGCGTCACAAAGGGCAGTCTGGTCTACAGTTGACTGGTGTTTTAATCGGTTCACTGCTTCCAGTTGTTCCCTATCTTCATTATGTTTTCAATCAAAGCTTCCTCTTTCATCTATCAAACAGAATTTCATACTCCCAAATTTCCCAACCTTAAACCCTCCAAAACCTTCTCCCCATTGTTCACCCCTTCACTCAAACCAAATAATCTCTCTTTCCAGACAACCAGGCTTCATTCTTCCTACAACCCCACTTCCATTCTCCCAACCAAATTCCCTTGTGTCTCTCCCAAGACACAATTTTTCAATTCTTTATCGGAAAAAGTTGTTGTTTTCCTTGTTGGGTCTTTCATATTTTTGGGTTGTTTCAATGCTAAACCATGTTTGGCTCTTCCTGCTCAAGCAACTACCAGTTCTAGAGTAAATTTAGAGGGGAAGAATGAAACCCAGAAGGGAAAAAGTGAGGAAGAGGAAAGGTATGAGAAGATTTTGGAGAAAGAGCCTCGAAATGTTGATGCTTTGAAAGTGCTTTTGTATGGGAAGATTAGGAGAGGTAAGACTCAAGAAGCGGTGGAATGTGTGGAGAAGTTGATTGATATTGAGCCAGATGAGGTTGAATGGAGGCTATTGCAGGCTCTTTGTTATGAGATGATGGGGCAGCTCAGCAAGGCTAAAAGACTGTTCAAGGAAATATTGGAAGAAACCCCTCTTTTGCTCCGAGCTTTGCATGTAAAGTTCTCTAATTTGGTACTTGATTTCATTTTAGATATTGATTTTTGTTTTTACATGGTTCATATACTAATGTTCTAACATTACTCCGTAGCTCCATTGGAAGACTGTTTAGAAGTCACCTTAATACGATACTTAGAGAAACGTTTTACTTCAAGCCATTGATCTTATAGATGGAGGCCTTGTGAAGTTTGAGTTTTGTGGATTGATTGTTTAGAGATGGCCTATGTCTAAAGTTGACTCAATTAGTGAAATAAATCCCAGTGCTATGCTTCTTAGTAGTATTATTTTCATAGTTCTGGCTTAATGACTAGGGACTGATTGTTTTGATGGACAATTATTAATTTGAGGTGTATCATATGCCGCCTTTGATTATTTGTTCAACTTGAGTTTCCTCAGGTTGATCAGATATTTGATTTTTCTTGAATAATCCCAGTTCAAAGCCACTCAGGGATTTAAATAGCGGTCCGCTACCGCTATAGCGGCCGTTATATAGCGGTAGCGGTGACGTCCGAAACCGCTACCACCGAAACCGCTATTTACCGCTATTTATGTTTTATAATGAAAAATTCACGACTGCGATACCCGCAGTGACCGCAATTGCATCCTTTATGTCCGCAACCGCGATAAACGCAACGCGACCGAAAACGCGGCCGCGACCGCAATTTAAATCCCTGGCCACTATGTTAAGCTCTCGTTTAAGGATTATGGTCACTCTTAGAATCTTGACTGCTAGTTGATATTTTAAGAATTATGATTAATCTTTGGAATGTTGCCTGCTTATTGACGTAGAAATTATGTAATTTAAGAGTTCAAAAAAAGTAATGAGAGTTGAGCTCTATGGAAAAGGTCAAGATTGCAGATAGTACCAAACTCATGGTACATCAAAGATAAGTTCTGAAATGCTCCTGTACCTGTCAGTTACGGGTAATATTCATTATAAAATAGCAACTTCCTGGTTTTCTGAAAGCTAAAATTGTTTGATTTCTGCTAGATTCTGGCTACCTCATCACCTAGTTTTTCCTTTCTCTACTTTTGCATAGTGTAATCCACCAGGTTGGTTGTATGATCCGAGTATGCATATTGTTTCTCGACAGTGTTATTTCTATACCTTCACACTGAGGTTACTAATTGCTATGCAATACCTTTGCATCTACTGTTGCTTTTATTTAAAGATTACCCTTATTTCTAGCTGCCTGGTTGTAATTTTTGCAACATTCTGGTAGCGTAGTGCTATATTCATGGATTGCTTCCTAATATTCTCAAGAGTATTTATGGATTTGATTTCATGTTTAATTACATAGTCTTTGAGCTTTTGTTGAGCTAGGGTGGCTTTTGGTTATTTCATTAGTTCAAATCTTACCAGAAAAGTTGGAAACAAAATAAATAAGAACAGAAAAAAAAGAATATAGTAATACTTATTGTTCACTGGTTTTTATAGGGTCTGGCTATGGTGATGCACAAAAATCATGAAGGTCCAGCTGTTTTTGAGATGCTTAATGAAGCTTTAGAAGTTGCTGTTTGTGAAAAGAGAGTCACTGAGGAAAGAAGCATAAGAGTTTTAATTGCACAAATGCATGTTGTGAAGGTGACTTCTTAATCAATCTTTGCTGCTCAGTTTGACAGAACTGCCGGATCTTTAGCAATTGCAATGCTTTTTTTTTCTTTCTTCATTTCTTTCCCCCTGGTGGGACAGGGGAAGAACTTCATTAAAATATATACGTACATATACGTATACGTATATGTATACGTATACATATATGCATATGTATATGTATATGCATATGCATATGCATATGTATATGTATATGCATATGCTTATGCATATGCATGTCTATAGATTTCATTTCATTTGTATGCATATGATATGATATCTAAGAAGTTTCATGTATTTGCTCTTCGCTTTTTTATCAAATCTTTTATCATCATGAACTTATTAATAATTGCTTGCAGGGGGAATTGGAGGAGGGGATGAAGAAATTTCAAGATTTGATAAATGATAATCCTCAAGATTTTCGGCCTTATCTTTGCCAGGTAAGGTTTTATTAGGTTTATGATGTATTGCTAGCTGTTGCTAAGTACTTTAGGAAAAAAGGTTTGTTCAGCCATGACTGTTTGCCTTCGATAAAAACACTCATAAACTGGATTTTCTTTAAGAAAAAATAATGGACCTTAAGTAGTCATAGAAAAGGAGTATATACAAAATCGAACCACCATTAGTAAATGGCTAATTATGGGATTTTGTGGACAGGGAATTATCTATAGTTTACTTGACAAGAAGAAGGAAGCAGCTGAACAGTTTGAGATATATCAGAGTCTTGTACCTGAAGAATTTCCACAGAGAGGGTTCCTTGATGATGTTGTACTGGAAGCGAAAACCAAATCTCGGAAATGGCTCCAAAAGGATTTTAAGGCTGAGTTCTCGGACAAGAAGTAAAGAATGGACAAATCTTGCTCTAGTTGTTGATTTATCTGGAAGGTTTTTCTCTTATTAAAATTTGGTCAATGGTTCCACAAAGCACAAAGTTCGGAATTTCATTCTTGGTTTAGAAAGGAAACACAGTTTGGGGTAGAGAAGAGTTGCAGATGCCTAGAGCTACTGGCTGCATGGGGCTAAACCGCAGCTTAGAATTTGGAATTTTGGTAGCAATGTACTAATTGGTTTGCGTGCTGGTGTCATCATCTGCTTATCAATCCCTGGATTTTGCAACTCAGTCAAATGTAATCTGGACTTGGAGAGCCACCAATACTATTTGTTAAATTGAAGTGTTCAATTTGTGTAAAAGGCTCTATTCAACGAGGTCTATTAATTTACATTACTACAGCCACAAATTTCTGCCCTCAAGTTTTGAAATATAAAAAATAAATAAAATAATTGGAGCTTAAAATTAGGGGAAATTACACATGCAATCACGTTTTTATTTTAGAAATTAGTATTAGCTCATGTGTGTTGTACGTGGGATATATATAATCTAATTTATTTCAAAAGAATTATAAAATATAATAATTTATTTGTAATTTGTCTAAAATATATATAAGTACATTAAAAAGAGTAAATTACACCAATAATTATTCAACTTTGGGGTAGTTGACAAAAGAGTCACTTTAACCATTTTTCGTTACAGGTGTAATGAAAAAATGACTTGGCATCTTATTGTATAAAAAGCCCCAATTTAAAACACCAGTTGAGTTGGGCAATCAAAGAAAAATAAGAAACATAAAAGAAGAAGAAAAAGAAAAAGAAAAAGAAAAAAAGAGAAAAAAACAAAGAATAGGATGACAAGAAGAACAGAAAAATGAGTTTGTTGTAACTCATGCTCCCAGGGTATTGGAAAAATAAGCTGGGCTGGGCAGTATGAGGTTGTGGAAGAACATTGTAACACCCTTTACCCAAGTTCGACGCCGGGACGGGGTACGAGGCATTACCTTAATGAATCATACTAAATCTCGTAATCTCAAACTATAAAATTTCTTTTCTTTTTAAAACTTTTCGTTCATTCTCTTTATAACCTTATCATGAGTCTACGAGGTCCAAAACATATATCAAGTGTGTTCTAGAACTGATCCATTTTGCCTAAAATAGGGCCACTTGGGCACACGCCCGTGTCTATGAACCATGTCTCTCACACGGCCTAGACACGCCCGTGCCAATCTCCCGTGGAATATCCTGACTTTGAACACTTAACTATTAGTAGTACACACAGCCAAGACACACGCTCGTGTGCTCAGCCCGTGCTCTGTACTTGATGGGCGTCGAATCCACCAAATATAATTCCTACTAAATAACTCTAAGTGTAGTAAGAGTGGTAGTAGGGTTGAATCCACAGGGATTGAATTTGTAATTAATTTCTGTGTTCACTTATGAACAGAATATCGTCGTGTCAAGCGGTCGTGGCAAGTGTCGTGCCCACGACTCCAAACGTACCTGCTAGAAACAAAATAAACAAGTGAGCGGGGGGTTTAAGAATGTTTAAGGTAGTAAATACAAAATAATCTAAAATAAACAATTGATTAATGTCAAAAAAAATGTAAATCAAAAATAAATTTGGAATTTTATAAACAGAATTGGTAAGCCTTAGCCTTAGTCTCGGTAAATTCCGTGTTAAGAATCGATCCTTGAAAATTGATCTTCTCCTTTAAACGATAAGCTGGTTATAGTGAATAAGAACGTCCTAATCACCAATTCTTCCTCTCGTAGCTAGTCCCCGTACGTCCTGCAAACCAACCCTTACCGATTATCCAATCGAGATACCTGTGTTCCCGGTTGAAGATTCTGGTAGCCTTGCATTCTAAAGAACCCAACCCGAATTAACGGCCTCATCCGCGAGTGTAATATCCCGAATTAGGGCCTAATCGGAACAGTGGTTTCGTGACCACAAATCTGAGATAGAAATAATTATTTTATTATTATTTTGATGTTTATGATGTGATTGCATGATGGTGTGAAAATTTCGTGAAGAAATTCTATGCATAAAGTGCTTAAGTTGAAATTAGGGACTAAATCGAATAAGTTGCAAAACTTGCATTCTAGAAGCTTTTAGTATGAAATTGCTTTGGAATATTAATTAGGAGGTCTTAAATAGCAATTTGACCAATATCTAAAATTTTGGACAAAAATGGGCTTGTACATGAAAAATTTCAAAGAAAGGCATTAAGGGTATTTTGGTCATTTGGTAATTAAAAGATTAAAAAAAGGAAAAAGATGGCAAAATATGTCCATCTTCTTCATTACCACGAAATTTCAAGGGTTCTCCATAGCTAGGGTTTGTTTCAAGCTTCCAAGCTCAATAGTAAGTGATTCTAAGCCTCGTTTTTAATGTTCTTTATGTTTTCGGAGTCCCGGTAACTTGATTTAGCTTATGCTAGCAATAATTCAACCTAGGGTTCATATTTGGAAAAATACCCATAGGTAAAATTTGTTTATTTTGGTGTTTTATGATAGAATATGAGGTTTTAAATTATGTTAGACAACTTGTGCTACTCGGTTTTAAGTAAAAACGAGTAAAACGGCTTAATCGGTAAAAATACCTATTGTTCATAAGTGCATGTTGTAGTTGGAATTTGAGCTTGCTAATGGTAAATAAATGATCAGCATGTCCTAAAACATAAGAATTTGGGATAAAGTTTAATTTCCGAGCTTTGGGGCAAAAGTATAAATATGCAAAAGTTTAGGGGCAAATTCATAATTTTGACAAAGTTAGAGTTAAGGACTTTTTTTGATAAATGTGAGTATTAAATAAGCTAAATATGTTATTTTAGATCAAGAAAGACGTGGAATCGACCTTGATCGAGGAAAAGAAAAGATTGTGGACTAAATTGCAAAATTTCTATATTTTGTACCGAGGTAAGTTCATGTGTAAATAATGTAACATAATTTCTATTTTAAGTGATTTAATGCTATTTATATGATATGATACTTGATATTATGAATATTATGCTTTGTGAAATATTATGTATTGGTATGAAAAGTATGTGATTAAATTGATAAGTATGAGATGCAAGCAACGTATTGGTTCCGATATTCCGAGGAGAACGACTGGGAAATGTGTGATTGAGGAAAATCCCGTTTGAACCTTGGGAATAAATTAGGATACAAGTGACATGTCACTAGGATAGTTGGGCATTCGAACTCGTTGAGTTGAGTCCGAGTTCACTTATGGATGCAAATGTCCGAACTCGTTGAGTTGAGTCCGAGTTCGTGAGATGTAACTAGGCATCCGAGCTCGTTGAGTTGAGTCCGAGTTCACTTATGGATGCGAACGCCCGAGCTTGTTGAGTTGAGTCCGAGTTCGCTTATGGGCGGGTTACATAGTTACTTGATTATATATGTGGCACTTATGTGTAAATTATCCATGTATCCGAGTTATATTCCGAGGTGTTCAACGGGTAAAATTCTAGCGAAATGGAAGAACACTCAAGAGGCAAGTATCATTTTAATAAGTGTTGTGAAATGGACACTTTGGACAGGTATGTGCTTAACCCTCGGGTTGAAACTTGATACAACAACAATAATGTGGTAAGATGATGAATGATGATTAGAAATGTGATATATGTTTTGGTGATACCATGCTAGTGTTATTTGGAAGAATTGCTTTGTTATGTTACTTGTTATTTGCATCTGAACTTACTAAGCATTTATGCTTACTCTCTCCTTTCCATTCATTGTAGTTTTGGACAAGCCGGCTTGGGAATCGGGATAGGTCGAAGGCTCGTTCACACTATCCGAAGAACTAGTTTGGTAAAATGGCTTGTATAACTCAAATATGGCATGTATAGCAATATACTTGTTTTGTGTAATTAATCTTGTGATATGGTTGTGGTTTGGTTAAGAAAATGCCTGAAAATGATTAGTCCTTGGAATGGTTAATTTAGATCATGTATGAGACCATGTATGTTCAAAGTGTTAATAGTTCATGAATTTCCATAGAAAAGTGAAAATTTATCATAAAACAGAATGTTGTAACAGTAGTGATGTGAGTTTTAAAAATCACTAAAAATAGTAGGAACTGAATTAGGTGATGAATTAAATATGAAATTGAAGCTTAATGTGTTTACTTTCATATGGAAGAAGTAAAACAGGTAAAGAAGTTATATGTTATGAGATATTTGAGTTTTAGTGAAATAGGGCCAGAGCAATTTCTGGATCCCCTGTTCCAACTTTGGAAATTCACTACAAATTGTACAAAAATAATTAGGAGTCATGCTATATATGTACAGATTCCTTATTGAGTATAGTTTTAAGATAAATAAATGGCATAGCCTTTTGAATTCTGTATAGAGAGAAAAGTGATTCGTAGTGAACATAGGTCAGAGCAGTCGAACACTAAAACAGGGGAAACTTTAACTAATAAACTGTACTAATTGGCCCAACCAAAAATTCTAGAAAAAAATTAGTAGATAGATATATGAGTCTAGTTTCAGGGAAAATTTACAGATATTAATTTCGAGTTTTGTAACTCGAGATATGATTTTTTGAGCGACCATGATGCAGAAAGACAACTTATTCCGAAAGTTAAAATAAATGGTTTAAAGTTGTTTAAATGGTAAATTAAGTTTAGTAACACCTCAAGCCCGACTCCGGTGATGGTCTCGGGTAAGAGGGCGTTACATTTGGTGGTATCAGAGTAGGTTTAGTCGGTTCTCGGACTAACATGTTTTATGTACGGATTTTGCTATACATGCCATATGTGTATATTGTCATAGTGTGACGACTTCTGACCTTTTTAAATGATTTTTTTTATAGTAAATGGATCCCGGTCCAGCTGTGGCAGATGAAGTAGAGAGTAATGCGCCAGCTCCGGCTGAAGGGGCAGCGCCGACTGAAAATCTACCTCCTACTGTTGGTCAGGGAGGAGGAGAAAGGGGTCGAGAAGCCTTTCTCCAAATAATGAGTGCATGGTACACTGAGTTCATTCGTACGAACCCGAATGTACAACCTCCCCACCTCCCCCAATTCCTCAACCTGTACCCCTGATGCCCCAAGGTGTGGATATGATGAAATTCCAAAGAACTCCAGTTGATAAAATTCGTAAACTAGGGGCTGAAGAATTCAGAGCTAATATGGATGATGATGCTGAGAAAGCAGAGTTCTGGCTTGAGAATTCTATCCGGGTATTTGATGAACTGTCTTGCACACCGGAAGAATGCTTGAAATGTGCAATATCTTTGCTAAGGGATTCAGCCTATAATTGGTGGAAGACATTGATTTCTGTGGTACCGAAAGAGAGAGTAACCTGAGAATTCTTTCAAGAAGAGTTTCGGAAGAAATACATCAGTGAAAGATTTATTGATCAGAAGCGTAAAGAGTTTCTTGAGCTGAAGCAAGGCAATATGACAGTCACTGAATACGAAAGGGAGTTCGTCAGATTGAGTAAGTATGCCAGAGAATATGTTCCTACAGAGGCCAAGATGTGCAGACGATTTGAAGATGGGCTCAATGAAGACATTAAGGTATTTATTAGGATTCTTGAACTAAAAGAAATGGTGGTACTTGTCGATCGAGCTTGCAAGGCTGAAGAGCTATTTAAAGAAAAGAAAAAGGCAGAATCTGAGACACGAAATTGGAAGAAAAGACCAATGAGTAATGCACCCTCACAGCAACCCAAAAAATCAAGAAATATGAATCCTCGTTCCCAAGTTTCAGCTGGACAATCATATGGGAGTTCTAAGAAGCAAAATGTGGGTTCTAAATCTCAGACTACTTCGGCAGCTAGTGTGGGGAATTTAAGATTTGTTAAGCCCGAGTGCCAGCGGTGTGGTAGAAATCATTTTGGTCCGTGCAGAGCAAATGAATGTTTTCGATGTGGTTCTCCGGATCATTTTATTAGAGACTGCCCAGAGAAAGTTGAAAAAGAAAGATTTCAAAGCGTGAAAATTGGTGGTACAGATTCGAGAGGAAGGTATTCAAGAAAAGCTGAGAGTGAAGCAAGCAGCAAGAATATGGTCAGAGATTCAGTAGTTAAATCTGAAGGAAGGGCTCCGGCTAGAACTTATGCCATTAAAGCACGTGAAGATGCTTCCTCACCTGACGTGATCACTGGTATATTTTCTCTTTATGATGTTAATGTTACTGCTTTAATTGATCCCGGTTCTACTCATTTATATGTGTACATGAAATTGGTGTCTAGCATGAATATATCTGTTGAGAACACAGAATTTATGATTAAAGTGTCAAATCCGTTAGGCAAATGTGTTATAGTTGATAAAGTCTACAAGAAATGTCCTTTAATGATTCGGGGTTATTACTTTCCGGCCGACTTGATGTTGTTGCCGTTTGATGAGTTTGATGTTATTTTGGGCATGGATTGGTTGACATTGCATGATGCTATAGTAAATTGTAAACAGAAAGTTATTGAATTAAAGTGTGAAAATGATGAAACTCTGCGGGTTGAATCAGATAAATTAGAGGCATTGTCTAGTGTGATTTCTTCAATGTCGGCTCAGAGATATTTGAGAAAGGTTTATGAAGCTTATTTAGCGTATGTGTTGAATACAAAAGAAATTGAAAATAAAGTGGAATCAGTGCCGATTGTGTGTGAGTTTGCAGATGTATTTCCAGAGGAATTGCCAGGTTTACCTCCAGTCAGAGAAGTAGAATTTGGTATAGAGTTGATGCCAGGAACAACTCCGATCTCGATTGCTCCGTATAGAATGGCACCAGTGGAGTTAAAAGAATTAAAGTCGCAGTTGCAAGAGTTGACCGACAAAGGCTTTGTGAGACCGATTTTTTCGCCTTGGGGTGCTCCTGTATTGTTTGTGAAAAAGAAAGATGGTTCAATGAGACTGTGTGTAGACTATCGGCAGTTAAACAAGGTGACAATCAAGAACAAGTATCCATTGCCGAGAATTGATGATTTGTTTGAAGCTGAAAGGAGCGACGTAGTTTTCAAAGATTAACTTGAGATCTGGGTACTATCAGCTGCGGGTAAAAGAGTCAGCTGTGCCTAAAACTGCTTTTAGGACAAGGTATGGTCATTATGAATTTTTAGTTATGCCATTTGGGTTAACAAATGCTCCTGCTATGTTTATGGATTTGATGAACCGTATATTTCGGCCATACTTGGATAAGTTTGTTGTGGTATTCATAGATGATATTTTAATCTATTCAAAAGATGAGACCGAGCATGTCGAGCATTTGAAAATAGTTTTACAGACTTTGAGAGATAAGCAGTTATATGCCAAGTTTAGTAAAAGTGAATTTTGGCTTCGGGAAGTTGGATTTTTGGGTCATATTGTTTCAGGTAATGGTATACGGGTTGATCCCAGTAAAATTTTAGCTATTGTTGATTGGAAACCACCGAAGAATGTAACCAAAGTTAGAAGTTTCTTGGGGTTAGCTGGGTATTATCGACGGTTTGTGAATGGATTTTCTATTATTGCTGCTCCTATGACTAGATTACTCTGAAAGGATGTTAAATTTGAGTGGACGGAAGAATGTCAATGAAGTTTCGAAGAATTGAAAAAGTTATTAACAGAGGCACCAGTGTTAGTGCAGCCTGAGTCAGGTAAAGAATTTGTGGTATATAGTGATGCTTCTTTAAATGGTTTGGGATGTATACTGATGCAAGAAGGAAAGGTTGTGGCTTATGCTTCGAGGCAGTTAAAACCTCACGAGAGGAATTATCCGACTCATGATTTGGAATTGGTTGCAGTGGTGTTTGCTTTGAAGATTTGGCGACATTATTTGTATGGTGAAAAGTGTCGAGTATATACCGATCACAAAAGTCTTAAATACTTGATGTCACAAAAAGAATTGAATTTGAGACAGCGAAGATGGTTAGAATTGCTGAAAGATTACGAGCTTGTGATTGACTACCATCCAGGAAAAGCAAATGTAGTTGCCAATGCCTTGAGCAGAAAGTTGTTGTTTTCTTTGAGAGTTATAAACACTCAGTTGGAAATGTCAGATGATGATTCGATTCTAGCAGAGTTGAAAGCAAGATCGATGTTTTTACAAGAGATTTGTGAAGCTCAGAAAAGCAATGAAGGCTTGTAAGCCAAAAGAAAGCAATGTGAGGTTGATACAGAGTCAGATTTCAGAATCGGTTCTGATGGGTGCTTGATGTTTAAAGATCGGATTTGTGTACCGAAGAATGAGGACTTGATTCAAAAGATCTTGCAGGAAGCACATAATAGTTGTTTGTCGATTCATCCAGGCAGTACGAAAATGTATAATGATTTGAAGAAAATGTATTGGTGGAATGGAATGAAAAGAGATATATAAGAGTTTGTATCCAAATGCTTAATTTGTCAACAAGTGAAAGCTGAACACCAAGTGCCTTCGGGATTACTTCAGCCTATTATGGTTCTTGAATGGAAATGGGATCGAATTACTATGGATTTTGTTTCAGGGTTGCCATTGACTCTAGGAAAAAAAGATGCCAGCTGGGTAATAGTTGACAAATTAACTAAGTCGGCTCATTTTATTCCAGTACGTACAGATTATTCTCTTAACTAGTTGGCTGAACTGTATGTTAGAGAAATTGTTAGACTACACGGAATACCATTGTCAATCATTTCGGATAGAGATCCGAGATTTACCTCGCGGTTTTGGCAAAAGTTAGAAGAAGTATTAGGTACGAAGTTGAATTTCAGTACTGCTTTTCATCCACAAACTGATGGACAATCAGAGAGAGTAATTCAGATTCTTGAAGATATGCTCAGATGTTGTGTATTGGAATTTCAGGGAAGCTGGGAAAGATATTTACCATTGGTAGAATTCGCTTACAATAACAGTTATCAGACGAGCTTGAAGATGGCACCTTATGAAGCATTATACGGTCGTAAGTGTCGGACGCCATTGTATTGGACTGAACTCAAGGAAAATCAGATCTATGGAGTTGATCTAATAAAAGAAACTGAAGAAAAAGTGAAAGTGATCCGAGATTGTTTAAAAGCTGCTTCAGATAGACAGAAATCTTATGTAGACTTGAAACGAAAAGAAATTGAGTTCCAAGTTGGTGATAAGGTATTTTTAAAGGTGTCTCCTTGGAAGAAAGTTCTTAGATTTGGACGGAAAGTTAAGTTGAGTCCACGTTTTATCGGACCGTAGAAAATAATTAAAAGAGTTGGACCGATAGCCTATCGGTTAGCATTGCCATCTGAATTGAAAAAGATTCATGATGTGTTCCATGTGTCTATGTTACGTCAGTATCGTTCGGATCCTTCACATGTGATTTCATTGACAGAAATTGAACTACAACCAGACATGACCTACGAAGAAGAATCGATTAAGATTTTAGCTCAAGAGGTCAAACAACTAAGGAATAAAAGTATTGCCCTTGAGAAAGTGTTGTGGCAAAAACATGGAGTAGAAGAGGCTACATGGGAACCCGAGGAAACTATGAGAAAACAATACCCACATCTATTTACCGGTAAGATTTTCGAGGATGAAAATCCTTAAAGGGGGAGAGTTGTAATATCCCGAATTAGGGCCTAATCGGAACAGTGGTTTCGTGACCACAAATTCGAGATAGAAATAATTATTTTATTATTATTTTGATGTTTATGATGTGATTGCATGATGGTGTGAAAATTTCGTGAAGAAATTCTATGCATAAAGTGCTTAAGTTGAAATTAGGGACTAAATCGAATAAGTTGCAAAACTTGCATTCTAGAAGCTTTTAGAGTGAAATTGCTTTGGAATATTAATTAGGAGGTCTTAAATGGAAATTTGACCAATATCTAAAATTTTGGACAAAAATGGGCTTGTACATGAAAAATTTCAAAGAAAGGCATTAATGGTATTTTGGTCATTTGGTAATTAAAAGATTAAAAAAGGGAAAAAGATGGCAAAATATGTCCATCTTCTTCATTACCACGAAATTTCAAGGGTTCTCCATAGCTAAGGTTTGTTTCAAGCTTCCAAGCTCAATAGTAAGTGATTCCAAGCCCCGTTTTTAATGTTCTTTACGTTTTCGGAGTCCCGGTAACTTGATTTAGCTTATGCTAGCAATAACTCAACCTAGGATTCATATTTGGAAAAATACCCATAGGTGAAATTTGTTTATTTTGGTGTTTTATGATAGAATATGAGGTTTGAAATTATGTTAGACAACTTGTGCTACTCAGTTTTAAGTAAAAACGAGTAAAAAGGCTTAATCGGTAAAAATACCTATTGTTCATAAGTGCATGTTGTAGTTGGAATTTGAGCTTGCTAATGGTAAATAAATGATCAGAATGTCCTAAAACATAAGAATTTGGGATAAAGTTTAATTTCCGAGCTTTGGGGCAAAAGCGTAAAAATGCAAAAGTTTAGGGGCAAATTTGTAATTTTGACAAAGTTAGAGTTAAGGACTTTTTTTGATAAATGTGAGTATTAAATAAGCTAAATATGTTATTTTAGATCAAGAAAGACGTGGAATCGACCTTGATCGAGGAAAAGAAAAGATTGTGGACTAAATTGCAAAATTTCTATATTTTGTACCGAGGTAAGTTCATGTGTAAATAATGTAACATAATTGCTATTTTAAGTGATTTAATGCTATTTATATGATATGATACTTGATATTATGAATATTATGCTTTGTGAAATATTATGTATTGGTATGAAAAGTATGTGATTAAATTGATAAGTATGAGATGTAAGCAACGTATTGGTTCTGATATTCCAAGGAGAACGACTGGGAAATGTGCGATTGAGGAAAATACCGTTTGAACCTTGAGAATAGATTAGGATACAAGTGACATGTCACTAGGATGGTTGGGCATCCGAACTCGTTGAGTTGAGTCTAAGTTCACTTGTGGATGTAAATGTCCGAACTCGTTGAGTTGAGTCCGAGTTTGTGAGATGTAACTAGGCATCCGAGCTCGTTGAGTTGAGTCCGAGTTCACTTATGGATGCGAACGCCCGAGCTCGTTGAGTTGAGTCTAAGTTCGCTTATGGGCGGGTTACATAGTTACTTGATTATATATGTGGCACTTATGTGTAAATTATCCATGTATCCGAGTTATATTCCGAGGTGTTCAACGGGTAAAATTCTAGCAAAATGGAAGAACACTCAAGAGGCAAGTATCATTTTAATAAGTGTTGTGAAATGGACACTTTGGACAGGTATGTACTTAACCCTCGGGTTGAAACATGATACAACAACAATAATGTGGTAAGATGATGAATGATGATTAGAAATGTGATATATGTTTTGGTGATACCATGCTAGTGTTATTTGGAAGAATTGCTTTGTTATGTTACTTGTTATTTGCATCTGAACTTACTAAGCATTTATGCTTACTCCCTCCTTTCCATTCATTGTAGTTTTGGACAAGCCGGCTTGGGAATCTGGATAGGTCGAAGGCTCGTTCACACTATCCAAAGAACTAGTTTGGTAAAATGGCTTGTATAACTCAAATATGACATGTATAGCAATATACTTGTTTTGTGTAATTAATCTTGCGATATGGTTGTGGTTTGGTTGAGAAAATGCCTGAAAATGATTAGTCCTTGGAATGGCTAATTTAGATCATGTATGAGACCATGTATGTTCAGAGTGTTAATAGTTCATGAATTTCCATAGAAAAGTGAAAATTTGTCATAAAATAGAATATTGTAACAGCAGTGACGTGAGTTTGAAAACTCACTAAAAATAGTAGGAACCGAATTAGGTGATGAATTAAATATGAAATTGAAGCTTAATGTGTTTAATTTTATATGGAAGAAGTGAAACAGGTAAAGGATTTATATGTTATGAGATATTTGAGTTTTAGTGAAACAAGGCCAGAGCAATTTCTGGATCCCCTGTTCCAAATTTGGAAATTCACTAGAAATTGTACAAAAATAATTAGGATTCAAGCTATATATGTACAGATTCCTTATTGAGTCTAGTTTTAAGATAAATAAACTGCATAGCCTTTTGAATTCTTTATAGAGAGAAAAGTGGTTCGTAGTGAACATAGGTCAGAGCAGTCAAAGACTGAAACAGGGGAAACTTTAACTAATAAACTGTACTAATTGGCTAGACCAAAAATTCTAGAAAAAAATTAGTAGATAGATATATGAGTCTAGTTTCAGAGAAAATTTATGGATCTTAATTTTGAGTTTCGTAACTTGAGATATGATTTTTTGAACGACCATGATGCAGAGAGACAACTTATTCCGAAAGTTAAAATAAGTGGTTTAAAGTTGTTTAAATGGTAAATTAAGTTTAGTAACACCTCAAGCTCGACTCCGGTGACGGTCCCGGGTAAGAGGGTGTTACAGCGAGGGTCGTTTAAACCTGATCACCCATTCCTTGATTTGTTCTTGGAGATCCAAATAAAGCACTGCCAATTCGTTTCTCCAACTGTCAGCAAACATGACTCCAACCCAATGAGCTCTTTTTGACTTGAAATCGAATTAGCCTTAAGGGATGAGTTGTCAATCCCAATACTTAGGAAAAAGGTGAATACCGAATGAAAGGATATTTAGCACGATGCATATCTCACAATTCCTGATCGGAAGGAATACCGGCCTAAGACTAAGATAAAATTTAGTGTAGCATGAGTTTAATCATGCTTATAATTGTGGAAGGTGATGGGATTTGTATGAAAGGTGATGGAAATGGATAGGAAAAATATTTGAAAAGAGAATAAGAACAACTTTGTAAAAAGCAAGACAAAAGTATTCAAATTCTCAATTGAAGTAGGAAAAACAAGGCAAAGAGGATAATAGAATTCCAAAGAGAAGTAGGAATGTAATTTGATTCATGATTTTCAAAGAACAAAACACCCCTATTTATATAGATAGGGTTTACTAAAAATAGCCTAACTAAATTAATAAAATAAATAAAAATAAATAAAAATAAAAATAAAATAATATAATATCTTCCTATTTTTAGCCTTTTACAAAGTCAAATTATATGATAAATCCTTAGCTTTCTCTATCTTTTTTATTCAGCCCCAATTTAACGATTTGTCTTTCAATTTAGCCCCTTTGAGCTCGTTTTTGACAAATTGTTCGCCTGACAAGATTTAGTCATAAAAAACACCAAATTAGTAGGGATCAATTTGGAAATAGACCAAATTAAACACAAAAAACATGTAAATTAATGTGTTTATCAGTACTCACTTAACTAAATTGGATGCAGGGGACACACGGCCTATTAACACACTTTTAAGGCTGACTGTGTGTCACACACGACCTAGGCACACGCCCGTGTGCCTATCTGTGTGGAAAACAATAGGTTATTTTCCAAGCCTTCTTGCCACCCTGAAACTAAACCAGAACAATACCAATTCATACCAACTTCAACCCCACAAATCAAGGTATATCATGCATTAAGAACATCCATAATTGAGACACTCACATGCTACCATACATATCATGAATTTCATCCTCATTGCATAAAATATAATTTAGGCAATATTAGGCCATTTCCAAAGGCCTTTACAACACTACTTGAGTAATATCAAAGCCAACACCCTTGACTACACAAAATGACACTTAACAAAATGATCAAACTTCCTATACATGCCATACGTCAAAATAACTAGCTTTACTATACCAAAAAGAATAGCTTGATAGTGTGACTTCGAGCTCCGACTTTAATGATCCTCGAGCTGGTTCGGCAAATCTACATAGAAGAGGGAAAGGAAAAGAGTAAGCACATATATGCTTAGTAAGTTGCATGAATAAAATAGCAACAAAAATCATGAATCATCACTCAAATAATTTATCATGAATTTCATATAATTTCATACTCATCCTCATGACTTACTCAATAATATAACTTACTCAAGTTTTTCATATTGTATTTCTCATAACAATGTACTTTCAATTTCTCATAACTTACTCGTATATATACCTGCAACACTCAACATGAAACTTTAGTCTTTCTCTTGAAATTTATCAACTTGGATACTTTCTCCTTTAAGATCTTTTTAGAATACCAAAGGATACCCGTAAGTCAATCCCATGAAATGATGCCAACGCCATGTCCCAGAGATGGTCTTACATGGGATCACCCATCGATGTCAATGCCATGTCCTAGACTTGGTCTTACATGAGATCATATTCTGATGTTGATGCCATGTCCTGGACATGGTCTTACATGGGATCTCATATGGGATGCCCATACCATGTCCCAAACATGGTCTTACAGGGGATCCTTATCTCATCTTGGTGCTAAAGCCATGTTCCAGACATGGTCTTACGGGGGACCTCGTCTCGGATGCCCATGCCATGTCCCAGACATGGTCTTATAAAGGATCACATCTCGATGCCAATGCCATGTCCTAGACATGGTCTTACATGAGATCTTAGTTCGGTGTCGATGCCATGTCCTGAACATGGTCTTATACGAGACCTACAAATACTCACGACATGATTACAGTATCCTTTGTACCCTTTTCACTTACATGTAATTTCTCTTTCATGTTTCATCATTTCTTGGTGAAAATTCATATCAATAATCTCATAGAATTTGTCATAATCATACAAAATTACATCCATGACTTCATGGAATATTATAATCTCATAGAGAATCATCATAAAGAATTTGTATGACATTCAAGCTAAATTATCGCATACAACTTACCTCGGGTCCAAAATGTGGGTGAATGCTTGGTTTAGTCCACAACTTTACTTTTTCCCCAGTTTCGGTCCAGGCTTCGTGTTTCTTGATCTAAAATGAAAAATTTAATTTATTTAGCACTGACATTAACTAAATGGCTCATATTAACATTTTGGAAAAATTTATAATTTTGCCCCTAGACTTTTGCATATTTGCAAAATGGTCCCTAGGCTCGTATAATGAAATGTATTTATTCTCTTGGCTACCCAAGCCTACCCGACACTTATGAGTGTCCATAAAAGCCCACATTGCTCATAATTTCACACTTTTACTACACATTTTCATACTTTACAATTTGGTCCCTATTAGTGACTTTCACGAAAAATCACCTAGAGAAAGGTGTTTACTACACTTGAAACTTTCATTTTCTACCACTAAACATCAAAATACTTACATGTCATGCACGGGTATATTTTTGAATATGAACCCTAGCTCAAATTAGTGGTAGAAATAGCTAGATTAAGCTACGATGATTTCAAAAATACGAAGAGCATGAAAAATGAGGCTTGGAGTCACTTACTTGGAGCTTGAAAATGACAAAAGCCCTAGCTATGGAGGGCTTGTGTTTTTCGGCACTTGTGTGGAGAAGATGAGCCTATTTTTTGGCTTATTTTCCCTTTTTATTACTTAACTTTACGAAATGACCAAAATACCCTTATGGCCTTTCTTTCAAAATTTTACCTTTCCGTGGGCATTTTTGTCCATAGTGCCAAAAATTGGTCTAATTCCAAATAAGGACTCCTACTAATTTTTCTAATGCTATTTCATACTTAAACCTTCTAGAAACTCAATTTTGCAACTTTTGAAATTTAGTCCTAAAGGACAAATTAATCACTAATTCATAAAATTTCCTTCATAAAATTTTCTCACTATCATGCAAGCATGACATAAAATTAATAATGATTATGAGATATACTTTTCTACTTCGGGTTTGTGGTCTTGAAACCACTATTTTGACTAGGCCCTAATTTAGGCTATTACAAACATGCTCCCAGGGTACCGGGAAAAGAGTCGTCATTGAGTTCAACAACTTCTAACTGAGTTAACCCATCGAAAGTTGATTTTGAAAAATACCCAGATAAAGAATTTGCTTTTAAAGCAAGTTTCAATAAGTTAAATGACAATTTTGGTAGAAACCCAATGAGTTTGTTGTAACTTAGGTTGAGTCTCTTTAAACTCGTAATCTCAATTTCGGTAGAAATGCACAAATCTTAGAAATCTCAATTATCTTTTACTTTTCTAGCGTGCTTACAACATGGTTTCTCACTTCATCCAGGCTCGATTGCAAAGAGGTGAATATTAGCTTACTTTATCTGTACTTAAATGAATAACCCGATACTTTTAACTGGAAGCGATCATAGAGTCAAAGCTCAAGGTGATGGATGGGTTCTCACCGTAGCTTTGATTGAGGGTGTTAATTTGATATATCTAGATTCAAAAAATGATTTAGACCTTTACGTGGTTTTTACTTGCAATGGCAAGACAAGAACAAGCTCTATCAAGCTTCAAACTCATGATACTCAATGGAATGGTAATTTCTTGAAAGGTCATTTTTTTTTGTAAATTATTCTCAAGATATCTAGTAACTTGTTTTAATGTTGATGCTACGTAGAAATACTTGAGTTCAATGCTATGGAAGAACCACCATAGGTGTTGGATGTCGAAGTTTTCGATTTTGATGGGTTTTTCTGTAACATCTCAAAAATCAGGGTTAGTAGAATTGGGTTTGTGAATGGGGAGAGAAAGTGGTCATCCCTTAATTATTGAGATTATCTGTGAGTTTTTAGGAAATAAATGAGGTATTGGTTCACTGGTTAAGTGTTAGCGAAATGTTCTTTGAAATCAAAGTTCAAATCCCTTGAAATCAAAGTTCAAATCCCTTCTGTCTCACTATTTTTATTATTTCAAGAATGAGGAAATAACCTAGAGGTTACTTGATAAATGGGAAAGTATGGAAATTAAATTGAGGTCCCAAGTTTGAATCATTTCCCATGCAAAATAAATAATTTTTACAAATCCCTTATTTTTAATGTATGTGTCTTCCACACCCTTGTAACCCTAAGTATAAATGATAAATTTTACACAAAATAATCAGCCTTTATTTTATTTTTACTCCCTAGCCGTTTCTCTTCTCTCCTCTTTTCTCTTCATTTTTTTTTCCTTTCTCTATTGTTGTTGTCGCCTATAACACCTAATTTTATCATTTTTTTCTTTTTCTTTTTTTGCCACAAGATTTTGCATCATCTCCTCCATCATATTGCTTCCATTTTCTCTAATTAAATCAGACCCAAATCTGAAATCTTGAGTCTCCAGGATCGATTCCTAACGTTGTCAAGAAGTGTATTTGCCTCCCCTTTCACCTAGCTCATGTAAGTTCTTGTTTTCTTTTAATTTTTTGATGAATCTTGTGAGTTGAAAACCAAAACTTCTAGATCTGGAATTTGGGATTTTTTTTAAGATTTAATGGGTATTTTTACAGCTTTTTAATTGATATCAAAAATGATTTTAAATTAGCCCCAATTTGGCCACTGTAGGTGGTGGTGCGTATGCCTATCGGCAAGAAAAGAGGCTATTCTTCTTTAATTCTTTCTCATCTTTTTCCAGCATAATTTTTGGTTCTTGAATCCATCTTAATCAGATTTTAATCACATATCAATTAGGGAAAGAAGTTCTTGATCAATTGGTCATTCAAATCTCACAAATCGGGAAGTATAAGTGCGATTATATGCAAGCTTGTTTGTTGTTTTGACATAGTTATTGGGTAAAGTTTTTCGATTGATTAAATGAAGAATTTTAATCAATATTTTCTATTTATTTTCCATTATGTAAATGTGATAGGTTCCAACTTGAACGCCCCAAATCAACCGTAAAGCCGAAAGACGTTTGCGTGTATGATTCGCATCAAAACAGTGTAAGAAATTTAACTAGTTTGGATTCAGAAAAATAGATGTAATTGTGGCGATTGGATTGAACCCATAAGTGGGTGTTTAGGGGATGTATAAGAGGTGCAATTATTGAGTTATATAATAATTTCTTTTAATTTAATTAATTTAGGTCCGTTTTAAAGTTTATTAAAGAAACCGTAAGATTCACTAGTGTGCTACAAAAGAGCGTAAGTAAGGTGTGGATCCTAAACTCATAAACTTGTTTGATAATGATAATTATCATATTATATTTGATGATTTAGCTTGTTTATTGGATTGGCTTAATAGCCAAATAATTAATTTTGTAAGTGGTTGAACCAAGTATGTTTCAAGCCCTAAAAGATTAATGTGTTAGCAAAGTAGCTAGTTTTACAGTGTGATTATGTGATTGATATTGTGATGCATAATTTTTTTATTTGGTATGAGATTGGTTGTATATATGGCATGATTTGCTGAAATATGAGTTTATGCATGATATAATTGCATGAAAAATTTTCTATGTAATATTAGAAAGGTTGTTACACATGCACATTGGAAATTCGTAAAAGGATGTGAAATTGTGTAATGTTAATGATATCATCTTAATGATAATTTGAAAGTTGGGACATTGATTCCATTCACTGAAAGTATTTGATTATTGAGGGCATGTTCAACATGTCAATCAAATGTGAAAAGTATTAAATTGTGGTATGTATGAGATTGTATGACATATTGCATGTGCATTAGGATGAGATATTTTATGGGTGACGGAAAAGTTCTGTGGAATATTGGCAGTATATTAAGTCTGCATTTATTTGTAGTCAATGCACTACATTTAGAGTACCGAGGGGATTGGCGGTTATATCGCATTATTTGTTATTCTACAATTTTACTGCATTATTATTATTCGATGGTTTTACCACATCGAGATATGCTACCATTTGTTGGAGTTTGACAGACGGGTACTGGGGAACTCATGGTGTGTAGCGGATGGTTTGGGTAGGAACCTTTTGCATTTCATCATGCTCACGACATAACTGAATGTTATTGATTTATGCTATGTATTGTATTGTGTTGTATTGAATGGTATCAAAATTAATGATTGTTAATCGAATGAATGATGGCCATGCTTATACATCGGTTGACGTTGATTCGTTAATGACTATGTAACGAAATTCCAATGATGGTTTTATGTTCTTCTGTTAATGATAATATGTTTCACTATATTCGATATTTATGTTTGTTTAAATAATCGTTCGTCTCATATTGAGCTTTCATAAGCTCACCCCCCATAGTATTTAACTTTTCAGGTAAACCTCAAAACTAGGACTGGACCCGGCATATGGAGAATCACTTTGGACCCCAGACTATTTTTAATAAGTATTAATCAATCTCTATTAGTTTTGGTTTGTAATTTTAATTATTTCTGGTTTGTGGCTTGGTAACTGTAACACCCCTTACCCATGTCTGATGTCGAGACGGGATACGAGACATTATTGTACTTAAACTTACTTAAACATACAAACCCGAACCATAAAATTTTGTTTCCATTTAAGAACTTTCCATACATTCTCTTAATATTCTTATTATGGGCTTACAGGGCCCAAAACATACTTCGAGGTTGGTTCGGAACCAAACCAGAAACTTTCGGGCACTTAGAAAATTTTAGCTAAAAATAGGGCCACACACCCGTGTGAGGTGGGACACGCTCGTGTGAGCAACCTATGTGATAACACACGCCCATGTCCCTAGCCTGTGTCAAATTTATTTTTCATTTCGAACCTACAGGGGTTTTCACAAGGCCTGGCACACGCCCTTGTCCATGGCCTGTGTCTCTCACACGGCCATGACATGCCCGTGTCCTCGCCCATGTGTTAAAACCTAGGTATTCTCTTTATGATGTAAGCATGCAATTTAGGGCACACGGCCAAGCCACACGCCCATGTACTAGGCCGTGCTCACCACACGGTTGAGACACACGGCCGTGTCTCTACCCGTGTGTTTACTACTGTGTATTCTGTTTTGCATAATTTAGGTACAAGGGACACACAGCCTATCAATACTCCCATGAGGCTGACCGTGTGTCACACACGGCCTAGACACACGCCAGTGTGCCTACCCATGTGGACAAATATAGGCTATTTTCCAAGCCCTTTGCCACCCTGAAACTTAATCAAACACAAGGCCAACTTTAATAACACATAATATGGCATTTACATACATCTAAATATCCAAAATTTTGACATCCTTTTGCCACGAAACATCACATTAACCATGCATTCTATCATTCATTTATTTACTTAGATATGCAAATTTAGGCTATCATGAATGACATTCACTTTGCATAATTGAAACTTAATCAATTTTAGCCCATTTCTAAAGGCAATTACAAGTTGACTTAAGTAACATCAATAGCCAACATATATGGCTACCCAAAATGACAAATATCAAAATGACCAAGTTTTCTATACAAGCCATACACACAATAATTAAACTTCACTATACCAAAATGAAAAGCTTGATAGTGTGACCTCGAGCTCCGACTTTTAACGACCTCCGAGCTAGCTTGGCAAAACTACAAGGAAAAGGGAAAGGAAAGGGAGTAAGCATAATTGCTTAGTAAGTTGCATGAAATAAATAGCAACATGAATCATGAAATAATCATCCAAATAAGGTATTATGAATATCACATAAATTCTTTATACATTAACATGGCTTACTCATGCTTTTTCTTACCGACACATTCATATCGTTTCGTATTCATTACTCATGAATTACTCATGTGCACCTGTATCACTCATCATATAGCTTTAGTCTTTCTCATTAAGTTCATAAACTTAAATACTCTTCTCGTTAAATTACTTAGAATACTGAAGGATACTTGAAAGGTCATTCTCATAGTAAGATGCCAATGCCTTATCCAAGATATGGTCTTACATGGGATCACATGTAGATGTCGAAGCCATATCCCAGATATGGTCTTACATGATATCGTAAACTGATGCTAATGCCATGTCCCAGACATGGTCTTATACGGGATCACTCTTAGATGCCAATGCCATGTCCCAGACATGGTCTTACAGGGGATCTAAATCTTGTCTCGGTGCCGATGCCATGTCCCAAACATGGTCTTATATGGGACCACACGTCGATGCCAATGCCATGTCCCAGACATGGTCTTACATGGGATCTCAATTTGGTGTCGATGCCATGTCCTAGACATGGTCTTACACGGGACCTACAAATTCTCATGTCATGACTACAGTATCCCTCGTATTCTTTAAAATTTATCTGGGATTTCTCTATTATAACTTTATCATTTTTTATAAAAATCATATCAATAAATCTCATGGAAATAACATGAATATCATACAATATCATTACAAAAAATTTTCACAATGCATAACGCTAATTTATTACATACAACTTACCTCGGATCCAAAATATGGGTAGGTGTACGGTTTAGTCCACCAACTTGTTCTTTTCCCGGTTTCTATTTGGGCTTCGTGTTTCTTGATCTAAAATGAAAATTTTCACTTATTTAATATTCACATTGGCTAATTAGCACATAATTTATACTTTCGCAAAATTTATAAATTTGCCCTTAAACTTTTGTATATTTACAAAATGGTCCCTAGGCTCGTAAAATGAAATGCACTTATTTTCTTGGTTACCCAAGCTTAGTCGAACCTTATATGCACTCACAATTGCCCACATTTCTCATCCAATTACACTTTTGCTACACATTTTATCACATTTACAATTTGGTCCCTATTAGAGATTTTCATGAAAAATCACTTAGTAAAAGATGTTTTCTACACTTTAAACTTTCATATTCTACCACTAGGCATCAAAATACTTGCATGTCATACATGGGTATATTTTTGAACATAAACCGTAGCTCAAATTAGTGGTAGAAATGGCTAAATTAAGCTACGAGGATTTCAAAAATACGAAGAGAATTAAAAACGAGGCTAAATTGCACGTACTAGTGAGCTAGAAAATGTCAAAACCCTAGCTATGGAGTCCCTTGGAGTTTCGGCTAGTTCATGGAGAAGATGAGCACATTTTGGCTTATTTTTTCCTTTGTATTTCATTTATTATCCAAATAACCAAAATGCCCTTATACCCTTTCTTTAGAAAATTTTCCTTCCTTGGGCATTTTTGTCCATCATGCTAATAAATGGTCTAATTTCTAAATAAGGATTTCTAATAAATTTTATAATGCCAATTCATCCTTAAAACTTCTAGAAACTCATATTTTGCAACTTTTGCAATTTAGTCCTAAAGGACAAATTAATCACTATCTCATAAAAATTCCTTCATGGAATTTTCTCACTATCATGCAATCATATCATAAACTTAAAAATAATCATGAAATATATAATTCTATTTTAGATTTATGGTCTTGAAACCACTATTCTGACTAGGCCCTAATCAGGTTGCTACAATTCTCCCCTGATCGTGATTTCAATGAAGTAATAATAATGATCGTACCTGGAACTAACTATTATCACGATAAAAGGCAAGTTCACCTATCGAATAATAGTATAGTTAGTGGCAAGACCAGAATATCGAATGCAAGGAACCAAAAGTACTAGTAATAAGTTTCTTCCTATTATCTAGCCTAAAAAGTAAAGGAGGATTTGGCTGTAAACTAACTAATCTAAACTAGACTAAAGGCACGACAAAGAGTAAATTGGGAAATTACTTGAGAAAACTAAATGATAAAAGCAATACCTAAGGAAGAATCCACCCAGACTTCACTTGTTATCTAACTCTGAACTAGACGATTTCTTTATTCGACTTGATCCGTAGAGATCCCTAAATTATGTTAATATCTCCGTCGAGACTAAGAACAACTAATCCTAGGTTGATTAATTGAAATCTCTTTCTAATTAAAACCCCTAGTATTGCATTAACTCGATCTATAGATCCCTCTATTAGATTTGACTCTAATCCGGCAGATTTTCTCCTCTTATGCCTAGGATTGCGATCAACTCCGCTTAATTGTGTTGGATCTACTCTTATACAGGGACTTTTGCTCCTCTGCATAAACACATTCAACTTAAATTAATATCCCAGACATATCAATTTAAGAATTAAAAACACAATGAAGAACAAATCTAATAGTTATCATATAGTTCAGATAACAATAACAAGATTTGTCTTAGGTTTCATCCCCATCAGGTATTTAAGGGTTTAGTTCATGTTTATAAAAGAAAACATCTCAGAGTAAATAAAATAACAAAACATAAGGAAAACCCAAATCTCCTGAAAGGATTTGAAGGGAGATCTTCAGTCTTGATGTTGATCCTTGCTTCTGGGATGGATCAATTAGCTTTCTTCGAGTAATTCCCTGTCTTCTACTCTGAGTCTTGGTGAGGACATTATGTGTTCTTTGTAGTCGCCTCCTAGGGTCTTTATATAGAGTTTGGAATGTCTTTCTTAACCCCTAAGAAGCCTTTTCCGTGTGAAATTGAAACTTGTCACGACAGGGACACGCTTGTGTGAATCGAGCCAAGTCGTGTTCGAGCCTACTAAAGTGGCACGACCATGTGGGTTACCCATGTGATGAACTTTAGGCCGTGTTGATTTTTTAGTTTGGCCCATTTTCTTTGTTTTTGGCCTGTTTCTCGTTCTTTTTGCTTTCATATGCTCACCTAAGTATAAAACATGAAATTAAAGGATTAAGAGCATCAAATTCCACAAATTCAATGAGAATTCATCCATAAATGTGCTTAAATATGGGATAGAAATATGTATAATTTATAGTTTATCATCCCTCCTTAGGAATTTTCGTCCCCAAAAATCTTACCGGTGAATATGTTTGGATATTGGTTTCTCATGGTTTCCTCAAGCTCCCATGTTGCCTCTTCTACCCCATGCCTTTGCCATAATACTTTTACAAGGGCTATACTTTTGTTTCTTAACTGTTTGATCTCCCGAGTCAAAATCTTGACTGGTTCTTCACCATAAGTCATGTCCGGTTGAATCTCAACCTCTATCGGGGTAATCACATGTGAAGGGTCTGATCGGTAGCGACGCAACATGGACACGTGAAATACATCATGGATCTTTTCCAACTTAGACGGAAAAATAGTCAATAAGCTACCGGTCCTATCCTTTTGGTGATCTCGTAGGGTCCAATGAAATGTGGACTTTGTTTACCCTTTCGGCCAAATCTAAGAACTTTTCTCCACGGAGAAACTTTTAAAAATACTTTATCCCCAGCTTGGAACTCGACCTCTTTCCGCTTCAAATTTGCATATGACTTTTGTCTATCAGAAGCAGCTTTCAAACAGCCCCGAATCACTTTTACTTTCTCCTCTGTTTCCTTGACTAAATCAATCCTGTGAATTTGATTTTCCTTGAGTTCAATCCAATACAAAGGCATTCGGTACTTACGCCCATATAATGCCTCATAAGGCGCCATTTTCAAACTCGACTGGAAACTGTTATTGTAGGCAAATTCGACCAAAGGTAGGTACTTTTCCCAATTACCTTGGAATTCCAACACACAAAATCTAAGCATATCTTCAAGTATTTGTATTACTCTCTCCAACTAATAGTCAGTCTGTGGGTGGAAAGCAGTACTAAATTTCATCTTTGTACCCAAAGCTTCTTGTAACTTCTTCCAAAATCGTGACGTAAATCTCAAATCTCTATCTGAAATGATCAATAATGGTACTCCGTGTAGTCCCACAATCTTAGAAATATATAAGTCAGCCAATTTGTCAAGCGAATAATCTGTACGCATTGGTATAAAATAAGTTGACTTAGTAAGTTTATCAACCACAACCTAAACAACATCTTTCTTTTTCGGTGACAACGGCAAACCCGTCACAAAATCCATAGTAATATGAGCCCATTTTCACTCAGGTACCATGACAGGCTGTAATAATTTAGAGGGTACTTGGTGTTTCACTTTTACTTGCTGACAAATTAAGTATCTCAATATAAACTTAGATATATCTCATTACATGTTTGGCCATCAATACCATTTCTTCAATCATTATACATCTTGGAACCACCGGGGTGAATGGACATGCGACTACTATGTACCTCATGTAGAATTATCCGAAAAAGTTCATCATCCTTTGGTACACAAATTCGGCCTCAGAACCTTACTCAACCATATGAATCGATCAGAAAATCTGAATCGGAACCTGATTCACACTGAGCTTTCTTGGCTTGTAATTCTCAGTCAGTTTACTGTGCTTCACAAATCTCTTGAAAAACATCAGTCTAGCTCTCATTTCTACTAAAATCGAACCATCATCGGTTAAGGACAACTGTGTGTTCATTTCTGCAATTTAGGGCACACGGCCTATCAAGACGCCCATGGGGCTGACCGTTAGTCACACATGGCCTAGACACATGCCCATGTGCCTACCCGTGTGGACAAATATAGGCTATTTTCTAAGCCCTTTGCCACTCTGAAACTTAATCAAACACAAGGCCAACTTTAATAACACATAATATGGCATTTGCATACATCTAAATATCCAAAATTTAGGCATCATTTTGCCACGAAACATCACATTAACTATAACACCCTGAATTTGGGCCTAGAAGAATTTGGCCTTGAGTCTGGGTTTGAATAAAAGAAAACCTGAATAATTGAGAAGTTTTAAATATTATTATTAGGAAAAAAATTATTATTAATAAAATATTACTGTTATTATTTTGGTGTTTAGGTTAGTTTTTAAATAAATTAAGAAGGATTTATAGTGTGGGAAAAGTCTTGGGTTCGATCCAAGACTCTAGCAAAAAATTAATTTTTGCTTTTTTAGGGGAAACTGGGCAATAGGGGTTATATATAAGTTGGGCTGGGTTTAGGCACAAAAGAAGTGCCTAACCTAGTGGTTAAGCGTGTTAAGCAGCAGGAAAGGAGCTAGGGTTTGAATCCCAGCCTACGCAAATGTGGGTTTTTATTTTTAGCAAATCAAGGGCTGTCGCAGATAGGCCTTATAATTGGATGGGGCTAATTTGTGATACAAAGGAGCGTTCGGTCCAGTGGCATAAGGCGCTAGAAAGATGGGGGAGGTGCTGGGATAAAGGTGTGGTGCGTGCGAGATGGTTTGTTTTTTTAAATAAACTGGTTGCGTTAAATAGGGGTTAAAAGTGGTTGCGACTAGATTATGCCACAAGAGCGCATGTGGTGCAGTGGCAGCAGCGCTAGGAGCACCAATGGGACGCGGGTTCGAATCCAGGGGCATGTGGAATTTTGGATTTAATATTTAGTAACCTGTGACTGAAGCGAAAAAGGCTTAAAATTAATTGCGACGGTATATTACTGAAAGCAAAGACGCGACACAGTGGCCAGTAGCGTGCGTGGGTGCATGGAGGTCCCGGGTTCGAGCTGCTTTGCATGCAGGAAGGGTACCTTTTTGCTGCACGTGTGGGGAGAGCATTTGAGATGGACCAAAACTCTCCCTAGCAGTAATTGAGTCGGCTGAATTGGTGGGAAGGCTGCTGCTAAGCGGTGGGAAGAAGTTTGAATGAAATTCAAACTTTGTTGGTTAGCTATAATCTTGGTATTTGAAATGGGGAGGGAAATTGCGTCGGAATAAAATTCTTGGGGACCAATTCGGCCATAGGCATTAAGTGCCGAAAGAGCCTTAAAATTTTGGCCATTATTCTCTTCTTTATTTTGTTTGGATATTTTTAGTATTAGCGGATATTGGCTTCCTTACAATCGGTTCTTGTTTTATTTTATTTTTTTCACTTTATATTTTCTTTTGCTGATCTTCTCTTCTAATCTTTTTCACACAAAGCCGAATCAACTCTTACTTTTCTATCCTTTCTTTTCACCAATCATAAAACCTATTCTATTCAACCTTCATAGCCGAATAGTCATAAAAGCCGAAAATGCAACTTTTGTTTATCCTTGTGCCGATTTCTTTTAATTGAATACTTTCACTTTGTCCCTCATTTAAAGCCAAATCTTCCAACTATTATAGCCTTGATGACATCTTCTTCTTCTTCTCTTAACAAAAGCCAATATCTCCATATCATTGTGCAAGTCGAGAATTGCACTTAGATCTCTTGGATTCACTCTCTGTTCGTGTTTAGAGGCTAGATCTGCGTTAGATCTGTGATAGAAACGAGATTGGAAGTATCTTGGTTTAGCGACCTTTCGGTAAGTGTTCAGGTTCTCTTCTTATTAGTTATTTCGGGATTTAAGAAAAGCCGAATAGTCCCTAATCACTTGAGGAGACTATCATTTTGGGACTAAGGGCTTTACTAGCCTCGTTCTTTGATTTTATGTGTTTAGTATGGACAAACGGGCTAGAAATCAAAGAGAATTAAAGGCTAACACCATTGGAGCATCTGGATCTAATAGTAAGATCGGCAGGTACTTAGATAGGTTATCGCTCGATCCATCTGGGAAGGAAGCATTGTACTTTAAGGGGTCGCAAACAATCTAGATCTAGTAGATAGATCGACAAGGGATAACTTTGGGAGATTTCGTCAACGTTCGTCACAAATCAGGTGTGTAACGATTGCTATCTTGTAGTGCAAATCGGCAGAAGCCGAAAAGCCAAAATGCTGAAATTCTGGCATTACGTGGACTTGTGAGCATGGGAACGCTCATAAGTCGGTTGGAAATCATTGGATCTGTAATCGTAAATGGTAAGATGGTTAAGTGCGCAATTTCGTGCACTTTGGTAAGTTTGGGCCTCGATGGGCTAAAATTGGGCCCAATGGGCTTAGGGGCCCATGTGGGTAAAAGTAAGTGGCAAGAGTATTCTGGTATACTGTAGGATATATATGCTAGACTAGACTTAGAATTTGGGCAAAACGGGCCAAAATAGTATTATGACACTGTAGGGCCTATTAGGGGTTTTAGGGCCCAAAAACTAAAAACTGTTAAAGTGATTAAATAAACTACTGAGACGAAAGTTGGGTTATTAGTGACTGAAACATGCATAAAATAATAAGAACTGGAATAATTACTGAAATACCCTTATAGGTGCAAAATTACTATTTTACCCCTAGGTGCAAAATGTCCGTTATACTCCTAGGGCTAAATCTGACTGAAATGCATAATTTACTGTTTCTGTTTACTGTATGCCATGTCATGATTATCTATTGCATGAGACTGGGATTATTGATGGAGGAAGTGTAAGTGGCAGTGCCACGTATTCTGAAAAGGGGCTTTGCCCTAGTTTACCGAAAAGGGGCTTTGCCCTAGTTTACTGTTCTGGTGGCTTGGCCACATTATCTAATTATACAGCTATGCTGCCACTATGGAGAGTAGCGGTTGGGTGGGTTGAGTAGCTTCCCCACATGTGATGGGCTTTGCATACATGCATTCTTATTACTGTTCTGTTACTGAAATGGGCCTATGGGCCATATTGTTATCTAAAAAGGGCTAAGGCCCAGATTACTGTATCTGATAGGGCTTCGGCCCAATTATTACTAAGTTGGATAGGGCTTAGGCCCATTGGGCTTGAGCTGATTTGGGCTCTGGATAGGCTTCTTTACACACTAAGTTTCCCCAAACTCACCCCTTTTTCTTCCATCCATGCAGGTGAGCCTTAGACTGGTGACTTGGAGCTGGGAGGGATTAAGAGTGGCCAAATGGACTGGACTGTTGGTTTTATTAAGTTGTTTATCTCAATTTATTTTTAATTATTTCATTTATGATTTTGGGTTTGTAATAAGGCCGCTCTAATTACTTAATTTGTTTTTAGCTTAGGTATGATATTATTTAAATCGTTTTGAAATCGGTTAGCTCTAAGGCGCGTTTTTATAAAAGTTACTTGTTTTCAAAATATCACGATAACATAGCAAAGCTTCCGCAACGTAAAAGTTTTCATAAATAAATATTTTAAATAAAATTAAACCTAATTTGGTGATCGTGGACAAGTCATAAGGTTAAAGTGTGGCAATGGATGTGTGCATGTCTAGGATTGGATCATGGAAGAGTTTGGTACTTAAGCAGTCTAATTGACTTACCTCCTATTTTCTAGAATCCTACCTGGTACGTAGTATCCATTCACTTTAAGCCATAATGAAGAGGGTCCAATTTTTCGATACTTAAACTATTTTAAATTACATGTTTCCGCAAACTACAAAGGTTTACAAGCTTTCACAATTTTCCATAAAATTTTACAAAGTTGTTAACAATGTTGGAAAAGGGAATGATTATTTCAACGAAACACATTTTGAAAAAATAAACAAACATAAGCTGAGGTTTTATACAAGTTTAGCGGTAGAAGTTTCTAAACACTAAGAAGGGTTTTTAATGAAAACATGGTTTTCGCAAAACACTTCAATGTGACACACCAGACTTGGCCAAAACGTCTGGGCTGGGTTTGGGGTGTTACATTAACCATGCATTCTCATCATTCATTTATTTACTTAGATATGCAAATTTAGGCTATCATGAATGACATTCACTTTGCATAATTGAAACTTAATCAATTTTAGCCCATTTCCAAAGGCCATTACAACTTGACTTAAGTAACATCAATAGCCAACATATATGGCTACCCAAAATGACAAATATCAAAATGACCAAGTTTTCTATACAAACCATACACACAATAATTAAACTTCACTATACCAAAATGAAAAACTTGATAGTGTGACCTCGAGCTCCGACTTTTAATGAACCCTAAGCTAGCTTAGCAAAACTACAAGGAAAAGGGAAAGGAAAGGGAGTAAGCATAATTGCTTAGTAAGTTGCATGAAATAAATAGCAACATGAACCATGAAATAATCATCCAAATAAGGTATCATGAATAGCAGATAAATTCTTTATACATTAACATGGCTTACTCACGCTTTTTCTTACCGACACATTCATATCATTTCATGTTCATTACTCGTGAATTACTCATGTGCACCTGTATCACTCATCACATAACTTTAGTCTTTCTCTTTAAATTCATCAACTTAAATACTCTTCTCGTTGAATTACTTAGAATACCGAAGGATACTCGAAATGTCATTCTCATGGTAAGACGCCAATACCATATCCCAGATATGGTCTTACATGGGATCACATGTCGATGCTGAAGCCATATCCTAGATATGGTCTTACACAGGATCGTAAACTGATGCCGATGCCATGTCCCAAACATGGTCACTCTTAGATGCCACTGCCATGTCCCAGACATGGTCTTATAGGGGATCTAAGTCTCGTCTCGGCGCCGACGCCATATCCCAAACATGGTCTTATACGGGACCACATGTCCATACCAATGCCATGTCCCAGACATGGTCTTACATGGGATCCCAATTTGGTGCCGATGCCATGTCCCAGACATGGTCTTACGCGAGACCTACAAATTCTCATTTCATGACTACGGTATCCCATGTATTCTTTAAAATTTAACCGAGATTTCTCTATTATAACTTCGTCATTTCTTTATAAAAATCATATCAATAAATCTCATGGAAATAACATGAATTTCATACAATCATCATAAAAATTTTCACAATGAATAATGCTAATTTATTACATACAACTTACCTCGGATCTAAAATATGGGTAGGTGTACGGTTTAGTCCACCACCTTATTCTTTTCCTGGTTTTGATCCGGGCTTTGTGTTTCTTGATCTAAAATGAAAAATTTCACTTATTTAGTATTCAAATTGGCTAATTATCCCATAATCTATACTTTGGCTAAATTTATAATTTTCCCCTAAACTTTTACATATTTACAAAATGGTCCCTAGGCTCGTAAAATGAAATGTACTTATTTTCTTGGTTACCCAAGCCTAGCTGAACCTTATATGCACTCATAACTACCCACATTTCTCATCAAATTAATCTTTTACTACACATTTTATCACATTTACAATTTGGTCCCTATTAGGGATTTTCATGAAAAGTCACCTAGTAAAAGATGTTTTCTACACTTTAAACTTTCATATTCTACCACTAGTCATCAAAATACTTGCATTTCATGCATGGGTATATTTTTAAACATAAACCCTAACTCAAATTAGTGGTAGAAATAGCTAAATTAAGCTACGAGGATTTCAAAAATACGAAGAGAATTAAAAACGGGGCTAAATTGCACTTACTAGTGAGCTTGAAAATGCCAAAACCCTAGCTATGGAGTCCCTTGGAGTTTCAGCTGGTTCATGGAGAAGATGAGCACATTTTGGCTTATTTTTCCCTTTTTATTTCATTAATTATCCAAATGACCAAAATACCTTTATACCCTTTCTTTAGAAAATTTTCCTTCCTTGGGCATTTTTTTCCATCGTGCTAATAAATGGTCTAATTGCTAAATAAGGACTTCTAATAATTTATCTAATGCCAATTCATCCTTATTTAGCAATTAGACCATTTATTAGCACGATAAATTGCATTAATCGAATCAACTAGTTTTTTTTAATTTTAAGTTCGAATCAAGTTAAATTTTAGAATTCGAATAAACTAAATATCAAACTCTTTTACTTCGTTTCCCCCACCCCCATCAAACCCTTTTAATTTCTCCCTAAAAAAATTAATTCCCCCTATACCTCAAAACTTTTTTCCTTTTACTTATTCGTTGAAACTTTTACTTCTCCCTCAAAAGTTTTACTTCTCCCAAACCCCCTAAACTGTTTTCCCTTTACTTTCCCCAAACCCCAAAACACTTTTTTCCTTTTGATTTCCTTAACTTTTACTTGCTCTTATACCCCAAAAACTTTTTTTTGAATTTATGTTTACTATTTATATTATTAAATTAAATTTAGCATTTTGTATTATTTATATTATTAAATTAAATTTAATATTTTGTACTATATATATTATTGAATTGTTTGTCATGCTGGATCTTTATCAATTTATGTTAAAATTGAATGATTGATTATGTCATAAAATATTCATATTAAAATTTTTTGTTGGTATCAATTTAAGATTTTATCTTTAAAATAACTTTTTATTAAAAGATCACATTTTTTTTTACATTTAATATATTTTTTAATTTCAAAATACATAGTGACAAGAATCAGAAGAAAATTGAAGGAACTAAGAAAACAAATAAGCTAACCCGTATATAAAAGATTAATAAATAAACTATGAGGGGATGAAAATTAATAACAAATTTGATTATGGTGGGTGGCAGTGACTATAAGAACCCAAAGTCATTTTTTTTTAATTTAACTCAAACAAAAATATTCAATTCGATTCGAACTTCATCTCACTCAACTCCATTCGAGAAAATTTCAAATCGAGTTAGGATGATAAATAAGATTCATCAACTCGATTAGCTCAAAATTTTTTCATTCGATTTGATTTGATTAAATCCAACGATCACCTCTAATTCTCATATATAAATATTTACAAAGAAAACCATATATAAAGTAATTAAATATTGTTATACATTATTTTTGAAAATCCTCACAGGCATCTAATTATAACTATAACCTTCATGAGTGTTTCTTCCATCGATACTTCTGCTCCTTAAAGATCAATAATATTTTGAAAAGTTGTTGTATTTTAAGTGAGAAGAGAGTCTCTTAACATCATTATTCTAATATATATGAATTTCATATAGTTTAAGTACAACCTTTTTACACCTGCTTGATATCTAATCCCATCCCTAATAAAGAAACATTTCTTTCATCCCATCTACTTAAAACTCAAGAAGAAATTTATTGCCTGGCATTTATATTTATACCTCTCAATTTCTCCTCTTTAAAATTTTCTCCCAAGCAGGTAACTTCAAAAAAGAATTTCTAATAGTTGCAATCAATCATTTTCTACAATCTATGCATAGCTTCATTAACCAAATTCTTTTATTCCAATAACAAATTGTCTTTATTGAGTTATGTTTTTGAGTGGCTAGCTAAGTGGCAATTGGATGTGGCCACTTCCATCATCACTGCGATAGGATGCTACTTTATGTTGGCAATTTATTAAAATAAAATATTTAGGCTTTAAATGGTGTTGGTATTATGAGATATATGGAAGCCCAACTCTTCAGACCTGATTGCACCTCGGTGTGTGTGCACTAAGGCAGAAGAATTTACAAACAAATATAAAAATGTGGTGTCCTGCAAGTGTAACAGGCTTAGTTGTAATATTTATAAAGACATACAATAGAATATCTTTTGAAGTATTCCCAGAATTGAAACCAAAAGAGGTATGTGATAAATTTGAATTTAATAGAGAAAAATGTGCAAAATATGAAATGTAAATAGCTACTTATCTAATAATTATATTATGACAAATAATACAATAACAATTGAGCCCTAGCTAACTATAATGACCTAATTGTAAAGATATCAAAAGTTGTAATTAGATTAATCTAGACAAGAAAATGAGAATTGATAAATTTATTAAAACAAAGTTGTAATTGGATTAACAAATAATCACCTAATTGAATCAATTAATACCTTTCAGCCTATAATTTACAATTTTTCAATTTAGTCCAGCTTATCTTTTGACCTAACTCAACTAAAAAGGAAAGTTGCATTTTCTACTTGTAAAGGTCTCCTCTCATTCATCCTTATCTAAATTTTTACCTAAAGTTGTTAATTTTAGGTTTCGTTTTCTATTCAATTTAGTCTAATTATTTAATTTAATCCCTAAACCTTAAGTTAATTGCCCACACTTCAATTAATTGATTTCCCAATGATTTTAGTTCCTATTCATTTTAATAAAAAATAACTTAAATTCCAATTCATTCAAGCAATCGAATAAATTTAAAATTAAGATTTTAGGATTTCTTAGTTTTGAATCGCTAAAATCCTCGTTTCGTTAATTGTGATTTAAAGAATGCAAATTCCTCATTTGATAATCTACTTGGCAACTTTTGATGAAGCGAAAAGAAAAGTAACAATATTTTATTTTATTTAGAAGTGTAGAAATTGACTAGAGAAATGAGAAGTGTAAAATTGTAGAGAAATATTGTAAAACTAGGAAAAATTATAGCAAACACTTAAAGAATTTTTAATCTAAAACCTAAAAACTAACTATTAGCCAAGAGAACCCTTAAAGCTTCTTTTAAACTATTATTTATATTGCTTTTAAAGTTAACCTAAATTAGACTAGTATGCCATCAATTCACATAAGCATTTAAGCATGTGTTGACTGAAAAACCCCTTTAGATTTTGACCCATTGATCCTCATTGTCGAGTCACCAAAGATCTAGTGTCATGACTTTCAACCCAATCCACTTCTGCATATGTATGCCAACTTAGGTGTCACAAATTTGCTCCATAATTGCTGAGATCCTTCAACCTCGGTGACTGTCTTCAATGTCACGACTTCAACACTTGGTGTCGTGACTTTCAACCTTCAGTGTTGCGACTTTGGCCACAGTCCACCTACAGTGTTGTTGTTGCTCAAAACTTATTCTCAAGTGGTTGGTTAGATTCAATGTCACGACTTCACAAATATGGTGTTGCAACGTCAATGGTAGCCTCAGTGTTCCTTTAAGTTTTGCCCAAGTCACCTCTTACACAAGCTACAAATAATCTTTAGAGCTCAATAGGCAAGATTTTACCTAATTGGTCACAAAACACATTTTAAATACATAGTTTAACTAACAAAATGGAAATTAAATAGAGACTAGATAAAAACACTTGATTAAAAGCTCTTTAAGTGTCAAAATAACTAAATTTACCATATCAATTATGACAGATCAAGATCAATCCTCTTAAAGCAACTTTCCTTGGAAAATTAGATTAGTCTGGATCAAGTAGTTAAATCCCTTGGATTGTCGAGAATGGACTGGGCTCGCACTTAAGATTCCATTGAAAAGAGAATCTCTAATAGTCCATTTTGCAGTTTTATTAGTATATTGTATTTTTTTATTTTATGGTTGCTATTATTAAGAGGTTGGATTGTAATCTATCTTTAGTATGTTATCAAGTCTCAAAGAATTATATTTATTGAAAGACTTGTATAGGTTTATGAACAGAGCATATAGAGCATTTTATTGTTCATAGAGGAAGATATTTTGTAAGTGTATTTGAGAGCAAACAATTTGTGTTTACAACCTAAATTCTCAAGGGGAGAATATTCAAGTGAGTATTCTAGTCTTTAGGGTACAAAAGTGAGGTTTTAATACTTAGAAGAATATATGACTTGATTCACTTGTTGTATTGAGGATTAAAGATGGTGGAATTATAGCACCCCTATAATAGCCCAATTTCAGTGAGATCGGAATAGAGGTTTCAAGACTACAAATCTGATCCGAAAATAAAATTTATTTTACTTTATTATATGGTCCGTAGTATGTGAGAAATGTCATGTAAAAATTTTGGTAAGAAAATTATACCGATTTCGTGTTTAATTACGCGAAGGACTAAATCGCATAAAATGCGAAAGTAGAATTCTAGTAGCTATAAGGATTAAATAGTTGTGGAATTCAAAACTAGAGGTCCTTATATAGTAATTAGACCATTAAGAAAGTATGTAGATATTTTAAGGTGACTTATCCATGGAAATTTAAGAAAAGGGCAAGGACTAAATTGGAAATTGAAATAATTAATTAATTAAAAGATGACAAAATTTTATGAATGCTTGTGCTATAAATTTTGTAATGGGATTTTGATTAGGCTTGGAATAAGGAGTAAATTGCACAAGTTTCATTTTCCGAGCCTAGGGACGAAGTTGGAATTTATGGAAAAGTTAAGGGCAAAATGGTAAATTTTCCTATGACGTAAATTGAGTCCTAATAAGTACAAAATTTGTGAAATTGATGATTAAAGTTATTTATATAGATCCGAACAACTCAAATTCAAGTTTAGATCGAAGAAAAGAAAATGTTTCGGAGTAGTAGATTTAATAAGTAGATTTTATATGCGAACATGTGTTGAGGTAAGTTCGTGTAACTTAATCGAGCATGTAAATATGTTTAATTGAATGTTGTGTTTGTATGAAATGTGAATTATATTGATGTACATTATTTAAATGTTATATGAGAAATTTTAGTACATGCTTGGAAATGGTGAAAAAAAAGGGTTAAGTTCGATTGAATATTGAATTCCAATGATTACATATGCTTTCTCCAAAATGAATGAGGTTCTGCATTTGTTGTAGACGGGATTTAGCTCGGACGAGTAGTCCTATTGACCTCATGATAGAAAGATTTAGCCAAGACAGGTAATCCTAATATAACACCTCTCGAGTATATGTAACGAAGAGGGTTTAGCCTGGACTGGTAACCCAAGTTGAGCTTTTTTGGGCATACGATATATAAAAGATTTAGCTTCGACTGGTAATTCTGTTACACAATATGTGGCTCGAGAGTGTTTCCTTGATTAAGTGCCCTAATGGGTATTCTTGAATAAGAAATTGATGGATTATTGAATCGTACACCTCGAGTGTACTACTTGAGCATTCATCAAAATTTTAATGATTCAACGGACACAACGTTTGACATGTTATGAGAAAATGAGATGAAATGATAATGACTTGAAAGAGTATTGGATGATGAGCTCATCTATGTTTGCTTGATTGATTTGGAGATTTTCGTGACTAACAAGCTTAATTGAATGCATGTGTTTAGGAAGTTTTGCTAATGGATGGAAAACGTGATATTATATGGTTAGATTTAATAAACGGAATTGGTAAGTTTAGTTTCTGTTATATGAACTTATTAAGTGTAACATCCCAAAATAGGTCCTAAACGAAATAGTGGTTGCGAAATCACGAATCCGAGATAGAAAAATTTATTCTGATTAATTTTTATAATTTATCGAGTAATTAGATGCATGTGTTAGAGTATCGATAGAAAATTTTATGAATTACATGTTTAATTTGCTTATTAGGGCTTGTTTGAAAAAGTTGATAAATATGAGTTCTAGATAGGAAAGGATTAAATTGAAGAGCATAATTGAAGTGGAGGTCCTTAAATGGTAATTAGACCATTAGGTTTTCATGGACAAAAATGGACATACATAGATAAAAATAACTAAAGTTTTAATGAAGGGCATTTTAGTCATTTGGTAATTAAAAGGAATTAAAAGGGAAAAAAATGGCAAAATGTTGTCCATCTTCTTCATTAGGCCGAAACATCAAGGGGACACCATAGCTAGGGTTTCTTCAACTTCTCAAGCTCATAGTAAGTGCATCCAAGCCTCGTTTTTAATGTTCTTTACGTTTTTAGAGTCCTGATAACTTGATTTAGCTTATTCTAGCAATAATTTAACCTAGGGTTTATATTTGGAAAAATACCCATAGGTGAAATGTGTCTACTTTGATGTTTTATGGTAGAATATGAAGTTTGAAATTATGTTAAACAACTTGTGCTAAGAGATTTTAACCGAAAACGAGTAAAACGACATAATCGGTTAAAATGCCTAATGCTCATAAGTACATGTTAGAGTGAGAATTTGATGGCCATAGAAGGAAAGTAATGATCAGCATGTCCTAAAACATAAGAATTAGAGATAAAGTTTAATTTTCGAGCTTTGGGGCAAAAGTGTAAATATGCAAAAGTTTAAGGGCAAAATCATAATTTTGTCAAAGTTAGAGTCAAGGACTGTTTTGATAAATGTGAGTATTAAATAAGCTAAAATTTTCTATTATAGATCAAGAAGAATGAAATCTGGGGGTAGAACGGGGAAAGAAAAAAAATTGAGGACTAGATCAAAATATTTGATCGTATTTTGTATCGAGGTAAGTTTGCGGTAAATAAATGCAATGTTTTATTAGTTATAATTAATGAAGTTATTTTTCAGCTTCTATATGTTTATTTTGTAAATTTACTCCTTGATGATTCAAGCAAGAATTGATGGAGATATGATGCTTAAAAGTCCCGGTTGAACCTTAGGAATGTGTAGGATACAAATGTCATGACATTAGGGTTTAAGGATACCAAGTAAGACCATGCCAAAGCATGACATTGGTAAGTTTTACAAGGCAAGGAGTCATGTAAGACCATGTCAAGACATGGCATTGATAAGCTACTATAAGGCAAAAATCCCATGTAAGACCATGCCAAGGCATGGCAATGGTGAGTTCATAAGGCAAGGATACCATGTAAGACCATGTCAAGACATGGCAATGGTAAGTTTAAAAAGGAAAGGTACTCGTTTATCCTTAGTATTCCAAGTGGTTCAGCTGGAAATTTAAGGAGTATACTCAAGGAAAGGTAAGATAAGTCCATATTTGAAAGGTTCAAGTAAGAGAATTCAAGACTTATGCATATTGAGCTTGAAGGTGAAAGTTATCTTGATAATTCATTTAGAATGTTGTTATTTATTTACATGCAAACTTACTAAGCTTTATGCTTACTCCCTTTCTTTTCTCTCTTTTTATAGTATCGCCAAGCTAACTCGGGGATTATAAGGACGTCGGAGATCCTATCACACTATCAAAGGGCTATCTTGGTATTTTGTGATTCAAAACATTTTAAGTTATGGCATGTATAGGGACTTGGCCATTATGTGTGTATGTCCTTATGATATAACTAAAGAATGGCATGTGAATACCTGATAATGATTAGCTATTGAAATGGCTAATTTATAACATGTTTTGGTGTTATGTATGCCTAAATGATAGTTTATACAAAGAAATTATGAGAGAGTAAAAGTTGGCCATGGAATAGTTTTGGGACAGCAGCGGTGACATGATTTTGAAAAATCTCTAAAAATTGTAGAAATGGAATTAAATAGTGAATGAGATATAGAATTAAAGCTTATTAAGTCTATTTTCATAGGAAAGAAACAGAGCAAGTAAAGGAAGTCTACATTTTGAGATATTTAAATTCTTGTGAGACTGATTTAGAATGATTTCGTGATCCCTTGTTCTAACTTGAAAAAATCATTAAAATTTGTAAAAAATAATCATGAAACATAATTTATATGGTTAGATTACTTATTTAGTCTATTTTTAGAAGAAACAAACGTAAATATCTTTTGAATTTTTTATATTACGATAATCAATTTTTAGTGAAGAGAGGTCAGGTCCGTTGGACCGTGAAATAGGGGAATCTTTAATGAATAAACTGTATTAATTGGTCAAGCCAAAAATTTTTAAAAAATTATGGTAAGAAGATATATGAGTCTAGTTTTAGGGAAAATTTATAGATTTAAATTTTGAGTTTTTTAACTCAGGGTATAATTAATTTAGTGACTGTTATTTAGGTGGATAATTTTATTATGAATAGTGGAATAATTTGTTTTGATTTGTGTAAGTAATTGAAAAATTTTTAATGTTCCTGGTTTGTTCCCAAACAGTTTCAATTACATGTTTTAGGGCCTCGAGGGCCCTTTTAGGAACATATTGGATGAATGTGAGGGAATTAATTTTAAAGGTAAATTTTTTATGCCCTGAACTAATAAGGTAAGTTTGGTAACGCCTCGTGCTCGACTCCGACGACGGCCTCGGGTAAGGGGTGTTACATTTATTGGTATCAGAGAAAAAGTTTAGTCAGTTCTTGGAATATTTAGTATGAGTAAGAGTCTAGCTATACGTACCGTACTTATATTTTGATAGTGTGACGACTCTTGACTATTTTAAAATGTTTTTCTTTTATAGTTATGGGTCCCAAACGAGCTGGTGTAGATGATGTAGACAGTAACGCGCCCGCTCCCGCAGAAGGGACGGTGCCATCATATAGTAGTGGAAGGCCCGTTACAATTAGTTAGGGAGGAAGAGCTCGAGAAGCCTTCTTTCAAGCTATGAATGAATGGTTTGCCGAGTTTGTTCGTACAGATCCGGCCATTAGACCTCTACCCCCTCATGATCATCAGACTACCCATGTAGCTTCCTTAGTTACAGATGCAATCAGAAGAGAGAAGCCACCAGTTGTTAAAATTAAAAAACAAGGGACCAAAGAGTTTCGGGCTACTAAAGATGACGATGTAGAGAAAGTGGAATTTTGGCCTGAGAATACTATCAGGGTCCTTGACGAGTTATCTTACACACCTGAAGAGTGCATGAAGTGTATTGTATCATTTTTACGAGATTCAGCCTACCATTGGTGGAAGACACTTGTGTCAGTAGTACCGAAGGAAAGGGTTGCCTGGTATTTCTTTCAAGAGGAGTTCCGGAAGAAATTCATTAGTCAGAGGTTCATTGACCAGAAAAGAAAAGAATTCCTTGAACTAAACAGGGTAAGATGACAGTGACTGAATACGAACGCGAATTTGTCAGACTCAGCAATTATGCTCGAGAGTGTGTGTCAACTGAAGCTATTATGTGCAAGAGATTTGAAGATGGGCTTAATTATGATATTTGACTGTCAGTTGGCGTTCTAGAAATAAAAGAGTTTGTTGTTTTAGTTGAAATAGCTTGTAAGGCAGAGGAGTTGCTGAAAGGAAAGGGTAAAGCTGAAATTGAGATGCAAGACACGAAGAAAAGACAGATAAGCAAGTCGTTTCAATCTACATCCAAAAGGCCTAGAGAGTTCTCTGCAAGATCTAATTTTTCAGCAAGGTATTCTAGCAGAAATAGAAGTAGAAGATTTATGGATCAGAAAGCTCCGACCACTTCAATTACGAGTGTTGGCAGTGTTTAGCCTGATAGACCTGAGTGTCCTCAATGTGGTCAACGTCATCTAGGTCAATGTCGAGAACTGAGACTGGTTGTTTCCGATATGGTGCACTGGATCATTTCATTCAGGAGTGTCCTAAGATGGTTAAAAGAGAAGTAATACTGAGTGTAAGATCAGACAATGCCCCCGTTAGAGGCAGACCTCAGAGAAATTTGGGAATAGGGGCAGGTAGAGGTGCATTTAGAGATTCAGCAGCAAGACCAGATGTTAGAGCACCTACAAGGACCTATGCTATCCATGCTCGGGAAGAGGCATCCTCCTCCGACATAATTACAAGTACATTTTCTCTTCACAATGTTAATGTTATTGCTTTGATTGATCTGGGTTCGACCCATTCCTACATTTGCATGAAATTGATGCCAGTATGAACATGTCCGTAGAGTCTATGGGATTTGTGATTAAAGTATCAAATCCATTAGATCAGTATGTATTAGTAGACAAAGTATGTAAGAATTGCCCTTTGATGAATGGAGGTTACTATTTTCCAGCTGATCTCATGCTATTGCCATTTGATGAGTTTGATGTGATTCTTGGTATGGATTGGTTGACTACGCATGATGTGATAGTGAATTGTGGAAAGAAATTCATTGAGTTGAAATGCAAAAATGGTGAAATTTTTTGGGTTAATTCAGATGAGTCAGATAGTTCAATTGCCATGGTTTCTGTTATGTCTACTCAGAAATGCTTGAGGAAATGATATAAAGCTTATCTTGCTTTTGTGTTGAATACTAAAGATCCAGAGTTGAAAATTGAATCAGTGCCAGTGGTATGTGAGTTTTCTGATGTGTTTCCGAAAGAACTACCAGGTTTGCCTCCTATCAGAGAAGTTGAGTTTGGTATTGAGTTGGTTCCGGGTACAACACCCATTTCTATTGCTCCTTATAGAATGGCTCCAATGGAATTGAAAGAATTGAAAGTTTAGTTGCAGGAATTTACAGATAAAAGCTTTGCAAGACCTAGTTGTTCACCACGGGGTGCACCAGTACTCTTTGTGAAAAAGAAAGATGGTTCGATGAGATTATGCATCGATTATCAGATGCTTAACAAGGTAACTATTAAGAACAAGTATCCACTGCCTAGAATTGATGATTTGTTTGATCAATTAAAGGGAGCTACTGTGTTCTCCAAGATAGATTTGAGATCTAGATATTATTAGTTGTGAGTTAATGAGTCAGATGTTCCAAAGACTGCTTTCCGGACTAGGTATGGCCATTATGAGTGATGCCATTTGGCTTAACTAATGCTCTTGCCATTTTCGTGAACTTAATGAGCTAAATTTTCAGACCTTACTTGGATAAATTTGTAGTTGTGTTCATTGATGATATCTTGATTTATTCTCATGATGAGACTAAGCATTCAGAGCATTTGAGAACAATTTTATAGACTTTGAGAGATAATCAACTTTATGCCAAGTTTAACAAAAGTGAGTTATGGTTACGGGAAGTCTGTTTTCTTAGACATATAGTCTTAGGTGAAGGTGTTAGAGTTGATCTGAGCAAGATTTCAGCCATTGTTGATTGGAAGCCTTCCAGGAATGTATCAGATGTTAGAAGTTTTCTTGGTCTCGCTGATTATTATAGACGATTTGTAGAGGGATTTTCCATGTAGCTATCCCATTGACAAGATTGCTACAGAAAGATGTCAAGTTTGAATAGATTGAAAAGTGTCAGCAGAGTTTTGACAAGTTAAAGGCATTGTTGACTGAAGCTCCTATCTTAATACAACCAGAACTGGGTAAAGAGTTTGTGATTTATAGTGATGCATCCTTGAATGGACTAGGCTGTGTACTTATGCAGGGAGGAAAGGTAATTGCTTATGCCTCTAGACAGCTAAAGCCACATGAGAAAAATTATCCGACACATGATTTAGAACTAGCTGCCATTGTATTTGTGTTGAAAATCTGGAGACATCACTTGTATGGTGAGAAGTGCCGAATAATTACTGATCATAAAAGTTTGAAATACTTGATGACTTAGAAAGATTTGAACTTAAGGCAAAGAAGATGACGAGAGTTGATTAAAGATTATGAACTAGTGATCCATTATTACCCGGGTAAGGTAAACGTAGTTGCTAATGCTTTGATTAGAAAATATTTATTTTCATTAAGAGCTTTGAATACTAGCTTAACCTTATCAGATGATGGTTCTATCTTAGCCGAATTAAGAGCTAAGCTAATGTTTCTTGAAGAAATTTGTGAAGTTCAGAAAGATGACAGTGAGTTACAAGCCAAAAGAGCTCAGTATGAGTCTGGTATAGAGTCAGATTTTTAGATTAGTTTTGACGGTTGTTTAATGTTTAGAAATTGGATATGTGTACCAAAGAATGATGAGCTTATTCGAAAGATCTTAGAGGAAGCACATAGCAATTCCTTGTCTATTCATCCAGGTAGTACAAAGATGTATAATGATTTGAAGAAAATGTATTGGTGGGTAGGAATGAAGAGAGATATCTTAGAGTTTGTTTCTAGATGCTTGATCTGTCAGCAGGTAAAAATAGAAAATCAGGTACCTTCAGGTTTATTGCAGTGTAACACCCCAAACCCGACCAAGAAGTTAGGCCCGAATCTGGCGTGTCACATTGAAGTGTTTTTCAAAAACCAAGTTTTATTAAAAACCCTTCTTGTTTAAATATTTCTGTAAAACCTCAGTTTGCATTTGATAAATTCCCAATGTGATTTATTAAAAAGATTATTCCCTATTAAAGACGTTATTAATTATAAAATCTTAATCGTTGCGGAAGCTTAATTTAGAACAGATGTTGTTTTGGAAAAACTCGTTTTTTACCACTAGCAATTATAAAATCACAATAAAATCCCAAATTTAAAAAGAATCCAGAAGTTATAAATGCCTTATTACAACCCAATAAAAATAATTTAAAATAAGGTAAAAAAATAAAACTACTGATCATTAAAACAAGTTGCAGTGTAGCCACCTCCGAGTCCCCTCTATCGTCGAACCGCCTACTGAGGGTCACCTGAAAAAAATTAAAAAGAGGGAGTGAGTTTATGAAAACTCAGTGTGTACGTCCCTCGATAGGCATATAACATGCATTAAACAATTTGGGCCTAAGCCCTATTCAATAACGGTGGCCTTTGGGCCTTAGCCCATAGTGGCCTTGATTGGGGTTAAGCCCATATCTCAACACACAGTGGCCTTAGGCCTTAGCCCAAATCATAGCAATATCAATATGATTATGCAATGTGCAATTTCCCATAACCAACCCTGTACACCCCCTTCCAACCCTACACTCCTGTGGGGAGATACTCAACCCATCCATTCTTATACATCCGGGGTGGCACTAGTTGCGACACCACTTATCGTTGAAGCATAGCTGCTCATATTCGGTGTAGCACCAATTACGACACTACTTATCAGTGCAACAAAGCTATTTATATTCGGTGTAGCACCAGTTGCAGCACTACTGATTAGTGCAACATAGTTGCTCGGTGGCTAAAAAGCCTATAGTGGCTATAAAGCCTTTGGTGGATCCATAATCGTGAAGCAACTGTGCCACCCTTATATACACTTCCTCCAATCATAATCTCGGCCCATATGCAATATAATGATACATGAATGCAGTAGAAAACATATAACATACAGAAGCCTTACTTATAAAACATAAGTGTATCTTAGTCATTTCATCCTACAAGAGTGTTTTGGGTGAATCCACAAACCAGGGGTATTTCGGTAATTTTGCAAACTAAGGGTTTTTCTGTAATTTTGTAATTCAAGGTTATCTCAGTAATTTTTTCCTACAGAGGTACTTCAGTAATTCTACCCTACAGGGGTATTTTAGTAACTTCTTAACACTATGTGTCTAATCACGTACCTTATCCTGTCAACAAGTCCTCGTTGGCTAAAGTGAACAGATACTATGTACCAGGTAGGATTCCAGAGAAGAGGAGGTGAGTCATTAAGACCACTTAAGTACCAAGCTCTCCCTGGATTCGATCCTAGACATGCATATACCCATTGCCACACTTTAACCTTATGACTTGTCCACAGTTGCACTTAATTGATTAATTAAGTTTTATGTCTGCTTAAGCAATTATTAGATACTAAGCCCAAAATTCCATGAGCCCGTGGGCCCATTTTTGCTTATTTAGGCCCATGAGCCCATCGGCCCATTCGGTCCATTCTGGCCCAGTTGGCCAAAACGTGACCCAAGTCCATGAGATTGCTCATGGGGTCTCTTGTATTGTATCGATTAGCCTCATACGAGTGTTCACACACTCGCAAGACTACCGTAGCCAAACCTTCGGGTTTTTGGCATTTCGAGATTTCGACATTTCGGGATTTGCCGATCTACTGTGTGTGTGAAGTGTGTGTACACACCTGCTAACAAAACGCGCTGCGAACTCCTTAGCCATGAACCTACAATTGATGTCACTGAACAGTTAATCATACACTTATCAAATACTATTACCAAAAGCCAAAATCATACCACTTCTCCTTACCTTGCGCGATTGATCCTAATCAAACTTTCACTGCTTGCTAGCCCCAATCGATTCCCAGATCAGCGTTGTAGAAACTCTTATTATTAAAGATTGATTTAGCGGATGACTAACATCCATCATAGTCACCCGTACAACTCCTAATAACATTCAGCCAACCACCAAAATCTAAAATAGAGATAAACACATTGACCAAACCCAAGGCACACTAGGAGTAATTCGGCAGAGACTCGAAAAAAAAGATTTGATCCCACAATTAAGAAGAAAGAGAGGAGATGTTGGTTTTGGTGTTTAGAAAAAAAAACATAGTTGGTGATGGCACAACAGGGGATTTGGCCACACAGAAGAGGAGAGCATTCCGTACAAAGTAAGAAAAGAAATCGGCTAATTGGTTTAGCACCCAATCGGCCAAGGTTAAGGAACAAGGAAAAAATGATGAAGCAACAAGGAAACTAAGAGGAGAAGGTTCCGGCAAAGGCAATAAAGAAAGAGAGAGTTCAGCAATACCCCTTAAGAACCAACAATGAAAATTCGTAATACCCCCTAAAAGACCCAAAAACGACACTCATTTACTCCCCTAAGCCGAATTTACGCACTCCTCACTTCCCAAATCGGCACAAACTCTTCACACATCCTATCTCCTAATTTTCCTCTAAGATATTCTCCCCTTATCACTCTATTAATCCCTTCCTTGAATTTCTCTCCTTCAGAGTTCAACTACAATGCCACTACTAGCCGTCCATAGTGTAAAAATTAAATCCCCAAATATTACCATACTAGCGCTCGAACCTAGGATCCCCTTGCCAGCTAATGACACTACCTCCTTGCTCCCTAAGTGGTGCCACTTAGCCACTACACCACAATCTCACTTGAGTCTTATTTCTACACCACAATCTCAAAGCTCGAACTCAGAACTTAACAAATGGCCCTTTAACACCATAAAGACACTTAACTAAAATATCAAACACATTATACACATTTTAACCATAAAAGAAAGTTCGGGATTTTTGGTGCATTACATACAGCCTATGTTAGTTCCTGAGTGGAAATAGGACCGAGTTGCCATGGATTTTGTGACAGAATTACCGTTGACACTGAGGAAGAAAGATGCAGTATGGGTTGTTATTGATAAGCTAATGAAGTCGGCTCATTTTATTCTAGTTTGTATGGATTATTCACTTGACAAGTTGGCTGAGTTGTATATTTTAGAAATAGTCAAACTACATGGAGTATCATTATCAATTATCTCAGATAGAGACCCGAGATTCACTTTACAGTTTCGGCAGAAGTTACAGGAAGCTTTGGGCACAAAGTTGATAATGATGTTTGTAATTTAGCCATTGGTATGGCTAAAAATGGTTGTTATGATATACTTGTAATGTTATGCTTTGGTAGCTAAATAGATGTTAAGTAGGTTATTATGATATATTCACATGTGGTATGTTAAGTATATGAGTTCAAATGTTGTTAATACCTAGGTTAAATCAAGGTAAGATATGAACACGCACTTGCATGAAATGGTTGTAACACCCCAAACCCAGCCTAGACGTTATGGCCGAATCTGGCGATGCCACATGAGATTGTTTTTGAAAACACATTGACCTTAAAACCGTTCTAGTTATTATGTTTTACTTAGTTTAGGAAAATGTGTACTGATTGATTTACTTTAAAACATTTCTTTTGCGCAGAAGCTTTTGAGACCATAAAATTTTCGAAACTGTTTTTATTTACGAAAACTCTTAGTTTATTTTAGGAAAACCGTACTTGGTTACGTTGAGTTTATAAATCCATAAATAACAATTCAAAATCCTGAAATTAAAACCAAGAGTCCAAGTCCCAAAAATTACAGAAATACTCCCAAAAAATGAATAACGCAGTAAAGGCAATAAAATCATAGACCGAAGTGTATGTGGTTGATAAACAATAAATTATACATGTTTTTACCCCATGCTTAGCCCAAACTCTGGATGAATTAACCCTTGATTTGTGTAAATTGATCCTCTTAAACCTTTAATTTCATGTTTTATACTCAGGTGAGCATAGGGAAGGGAAAAGAACGAGAAACGGGTCGAAAACAGAGAAAATGGGCCAAAGTATGAAAATAACACGGCCTGGGAGTTCGCCACACGGGCGTGTCACACCGCCGTGCCACCTTAAGCTTGAACACGGCCCAACCTCGATTCACACGGGTAGACTACATGCCTGTGCCATACTCCACAGTCTTGAACACGGCCTAACGATATACCACACGGTCGTGGCACACGGGTGTGTCCCTAGGGTGCAACTAGAAAGGGGTACTTTTTCCCCCTCAAGAGGGTGATTATTTTCCCTACAAAAGATGTTTTATTCTCGCCAACACAGAGAGCAGGAGCAAGGAATTACTCCAAGGGAAGTTGACTGATCCATCTTAGAAGCTGAATTCTCCCTCAAGACTGAAGATCTCCCTTCAATTACCTTCAGGGGTTTTAGGATTCTTTATGTTTTATTATCATTATTCTTCTGAGATGTTTTCTTTTATAATTATGAACTAAATCCCCCAAATACTTGAGGGGGATGAAACCTAAGAGAGATCTTGTTTTTATTTTCTCTTGAATTATATGATAAATACTTGAATTTTTCTTAATTATGTGTTATTAATTCATGCTTTAATATTCCAGGATATTGATTCAAGTATTGATGTGCTTATTCAAAGGAGCAAAAGTTTCTGTTTAAGAGTAGATCTAGCATAATTAAGCGGAGTTGCATGTAACCCTAGACATAGGGCGACATAAATCTGCTGGATTAGGGTCAAACCTAATAAGGGAATCCATAGATCGAGTTAATGTGACACTAGAGGTTTTAATTGGAAAGAGATTTCAATTAATCAACCTAGGGTTAGTTGTTCTTAGTCTCGAGAGAGATATTAACATAAGTTAGGGATTCCTACGGATCAAGTCAAGTGAATAAATCGTCTAGTTTAAGAGTTGATAACAAGTGAAGTCTAGGTGGATTCTCCCTTGAGTATTGTCCAAATCAATCAGTTTTTTAAAGAGTTTTCCCCAATTTACTTTTTGTGCATTCTTATCTTAGTTTAATAATTAGTTTAGTTTAATAAAAATCCCCTTTTATTCCTAGGTTAAATAATAGAAAGAAAGTTAGTACTAGTACTTTTGGTTCATTTGGGTTCGATATCTCGGTCTTGCCCCTAAGCTATACTACTGTTCGATAGGTGCGCTTGCCTTAAATTGTGATAATAGTTTTTTTTTTTTGGGTACGATCATATTTTATAAATTTTATTACTTCATATCACGCATATCAAGTTTTTGGCGCCGTTGCCAGGGAACTAAAATATTAGGAACACTCTATTTTTATTACTTTAGCCATTTTTATTTTTATTTATTTTCAGCTTATTTTTACTTTTATTTTTATTTACTAAAATTTTCTTTTCTTCCAGGTATCTCTAGTTTATGACTAGAAGGAACCCAGGAAGACCATTTCTTTTTGATGAAGATTTAGAAGCTACCGTTCGCAGAACCCGTTGAGAGATAAGAAGAAGCTTGCAATATCCAGAACGGACAATAAAAGGAACCTGAACCCTACTGAAGAGATGGAAGCAAATTAGGATAATCAGCTACCTCTTGTAGTAGCCGCAAATCCTGTTGAACAAAATTCTGCTCTGCGTACTATGTATGATTATGCTAGACCTAATTTAGCAAGCACTGAATCTAGCATTGTTAGGCCTACTATTGCTGCAAATAATTTTGAACTGAAACCTAACACTATTCAAATGATACAACAATTTGTTCAGTTTGATGGTTTGCAGGATGAGGATCCTAACTCGCATCTAGCTAACTTTTTGGAATTATGCGATACATTCAAAATAAATGGCGTTTCTAATGATGCCATTCGTCTTAGACTATTCTCATTCTCCTTGAGAAATAAAGCCAAACAATGGTTGAACTCTTTACCACGAGGGTCTATCACTAAATGGGAACAAATGACCGAAAAGTTTTTACTTAAGTATTTTTCTCCTGCTAAAATAGCTAAGTTACGAAATGATATTTCTTCTTTTGTGCAGGTGGACTTAGAAACACTTTACGATGCTTGGGAGAGATACAAAGACCTATTGAGAAGGTGTCCTCATCATGGGCTACCTTTATGGTTGCAAGTTCAAACCTTTCACAATGGTTTGAATCCTTCAACAAGACAAATGATCGATGCAGCTGCCGGAGGAACAATTAACAACAAAACACACAAAGTAGCTTATGAGTTTATAGAGGAGATGTTACTGAATAACTATCAGTGGCAAGTTATGAGAACAAAGCCACAGAAAGCTACCAGAGTTTTAAATATTGATGCAGTAACCATGCTTTCTAATCAAGTAGAACTTTTAAATAAAAATATTGATAATTTTATTGGTTCTACGTCGGCACACCCAGTAATGCAATGCGACTCAATTCAAGGAAATATGTACAATCCCGATTACTCCTCCTATGGACATGGCATTGAAACCGAGCAAGCCAACTATATGGGTAATGTGACAGCCCTATTTCGACCCTAGTCGGGAAGTGGTTTCGGGACCGCTAAACCAAGTCACTGAAATAATTAAATAAAATATTTCGTGCCAGAATATGTGTTTGTGCATGTGTAAATTTTTAATGCTTTGATTTTTGCTAATTGAATGTGTTTCGAATTAAGAGGGACTTAAGTGGAAGAATTGAACGAATGCATGACTAATTTAAGAGAGTGATTATGGAATGTTGTAATTTGAATGGACTTGCATGTCAAATATCCAATTTTCATTATTAGTGGCCGGCCATGCAACATTTTTTAATGATCATTTTGGCATTTTATTATATTAAGAATTTTGTAATTGGTGGCTTTCATAATGGTAATAAAATAATATGAAAAAGATGGTGAAAATAACAAGGTAAAAGAGTGTTCTTCATTTTTTTTTCTTTGTTTGCCGAATTAATTTAGAAAAGGGGGGAGAAAAGAACTAAGGCAATCGACCAAACTCTAGCTTCAATCAAGGTATGTTCATGTAAACTCTTGTGAATTGGTGGTGGATTTTAGTTGGTAGCTAAGTACCTAGCATGGCCCATGTGTTAGATTTCTATTTTGGTGATTTGATGATGCATTCGACCATTGTAAGCATGCATACAATTGGTGTCAAGCTTCGAATTTAAGGCTACCAATTGTTAAATGAATTCATTATAGATTAATTGATGCCATTATACATGTGAATTGTTGAAGTTTAAGCCTAAAATGTAAAAATAGAACTTTATGTGATTCATTTGAGTGATAAGAGATTCAGTCAATGTTACATTCATGGCGAATGAGTGTGGTTGATGGCCGAATATAAGGTATTAGGCTATTAAATTTGTTTTGATTCATGTATTGAGAATTTGTTTGAACAATTAGATAGGCATTGAGATGTGGAAGTAACGAAATTAGAAACTCATGAACTTGTTTTAACATGTTCTAAAATTGTTGTAGTTAATTGTATTAAAAAGACCTATTCGGTCATGGAGGTAAAATATTTTTGATGAATTGTACTTTTGAAATTGATCAATTGTTGAGTGTGTGCTTTGGTTGTTAAGAAATAATTGGCCAATGTAAATTGGTACCTTTAAATTTGCCGAATGTGGGAATTGTAATAAAGTATATTTTAACTAATGAAAAATGTATGTTAGCTAAAGATGAGATTTAATTAGTCTTTGAAATTCGGCTTTGAGTGTAAAGAAATTTAGATAAGTGATGGCTAAATTAGAAGTATACAAAGAGAAAATTTGAGCTTGAGGTAAATAAGCACTTACGGCCTAGGTGTCTATTGGGAAGATTCCATGGTACTTGTGTGTTGGTTAGATGTCCGAAGTAAATCCTAAATGAGTTGATCATATTAGGCTAAATTGATCAGCGAAGCAATATGAGGTTGATATATATATATTAATTGGCTTTTGTATTGTACGAATGGAATTTGATTTTGTTCATGGGTGTATAAGTTGCATACAAATATATGCCTTGTGGTTCATGTGTGAATTTTGGCTGTAAGCTACCATAATAAGAAGTTAATAAGAGAAATTTTGATGATTAAGCTCAAGAGCTCAAAGGGACGACATCAGATAAGGGAAAGGCAAAGGTCACGGAATAGCCAAGTCGAAGTTATTCAGAAAGATACGAAGTAAGCTCTTGAGTAATGAATTTTGGCTCATGACATGATGGAATCATAGTATATATGCATAATATATATAGATTAAGACTTAATTATTAAACTTGAGTGATGTTGTAAGAATGAAAACCTGTGAAATTGTTGGAAGCCAAATGTTACTTAAATTTTTGCTATTACATGAAACGAAATGTTGCCCTTTCCTTATGACCTATTGAACTGGATGTTGCATTGATTGGTAAATATGCCGTGATTGTATTCAAGACATGGTAGTGACGTTCAATTGTGATATGTAATATATGTATACGTGAATGTTCATTTTGGGTTTAATCCGAGCTTAGCCTCGAAGGGCCTCCAAGCCATTGATATGTCCGGACTTAGTCCGAAGGGCTTTCAAGCCAGTGTTATGTCCGGACTTAGTCCGAAGGGCTTTCAAGCCAGCATTATGACCGGATTTGATTCTGAAGGGCTTTTGAACAAATGTTAAAAATCCGGACTAGTTTCGAAGGGCATCCATGCCAGTGTTTCATCCGGGTTGTGAAATTTCGTGGGCATTCGGGTGAGCAATTAGATAGTAATTGTTAAATTAATCCAACCAATGTACCTACATGCCGTGCAATAGCCAGGTATGTATCTTATCCTCGTTTAGAATCTGAGTTCCTTAGATTGTGATTTTAAAATGTGATGAGGATGCTTCGATTTTGTTTGAAAAGTCACGTAAATGGTTATGATCTGTTTCTGATGTATGAGTTCTGATTAAAGGAGTTCAACCACACGAACATGGGATGTATGTGTGAATTTATAAGTTTAACATGAAAATTTGAGATGAACAATTCGGCCATAAATTGAATCTAGGTGAATACATTAATATTATCTTAGTAATATGAATGAACACTGTGCGATGATCAAATGACACGTAAGAAAAGGGGGAAGTACTTTAGCTATGTTTCTATTCGGTCAAGGGAGCAAATAGATAAGCTTATTTATGAATTATGTTATCCTTTAAAATGATTTCGTTACTTAAAAGCTTGCTAGGCATATGAATGCTTACTCCGCTGCTTTTAACCTTCTGTTTTATAGATCTCGTTCGTTAGCTACGGTCTCGGGAATCTTGCGTTCGAAGTTATCTCTACTATCAAAGGCCTCTTCGGTATTTAAATAGCTAAACTTTACGAATGGTATGTATAGGTTTCATGTTGTGGTTGTTAACGAGAAACTTCCTTTTTGATGTTGTAATTAAACATAGCCATGCAAAATGGCTTCCCCAGATGCTTTATACCTATATGCGGTCTTAAGGTTGATAATAGTTAATAATGATTGAAGTAATATGTATTTTGAGAAAGATTGTTTTAAGTTGTGTGCATCGTATGAATGGGAACATGATAAATTAAATGCTGAAAATTTTAGTCATTCGGTAAGTTTTGTCTTGCATGAGTAGCTATTATCATGAAGCTAGGTGTTTTACAATTGATGACAAATTTTGGTACACATGGTTTGAGCATAGCTATTCAGCCAAGACACATTTCTAATTGTATATGTGACAATTGACTGATAACTATAAGTGGATGAATTGGTTGTGATATGGTATATTCTTATAGCCTGCTATACGAGTAAAGTTGTGTTAGCTTATATGAATGTCGGTAATGCCTCTTGACCTTCCGGCGATGTGTATAGGTCTCGGGGTGTTACAGGTAATAATTCTAGATCTCAAAATAACCCTTATAGTAACACTTACAATGCAGGTTGGCAGAACCACCCCAATTTCTCATAGGGAGGATAAGGAAATCAAAGACAACCACCTCCTCCGGGATTTCAACAGCCACCATTCCAACAAGAGAAAAAGCCGAACCTTGAAGAGATGCTCACAAAATTTATTATCGTATCAGAAATCCATTTCCAAAACACCGAAACGGCACTGAAGAACCAGCAAGCATCCATTCAAGGACTTAAAACACAAATAAGCCAGCTCGCTAAGCTAATTTCTGAAAGACCGCAAGGTGGGTTACCAAGCAACACTAAGACTAACCCTAAGGAGCAACTCAATGCCATGGATACAATAGATGAGGAAGGTTTAGCCAAAACCAACCCAGAGCCATGCAAGGAGACTGTGGTAAGTAAAGGTAAGGCTGAGGTAAGTAATAAAGAGCCAGTCATCAAAGAGTATAAACCTCGTATCCCATACCCAAATGTGCTAAAAAAAGACCGCACAGATGAGCAATTTGGTAAGTTTCTTAAACTCTTAAAGAAATTACATATCAACTTACCGTTTGTTGAAGCTCTTTCATAGATGCCAAATGCTGTTAAGTTTTTAAAAGAGCTCTTGACAAACAAGCGGAAGCTAGATGAGAAATCTCATGTGGAGCTGAATGTAGTATGCTCAGCCATTCTACAGAACAAGCTACCCAACAAACTAAAAGATCTAGGGAGTTTTACTATTCCTTGTTTACTTGGTAGCTTAGACGCCAAAAGTGCTTTAGCTAATTCAGGGGCTAGTATAAATGTCATGCCTTATAAATTGTTTAAATAGCTAGGTCTTGGAAAACCTAAACAAACTAAGATGAACATCCAATTAGCCGATAAGACCATTAGATTTCCAAAGGGAATAATTGAAGATGTGCTTATCAAAATCGATAAATTTATATTCCCAGTTGACTTTGTTGTTTTAGACATTGATGAGGATAGCAATGTACCCTTAATTCTAGGGCGACCCTTTTTAGCAACTGCTAGAACAATAATTGATGTAGGAACAGGTGAACTTACACTACGTGTAGGTGATGACAAAGTTACTTTACAAACTCGAAACTCAATTAAGACTGTTGATAATAAGAATATAGTTACGAGTCCTCGTAAAAACACTGAACTCACCACCCAACCTTCTGTGCAGGATACACTCCACATAAAGGCGACCCAACCACAGACAAGTCCATCCAAGGGAGACGCACCTGAAAAGTGAATGCTTCAGATTGAGGTACTAGATGAGTGGCTGAACTATCACGAAAAGCCAAAAATATGCCACACCAACCCAGAGCATCACCAAGACGACCCTTAAGTAAAAACGAATCAAATCAAGGTAGGGGATAAGGTAATCTTGGGGGAAGACGATCCTCGAATCTTGAATTCAAAAGAACATACAACTGATACACCTTATTTCACGGTAATGAAAATCTTTCCCTCTGTATAGTTGAGATAAAACATGAGTCACTTGGCACTTTCAAGGTAAATCACACTCGACTCAAATCTTACGTTGATAATGAAATTGTAAGCAGGATAGAAGAGTATCAACTCTTCAAGCCACCGTGACCGAACAAGCTTGAGAAAAAGTCGAGCTTAGACTATAAACAAGCACTTCTCGGGAGGCAACCCAAGCACTAACAAGTTTGATTTTCTTAAATTTTTAACTAACTCCTTAAAATGCAGATTTCCCAGGACCACACGACCAGACACAAGGGCGTGCCTAAGGCCGTAGACACCCCACGGGTAGAAACACGACCGTGCGATACTTTCGTGGCCAAACTTGTCCATTCATACACGAGCGTGTGATTTCAAACACGACTGTGGGTGAAGCGAACACCAAAAGACACGACCGTGCTATAAGGTCGTGTGACTCAGCACGCCCATGCTAATGAACCATGGGCGAGACTGAGAAATCACCACGGGCATAGGACACGCCCGTGCCAACCAGCCATGGCCGCACCGATAGGAGCACGAAACACACGGGCTAGACCTAGGCCACATGCCTGTGCCAACGGCCATGTGCCCAATTCCCTATTAATTTTATTTTATTTTTATTTTTATTCTCTTCACTTTATATTTTTCCTTTTATTTTGCACTTCACTTTTTATCGAATAAGCCTTAAATTCCCCACGCAGTTGTACTTCAAGTTACCCAGGATCATGAACTTCAATTAGTCATCTCTCTAATCCAGCTTTCACTACTTTCAAGAAATTCATCCAATTTAGGGAGTTTCGCTTCTCTCCCTATCTTATGATTTTATGCTTCTATTACTACTAATGTATCTTTGTACATTGAGGGCAATGTACATCTTAAGTGTGTGTGGGGGGGGACTTATTTTTAGTCATTGCATTCTCTTCGAACCCCTGAAAATTTTTACAACTAACTTTTTGCATTGTTCTCAAAATTTCAAATTCTCACTTTCATTCTCTGCATGAGTCTCAATCTCCTTTTAGGAATTAATTCTGATTGATTTATGATTTTTATTGATATGTTGAGAATTAAGACACAGGTACTTATGCTTTGATTATTTTAACTTTAAGACATTAGGGAATCAAGCATGATAAGTTGAAATTTTTGAGAATTTAAATTTTTTCTAGGTTATTTTTCCTAATTTTAAGTGTTATCTTGAGATTTGATATTCGCAGGATTGACATCAAAAGCCATAATTCTGGTGAGATTTTTGAGCCTTTTGAGCATACATTCTTTCGTGCTCACTTTTATTGTTGCTTTGAGTGAGTCAATACTGATTTGTTATTCTAGAACTTGCTTCAAATATACATGTCAAGACCACATCATTGATTTGATATACCGAAATGATAAAGGCACCTAGGATTTAAACCACTTACTCCATAAAAAACCTACGTCCATAAATTAATCCCTAGTGAACCCCATTGAGCCTAACAACCCATTCTTTGACCTACCTCTAATATTAACCTATAACCCGTTTTTGTTGAATTCCATTCAATTATTTTGGTCCCTATTTTTTGTCGAGATTTGAGTTGAATTATTATCTAGCTTTGTTCTCTTTTTTAGTTTGTAAAGTTTGTAAATATTCAAAGTATTGTATTTGATTTGTTCTTAAAAAAATGTATATACAGTTAATTTAGTTGTGATCTGTAATAGTTCAATAGTTTTTGCATATTTCTACAAGCTTCCAAATCTAGAACGATGTCATCATAAGGCCTAGCTTAAGGAATATGTTCCGGTGATAGAGATTTTTTTAGCTAGATGATTTTTCAATTCAATCTCGATTCTAACCCTCTTTTTCAGCTTGTGACAACACCCCTAACCAAAGCCCCATTACAACCATTGAAAGACCTTTTGATCGATGTGTCATATCAATCTATAGTAGTGGAGATTTGATTTTCTTGCAAGCCTATGGTAATAAATTTTCAGATTGACTAAAGAGTGCTTAATTCTTGAACCTTAAACACTTTGAGTGGATAGAGTGAATCTTTAGAGAGGATGTCAATTCTTGTTAATTTTGAATTAAAAGCTAATTACTTAAGAGAAGGGAGGAAACCTATGTTTCTGTGATAAAGTTCTCAACTTAGAGTGTTCGAATCTTTAATGTTCTTTTGGTTGAATTTTCATTGTATGATTACTTGTGGATTAGTTTGAAACATTATTGATAAGGATTATAAGTTGAGAAGAATGATTCTTAAACTATGGATTGAGAATTTTCTTGAGGACAAGCAAAGGCTTAAGTGTGGGGGTATTTGATAAACGATAAATTATACATGTTTTTACCCTATGCTTAGCCCAATTTCTGGATGAATTAACCCTTGATTTGTGTAAATTGATGCTCTTAAACCTTGAATTTCATGTTTTATAATCAGGTGAGAATGGGGAAGTGAAAAGAAATAGAAACGGGCCAAAAACGGAGAAAATGGGCCAAAGTATGAAAACAACACAGTCAGGGAGTTTGCCACACGGGCATGTCACACGGCCGTGCCACCTTGAGCTCGAATACGACCCAACCTCGATTCACACGGGCAGACCACATGCTTGTGCCACACTCCACAGTCTTGAACACAGCCTGGTGATATACCACATGGTCGTGGTACACGGGTGTGTCCCTGTTGTGAGGAAGTTCAATTTCACTTGGAAAAGGCTACTTAGGGGCTAAGAAAGGCATTCAAAAACTCTATATAAAGACCCTAGGGGGCAACTACAAAGGGGTACTTTTTCCCCCTCAAGAGGGTGATTATTTTCCCTACAAAGGGTGCTTTATTCCGGCCAACACAGAGAGCAGAAGCAAGGAATTACTCTAAGGGAAGCTGACTGATCCATCTCAGAAGCTGAATTCTCCCTCAAGACTGAAGATCTCCCTTCAATTACCTTCAGGGGTTTTAGGGTTCTTTTTGTTTTGTTATCATTATTCTCCTGATATGTTTTCTTTTATAATTATGAACTAAATCCCCCAAATATTTGAGGGGGATGAAACCTAAGAGAGATCTTGTTATTATTTTCTCTTGAATTATATGATAAATATTTGAATTGTTCTTAATTATGTGTTCGTAATTCTTACTTTAATATTCCAAGATATTAATTCAAGTATTGATGTGCTTATTCAGAGGAGCAAAAGTCCCTGTTTAAGAGTAGATCGAGCATAATTAAGCGGAGTTGCATGTAACCTTAGACATAGGGCGACATAAATCTGTCGGATTAGGGTCAAACCTAATAAGAGAATCCATAGATCGAGTTAATGTGACACTAGGGGTTTTAATTAGAAAGAGATTTCAATTAATCAACCTAGGGTTAGTTATTCTTAGTCTCGAGAGAGAAATTAACATAAGTTAGGGATTCCTACGGATCAAGTCAAGTGAATAAATCTTCTAGTTCAAGAGTTGATAACAAGTGAAGTCTAGGTGGATTCTCCATTGAGTATTGTTCAAATCAATCAGTTTTCTTAAAGAGTTTTCCCCAATTCACTTTTTGTGCATTCTTATCTTAGTTTAATAATTAGTTTAGTTTAATAAAAATCCCTTTTTTATTCCTAGGTTAAATAATAGAAAGAAAGTTAGTACTAGTACTTTTGGTTCATTTGGGTTCGATATCTCGGTGTTGCCACTAAGCTATACTACTGTTCGATAGGTGCGCTTGCCTTAAATCGTGATAATAGTTAGTTTTAGGTACGATCATATTTTATAAATTTTATTACTTTATATCACACATATCAGTGGTCGTGGTCATCGTCGAGTCCTCCACTACACCAATCCGCCTACTGCTGGGGATTACCTGAACATATAAAATAGATAAAGGGTGAGTTTTTGCAAATTCAGTGTGTGAATCCCCACAGACAGTACGCATACAAACATATATTAGAATACAACCATATTTTATTCATAATTCGGCCCTGAGCCCTTTACAGAATCAGTGTGGGCCTTAGCCCACTTTGAATCAGAATGATATACAAACTGGGCCTTAGCCCATCTTAGACATAACATGCATAATAGATGAAAATAACAGAATCATGCCCACCAACCCTGCACACCAACTCCATCCAACCCAACACGCCATGTGGGGATAAAATCGACCCACCCATCCTAACATACCAAATAGGGGATAAAATCAACCCTTCCATCCCTACACACCATATAGTACCGAAATGCGGCACAAATTAGAAATATGCATCTTAGCTACTAGATAACATGCTTTAGAAGCCTTTCAGATACTTCCTTCAACTTCATCAATCCCAACCCAATGCAATGCATCATACAAACGTGGCATGCTATAAAGTAGATTAATAGACATACATTTATAATCAGAATAGTACAGATATACATGCTATGAGTAACATGCTAATACATACATCAATGTCAGATTACAGAATCAGGGGTCTAAGTAATGCTTACCAACCCTACGATAGGTCATAGTCGACTGGGGCGACATGTGCAACCTTATAGTTCATTCTAGAAAATTTGGCTCACATGCCATGTGGCTTACCCATGTGGCCCACACAGCCTGAATTGGCCTTGGTCATGTGGATCACACGGCCTGGCCCAAAATCCCACAGGCCCTTGTGGTTCACCGAGTTGGCCGACATGCCCGTTTGGCCAACACAACCCAATTTATCGAGCCCATGTCTTGCACACGGCCTCGCCAGCCATCACACGGTCGTGTCATGCACCCGTGTCATAAGCCCGTGTCACGCGCACATTGTTTGGCTCGTTGACCACACGGTCGAGTATTGCCACATAACCTACCACACGGGTGACCACATGCCAGTGTGGCGTCGACAGTTTCATTTTTCAGCTTTCGCCAATTCCCATTTTTTGTGTTTTCGGGTACACACCTAGTTCATTTCCAACGTGTAATCATTCCCGACCACTTCTGAACCTATATTTGACAATCCCGAGTCCAAAATTAGCCACTTAAGTCGAATTTGTTATAAACCACTAAATCCCGAAAACTAGCGACACCCTTACCTCCAAAAACGATAGTGATTCTTTGTTGCTAAAGTGCCGAAAGACAATCGACTGATCTTTGATTATCCCCTAATCATGAGATAAACCCTTAGATAGCCAATGATTAATAGATCCAAAAGCAAAATGTATCTCTCACTTACCGAACTTAATCAACAAAACGCCACAGATGGAGGACAAGGTTCAATTTCCATTTAAGAGGAAGCAAAAAGAAGAGTGAAGGAGAAGAGGGTTTCGGCTAGGGAAAGGGAAGAATGATGGTAGAATTTTCTTTGGAAAAGGAGAGAAGAATCAAAAATTTCAAAAGAAAACTTGCTAAATAAAATTGAACTCCTACATCCCTTAATTCCCTCCTACAACCACTCCACTACTTAGTTTCCTAACCTGATACTAACTCCTTTGGACATGCAAGCAAAAGAAAATAATGCTCTTGCCCAGACTCGAGCATAGGAGATCCAACACACCAACTTTTTCCTTATCCACTAGACCAGTAAGCCCATTCTGATATATTCTTACAAATAAATACTTATAAGCCTATTAACCAAAGGTAAGGATTTATTCAAATTAATACCCAAAATTTACCCAAGCTGTGGCTTGAACTGAGGACCTCTCAGACACACCGAAAACACTTAACCACTAAAGCAGACAGATAATTGTCAAATTAATTCCAAAAACACATATAGACATTTTTATGCTACAAATTCACAAATTTTACCTTATCAAAAAAGGTGAGGATACTACTGATGCATTGCATCCTCTAGCTCTGAAGTAGCCTCCTTACTATTATGATTCTGCCACAACACCTTGACTAAGGGGATAGACTTCCTTCGTAGAACCTTAATGTCGCGATCCAAAATTTGAACCGGCTCATCCTCATATGTTCGATCTGGTCTAACCTCAATCACCTCCACAAGAATAATTTGCATGGGATCAGAGCGGCAACATCTTAACATCGAGACTTAAAACACATCACGTATGCGATCTAACTCTAGAGGCAGCTCCAACTGATATGCGACTGACCTCACTCGCTTAAGATTCTGGTACGGCCCAATAAACCTAAGACTTAACTTACCCTTGTGACCGAACCTAAGTACCTTCTTCCATGGTAAGACCTTAAGAAAAACCAAGTCCCCCCACAGAATACTCGATATCCTTCCTCTTCAAATCAGCATAGGGCTTCTGTCTATCAGAAGCCACTTTCAGATGATCTCAAATCAAATAGACCTTGTCCTCAGTCTCAATAACCAATTCCATACCCAGAATACTTTATTCACCCAACTCAGTCTAGCGTGAGGGAGCAGCACTTATGGCCATATAGTGCCTCGTATGGTGCCATCTGTTTACTAGACTGATAGTTGTTGCTGTAAGTGAACTCTGCTAAAGGCAAGTACTCCTCCCAACTACCTCTAAAATTTATAATGCAACCTCTTAACATGTCCTCTAGTATCTGAATCACCCTTTCTGACTGAACATCTGTCGGATGATGGAAAGCAGTACTGAAGTCTAACCTCGAACCCAGAGCCTCATGTAGCTTCTTCTAGAACCAAGACATGAATTGAGGATCCCTATCAGAGATGATCGAGACAGGTACCCCGTGTAACCTCACTATCTCAGAGATGTAGAGTTTAACCAATTTCTGTAGGGAGAAGTCTGTCTTAACCGAGATTAAGTGAGCAGACTTGGTCAATCGATCCACGATGACCCATACTAAATCCTTCTTAATGGGTGTTAGACGCAACCCACTAACGAAGTCCATTGTTACTCGCTCCCATTTCCACATTGGTACCTTAACCTGCTAAAGCAAACCTGAAGGTAATTAATGCACAGCCTTAACCTGCTGGCAAGTCAAACAATGAGCAACAAAGTCGGTAACCTCACGTTTCAACCTTGACCACTAGTATAACTCTCAAAGATCTCAATACATTTTGTTTCCGCTGGGATGCATAGTATAAGGGCTACTATGCGCCTCACTTAGAATCAATGGACTCAAGTCTTCATCATTCGGTACGCAAATCCGACCGTGGAAACACAATACCCCATCACTGTTAATCCTAAAATCAGTAGTAGCACTAGTCTCAACCCGACAGAAATGCAACTCAAGAGACTTATACCCCATCTTTTTATTTCTAATCTGATCAACCCATGTCGATTTTACCTAAAGTTCTACCAATAGACTCCCATCGTTGAATGGACTAAGTCGAGCGAACATCGCTCTCAGATCGTTATAGCCCTATAGCTTAATGCATTGGCCACCACATTGGCCTTACCAGGATGATACTCGGTATTGCAGTCATAGTACTTAAGTAGCTCAACCCATCTACGCTGCCGAAAGTTTAACTCCTTCTGAGTGAGGAGATATTTGAGGCTTTTTTATCAGTGTAGAGGTACATTTCTCACTGTACAGATAGTGCCTTCAGATTTTCAAAGCGGATATCACCACTACCAACTCCAAATCATACGTTAGATAGTTAGCCTCTTGAGTCTTGAGCTAATGAGATGCATAAGCAACCACCTTACCATCTTGCATCAGAACACAACCCAGACCCGGATCTGACGCATCGCTGAATACCACGAAGTCTTTACCAGGCTCAGGCTGTATCAGAACAAGAGCCTGAGTCAAAATAGCTTTGAGCTTATCAAAAATCTCCTGTTGAGCATCAGTCCACTCGAAAGGAACTCCCTTATGCAAAAGCTTAGTCAACAGAGTTACAATCAAGGAGAACCCCTCTACGAGATGTCGATAATACCCTTCCAGCCCTAGAAAGGTACAAATTTCTAACACATTCTTTGGTTGTTTCCACTCCAACATAGCCTCAATCTTACAAGGATCAACGCGAATCCCCTCAGCAGACACCACATGTCCCAAAAAGGTTACCTCTCGAAGCCAGAACTCACACTTAGTGAACTTTGCATAAAGTTGTTTCTCTTGAAGAGTTTGCAGAACAACTCTGAGATGCTCATTGTGCTCGTCCTCAGACTTAGAATACACAAGAATGTCATCGATGAACACAACCACGAATTGGTCCAAATAAGGCTGGAACACATGATTCATCAAGTCCATGAATGTCGCTGGGGCATTAATTAACCCAAAAGGCATAACTAGGAACTCGTAATGTCCATAACGAGTCCTAAATGCCGTCTGATGCACATCGGACCCCTTTACTCTTAAATGATGATAACCTGATCGTAGATTGATCTTAGAGAACACAGAAGACCCTCTAAACTGGTCGAATAGACCATCTATCCTTGGAAGTGGGTACTTATTCTTGATCGTTAACTTGTTCAACTAATGATAGTCAATACACATCCTCGTTGTCCCATCTTTCTTGTTAAGGAATAGAACAGGTGGTCCCCATGGAGACACGCTGGGACGAATGAACCCACGATCTAACAGCTCCTGAATTTGAGCCTTAAGTTATGTCAACTCCTGAATCACGGTAGTTCCTCTGAAAAATATCTGAAAAGTCCCTCACGATTTTGATATCCTTAACCGAAGAGTCCACAGAATCAGAAATACTGATGTAGGCCAAGAATGCCTCACATCCTTTCCTCACTAACTTCTCTTCCACCAACCCAGATATCACATTAGAAAAATAGTCTCGTCGTTCTCCAACCACAACTACCTCGTTATCCTTCTCGGTCCTCAGAACAACCCTTTTCGTAGCACAGTTTAGACTCACTCGATGTTTGACAAACCAATCCATGCCTAAAATTAAATCGAACTCCCCAAATAGAAGCTCCATCAAATCATCCTGAAATACAGTCCCTTGGACCTCTAACGGAACATCTCTATACAACTTACTAACCAAGATAGATTGCCCCAAGGGATTTATCACAGTCAAGTCACTATCAGTATTCTCTACTAGAATTCCCAATGTTTCAGACACAGTACTAGCTACATATTAATGTATAGAGCCTATGTCTATCAGTGCAAAATAAAGTACATCAAATATTAAAAACGTACATGTAATGATGTCCAGAGCATCTCGGTCCTCACGACGATGAGCAGTATATACCAGTGCTGGCTGCCTAGCCTTAGTTGGTCCAGAACCTCTGCCTTGTGCTCTCTACCCTCGGGCCATGCCGTTACCCCCCTTGGCCTGACCTCGGCCCCTAGGTGGCTGGGTATTACCCTCAACGGCTGTGCAGTCTCATTAATCGGGGCTTGCATCTGATTAACCCTCAACAGACAGTCCCTAACACGATGTTCAGTAACCCACACCTTAAACATGCTCCAGTAGCTCTCCAACACTCGCCCAGATGGCGTCTACCATAATGCCCACGAAGCGCCACCGCAATAAGTGCAACAAAAGGCCTAGCTCTCACTGGCCCATCAGACCTGGCCTTTTTCCTACAATCCCAAAATTCAAGGGTCTGTAGTTTTCCATTATCTCAGTTTTGGTGCTCAGTGCGCTTCACCTTTTTGGTGATATTTGCCTTATCAACTAGCACAGAGAAATGCTGCTCCTTTTAAGGAGCTATCAGAACTCACAAACTGTCCCAAAGACTATCCTCAAATTGAGCACAGTGCTCATACTCTGTTGCTACCATGCCTTGTGCATAACGACTCAATCTAAGGAACTCAACCTCATACTCGACCACTGAATGGTCACTCTGAGTGAGATTAAGGAACTCACGACGCCTCGCATCCATATAACTGGCTCTCACATACTAACTCTGAAAAGCCATCTTAAATAGGTCCTATTTTAGTCGGTCGGGCTGAGTGCCCTCATTAACCATCAACCACCACTGGTATGACTCATCACGAAGCAGTGAATGTAACGCCCTAATTTTTGGGTTTTTCTTAGATATTTCTTTATCTGATAAAATGTTTAAATTCTAGTATTTGGGTGTGTAATGCATGTTTGGAGGGTGTTAATGGGCCTATGGAAGGCCCATGTGTTGGTTGGAAGCTCGGCAAAATTTTGTATTTTTGACTTAGGAGATAGGGGTCTCTTGAAGATAGGTGCTATAAGAAAATATCGGTGAAATAAGACACAAATTGTTCAGTGGTAAAGTGGCAAGGGAGGCGCCACTAAGCTCCTTAAAAAGTGGTGCCTAAGTGAGCTTAGAGGTCAAGGGTTCAAGCTCCAGAGGTTGCAAAGGTGGTGTTTTATTTTTGTGCTTGAACGGGTAAGAGTTTGAAGCAAGGTTAAACTCTGCTCGGGGAGAGATTTGAATCGGTCATATGAGTGAATCAAGGAGCAAATCAAGGACTTTTGCATTTGAGTAGAAGTGGCCGGCAATAGGGACTCTCTATGAGGCAAATTGGTAAGCAATATTGGGGATAGCACAATCGGCATAGGGGAGTCTTTGTGCCGATTTCATTTACGGTCTTTTAGAGGTTCTTGAGCCGATTGTGTGTATCACTAGGGCCTTCTCCTTTTTCCTTTTTGTTATTCAATCTTCCTTTTCCTCTTAATAGCCGAAAACTACCCTTACCCTAAGCCTTATTGCCGAATTCTCTAGTTGCCGAAAGCACTCCCTAGTTCTCTTGTTTTCTCGTTCTTCTTCCTTGTTCTTTCACCTCATACCGATTCCATACCACCCCATTTCTCTTCAAGACCGAAGCCACCTCCCACCTTCTCAATCTCTTTAACCTTCTATCTTCTGCTCTTCCATTCTAATTTCTATTGACAACCGTATCTCTCCCTTTTCCACCCACACTTCTTTCCTCACCATTGTAAACCGTAAGATCACTCTTCTTTTGCCGAATCCTCTATTGTCAGAGAACTACTTCCTTTTTCTCTTTCTTTTACTCATTTCTCTTATCTCTTCTTTTTACATAGAAACCGACTTCATACCCTCATTCTCTTGCTAGCCGAATTCTAAGTCATCTTTTATCCCTTCTTGCGGTGGCAAGTGGAGTCGTTGAAGATCGTAGTTAGATTGGTAAGTACCTTGAGAGTTATTTCGTTAGTTCTTCAGGATTTAAGGCTGTAAGTCGAAACCCCTTAGGGGGGAGGCTAACGTTTCTAGACTAAGGGCCGTATGGCTTTTCTCTTTGGTTTATATGCGCTAGTGTGGATAAGAGACGTGCAGCAAAGGGGCTATTGTAGATTAACGCAGTTGGACATTGGGATCTAGTTCATAACCGATATAAAGGGTAAGATTTTAATGACTCAGGCCATGTAGGCCGATTTTGGTAAGGGGTTTATAGCTCTTTGGTTATCGATTATTAGACTAATAATTAGCGTTCGATTGTAGGCTCTTCGTACGTGGATTCCGTCGTCGTTCCATCCGTTAATAGGTGTGTAACTAATCCCAATTCTTAGACTGAAAATGGTAAAAGCCGAAAAGGCTATAAAGTGACCGACATCTAGTGTAAGTGACCGAAAACGCATTCATATGATATTTGGGAGAACCATTTACTCCATTAGGCTTAACTATAAGTTCGGTGCTGGAGGAATTGCAGAAGGTACAATTTTGAACGTTTCGGTAAGTGGGGCTGCAATGGGCCAAGATGGGCCCAATGGGCTTCCGAGCCCAAAATTGATAAAGTGACTATTTAGGCTTTCTGGTGACATGGTTAATAAAAACATGGTCAAGTTGGTAAGCTAAGCCTAAAAAAATTAGACTTAACAGGTTTGAGATGATAATGGACTCAGTAAGGCCCATTAGGGGATTTAGGCTAAAAAGGGCAAAAGTGGAAATTAAGCTTAAAAGGGACTTCTGTGAATATCTATGGACCAATAACCAATTGAACATGCATAAAATCTCCGAAAATATGAAAAAGGACTATAGTACCCTTAGGTAGGAAAAATTACCAAAATACCCCTAGGTGTAAAAAGACTATTATACCCCTAGGGTCAATTCTGTATGAAATGTATGATTTTATGTATCTGCATGAGTTGCCATTTAATGTGAGCATATCTGATGCATGAGATGCTATATGTTGCATGCTAGTATGTATATATCTGTTGCATGGGGTATGGGTTTATGATGGAGGAAGCGTTCTGGCAGCCTCGCTGCAATCTGGTGACTTTGTCACATTATTATCGGGCAGCCTCGCTGCAATCTGGTGACTTTGTCACATTATTATCTGGCAGCCTCGCTGCAATCTGGTGGCCTCGCCACAATATCTGTATCTGGTGACCTCGTCACAATATCTGGCAGCCTCGCTGCAAATTATATCTGGCAGCCTCGCTGCAAATTATATCTGGCAGCCTCGCTGCAATTATCTGTGGTGTGTAGCGGTTGGGTGGGTCAAGTAGTCTCCCCACATGGTGTAAGGCTGGTACGGGGGTGTTATGGATGGATCTGGGTTGGGTTTCTGCTTGCATATTATATCTGATCTGTATCTGTTATGGGCCTATAGGCTTAACCTGATTTCTGTAATGGGCCAAGGCCCAACTAATCTGATTCTGAGGCTTGATCTGTTTTGGCCTATGGTTGAGATAATGTTGCACACTGAGTTGTCAAACTCACCCCCTTTTTATTTAATCTCTGCAGGTAACACTCAACCATAGTGGGCTTGGAGCTGCGAGAGATTCGGAGTGGCCACAGCATCTGCAGAACTGGTGTTCATTTTGTTTAAAGTATTTTATTATTAAGTTATTTTTGGGTTTTATTTTGTAATAAGGCTGCTATCTAAGTTTTTATTTGGTTTAATTTTTCTTTGATGATTAAATTACATTTTATAAAATCGCTAGTTTAGGCTGCGCTGGTTTCAAAATCTAAAGAACGTTTTCAAAACTCAACGAGTGAATAATATGGATAACTTAAAGGATTAATAAACTGGTTTTAATAAACTTACTCTTTTGATTCAAACCTCACTTAAGACACAACAAGACTAAAAGGGGCGTAAACTTAGTTTTAGGATCGTGTGACACACCAGATCTGGTCGTAACGTCTAGGCTGGGTTTGGGGTGTTACAGTGAAACCGCCCCCTTAAGCTTCTGCTTAGCAGTGAAATCCAGGTCATCCATAATTCTTTTCATGGCCTCCATCCCATACTCAGCCACATTAGGAGCAACTCCAGCGATGCCCCTGAATAACTCAGCCCCATTGGAGTTGGAGTCATTCCATAACCGACCCACCCCCTAGATCCAGTGTTGTGCTCAGCGACCCTCTCCAAAATCTGTAGCATAGCTTGGGATATTCATATAGGTTTCGTACGTACTTTGTCACTTAATCAATCTTACTTTTATCCTTTGCATCAACTATGCCTGATGAACCATTCGAAATCACTAAAGGATACTTGGGAAACATATTCACCTAAGTGCCTTATATATAGCCGAAGCTATCTCATATCACATATATGCTCGCTCTCGAGCTAACAATGGGCCTGCTCACACAAGCTGTCAGTCAAGACATAGCTATACAGTGCTACTCACACAAGCTATTAGGAACTACAACACATACTAGAACCCAACCACCGGTAGGACATACGAGACCAGTAGTCGGATCACATCATCTTGGTATATCCCTATGTCATGACATTTGTATCCTAAACTATTCCTAAGGTTTATATAGGACTTTTAGCTGTTGCATCTCTGTCGATATTGTCTCATAAACTCATTTCCAATCATTTATATAATTCAATTCAATAACAATGCATTTATAACACAATTGAACAAGATTATTAGCATACGAACTTACCTCGTATACAGAAACGACAAAACGAGTCAACTATTCGATTACTTTACTTTTCCCCTGATCTAAGTCCTAATTCTTCCTTTCTTGATCTATACGTAATCAAATTCAGCTAATTTAATCATCTATTTATTCAATTAAGTCCAATATACACATTTGAGCTATTTTACACACTAGCACCTAAACTTTCACATTTTACAATTTAGTCCTTATTACACAAAATCACAAATTACTGAAATTCTATTAATACCCATGTTTACTGAATTACTATTATATCCCTAGTAGCCTATATTTCTCAATTTTCACACATTTAACCACACATTTATCACTTTTTACAAATTAACCCCTATTTTGCATTTTTACTCAAAATCATTTTATAAAACATATAAATCTAACAACAAGATTTCATAATCCATCATCAAACATCCAAGACCACGTGTATTCAACAATGAAAACTTTCAAAATCTTTAACAATTTTGCAAATAGTTCCTAGGCTAGCTAGAACTAGTTATAACTATCACAAAAACATAGAACTCATCCAAAATCGAGTCAAAATCACTTACCAATTAGTCCATGCATTGACCGAATCCTAAAACCTCTATAGCTTTTCTTTTTCTTTTTTATTTTCAATGGCGAAATGAAGAAGATGATCTAAAAATTAACTTTGTTTTATTTAATTACTAATTCCAAAATTAACCTTAATGAATAACATTAAAAATCCACATAAACCATGTACATAAATGTCCACTAACCTTAATAAGGGTATAATTACAACATAAGGGCCTCCAATATTTAATTTCATAGCCATTTAATACTTCTAACTAATAGAACATTACATTTGCATTTTATGTGATTTAGTCCTTTTTATCTAATTAAACATTCAAATGATAAAATTAATTCACAAAACTTTCACACATACATACTATCATGCTATAAACACTTATAATAATAAAAAAATAATTTTATGACCTCAAATTTGTGGTTCTGAAACCACAGTTCCGATTTAACTAAAAACGGGCTATTACAGCTAGGCTCTACAAATATAGAGAATCGAATTGCATAAATAATCTTTGGTTTCACTTGTTTACTCTATTTTATTTGCTAATCGCAGTGACACCCAAAGTGGACATTGCAACCTCCTAGCACTTTCTGTAACGACCCGATTTTCGGTGGTGTCAGAAAATGCAGTTCCAGAATATCGTTTTGGTAAACTGAATTTGTAAATATAAAATAAGAATATTTATGGATTTAATATGAAATTATAATAAATTTTGGTTAAGTAATTTAACTAAGAAATTAGTTAATTAAAGCTCAGGGACTAAATAGTAAAAATCCAATCACTATAAAATTTTAATTAAGAGAACTCTTGAGGACCTATATAGTAATTACCCAAATGACCTAAATTGTAACACCCCTTACCCGGGTTTATCGCCTAACCTGAGCACGAGGCATTACCGGACAATATCCATCATTCATGCATATCGAACCACAAATTTTCATTCCAATTTAAAACTTATTCATAAAATATCATACAACGCTTAAAATGGACTTACGAGGCCCAAAACATGGTTTGGGAATGGTCCGAGACCAAACCGAGTGTAACACCCCAAACCCAGCCCAGACGTTAGGATCGAATCCAGCGTGTCACATTGAAGTGTTTTATCGAAAACCTTATTTTCATTGAAAACCCTTTTAAAAGAAATTTCAAGTAAAATCCCAACGTGTATTTGTTTCTAGAACGAGGTGTATTCAAAAGCTATTTCTTGGTTACGTGTTAATAATTACTTTGGAAAAGTTCACTCTAACTACGGAAGCTTAATTTAAAAAATAATAATAATTGATTTCAGAAAAAACTTGAATGGTGTTTGAAATAACTAAATTCATGTTACGTTTCAAATATATATAAAGCTTAGTAACCAATAATGAAATAATAAACAGAGGGAAGGCCTTATTACAATCCAGACTAAGATAATAAAAATACTAGAGATTAAAAAAAAAACAAGTCTAAATTGTCTTGCTAGTTGGCCACCTCTGAGTCCCTCCATCCGTCGAACTGCCTACTGAGGTTCACCTGAGAAAAATAAAATAAAAGAGGGAGTGAGTTTTCGAAAGCTCAGTGTGTACAACCCTCGGGAACAATATATATATCATGCAACACAAGTCATCTTGGGCCTGAGCCCAATATAATAATAACACAAAATTAGAGCAATAAGATACGCAAAAATCCTACCTATCCATCCTCTACCCAACATCTCCATCCAACCGAAACACTCCATGCGGGGATAACTATATCGACCTACCCATCTAATACTCTCCAAAGGTAGCACCGGTTACGGCACTACCTAACATTGCAGCAAAGCTGCTAATCATATATTGGGCTTAAAAAGCCATCGGTGGATCCACGGTCGTCAGGCAACCATGCGATCCTCAATTCTTCCTCCGTTCCATAATTCCCACCCACATGCAACATAAAATTATATGAATACAATAGATATCCATGTGTCATGCGTAAATCTTTCATGTTTCACATAGGGGTAGCTTAGTCATTTTATCCTACAAGGGTGTTTTGGGTAATTCCTACTCTACAGGGCTATTTTGGTAATTTCTTAACAGTATAGGTCTTAATTACGAACTTTGGCCCGTTAACAAGTCCTCGTTGGCTAAAGTGAACAGACACTATGCACCAGGTAGGATTCTAGAGAAGAGAAGGTGGGTAATTAAGACCGCTTAAGTACCAAGCTCTCCCTAGTCCAATCCTAGACATGCATATGCCCATTGCCAGACTCTAACCTCATGACTTGTCCACATATGCACTTGATAAATTAATTAAGTTTTATGCCTGCTGAAGGATTCAATAGAAACTAGGCCTAAAAGTCCATTACAAAACCCTAGCAAGTCCACATGCTTTCATACATTCATATAGCTCATCAGGCTCAATCACATTTATATGGCCCATTGGGCCCAATCAAAATTATACGGTCTATCAGGCCTACTCCATTCCAAACCATTCAACAAACTTTATCAGCTCATCACTTATTATCAACTTATCAATTTTTGCTAATTTCGGCCCACAAGCCCATCAGGCCCATTTGGCCCATTCTAGCCCGGTTGGCCAAAACGTGACCCAAGTCCATGAGATCGCTCATGGGGCCTTCGATAACGTATCGATTACCTTATATGAGTGTTCGCGCACTCGCACGACTACCGTCGCTAAACTTTTGGTTTTTCTACATTTCGGCTTTTCGGTATTTTGGGATTTGCCAATCTATTGTGTGTGTGTAGTGTATGTACACACCTGGTAATAAAACATGCTACGATCTCCTTAGCCACAAGCCTACAATGATGTCACTCAACAATTAATCACCCACTTATCAAAAACTATCACCAAAAGCTGAAATCTCACCTTTGCCTTAACTTGACTGACAAGCCTTAACAGCCCTTCCTTGATCATTAATCACGAGTACGTCCTAAATTTGCATCAATCTTAATCATTAAATCTGAACCATAAATGACTTATATCCATCTTAAGTCCCTCTCATAATACCTATAACCATTTGGCCATTACCCAATCCAAATATATAGATGAGTTACTTACTCCAAAACCCGAAACGTGTAAGGTAGAATTGGCAGAGGGTCTGGAGATCATAGATTCAATTTCAATCCCCTACAAATTGACTAAGAGAGAGTGAGGAATAGGAGAATTCGATTCTTAGCAAAACTAATTGAAAGAGTAAGATTCTTACCTAAGAAGCAATTGGCCCAAGAAAGAGGAGTAGTGGCGGCACAGAGGAGGTTCGGCTAAGAGGGTATTCGGCTTAGAGTTTAAAGTGATGTAACAAAAAAAAGTATATTCGGCATAAGGGAAACAACTAGAAGTAGAGAAAGAAGAATTATTTTGATGAGAAGGAGAAGTTGATACTCACTGAGGAAAGAATAAGAGGTTTTCGATTTCTGAGTACTTAGAGAGACAAGAATGATGAACCAAAAAGAATTTGGGAGGAGAAGGTTCGGCAATAGCAACAAAGAGAACCTTTTTCATGAAAAAGCACAAAGGGAATTCGACACCCCCTATTTTTACCCAAAACTGAAACTGGCCTACTCTTAAAGCCCCAATCGGCTCCACCTCTTCCCTATACCAATCTCCTAATTTTCCTCTATGATAACTCCTTAATCCCTTCCTTAAAATTCTCTTCTGATCACTCCCTTCAGAGTTCACATTCAACGCCACCACTGGCAATCCAAGGAGCAAAATGAAATCCTTCTTTTGAGCAAGGAAGGATTCGAACTCAGTCCCTTGCCATGCTTGTGACGCCATCCCATGCTCCCTATGTGGCGCTACCTTACCACTAGACTACAAGGTAATTTGTGTCATATTTCTTCTCCATTTATTTAACAACCTAGTTACTCAAGATCAGGATTACTTTAATATTAAATTTAAATTTTCCCACTTTCAAGCTTGAACTCAAAACTTAAGCAATGGCCTACTGACACATTAATACTTAACAAAAAATATCAAACACATACTCCACATCAAAACTAGAAAAGGAAATTTCAGGATTTTTGAGGCGTTACAACTCTACCCCCTAAAAGAAATTTTGTCCTCGAAATAACCTAATTCAAATAGTTGAGGATATTGACGTCGCATCGCTTCCTCAAGTTCCCAAGTAGCTTCCTCAGTGTTGTGATTACGCCAAAGCACTTTGACTAATGGGACGGATTTCCTTCACAGCACCTTAACATCCCGATCAATTATTTGTACAGGCTCCTCCTCAAAAGTTAGATCTGGCCTAACCTCGATTTGCTCGACTGACACGATGTGTGAAGGATCTGAGCGATAACGCCTCAGCATGGAAACATGGAACACGTTGTGGATCTGACTTAGTTCCAAAGGTAATTCCAGCTGATAGACAATTGACCCAACTCGCTTCAGAACACGATATGGCCCAATGAATCTAGGGCTTAGCTTTCCCTTCCGTCCAAACCTTAACACCTTCTTCCATGGAGAGACATTAAGAAAGACTAAGTCCCCCACTACATACTCAATCTCTTGATGCTTAAGGTTGGCATACAACTTCTGCCTATCTAAGGCCTCCTTCCATCGATCCCGAATCACTATCACCTTATCTTCAGTATCTGCTACTAACCCTGGGCCCAAAACTCGTCGTTCACCCAATTCTGTCCAACATGTTGGAGTAGGACACCTTCGCCCATACAGTGCTTCATCGGTGCCATTCCAATACCTGCCTAATAACTATTATTGTACGCAAACTCAGCTAATGGCAAATAGTCTTCCCAACTACCTTAGAATTCAATTGCACATCCCTTCAACATATCCTCCAAAACTTGGATAACCCTTTCCGATTGTCCATCAGTTTGGGGATGGAATGTCGTACTAAAGTTCAACCTAGTACCTAGTGCCTCGTGCAGCTACTTCTAGAATCGCGATGTGAAACGTGGATCCCTATCAGATATTATGGAAACTGGCACTCCATGCAAGCTAACAATCTCAGCCACATACAACCTAGCCAACTTTGGCAACGACTAATCGATGTGGACCTATATGAAATGGGCAGACTTAGTTAATCGATCCACTATAACCCATATCGAGTCTTTCTTAGTAGGCATCAAGGGTAGCCCACTAACAAAATCCATAGTTACCCTTCTCCACTTCCAAAGTGGAATCTTCCCTAGTTCAAGCAATCCTGAGGGAACTTGATGTTCCGCCTTCACCTGCTGACATGTCAAACATTTACTTATGAACTCTGTCACGTCGCGCTTAAGTCCAGACCACCAATAAAGCTCACGCAAATTTTGATACATCTTGTTTCTGCCGAGAGACATAGCATAGGGACTGCTATACTCTTGTTTTTTAACTGTTTAACCTCTCGAGCCAAAACCTTAATTGGTTCTTCTTCATAGGTCATATCGGGCTGAATCTCAATATTTTTAGGTTAAACCACATGAGAGGGATCTAAACGATACCGTTGTAACATTGACACATGAAACACATTATGTATTTTCTCTAATTCTGAAGGTAAAGCTAGACGGTATGCCACTGATCCTATTCTTTCCGTAACCTCGTACGGTCCAATGAAACACGAACTTAACTTGCCTTTCGAGCCAAATCTTAATACTTTCTTCCATGGCGACACTTTCAAAAATACTTTATCACCAACCTAAAATTCAATCTATTTCCTTTTTAAATCAGCATAAGACTTTTGTCGGTCAGAAGCAGCCTTAAAAATAATCCCAAATTATTTTCACCTTTTCCTTAGTCTCTTTAACCAGATCAACACCATGAATCTATTTTACTCAACTTAGTCCAATACAAAGGAGTTCGACATTTTCGGCCATACAATGCCTCATAAGGCACCATCCTTATACTTGACTGATAACTATTATTGTAGGCAAATTCCACCAAGGGCAAATACTTTTCCCAACTACCCTCGAACTCTAAAACACAACATTGAAGCATATCTTCAAGAACTTGAATTACCCTCTTGGATTGGCCATCCGTCTATGGGTGAAATGTGGTACTAAAATTTAACTTCATACCTACTGCCTCTTGTAACTTTTTCCAAAATCTCGAGGTGAACCTCATATCTCTATCCGATATGATAGACATAGGTACTCCATGTAACCTCACAATTTTAGTAACATATAATTCGACCAATTTATCAAGTGAGTAATCAACACATACTGGTATGAAATAAGTTGACTTCGTCAATCTATCCATAATAACCCACACATCATCTTTCATTTTTGGTGTCAAAGGTAGTCCTACCACAAAATCCATGGTAATCCTATCCCACTTCCACTCGAGAATCATTATTGGCTGAAGCAAACCCGAAGATACCTGATACTCTACCTTTACCTATTGGCAGATCAAACACTTTGTTACAAATTTCGATATGTCCTTTTTCATGCCCGGCCACCAATACAATTTCTTCAAGTCATTATACATTTTTGTGCTACCAAGATGTACCGATAAATAACCACTATGTGCCTCAAGCAAAATTTCCCAAATCAACTCCTCATCTTTAGGAACAAAAATCCTATCATGAAGTATCAAGCAACCATCCGAACCAACTTGAAAATCAGAGTTACCATCCGTCTCACACTGAACCCTCTTGGCTTGCAACCTATCATCATTCTTTTGAGCTTCACAAATCTATTGTAGAAACAATGGCTTAGCCCTCAACTCGGCTAATATGGAACCATCATCCAACAATGTCATACTCATGCCCATAGCTCTCAAAGCAAACAAAGACTTTCTACTTAAAGCACCCGCAACCACATTTGCCTTTCTGGGATGATACTCAATTACTAGCTCGTAATCTTTTAATAATTCAAGCTACTTCCGTTGCCTCAAATTCAATTCCTTTTGGCTCATTAAGTATCTCAAATTTTTATGGTCGGTAAAAATCTGACATTTCTCACCATTCAAATAATAGTGCCAAATCTTCAAAGCAAAGATTATAGCGACCAACTCTAAATCATGTGCCGGGTAGTTCCTCTTATGCAGTTTTAATTACCTGGAAGCATAGGCCACCACCTTGTCTTCTTGCATAAGTACACATCCAAGGCCATTTAGTGACGCATCACTATAAATCACAAACTCCTTTCCAAACTCAGGTTGCACTAGCACTGGTGCCTCATTCAATTTAGCTTTCAACTGTTCAAAACTTTGTTGAAATCTTTCAGCCCACTCGAATTTTACATCCTTTTGAAGTAGCTTGGTTATAGGAGAAGCAACCATAGAAAAACCCTCGACAAATCGTAGGTAATAGCCAGCTAAACCCAGAAAGCTTCTAACCTCAATTACATTCTTCAGCGGCTTTCAATTAACAATTGTCGAAATCTTGCTTTTATCAATCTGAATACCATCACCCAAGACTAGATGTCCCAAAAAATCCAACTTCATGTAGCCAAAACTCACTCTTGCTAATTTTAGCAAATAACTTCTCTTTTCTCATAGTCTGCAATACTGCCCTTAAATGCTCAACATGTTCTGACTCATCCCGAGAATAGATCAATATGTCGTCTATGAACACCACTACAAACTTGTCCAAATATTACCAAAAAATCTAGTTCATCAAGTCCATAAACATACCCGGCGCATTAGTTAAACCAAAAGGCATAAGAAGAAATTCATAAAGGCTGTACCTCATTCTAAAAGCAGTCTTCGGCAATCAAATTCCTTAACCCGCAGCTGGTAATAGCCAGATCTCAAATCAATTTTAGAGAACACTGTTGCTCCCTTTAATTGGTTAAATAAATCATCCATTCTCAGTAATGGATACTTGTTTTTGATAGTCACCTTATTGAGCTATCTATAATCAATACAAAGCCTCATCGACCCATCATTCTTCTTTACGAACAATACAGGTGCACCCCAAGGAGAGAAACTCGACCTCACAAATCCCTTTTTTGTCAACTCTTGCAACTGAGCCTTTAACTCTCTCAATTCTGTCGGAGCCATCCTATATGGAGTAATGGAAATAGGTGCAGTCCCAGGTAACAAATCATTAGCAAACTCAATTTCTCTGACAGGAGGTAACCGGGGTAACTCTTTTGGAAGCACATATGAAAATTCACAAACTATGAGCATAGATTCAAGTATTAATCCTGACACCTCAGTATTCAACACATATGCTAGATAAGCCTCACACCCTTTTCTCATACATTTCTGAGCAAACAGGCAAGAAATTACCACCGGCATTTTAATCGACTCATCTGTTCCTATCCACAGAATTTCACACTTTTACATTTCAACTCAAGAGTTTTCTATCTACAATTCATCTTAACATCATGTAATGTCCACCAATCCATGCCCAAAAAAATATCAAACTCGTCAAATGGCAACAACATCAAATTAGCCAAAAAATAGTAACCCTGAATCATCAAAGGACAATTCTTGCAAACCTTATCTACCAATAAGAATTTGCCTAACGGGTTCGACACCTTAATAACAAATTTAGTCAACTAAATAGGCAATGTCATACTACGTACCAATTTTTCACAAATATAAGAATGACTGGAGCCTGGGTCTATCAATGCAATAACATCAATATTATAAAGTGAGAATGTACCGATAATCACATCGATGCCTCTTCACGAGCTCACATAGCATAAGCTCTACCAGGTGTCCTCGTCTCAGATCTCACCGCTATATCTTTCACTATACCCCTACCACTAGTTCCACCTCTGACGTTCCTTGGCGGTCTACCTTTATTAGCAGTGTGACATGATCTAACACCTTAAAATTTCTCATCTCCTTCTATCTCAGGGTAATCTTTAATAAAATGATTTACGGAACCACACCTGAAACAAGCCGAGTTAGGTCCCCAGCACTTACTGGTCTATCGTTTGCCACAGCTTTGACACTCAGGTCTATCAGTCTTTACGTTACCCACACTAGCCATCGATGTAGCCTAAGTTTCAAAACCCAAATATGCTTTTCCTCGATCTCGGGGTGACTGTCTAGCTAAAACTGTCGTTCTAGGATTCATTTCTTTAGACCTCTTTGATGAAGATTGGAAAGACTTACTCATTAGTCTCTTCCAACCATCTCGAGCCTCCATAATTGCTTGCCTCTTCTCTTTATTTAATTCCCCAACCTTGCAAGCTCTGTCTACTAATACCACAAATTCCTTTAATTCTAGAATTCCCACCAGCACTTTGATATCCTCATTTAGCTTGTCTTCAAACCTTCTACACAACATCGCCCCGATAGAAAGACATTCTTGTGCATATTTGCTAAGTCTAACAAATTCACGTTCATACTTAGCCACAGTCATCTTACCTTGTTTCAAATCGAGGAACTCTTTCTGTTTTTGATCCACAAATCTCTGACTTATATATTTTTTGCGAAATTCCTCCAAAAAGAAATCCCACGTCACTTTCTCCCTCAGAACCACATATATTAATGTCTTCCACCAATGATAAGATGAATCTTTCAACAATGACACAATACATTTTAGACACTCCTCAGGTGTACAAGATAAAACTTCAAATACTCTGATAGAATTTTCGAGCCAAAACTCTGCTCTGGATCATCATCCACACTGGCTCTAAACTATTTAGCTCTTTGTTTCCAAATTTTATCCACTGGAGTTTTTGCCAACCTTACCATATCAACACCTTGTGGGGCTACGAGAACCGGTTGTGTTATAGGCAGGAGAAGAGGGGGTTGAGTATTAGGATTCGCTCTAATAAAATCAGTGTACGAATCATTCATCATTCGAAGAAAGGCATTCCAAGCCTCATCTCCTTGATTCATAGTCTCATTTCTACTTTCTACCGGTGCGGTCCATTGCGCGAGAGCTGGCGCATTACTAGCAGCATCATCAGCTGTAGCTCGTTCAGGATCCATTATTATATAAAACCAAAATACAGTTTAGAAAGGTTAGGAGTCACCACACTATCATAATATATCTATGCATGTATAGCTAGACTCATCCACAGAGCTACGGTAGTCCGAGAACCTACTAAACCATAGCTCTGATACCACTAAATGTGGGTTTATCACCTTACCCGAGCATGAGGCATTGCCGGATAATACCACCATTATTCATGCACATCAAACCACAAATTTTCGTTCCAATTTAAAACTTATTCATAAAATATCAACAACCCTTAAAATAGACTTACGAGGCCTAAAACATGGTTTGGGAATGGTCTGAGACCAAACCGAGATCTTAGAAAAAATTTGGAAAATTTGGCCTAATGCAGGCACACGCCCATGTGAGATAGGGGCATGCACGTGTGGGCAGGCCGTGTGGTCACACATGCCCGTGTCCTCCACCCGTGTTGAATTATTAATAATTTATTTTTCATTTTGAACTTACAGGGGTTTCACACACCCGAGCACACGCCCGTGCCCTTAACCCGTGTCCTTCAGACGGCCTCGACACGCCCGTATGGCCTCCCCACGTGAAAAAATTGGACATTCTATTTATGACATCAGCATGCCATTTTGCTCACACGGCCACAGGACACGCCCATGTGAGTAGGCTATGTGACATCCCTAAATTTCGAAAATCCCATGTATGGTTCACATGCCTTACACACATGTCCATGGTGGCTGGCCGTGTGGCCTTAAGTTAGGCTATTTTCTAAGCTATACTTTGCCCCAAAACACGTACAATCACTACCACTTTTAACACCACATATCAAACATATCTTTAGTCAACAAAATAACTCCATTTACCCATCCACCACCCAATTCAATTTAAACACACACTAACACACAAGTATTCATTGAAATTCCTCATAAGGATAGATAACAAAATATCATCATCAATGGCTAAATCACTTAGCCTTGGGTTCAAAATGAATCATCCCATGACATTTACCACAACATAACCAAACCAACTTACACCTACAACATCACTAAGTCCTTATACATGACAAAGTCTAAGAGTTTGTTTCACTATACCAAAAGATAATGTCCATAGTGTGGGTGATCCTTCGACTCGATTCGATCCCGAGTTGGCTTGACTGAATCTATAAAACAAGGGAAAAAAGAAAGAAATAAGCTTAAAAATCTTAGTAAGTCTACATGTAAATAATGAACAATAAAAGGACATTGAACCACACCAAGGATATCTCTCATATGCCAACTTACCACCAAAACTTACCAACTTTCCTATACAACTCATACACATTATTTTCACTTATTTAAGTCCTCATACACCTTCACAACCACATGCATTTTTCCATAATTACACTTGCCCAATAATACACCCGCACACACATATCGTACTACCATACCAAATCTCTTTAGTGAGCATTTCTGTTGAACTATTCGGATTAACATTTGATAGTTGGGGCACTCTTCCTTGCACGAGCAGTAAAAATTAACCTCATTTATGCAATGGGAAGCTCAAACTCCAGCCCTCCAGGTTCTCCATCAAGCTGTTGGCCATTACACCGCAACTGCTCTTACACTATAATATGGTCACCACTAATTATAACACTTACCTGCTGAAGCCACGATTATTCAAGAGTAAAAGAATGAAAATTCCATCTGCCAAGAGACTCGAACCTGCGCCCTTTTTAAACACCCAACATGCTGTTTGCCCCCTTCAATGGTCTCTTTTTGTGTCGAACATCACCCCCAACTAACTATATGATTTAAACGCCAGCTTCCATGCCCATATATGCGAAAATAAAAATTATGCTATGGCCAAGACTTGAATCTTGGATCACTCTTTTCTACCCAACACTCCTAGCCACCAGACCACCTACTTCTATATGTCAACCTTTAACCAAAAATATTTATAAGCCTTTCCTCGTGATGCCAATTTCCACATAATGAGAAAATTAAAATTTTTCTTAAAGTCCCTTTTTGAATCCAGGACTTCCCGGACATCCCCAAGCACTCCAAATCACTTAACCACCAAACCAAACATGAAATTATGAAATTTTTCTTAACCACAAAAATCCAAATTTCTCCGATTCACGAAGCCCATTTCTCCTAAGCCTAAAATTTAGGGTGTTACAACTCTACTCCCCTTAAAGAAATTTCATCCTTGAAATTTCCAACTATCAACTAACCGTACTACTCAAGTTATACTACTATGCTTTTGCTGTGCACTCTAATTCCTGGCTAAATTTATAGCTTGAAGGTAAGAGCCGAACTCACGCACCCCCACCGCCTCTATTTCGGCCTCTTGAACCTCGTCCGAGCATACCTTTTGAACTCGTCCTATATTCGTGTTTTGTCATATTAGAAATTTTATGAAATAGCTTACAATTTCAGTAATTATTAGCAATGTTTTATCAAAGCAGGAGTTTAAAGTTGTTTTTACAGATCGAGATCACACTACAGCTTTCAGTTTCATATAGTCTCAGTCTAACCTATCTAAAGTGCCATAACATAGTCTAATGTTTATAACAATCTCAATATTCAATAAGTAAACAAATAACAGTGATTTAAACACTTACAGATTTGGAGCCGGAAACTTGGTGACCACACTTCCATTAATAAAATTCAAATTTTCTCCAAATCCTTTGGAAATAGTTCGTAGAACATTAAATTTCGAAGTATACCCAACTTTTGAAAACATTTTACAGAAATTCAATAATTTTTGAAATCCCATTCTACAGCTGAGTTTTACAACCGGCTCTGATACCACTAAATGTAACACCCCAAACCAGGCCTAGACGTTATGGCTGTATTTAGAAGTGTCACATTGAAGTGTCTCAAAATCGTGTTTCACTATAACTAGATTTGTTGTAGAAACCCTTTATTCTTTAAGGTTTGAAGAAAACATCATTTCGTTTATCCTTGATTAATCAGATTATGAAAATAGTTTACTTTCGAAAAACATAATGAAAGGAAAAACATAATGATTGTAGAAGCTTTGTTTAATTTCTCTTTTGTTGTGAAATCGTGGTTTTTTGGGAAAACATATATCATTTTCAAAAACGCACCCTAGGGCTATCAAATTTTAAACAAGCAGATAGATAAACCTAATACTTAAGAAAAATTAAATAACGGCCTTATTATAAACCCAAAATAAAAACCATAATTAAAGTAAATGAAAAACTAAAAGCAGTGTAAAAGCAAAGTGTGGCTGCCGTCAAGTCCCCCATAGCACCAAATCACCAAAGCCTCGGATTTACCTATATAGTAAAATAAAAGGGTGAGTATACGAATACTCAGTGTGTAACCCCAACAATAATAATTAAACATAATCAGTCTGGGTTAGAGCCCATTACAGTAGTATATCACAATCAGTGGGCCAAGCCCATTACAGTAACAGTATAACATGCAATCAAAATACTGCCCAACCATCCGCTGCACTCCATCTCCATCCAACCCATCACCCCATGTGAGGATATAATCAACCCACCCAACCCTACACTTATAGTGTAGTACCGATGCGGCACTATCGATAAAATGCAGCAGTGCTGCCAGAATATTAGGCTATAAGCCACAGAATTATGCACCGAAGCTGCCAGAACAGTACACTTCCTCCATAAACATATACCCCACCCCCCATACAATGCAACATATTAAATGACATGCTAACATGATATAGATAACTCATACAAAGCATTTGATATTACACATATTTAATCAGAAAACATACAGAGTCAAAACAATTGTCTTACCCTTGGAGGGTATTTTGGTTATTTTGCCCCTTAGGGGCATTTCAGTCATTTATCAGTGTAGTCCTACGTATGTGAAGGCCATCAGTAGCCCATGGCCGTCTAGCGACACATGCAGCCAAACAGTCCAGAGATTCAAAAACGGTCTAAAACCCATATAGCGGGCCCACAAGCCCATTGGGCCCATTCAGCTCGTTTCAACCCAACTCATGAAATCGCTCATAAAAGTCGCTTTTCGATGTGGGGCCACAATCCATGGCCTCAATCAATCACATGACCGTTCGTGTGCCCATGTGGCCAACATTCGATTCGTCGGCTTTTCGGCATTTGCCATTTCGGCATTTCGCCTTTGTATCCAAAAATTGTGATAACACACCTGTAACGAACCATGCAATTAACTCATTCGTGCAAAACCTTATGCGCACGAAAGTTCTTGAATCACTTAAATCAATCGACTACAATCAATATCACTTCTTAGTCGAGTACCCACGGTTCGATCAATAAACCACTAACAAGATTCGGTAGGTACAAGATTGCTAGGGGTTACTCTTATATTCAACCCTTGCTCCCTTTAAATAAATCGATCCTCCAAGATTAGAAAACGTCCCTGAAGAAAAGGAGTCAAAGTTCGGCTCTAACCAAGGCCTCTAAATTCGGCCGAAATCTACCCTTTCAGCCTATGAAATCAAGATGATTCAGCCAGAGAGAAAACAAGAAGAGATAGGAGAAAGAAAGTATCGGTCGGCCAATAAAGAGAAGGAAGAATCAGTTTATGAGAAGTCAGCTTTGGCACTAGATGTGAAGCAAATTGCAATCGGCTAAGGCAAAATCAAAAGAGAAAAGAAAGTGACCAATGGTGCATTCAGCTTTTGTAAAATCAAAAGAAAAGAAAAGATGCTTGAAAGGAATAAGAAAGAATGTGTATGTGTTAGTTCAAACAAATGGAGTGGAGATGTATTTGATTAGGATTCAAAATAATGGAGAGAACCAAACGGAGCCATCTCAATACTCGCTTGATAACTGTTGTTGTACGCAAATTCTGCCAATGGTAAATAGTCTTCCCAACTACCATGGAAATCGATGACACAACCTCTTAACATATCCTCTAGAACTTGAATAACCCTTTCCGACTGTCCATCTATCTGAGGGTGAAAAGTAGTGCTAAAGTCCAATCACGTACCCAACGCCTCGTGCAACTTCTGCCAGAATCGAGATGTGAACCTAGGGTCTCGATAAAAAATTATCGAAACTGGCACCCCATGCAGTCGCACTATCTCTGCCACATACAACTTGGCCAACTTCTGCAGTGAGTAATCGGTACGAACATGTGTAAAATGGGCAGATTTCGTTAAACTATCCACAATCACCCACACAAAATCTTTTTTGGAGGGTGTCAAAGGTAGCCCACTCACGAAATCCATAGTTACTCTCTCCCACTTCTAGAGTGGAATTTTCACCGGTTGAAGCAACCTAGAAGGCAGTTGGTGCTCAGCCTTAACTTGCTGGCACGTCAGACATTTTCCAACAAATTCAGTCACCTCTCTCTTTAGATCAGGCCACCAGTACACCTCTCGCAAGTCTCGATATAACTTATTCCCTCCAAGATGCATAGCACAAGGTCCACCATGAGCCTCTTTCAGAATTGACTGCCTCAATTTAGAGTCCTTTGGAATACAAACCCTTCCACGAAAGCAGAGAACTCCATCAGTATTTAGTCCAAAATTTGAATTCTCCCCATCTGAAATTGAGAAACCAACGATTTATCCTTCAACTGCTTCTCCTTAATCTGTTCAGTCCAAGTAGGTCTCACTTGCAACTCCGCCAATAGACTTCGATCATCGTACAGACTTAAACGAGCAAACATAGCTCTCAAATCAGTAACAACCCTTCGACTCAATGCATCAGCCACCACATTAGCCTTGCCTAGGTGATACTTAATCAAACAATCGTAATCCTTAAGCAACTTTATCCATCTTCGTTGCCTAAGGTTTAACTCCTTCTGAGTCAACAGATACTTGATACTTTTATGGTCTGTGTATATAATACACTTTTCCCCATATAGATAATGTCTCCAGATTTTCAACACGAAGATCACTGCTGCCACTTCGAGATCATGCGTAGGGTAATTCGCTTCATGAGGCTTCAGCTGTCGTGAATCATAAGCGACTACCTTACCTTCTTGTATCAGTACACAGCCTAGACCCACATGCGATGCATCACTGTACATAGTGAAATCCTTCCCAAACTCTGGTTGAATCAACACTAGTGCCTCAGTCAATACCTTTTTCAACTTGTCAAAAGCTTCTTGCTATTTCTCAGTCCAAACAAACGCTACTCTTTTCCTCAACAGTTTCTTCAATAGAGTAGCAATCAGGGAGAATCCTTCTACAAATCTTCTGTAGTAGCCTGCCAGACCCAGAAAACTCCAAATTTTCGATACTGACCTCGGTGGCTTCCATTCTAGAACTGCCTCAATTTTTCGTGGATCTACTCTAATCCCTTCAGCAGAAACCATGTGACCTAGAAAAGTCACTTCTCGCAACCAAAATTTGCACTTACTGAACTATGCATAGAGTTGCTTCTCTCTCAGCACTTGCAGCACAATATGGAGATGCTCACCATGCTTCTCCTCAGTTTTTGAATATACCAGAATATTGTTGATAAAGACGACTACGAATCAGTCTAAGTAAGGTTGGAACACTCGATTCATCAGATCCATGAAAGCTGCAGGTGCATTCGTCAGTCCAAACGGCATAACCAGAAACTCGTAGTGACCATATCGAGTTCTGAATGCTGTCTTATGAATATCTACCTCTTTTACCTTTAATTGATGGTATCCAGATCGAAAATCGATCTTGGAAAATACTGAAGCTCTTTTAAGCTAGTCGAACAGATCATCGATTCTAGGCAGAGGATACTTGTTCTTTATCGTCAGTTTGTTCAACTAGCGACAATCGATGCACATACACATCGTCCCATCCTTCTTCTTCACAAATAAAACTGGTGCTCCCCACAGAGACACACTCGGTCTAATGAAGCCTCTATCAAACAATCTTGGATTTGAGCTTTTAATTCCACTAACTCCTTCGGTGCCATCCTATAAGGCGCGATGGACACTAGAGCTGTTCCAGGTAGCAGGTCGATTCCAAACTTGACTTCTCGATTTAGAGGTAATCCAAGAAGCTCCTCTGGGAAGACATCTTGAAATTCCCTAACGGTTCTGACTATTTCCACAGTTAGATCCTCAGTTTCAACTAAACTTATGAAAGCCAAGTATGCCTCACATCCTTTGTGAATCAGTTTATCAGCCCTTAAAGCAAATACCACATTGGACAAGTAGTTCCTTCGCTCCCTAATAACCATTACCTCCTCATCCTCGATAGTCCTTAAAACCATCCTCTTAGCCGTACAATCCAAAGTTGCCCTATGCTTGGTCAACCAGTCCATTCCTAAGATCAGATCGAACTCTCCGAAAGGTAACTCCATCAAGTCTCCACAAAAGATCCTACCTTGAGTCTCTAAAGGCACTTCCCTAAAGAGTTTATCTACCCTAACCGAGTGACCTAGAGGACTTATCACAGTTACCCCACTCACAGTTTCCTCAGAGTGCACACCCAACGACCCAGAAATGTCACATGCAACATACAAATGGGTTGATCCCATATCTATCATAGCAGTATAGGGTACGCTAGGGATAAAAAACGTACCGGTTATGACATCAGGTGCATCACCTTCCTCTCGATGTCGAGTAGCATAAACCAAAGCTGGTTTACGAGCCTCAGTATTATCAGCACCTTTGCCAGGTGCCCCACGTCCACGGCCATTGCCACCTCGACCTTGTCCCCAACCTCTTGGCTGCGTCAGTCCACCTCGCACAGGTTGCACCTCCCCTTGTTCAGCAACTTGAGTCTGGGCTGGCCTCCTAGGACAATCCTTAATCCTATGTTCCTTTGACCCCAATGAAGACATGCCCCAGTACATTTCAAGCACTCCCCCAGATGCACTCTACCACAGTCTCCTCAAGCCTGAGGTCTAACTGTGTTCATTGGAACTAATCGAATTGGTTCTTCCACCTTAGCTCTCTTAACATTTCGGTTTGCAGCACCAGATGGTCCATAGTATCTCCTAAATCAGTTTCGATCCCTATCGCGGTTATTTCGTTCAGCTTGCTTTACCTTTTTGGCTATCTTAGCCTTCTTTACCAGTGTAGCAAAATCGCGCTCCCTCTGTGGAGCTATCAACACCCTTAGCTCATCCCTAAAGCCATCCTCAAAGCGAACACGCTCGTACTCAGTAGCAACAATTCCGCTGGCATACTGGCTCAACCTCAGAAACTTTGCCTCATACTCAGCAACTGACCTACTACCCTAGGTCAGGTTGAGAAATTCCTTCCTACACGCATCCACATAGCTGGCTTCGACGTATTTTCCCTTGAAAACTATCTTAAACAATTCCCAGGTTACCCGCTCAGCTGGGGTACTCTCTCTCACAGTAATCCACCATTGGTATGCTTCGTCTCGTAGCAGAGACACTGCTCCCTTAGGTTTTTGCTCAACTGAGCAATCCAGGTCATCCATAATCGTTTCCGTAGCTTCTAGCCAATATTCAGCTACTTTGGGGCTACTCCAGATACGCCCCTGAAAACCTCTGCTCTGTTAGCCCAGAGTCGCTCAGAAATGGATCCTCTGTTTATAGGCCTGACATTAGCTCCAAACACCCTTTCCAGAACCCTTAACATCACCTGGGATAAAGCATCATCCCCTGCGGCCTGATCATACAGCCCATTTTCTACTACCGGTGGCGGTCGTGCCCAGCCAGCTGGCATGTGCTCCGAAGATGAAGACCCAGCTTGTGTACTGCCTCGGCCATGTCCACGGCCTCGTCCACGAGTAGCTCTAGTACTCATATCGACTTATCTGATTTAGAATTTTATGACAGTAGGTTCATATTTCAGTTATTTATTACAAATGTCTTATGTAAAGATAGAGTTTCAGAGTTATTTTTGCGAATATGTTGCCTTGCTACAGTCTCAGTTTCCCTAGGGTTTAGTTACTTATAGTCTCAGTCTTGTAGTCTTAATACTACCTTAACTTACAGTATCATATCAAAGGCTCAGTTCTAACTACAGTATTGTTTCAGTACAGTACAGTATATAAAGTAGAAATACTTACAGACTTGGTGCCGGGGATTCAGTGTGCCACTTCTTCAGATACTCAATTTCAGTACACCCAATTTCAGTAAAAACTTTTTAAGTAAAACCTTGTGTGTATTTGAAGATAAAATAAGTTCAAAACAGGGGTTTCTATGTTTTCAAAAAAAACAATTTCCAAAAAAACCCTTCTTAGCCTGAATTTAAAAAGTTTTTGAAAAGCCTTTTGGACCCGTTCCACAGCTGAGTTGTTGCAACCGGGCTCTGATACTACTAAATGTAACACTCCAAACCCGGCCCAGACGTTACGGTCAAATCCGGTGTGCCACATCACCTACAACTAACCTAGTTACTAAGATTGGGGTGAGCTTTGCAAAAATCGTTATTGATGTTTTAAAGGAAATTCCCGATTTACTTAATGAATATCCTATTTACTACCGATCGTTAAAGGTTTATTTAAAAACGTGGCTTTTGTTACACTTTTGAAATTTGCGTTTGGTTTTGAAAATGTTCGTTTATCGTGTTATTTTGAAAACAAGTAACTTTTATAAAAATGCGCCTTAGAGCTATCCGATTTCATAAACAACTTAAACACTATTAATCTTAAGTTAACAACAAACTAAATAAGTAAAGAATTAAAAACCCGAAATGAAAATAGTAGAGCGGCCTTATTACAACCCAAAACCATAATAAAATAAGCTAAAATAAATACGGTAATTAAATGAATTAAAAATAAAACTTAATTAAAAACCAAAATTTTAGTCTTCGTGGCCACTCTAAATCCCTCCCAACTCTAAGCCCACCAACTAAGGCTCACCTGCATAGATGGAAGAAGGGGGGTGAGTTTGGAAACTCAGTGTGTATAGAAAGCCCATCCCGAGCCCAAGTCAGCTCGAGCCCATTGGGCCTAAACCCGATCCAAACTCAGTTTTAACTGGGCCGAAGCCCTTTCCAGAACAGTATACTGGGCCTCAGCCCTTTTCATAGAACAGTGCGGCCCATAGGCCCATTACAGTAACAGTATAGATAACATGCATGAATGCAAGCCCAAACCCAGCCTAAATCCAGCCGCTACACTCCGCCCGTACCAGCCCTACACACCATGTGGGGAATAACTCAACCCACCCAGCCCTACACTCCACAGTTGCAACGTAGCTGCTAAGATAATAGTAAGTTGAGGCAAAGCCTCCAGTACATAGTCAAGCCACTTTCAGTACTTCCTCCATCAATATCCCAGTCCCATGCAACAGATAATCATGTAATGAATAGAAAACAGTAACACATGTAGTTTAGTCAGATCAAGCTTTAGGGGTATAACGGTAATTCTGCACCTAGGGGTAAAACTGTAATTTCTCGTCCCTAAGGGTATTTTAGTAATTTATCAGTTCTTAGGGTTTTTATGCATCTTTCAGTCTCTAATAACCTAGCTTTCGTCTCAGTAGTTATTCAACTCGTTTTAATAATTTTAAGTTACTGGGCCCTAAAACCCCTAATGGGCCCTACAGTGTCCATTAGCTACTTAAGCCCATTTAATTCAGATTTTATGATCAATTTATCAGTTTAACCAATTTTGAACCTACAGTCTATCAGTACGCGTTAATTACTCATTTTCACCTATATGGGCCCGTAAGCCTATTGGTCCCACTTTTAGTATATCAGGGCCCAATTACCGAAGAACACGAAATTACACACATAACTATCTCACCACTTTCGATTTCAAGTCCAACGATTTCCAACCATCTTATGAGCATTCGCATACTCACAAGCCCACGAAATGCCAGAACTTCGGTATTTCTGCTTTTTGGCTTTCGCCGATTTGAACTAAAGAAGGGTGTTCGATACACACCTGATTCACGACGACTGTTAACAAGATCTCCCACGATATCCTACAATCGATTACCACAACTGTTAGATTGCAAATCTATAATAACCAATCCCAATATTCACTTACCATATTCGGCCATTAACACCTAAGCCCTTCAAATCTTACCTTTGTTGAAACTAATGACTAGATCTAGATCTAGTCGTTCCACTTGTCCAAGCCCTTGATCAATTGCCTCTAGAACATACTAGCACCAAAAGAAATCATTGATTAATAACTCTTAGAGCCCTAAGCCCCAACCGATAGCCTCCCTAGACTTTAGGGACTTCGGCTTTTCCTAAATCGCAAAATAACATATAGATCTGGAATATCGGGTACTTACCACAGTTTCCCCTTATGTTTCTACTCAAATTTGATGTAGATCTAGCCCCTAACCACTCATAGAAATTGAATCCTAGAGATCTCAAGATTCAACTATAAGCCCCTAAAGGTATGGCGTTTTCGGCTTTTTGACTGGTAAAGAAGAAGATGATTTGGGGTTGTAGTTTTGGAGTGGTGTTGGCGAAAAGTACTAAGGGTTCATAGGATGAAAGAATCGGCCACCACAGATGAAGAAAATAGGGAAATTTTGGCTCAAAGAAATCGACAGCAAAAGGCAATTTTTGGGATTTCAACTTTTATGGCAGTCGGCTATGGTGGTTTAAGAATAATGAAATTGAAAGAGAGGATAGGTAGAATGGTAGAGATGTTTTGGCTAGAGAAGAGAAGAAGAAGAAAGAAAATAGAAGAAGAAAAGAGAAAAGAAGAATCGAAAAAGAAAAGAATAAAGGAGAGGAGGAGAGGAAGAAGAAATCGACACAGGAAAACGGAAATCTGCCTCTTTGGTCACTTTGGTGGCTAACCCTAATTTGTCATGACAGAAAAAAAGAAAAGAACTAACCCTAATCACCACTAAAGCAATCGGCCCAACCTCCCCAAGGCCCTAGCTGAATTTCCACTTAAGTTCTGTCACATGCCTGGCACATGCCCAAAAATAAAAGTATCATTTGCTTACCTTGTGGCTTGAACTCAGGCTCTCAACCCTCAACCACATGCCACTTTTTTAGGAGTTTAGTGGTGCCACCTTGCCACTTTACCAAGGCCCTATTTGTGTCATAGTTTACGAAGTTTTTCTTAAAAGCCCACTTAACCAAGTCCCCTTTTACTTAAAATCCAAACTTGATATTTTACCAGGTTCTAACTTAGGCTTGAGCCTTCTAAAGGCCCACTAACATATTTAAACACCATTTCAGTATCTAGAACACCCAAAATTTTAGAATTCACCAAAAATCACAAAATCCCGAAAAATCTCGAAAATCAAGGCATTATATTTTTATTAAAATTTTTAGGAATTCTTAATTATGGGAGCTTGAATTAGCTAGCCCATGCATCAATTTTTCCAAATTAGCTAATATTTAACAAGTTACCATCATAGAGAAACTGATGAGTTAGGCTTGAATTTGATAGTTAGCTTAGATTATGTGATAAGAACTAAATTGTAAAGCCAACTAAGCTTGTCAAATAACTTTGAAACATTAGGGACTAAATTGAATATATTGAAAACTTGTTAAGATATTATGATATGAATAGAAATTATAGGGCCCTCATGAAAAATTATGAAATCGAATTTTGATACGATGTTAGATATAAAAAATATGCATTTCTTGAATATAGGGACTAAATTGAATAAAATGAAAAATATGAGTGGTTATGTATTTTAATATGAATTGGATGAAATATGAATTTGTTTTATTTATTGAATTATCAAGCGTAACTAAAGACAACATCGGGCTGTTGAGAGGGAAAGGAAAGGCGAAAGTCATTAACGAGTAACAACGATTTCGGTTTGTACTTTTATGATCTAAGACCATTATATTTTTATGCATATACACAATTTTCATGATTAACTGTCAAGGTAAACTTATATTGTTATATGGATTTATTTGTCTTCAATGATATTGAATATCGATAATTTGGACTGAATTGAAAATAGTAGAAACAAGCATATTATAATGTGTTAAATGATTTGTAATATGATTGATGATGGAAATTGGAATGGAATTATGATATTGAATATGAATTTATATGTGAATTGGTTATAAAATGAAATTGGATCATTGGTATCCTATTAATTATTTAGACAGAGTCAGATATAGTTGGCACGTTAAAGGATTAGATTGTGTACGGGTTACTTTGGTTGTACTAATAAGCGTTGGGTGCAATTTATATACTTAAGATGTTTCGATAAGGCATTGGGTGCTTGGTTGGTGTGTTGGTTGGATAATTTGTGTATCTGTTCGAGTCCGAGTTAGGTTAATATGGAATATAAAGAATGAATTAGACAAATAATGTTTGAATTGAATTGATTATATGAATTGGTATTATAAAAGCTTATATGTGAAATGTGATTAAAGGTAACATGTGAAAGACCATGTGAGCTAATTTATACGAGCCTGGAGGGCCAAAAGGAAACATAGCAAATCAATAAATTTGACATGGAAATAGGATAATGATATGTTTAAATGGTTTGCACTAAAATGGAATTGAATTCATTAATGCTAATAGAAAGTAAAGTATGTTATGTTTCCATGAGGTGAATTGAGATGGTATATTGATAATAGAAAGTATAGCATGAGATGTTTTATGGAATTTTTTTTTAATTTGAGAATGTATGGTTCATATTTGTATATATATGTAATATGGATAAGTGATATTGGAATGATTATAACTTAAACATGCTTGTTCTCATTCTTATCATTTTAATGTTTTTTATTATTTAACTTGAATCATGAAAGTACCAGTGAGCTCTATCTTCGATGTATGGTTTGTTTATTTCGTGCATAGGTTTAGGTGGATCTTGAAGCTCTAGGAAGTAATTCAGCATCCAAACTAAAGCCCTCGACTTACCAATGTTTGTATAGTTCTTTATGTTTTTTAATATATGGCATGTACCTATAGTTGAGTCAGTCTCATATACAAAATAAGGTTTTGGTTAACTGGTAAATTAAAAGTTTTATAGATCCAATCAGTGTGGGTTTAAATCCCAACATATGCATATTTTTACTGGTTTATTTTTAAGTAAAAAGACTAAAGTGCCCCCAAATAATATAATTTATCTTAATTAAAAAAGGACATTTTCATAATTTCTCTAAAAGAGTTGGTGCTAGGTTGACTCATGACACTAACTTATTTAGGAACTTAAATAATAGTATAGATGATGATTGCTATCTTTTCTCCGTCTTATGTGGATTACTTATCCTTTTGAGTATAATTATAGAGTGATAATTTGACAATTAAAATATGTTTCAAATTTTTTTACTTTTTGTACATTTCAAAATTAGTCATCAAATCTTTATTTTCATGAATTTAGTATCTCTACTTTTGGGATTTAGAAATTTATATCTAGTTGTTAACATTGTTAATGTTTTAAAAATATATATCAAACTTTTATTAAATCAGATGACAAATAATTATAGTAGGCTTATATTATTTTAGGTCAAACTATGGTTATGACCCCACTACTGTGTTTAAATCTAGAATTTAGTATCTATACTTGATTTTGACATTATTTTGTTCTTGTGCTATTATATGACATCATTAGTTAGTACAAATAGCTCACACCTTTAACTATTTCAATTAAAATACTAAGGTCAAATTTTTCTTAAAAATACTTATTCTAACTTATTATGTTGAAATACATTTTGTTATTAAAAAGATGCTTCTAAAAAAATTCACGTCATTATTTTAATCGGAACAATTAAAGTTGTTATCAATTTGGATTGATTAATGTCATTGTAAATTTAAAGGACATATCAAATTAAACTATAAAAACTAAAGCTCAAACATAAGCATAGTAAAGGGATCAAAACTGTAATTTAACCATTTTATTACAATGGCTAATGCAGATAGGCTTTTATAGCATTCCTTTTTCTCATTAAAAACACATTTTTTAATAAAAAAAAAGGCTTAATATAGCATTTGGTAGCTAAACTTGACAATTTTTCTTAATTTGGTACCTAAACTCTTTTTGGCCCAATTTGGTACCTGAACTTGACACTTTATCCTAATTTGGTACCTAAACTTTTAGCCCAATTTGGTATCTAAACTTGGCATTTTTTATTAAGTTGATACCTAAGCTATTTTTAGGTTCAATTTGGTACCTAAATTTATTAAATATGATAAAAATTACGCAAAGTTATTTTTTTTGTTATGCTACAAAAATATTGTTACTATTAGTAGAAATTCATGTTAGAAAAATAGGTATTGAGTTATGCTTAACGAATTAATATTAAATAAGAAATTTTTTTAAAACACCAAATTAAAAGAAATTCATTATTTTTAATTAATAAAATAATAAAATAAATAAAAACTAAAAATAATTGAACATATAAAATACAAAAAATATCATATCATCTGTCACATGTCATTTACACGTTGATGATTTTTTCTACCTCATAAAAAATAACATTGCTAGTAGATTGAGGTATTTTGTAAAACATTCGACAAGTACCAAATTGAACAAAAAAATAGATTGGGTAACAAATTTGGAAAAAGAATCAAGTTCGTGTATCAAATTGGACCCCCAAAAAGTTTAAGTACCAACTTAAGAAAAAGTGTCAAGTTTAGGTACCAAATTGGACCAAAAAAATTTAAGTACCAAATTAAAAAAAAAGTGTCAAGCTCAGGTACAATTTTACTGCTACTCGGAGGGGATGAACACATTTTTTGCTTTCTTTTTCCCTTTTTATTAATTTATTAACTAAATGACCAAAATGCCCTTAAGGCCCTTCTTTAGATTTTTTCCTTCCATGTCCATTTTTGTCCATCATGAGATATAATGGTCTAATTATGAAATAAGGACCTCTAATTTACACATGCATTTCAATTAAGTACCCTAAAGCTTCTAGAATATCATACTTTACAACTTTTGCAATATAGTCCTAAAAATTAAATTAAGCACTTATTCACAAAATTTCTTCATGAGACTTTCACAGAATCATGCAAACATGTCATAGACCTCATAAAAACCATAAAACATATATTTCTACTTTGGATTTGTGGTCTCACAACTAGTATTCTGACTAGGCCCTAAATCGGGCTGTTACATTGAGCCTCAAACTTAATGACCCAAACCTATAGGGGCGCAGTTAGAACTTTTTTTGGGAACTGTCAAAATTCAATTATATATTTTTATGAGAGCTAAAATGTTTTTTCTCCACTGTATTAACTTATATCTTTATATTTTTAAAGGATATTTTTGAGTGAAAGTGTCATTTTATCATGTACTAACTTATAATTTTATAAATTTGAGAAAGCCAAAAGTACATTTTTTTCATTGTAAGGGAACCTAAAATGACAATAATATGAAACAACTAAACCCTGAAATTGGCTCAAACTCAGAATAATCTAAACTAAAAATTGATAAAAAAATAGAATGATCCAAAAATGTTAAATTTCAAATTGACTAAAAATCTAAATTCATCCCATTCAAAACCAACTTACCCATCTCGGTTCAAGAAGTTTTAACTAATTACATTCCAACCATTAATCTGTCTATAAGATAAAATAAAAAAAAATTAATGGAGTAGGTAAAAAACCCCCATAAGATAAATATTCAAGATGTATAATAGAAAAGGAAGGGAGTCAACCAAAGTGGAGCAAAATACATGAAGGAGAAAAGCAAACTTTATTATAGAGAGTGCTTCTATGGCATGCATATTTTATCATATAATAACTGCTTGAAGATTGAAGATAACACACATACAACATACATAAGACAAGGAAAGAACATTGATATCCTCGTGATAAGAAGTAATAAAATTTATAAAGAACTTGATCAAACCCAAACTAACTAATATCACGACGTTTAAAGGCAAGCGCACCTATCGATAGCAGTATAGTCTAGTGATAAGATTGAGTATCGTACCCAAGGGAACCGAAAGTACTATTACTCACTTCCTTTCTATTATTTAACCTAGAAATTAAATGGGGATTTGTTTAAAACTAAATTCTAAAATCTAAACTAAGAATAAAACAAAAGAAAAAGTAAATTGGGAAGACTTTTTAGGGAAAGCTAATTGATATGATTAATACTCAAGGGAGAATCCACCTAGACTTCACTTGTTATTATCGTCTTGAATTATACGAGTTATTTACTTGACTTGATCCGTAGAGATCCCTAATCTATGCTAAACCCTCCGTCGAGGTGAAGAGCAACTAGGCCTAAGTTGTTAATTAAAGTTCCTTTATTAATTAACTCCCTAGGTTGCATTAATTCGATCTATGGTTCCCCATATTAGGTTTGACCCTAATCCGGCAGATTTATGTCGCCCTATGTCTAGGGTTGCATGCAACTCCGCTTAATTATGGTAGATCTACTCTTATCACAGGGACTTTTGCTCCTCTGCTCTAAGCACATCTAATTCCTGAATTAATACCTAGGATTATTAATTCAAGGATTAAAACACATAATTAAGAACAATTCAAATAATTATCATATAAATCAAGAATAAATAACCAGATCTGTCTTAGGTTTCATCCCCCTCAAGTATTTGAGGGGTTTAGTTCATAATGATAAAAGAAAACATCTCAGAAGTTATCAAATAACAAATCATAAAAGAAACCAAAAACCCCTGAAGGAATTTAGGAGAATCCTCTATGTTGATGCAGAATTTCGGCTTCTGAGATGAATCAATTGGCTTCTCCCTTCGAGTAATCCCTTGCTTCTACCTGTGGTGTGGCAGAAAGACGAGAGGAAACGAGTATAGAGGGTGTGTAAAAGTGGGAAGAAGGCCCCGTCTATGTTGCCTCATGGGATCTTTATATAGAGAAGTTTTGGGGACTCTTTCTTAGCCCCTAAGCATCCTAATTCGAGTGAAATTCGTCTTTCTCATGACTAGAACACGCCCGTGTGCCACGCCCGTGTGGGTTTCGACAGAGGCCGTGTAATTTAGCACGCCCTTGTATATTGGCCGTGCTTGTCGGGACTTTGTCCGTGTGAGCTTTGTGAGGCACGCCCGTGTGGCACGGCCGTGTGGCACCTCTTGGCCTGTGTGATTCGTGCATTTTGGTTCATTTTTCACCGTTTTGGGCCCGTTTTCTATTCTTTTATCTTCCCTAGGCTCTTCTGAGTATAAGATATTAAAAAGAATGGTTAAGAGCACCAATTCTCACTAATTTGATACTAATTCATCCAAAATATAGGCTAAACATGAGGTAAAAATATGTATAAATTAACGCTTATCAAACATCCCAATGTTCTTTCTAATACCTATCCATCTCTTTTTATTCTTCGCCCCTTAATATAAAGCTGCCTTGTAATCTAGTTTAGGTATTAAAAGGTTTTAGGTCACGAAGGTTTAAGTTGGGCCCATAGTTGAGACTGAATAAGTCACACTATCTCTTATAAAAACCAATTTTGCGATTGATCGTGTCTTGATGTACATGTATCGGAGCTTATAAATATACAATAGAATAAAGAATTTAAGTGCAGCATCTAGAAGCGAACAAGTCAAATTGTAATATAAATTGAATAATGAAATATCAAAAGTATTTCGAGGATCGTACCCAAGGGAGGTTTGTTTAAACTAAATTAATAATAAGTATGAACATACTAATCTACATATAAATAGTTACTAAATTACTCATCATATTACGAGTAACACTAAAATGATGACTTTGCATAAAAAGACAAAATTGAATAAAAAGAAAAAAATACCAATTAACAATTAGATTAAGTAGACAAAAAGGCAATTAACTTCTATGTTCATGATTAACTTAGATTCAAGGGTTTTTACTCGTTAGCTAAAATAACTTAATTAATACCTTTCAACCTATAACTAAGTCAATTGATTCACTTAACTCACTTATCTTTCCAGCTGATGAATTAAACTAGACTTGGTTGAATTAGTGTTAAGTAGAATACCTTTTCAATTTCATCTACCTAAATTACTTCCTAGAGTAGTCAATTCTAGGGTTTGATCTCATTCCCTAATCTAACTAACCAATTTAAAAACCCTAAACCTAAGCTAACCACTCTCACTTCAGTTAATCAACATTCTTAGGGTTTTAGTTACCAGCCATTCTTGTGACACCCTTTACCCGTATTCGACGTTGGAATTGGGTACGAGGCATTACCGAACTTAACATGCCTTATCATACAAAATCGGACCATAAATTTTCATTCCAACTTAAATTTTTCATTCGTATTCATAACATCCCTATTATGGGCCTACGAGACCCAAAACATACATATAGAGTGGTTTGGGACTAAACTAGAAGCTTTCAAGTACTTAGAAAATTTTTGCTCAAAATAGGGCCACATGCCCGTGTGGAAAGGAACATGCCTGTGTGGTCACACACGCCCATGTCCTTAGTCCATGTGGATTTTATTTTTCATTTTGAACCTACAGGGTTTTGACACGGCTTGGCACACACCCGTGACTATGGCCCATGTCCCTCACACAGCCGTGACATGCCCGTGTCTTAGCCCGTGTGTGAAAACCTTGACATTCTGTTTTTGACGTCAGCAAACATTTTCGGTCACACGGCCAAGTCACATGCCCATGTGCTAGGTCGTGTGGCGAATTAAATTCTTACAATTAATGTGCAGACTTCATATGGCCTGGGAAACACGCCCATGTCCTGAGGCTGTATCCTTCACACGGCTAAGACACATGGCCGTGTCTCTTCTTATGTGTTTACTACTGGGCATTCTGTTTTTCTAAATTTGGATGTAGGGGACACACGGCCTATCAACACGTTTATGGGGCTAACTGTGTGTCACACATGGCCTAGACACATGCCCGTGTGCCTACCCATGTGGACAAATATAAGGTTATTTACCAAGCCAGTTGCCACCCTGAAAGGCAACCACACATATACCATTTCCAAAAACACATAGCATGATAATAATATACATCACATCCACACCTCAATTTCATACTACTTTCGTCATGCATGTGCTTCACACATTATTCATTCAAATGCGCAAGCTTTCACTTCATGAATTTTATCATCATTGAATAGAAATAACTTAACTAGAATTGTCCAATTCTAATGGCCATTTACAAAATGAAATAACTAACATCAATAGCCAACACATTGGCTAACCAATATGACATATCACAAGATGACCAAGTTCCTATACATGCCATACCCAAAATAATCAAACTTTATTATACCCAAAAGAATAGCTTGATAGTGTGAATCGAGCTCTGACATCCCTCGATCCCTGAGTTAGCTTAGTGATACTACAAGAAAAGGAAAAAGAGAGGGAGTAAGCATAAAGCTTAGTAAGTTTGCATGTAATAGATAGCAACATAAAAATCTTGTAATAACATCCACATATTACATTATGAATTAACACATAATTTCCAAGTGAACATTAACATGGCTTACTCATGCCCATTCTTATCGACCACATATCACATACCGAACTCATTTCTCGTGATTTTTGCATATGTACCTGTATCACTCTATCACATAACTTTAGCCTTTTTCATCTTTAACATAAACTTCAATTCTTTTTCCCGTTGAACCACTCGGAATATCGAAGGATACTCAAGAAATGTCATACATGTGGTAAGATGCCAAGGCCATATCCTAGATATGGTCTTACATGGGATCACATGTTAATGTCAATGCCATATCCCAGATATGGTCTTATATGGGATCTCATATCTATGTCGATGCCATGTCCCAGACATGGTCTTACACGGAATCATTATTCGATGCCGATGCCATATCCCAAATATGGTCTTACACAGGATCTCAATTTGGCGCCGAGGCCATATCCTAGATATGGTCTTATACGGGACCTTGTTAATCTAACGTCGTGACAAGGGTATCCTTTCTATTCCTAAGGTTTAACCGGGACTTCGATATAGCATAGCCTCCTGATTTCTTCATCGAGACTTCATTATCCAATTTCATAAAAGAAATATACATTTCATGCAAATTCAAACATTTAAATACATAATAACATAATGTTGATTTATGATACGATCACGACTCGGAGTTCACCAAGTTCGAGCAAAGACTCAATAGTGTTGCCCCAAGGACCAATTATACGGGCTTGAGCTAAGCAATTCAAGGTGGCTATTTCGGCCTTAGTTAATCAAGTGTGGGGCAAGGTTTTGGTTGGAGAAATAGAACGAGTTGGGACCAGCTCAACAAATTGTCCTTGCAATATCTTACAAACCAAATTAAGCTCAATTTCAGCTTCTTGAACCCGATCCAATTTAATTGAACTCTTAATATATTTGCATTTAGTTTTCATTTTAATACTTGCATTTAAGCATCTTAGTTTAATAAATGAGTTGCATACTTCTTTTAATTAACTAGTTGTTGGAATAAATGATGCTTAAGTGTTAGTTCATTTATTTAAGTAGTTGTTAATTTGTTTAAAGCTTAATAATTGAATAAATGTGATGGTTACATATGTTTAATTGTAGGTGACTTTTCAACTCACAAAGGCTGTTACACATTTAATAAAGGTGGCTTTTCAAGGTATTTTGGTTACAAAAGAGGGGGCTGTTATAATGGAAGCATTAAACATCATTAAAAGAGAGTTTAAAGGAGCATTTCATGACCTTTTAAATTCAGCAGTAGCCTATTCAAATACCCAACATTTTTGCTACTTAATGGACAATTTAAGCCTTAAAAATCTCATTAAAGTTGCTGGAGTCCATTCAACTAGCCAAAGGGGAAGGCAAGAGTCATTTTCAAAGCCTTTAAGGTCATTAATTCAGCCAAATTAAAGCATTTTAAAGAGAGAAATTATTTGATCTAGAATTCCAAAAGACTTTGAATTTTAATTAGCTCTTTATTAAGTATTTTACTATGTGACCTTTCGGCTAGCTCATTCTAGCCTTATAAATACTTGTAATCAAGCCTTTTTGGGCACTTTGGAATGCTTTGTTAATATTATGCTATCAAAATTGAGAGGCAAATTCTCTTCTCAAGTTTCGTTCAAAGATTCGTTGGCTTTCCTAGGAAACTAGTTGTGTTAATCGTTTTCCTTTAATAAACCTAAACTTATCACTATTCGTAGTGTGGCGTTCAATCATACCGAGGTTCCTATCTTGCTAGATAGTGGGTCGAGGTCTCTTTAACCAATCCGAATCTGAACTAAAGGGCTTATAAGCAACGGGTCGATATCAAATTGGCATTGGTTCTTGTTTGCACTTTTGTTCAATCCATTTTCTTTTTCTTAACCATTTCAATCCAAAACTAATTCCTTTCTTCACATCTTTTCCTTTTCAATCCGAAACCAAATTCTTCTATTAAACTATACTTTCTTAACACATTTATAAACCAATTTCTAAATTTCTAAAATAGCTTCATTCCATATCATATCCGACCTTTTTCCTTAACCAATTTTCTAAACTAAACTAATATTGTTTCTCGACGACGATTGGGTATTTTACATATGACTCGACTCATTCCGAGACGGTTTGTATCAATTTATTACACACAAACTTACCTCAGTACCAAAATATAGATAGTTGTTCAACTTCGTCCACCACATTGTTCTTTCCTCGGTTTAGGTCTGGACTTCGTGTTTCTTGATCTATAATGACAAAATTTACTTATTCAATTATCACATTGACTAAAATAGCCCATGAATCATACTTTGGAAAAATTATAATTTTTTGCAAAATGGTCCCTAGGCTCGTATGATGAAATGTACTCATTTTCTTAGTTACCCAAGCCTAGCCGAACCTATCTTAAGCTTATAATAGCTCACACTTTCCTTCAAATTAGATTTTTACTACACATTTTATCACTTTTACAAATAGGTCCTTTTTAGGTGTTTCTATGTAAAATCACCTAGAGAAAGATGTTCATCACACATCAAACTTCCATATTCATCCATTAAACATCAAAATACATGCATGTCATACATGGGTAAGTTTTTCAACATGAACCCTAACTTAAAATATGGCTAGAAATAGCTAAATCGAGCTACGAGGATCTAAAAAATGTAAAGAACATTAAAAACGGGGCTAGGATGCACTTATTTTCAAGCTTGAAAATGAAAGAAACCCTAGCTATGGCTTCTTGATAATTTTGGCACAAGGGGAAGAAGATGGACACTAATTTTGACTTCTTTTTCCCTTCTTATTAATTTATTAACTAAATGACCAAAATGCCCTTAAGGCCCTTCCTTAAGATTTTTCCCTTTCATGTAATGCCCCAAACCCGACCCAGACGTTATGGCCAAATCCAGCGTGCCACATTGAAGTGTTTTAGCGAAAACCTTGTTTTCATTGAAAAACCCTTCTAGAAGAAATTTCAAATAACATCCCAATATGTCTTTGTTTTCAGAACGAGGCATATTCAAAACTATTTATTTGTTATGTGTTAATAGGTATTTTTTTAAAAAAAATTCTCTTTAACTGCAGAAGCTTAATTTGACAAAAACCAATGTTTGATTTCAGAAAAATTTGAAATGTGTGTAAAAGAAATATGTCCATGTTCCATTCTTAAAGCATAATATTGGTAATAGTAACCAGAGAAAAAGGCCTTATTATAATCCAAACTTAAATAATTAAAATACTAGAACTTTTAATGGAGAAAAAAAAGAAGCAAGTTTAAAATGTCTTGCTAGTTGGCCACCTCTGAGTCCCTCCATCAGTCGAACCACCTGCTAAGGTTCACCTGAGAAAAATAAAAGGAGTGTGTTTTGAAACTCAATGTGTACAACCCTCAGCAACAATACAATAATAGCACAACATTTAGAGCAATCATGTATGCAATAATGCAATTCCCACCTCATCCAACCAATACACATCATCTCCGTCCAACCGAATCACATCATGTGGGGATAACTATATCGACCCACCCATCTGATACACATCAAGGGTAATGCTGGTTGCGGTACTACCGAACGTTGCAGCAAAGCTGCCAATCATATATTGGGCTTAATAGCCTTTGTTGGATTCACGGTCGTCAAGCGACTATGCGATCCTCATATAACACTTCCTCCAATATAAATCCCACCCACATGTAACATCATAACACATGAGTGCAACATATAGCATATAGTATTCATAAGTCATACTTATAACACACAGGGGTATTTAAGTAATTTTACCCTACAGGGGTATTTCAATAATTTAATAACATATGGGTCTTAATTATGAAATTTGGCCCGTCAACAAGTCCTCATTGGCTAAAGTGAACAGACACTATGCACCAAGTAGGATTCCAAAGAAGAGGAGGTGGGTCATTAAGACCGCTGAAGTACCAAGCTCTCCCTAGATCCAATCCTAGACATGCATATGCCCATTGCCACACTCTAACCCTATGACTTGTCCACAGACGTACTTGATAAATTAATTAAGTTTTATGCTCGCTTAAGGATTTAATAGAAACTAGGCCTAAAAGTCCAGTATAAAACCCTAACAAGTCTACATGCTTTCATACATTCATATAGCCCATCTGGCCCAATCACACTTATTGGCCCATTAGGCCCAATCACATTTATACAGCCCATTAGGCTCAATCACACTTATGTTGCCCATCAGGCCCGAATCCATTCCAAACACACTTTAATAATACGTACTAAAAAATATCAAACACACACAATTCACAACAAAACTAAAAAAAGGAAGTTCGAGATTTTTGGGGCGTTACAATTCTACCCCTTAAAAGAAATTTCATCCTCAAAATTACCTGATCCAAACAGTTGAGGATATTGACGTCGCATTGCTTCGTCAGGTTCTCAAGTAGCCTCCTCAGTGTTGTGATTATGCCAACGCACTTTGACTAATGGGATGGATTTACTTCTCAACACCTTAACATCCCGATCAATTATTTGTACAGGTTCCTCCTCGAAAGTTAGATCTGGCCTAACCTCGATTTTCTCGATTGACATGACATGTGAAGGATCCGAGCGATAACGCCTTAGCATGGAAACATGGAACACATCATGGATCTGACTTAGTTCAGAAGGTAATTCTAGCTGATAAGCGACTGGCCCAACTTGCTTCAGAACACGATATGGCCCAATGAGCCTAGGGCTTAGCTTCCCCTTTCGTCCAAACCTTAATACCTTCTTCTATGGAGAGACCTTAAGAAAGATTAAGTCCCCCACTGCATACTCAATCTCTCGACGCTTAAGGTCAACATACGACTTTTGCCTATCCAAGGCCTCCTTCAACCGATCCCAAATCAATTTCACCTTATCTTCAGTATCTGCTACTAACTCAGGGCCCAAAACTCGTCATTCACCCAATTCTGTCCAACATGATGGAGTACGACACCTCCTCCCATACAAGGCTTCATATGGTGCCATGCCAATACTTGCCTGATAACTAGTATTGTACGCGAATTCGACTAACGGTAAATAGTCTTCCTAACTACCTCGAAATTCAATTACACATCCCTTCAGCATACCCTCCAAAATTTGGAAAACCTTTTCCGACTGTCCATCAGTTTGGGGATGGAACGCCGTACTAAAGTTCAACCTAGTACCCAGTGCCTCGTGCAACCTCTTCCAGAACCGTGAGGTGAAACGTGGTCCCTATCAGATATTATGGAAACTAGCACTCCATGTAATCTTACAATCTCTGTTACATACAACCTAGCTAGCTTCTGCAACGAGTAATTGGTACTGACCGGTATAAAATGGGCAGACTTGGTTAACCGATCCACTATAACCCATATCAAGTCTTTCTCAGTAGGCGTCAAGGATAGCTCACTAACAAAGTCCACAGTCACCCTTTCCCACTTCCAAAGTGGAATCTTCACTGGTTGAAGCAATCCTGAGGGCAACTGATGTTCTGCCTTCACCCGCTGACATGTCAAACATTTACTTACGAACTCCGTCACCTCGCGCTTAAGTCCAGGCCACCAATAAAGCTCACGCAGATTCCAATACATCTTGTTTCCGTCGGGATTCATAGCATAGGGACTGCTATGTGCTTCCCATAGAATAGACTGCCTTAGTTCATCATCCTTTGGAATACACATTCTCCCACGGAAACACAACACTCCTTCACTATTCAACCCATAATCTGACGTTTCCCCATTCTCCACTTGTCTAAAATGAGAACCTAAGGTTTCATCCAATAACTATTTACCCTTTATCTGTTTAACCCACACTGGCTTTACTTGAAGCTCGGCCAACAAACTACCATCATCAAACAGAATTAAACGAGTGAGCACAGCCTTCAAGTCCTACACAACCTTACGACTCAAAGCGTCGGCTACCACATTCACTTTGCCAGGGTGGTACTTAATCGTACAATCATAATCCTTCAATAATTCTACCCACTTGTGCTGCCTAAGGATTAGCTCCTTTTGGGTAAGGAGGTACTTCAAACTCTTATGATTCAAATATATTATGTACTTCTCTCCATATAAATAATGCCTCCATATTTTAAGCATGAAAACTATTGCGGCTAACTCTAAGTCATGGGTTGGGTAATTCACCTCGTGAGTCTTAAGTTGACGTGACGCATAAGCAACCACCTTACCTTCCTGCATCAATACACAGCCTAAGCCTACATGCGACGCGTCACTATAAATCGTAAACTCCTTCCCAGTTTCTGGCTGAATCAACATAGAGGCCTCCGTCAAAACCGTCTTGTGCTTTTCAAAACTCTCTTGCTGCTTGTCCGTCCAAACAAATGGTACCCCTTTTCGCAACAACTTAGCTAGAGGTGTAGCTATTAATGAAAAGCCCTCAACAAACTGCCTATAGTACCCTGCCAAGCCCAGAAAACTTCAGATTTCAGACACAGAATTAGGTGTTTTCTAATCTAACACTGCTTCAATTTTCTAAGGATCCACCCTAATCCCCTCAGCTGACACCACATGTCCTAGAAAAGTAACTTTTCTTAGCCAAAATTCGCACTTGATGAATTTGGCATATAGCTGCTTTTCCCTCAAAATCTGCAACACAATCCTTAAGTGCGCATCATGCTCATCCTCATCTCTGGAGTACACTAAGATGTCATCAATAAAGATTACCACGAACTGATCCAAATAAGGTTGGAAAACTCGATTCATGAGATCCATAAAAGTGGCAAGTGCATCCGTTAGCCCAAATGGCATCACCAAGAACTCGTAGTGCCCATAACGAGTTCTGAAAGCCGTCTTCTAAACATCTGACTCCTTAACTCTCAATTGGTGATACCCCGAACATAAGTCAATCTTTGAGAAAATCGAGGCTCCCCTAAACTAATCAAAAAGATTATCGATTCTCGGCAGAGGGTACTTGTTCTTAATGGTTAACTTATTTAACTGCCGATAGTCGATGCACATTCGCATAGACCCATCCTTCTTCTTTACGAATAATACTGGTGCTCCTCACAGAGACACACTTGGTCGAATAAATCCTCGGTCCAATAATTCCTGAATCTGTGCCTTAAGTTCTACCAATTCCTTCGGTGCCATCCGATAAGGGGCGATGGACACCGGAGCCATAACAGGTACCAACTCAATTCCAAATTCTTCCTCTCTGTTGGGCAGTAGCCTAGGCAGTTCATCGGGAAAGATGTCAGGAAATTCCCTAACTATTCTCAAATCCTTAACAGTAGGACTCTTAGCCTCTGTATCACTTATATAACCTAAATAGGCTTTGCAACCCTTGCGCACCAACTTCTTAGCCCTTAGTGCCGAAATTACATTTGACAAATAATTTCGGCATTCACCAATTATCACCACCTCCTCATCCTCTGCCATTCTTAACACCATTCTGTTTGCGGCACAATCCAAAGTCGCTCGGTGTTTCACCAGCCAATCCATACCCAAGATTAAATCAAATTTGCTAAAAGGCAATTCCATCAAATCCACCAAGAAGGTAACCCCTTGAACAACTAAGGGTACTTCCCTAAACAACTTATTCACTACTACCAACTGGCCTAATGGACTTAACACTGTAATCCCATTTGCAATCATTTCAAACGTACCACCCAAAGGTTCAGTCATATTGCATGCAACATATGAATGCGTTGATCCAATGTCAATTAATGCAGTATAAGGTAACTCATGTATAAGTAACATACTTGTTATCACATCTAGGGGATCCTTATCTTCTCGACGACGAGGAGCATAGACCAATGCTAGCTGCCTTACCTCAGCATGGCCTGCACCTTCGCTTGGTGCACCACGTCCATGTCCATTGCCATTACCGCCCCTAGCATACCCACGACCCCTTGACGGCAGCTGACCACCCCTTTGTCATTGAACATTACCCCGGCCCACGGCTGGCACCTGACTCGGCACTCTAGAGCAATTCTTGACCCTATGCCCCATAGATTCGCAAGCTAGACAAGCTCTCGTTTTCTTCCAACACTCACCTAGATGGCCTTTCCCACAATCAGCACAAGGTGGCACCCCTAGATTAGCAGGAGGGGGCCCTGCTCTAACTGGCCCATTGACTCTGGCCCTAGCTTTAGGCCTTTGCCTAGGACCAGAAGGCTCTGCATCCTTTTTATTCCTTCCCTTCTCTTTTTCCTGGTTTAAGTGCTCCGTGCGCTTTACCTCCTCTGCTATCTTCGCCTTCTCCACTAATTCTGAGAAAACTCGTTCCCTTTGTGGAGCTATCAATACTCTAAGACTATCCTTCAGACCATTCTCAAACCTAACGCAACGCTCATAGTCCGTTGCCACCATAACCCTTGCATACTTACTAAGGCGTAGAAACTCCGCCTCATACTCAACCACAGATTTGTTCCGCCGGGTCAAGCTCAGGAACTCCTTCCTCTTAGCATCCACATAGCTTGCATCCACATACTTCTCCTGAAATGTAGTTTTGAAAAACCTCCAAGTGACCTGCTCAAGTTAAGTGCCCTCTTTTACAGTCAACCACCATTGATAGGCTTCCTTCCTAAGCAATGACACTGCCCCTTTCAACTTTTGCTTAGGTGTGTAGTCCAAGTCCTCCATTATCCTCTCAGTGGCCTCCAACCAGTATTCAGCCACGTTAGGAGCCACACTAGTAACGCCCTTAAAAATATCAGCCCCATTAGATAGTAGTGCTTTGAAACTGACCCCGGACTACCAATACAATTGTTTGGCCTAGCGACCCTTTCAAATCCTTAGCATTGCGCATCCCTAGTGGCCTGATTGTACGGTCCACTCTCAGCTATGGGTAAGGCCGGAGCATCTCCTACTTCAACATTGGGCATATGGCCAGATGCCGACGATCCAGCGCTAACACTTTCGCGACCTCGGCCGCAGCCTCTTGCACCTCTTCTAGCGCTCATCATTGACTCGTGTATTTTTTGGATTAGAAATTTTATGAAATTTTAGTCAGTTTCAGTAATTAAGCCGATGTTTTATGCAGTATTAAGTAAAAATTTATTTTCGCAAATCCTCTACAGTTTCAGGTTCCTACAGGCTTCAGTTCACTAAAAGCCTCAGTATAAACATTTATAGTAGCCCACTAACTATCTACAGTATATCAACTTAAACAAGCTTAGTCATAAAATAACTTACTCGGCTCAACGTCGGAGACTCGGTGTGCCACACAGTAAGAACTTCCAAAATATTATGACCCAATAACTTTTAAACCTAAATAATAAGGCCCACTTCACAGCCCGAGCTTTACAACTGGGCTCTGATACCACTAAATGTAACATCCCAAATCCAGCCCGGACGTTATGGCCTAATCTAGTATGCCACATTGAAGTGTTTTATCGAAAACCTTGTTTTCATTGAAAAACCCTTCTAGAAGAAATTTCATATAAAATCCCATTTTGTCTTTTTTTTTAGAACGAGGTATATTCAAAACTATTTCTTTGTTACATGTTAATAGCTATTTTTAAAAAGAGCTCTCTTTAACTGCAGAAGCTTAATTTGATAAAAACCAATGTTTGATTTCAGAAAAATTTGAAATGCGTGTAAAAGAAATATGTCTATGTTCTATTCTTAAAGCATAATATTGGTAATAGTAACCAGAGAAAAAGGCCTTATTACAATCCAAACTTAAATAATTAAAATACTAGAACTTTTAATTGAGAAAACAAAAGAAGCAAGTTTAAAACGTCTTGCTAGTTGGCCACCTCTGAGTCCCTCCATCCGTCAAACCGCCTACTGAGGTTCACTTGAGAAAAATAAAAGAGGGAGTGAGTTTCGAAACTCAGTGTGTACAACCCTTAACAACTATATATATTTATCATACAACACAAGTCATCTTGGGCCCGTGCCCAATACAATAATAGCACAACATTAGAGCAATCATGTATGCAATAATGCAATTCCCACCCCATCCAACCGATACATATCATCTCCGTCCAACCGAATCACATCATGTGGAGATAACTATATCGACCCACCCATCCGATACACATCAAGGGTAGCACCGGTTGCGGTACTACCAAATGTTGCGGTAAAGCTGCCAGTCATATATTGGGCTTAATAGCCTTTATTGGATCCACAGTCGTCAAGCGATTATGCGATCCTCATATAACACTTCCTCTAATATAAATCCCACCCACATGCAACATCATAACACATGAGTGCAACATATAGCATATAGTATTCATAAGTCATACTTATAACACACAGGGGTATTTCAATAATTCTACCCTACAGGGGTATTTCAGTAATTCTACCCTATAATGGGTATTTCAGTAATTTACTAATGTATGGGTCCTAATCACGAACTTTGGCCCATCAACAAGTCCTCATTGGCTAAAGTGAACAAACACTATGCACCAGGTAGGATTCCAGAGAAGAGGAGGTGGGTCATTAAGACCGCTTAAATACCAAGCTCTCCTTAGATCCAATCTTAGACATGCATATGCCCATTGCCACACTCTAACCCTATGACTTGTCCACAGATGTACTTGATAAATTAATTAAGTTTTATGCTTGCTTAAGGATTTATTAGAAACTAGGCCTAAAAGTCCACTATAAAACCCTAGCAAGTCTACATGCTTTCATACATTCATATAACACATCCGGCCTAATCACACTTGTGTGGCCCATTAGGCCCAATCGCATTTATACAGCCAATTAGGCTCAATCACACTTATGTGGCCCATCAGGACCGAATCTATTCCAAACCATTCAACAAACTTAATCAGTTCACCACATTTTACCAAATTATCAATTTTTACTTATTTGGGCTCACAGGCCCATCAAGCCTATTTAGCCCATTATGGCCCGGTTGGCCAAAACGTGGCCCAAGTCCATAAGATTGCTCATGGGGCCTCTACTATCATATCGGTTACCCTCATACGAGTGTTCGCGCACTCTTGAGACTACCGTAGCCAAACTTTTAGCTTTTTGGCATTTCAGCTTTTCGATATTTTGGGATTTGTCAATCTATCGTGTGTGTGCAGTGTATGTACACACCTGATATCGAAACGTGCTATGATATGCTTAGCCACACTACTGCAATTAATATCACTCCTCAATTAAGCAAAGGCTTAATAAATGTCTTGACAAAAACTGAAATCTTACCATCAACTTACCTTACGCGACAAGCCCTAATAGCCCTTCTTCAACTACTAACCGCTAATATTTCCTAGATTTGCATCAACCAACTGTTAAAGACTGAATAGTACGTGACTTGTATACCACACGAGTCACCCTTATAATACCTATAACCATTCGGCCATCAACCAATCCAAATATGAAGGTGAGATACTTACCCCTAAAACCCGAAACGCACGGTAAAATCGGCAAAGGGTTTGGAGAGCAAAGATTCGACTCAATCCCCTACAAATTGACTAAGAGAGTGAGGAAATAAGGTTGGTTCTTAGTAACACTGATCAAAAGAGTGAGATTCTTACCAAAAAGTAATCGGCCCAAGTTGAAGGGGAAGTCGACATGCTAAAAAGGAATAAAAAAGGTTTCAGCTTTTGAATGTTTTCGAAAGGAAGCTGTTTAAGTGGCTAAAAATCCAAGAGGGCAGATTCAATACTTGGATCCTGCAAGAAAAGCAAATAAACTATTTAAGAAAAGAGATTAAAGGTTTACCTAGGTGCACAGAGGAAAATCGAATTCAAAAGGAGAAAGTGCTGAAAAGTGTCTAAAGAATTCGACAATATACTTTTATAGCCGAAATTGCTATCCCTTAATTGCCAATTCGGCTCCAACACCTCTCCTATCCCAATCTCCTAACTTTTCTCCAAGATAGCTCCTTAATCCCCTTCTTGAATTTCTCACATGGACACACCCTTCAGAGTCCACATCCAACGCCACTCCTATACTTTAAAATGAGCAAAAATGAACCTTCCTTTTGAGCAAGGAGGGATTCGAACCCCAAATCTCCTTGCCATGCTTGTGATGCCAACCCCATGTCTCACATGTGAGGTCTTTTGCCACTCCAACACAAGCTTATTCATGTTAAAATCCTCCTCTATTTATTTAAAAACCAAACTACTTGCCACCAAGGATCCTTTAACAAACTAAATTTTTTTCCCCACTTTCAAACTTAAACTCAAAACTTTCTCAATGACTTATTTATACTTTAATAATATGTACTCAAAAATATCAAACACAGACACTTCACAACAAAACCAAAAAAAGAAAGTTCGGGATTTTTGGGGAGTTACATTCCATGTCCATTATTATCCATCATGAGATATAATGGTTTAATTACTAAATAAGGACCTTTAATAAATTTTCTAATGCTATTTCATACTTAAAACTTCTAGAATCTCATATTTTGCAATTTTTTCAATTTAGTCCTAAAAGACAAATTGATCACTTAATCATAAAATTTGTAACACCCCTTACCCGAGACCGTCGCCGGAGTCGAGCACGAGGCGTTACCGGACTTAACTTACTCAATCGGGCATAAAAATTTACTTTTAAAATTAATCTATTTTCATTCATTCAATATATCCCTAAAAAAGGTCATCGAGACCCTAAATCATGCTATTAAAATGGTTCGGGACCAAACCAGGATCAATAAAATTTTTTCGATTACCTAAACGAACCAAAATAAATTATTTCTCTGTTCCTTATAAAGCTATCCAACTGCATCGTAGTCACTAAATAAATCATAACTCGAGTTACGAAACTCGAAATTCAATTCCATAAATTTTCCCTAAAACTATACTCATATACCTTCTTAATCATTTTTTATAGAATTTTTAATCTAGCCAATTATTACAGTTTATTAGTTAAAGTCTCTCCTATTACATAGTTTGACTACTTTGACCTCTATTCACTACGAATTAATTTTCTCTCTGTACAAAATTCAAATAGGTATGCTGTTTATTTCATTTGAAACTAGAATCAATAAGTAATCTAAGCATATAAACTATAATTCCTAATTATTTATTCACAATTTATGGTGAATTTTTAAAATTAGAACAAGGGATCACGAAGTCAATCTGGAGCAGTCTCACTCAATTGCAAATAACTCATAATAGACAACTCTTTTGCTTACTCTGTTTCTTCCACATGAAAATAGACTCATTAAGCTTTAATTTCATGTCTCATTAACTATTTAATTCCATTTCTACTATTTTTAGTGATTTTTCAAAATCACATCACTACTGCTGTTTGAATCTGTTTTTAAGCTATTTCCACCTTTTCCATGGTTTCCATGTGATAATTACCATTTAGGCATACATGGTATTAAACTTATGTTTGATTAGTCATTCCAATAGCTAATCATCAACAAGTTTTTACATACCATTCATTAAACATATCCTAAGGACATTCATACCAAAAGAAGCCAAGTCCCTATACATGCCATACGCGAAATGAAACGTCTAGCTATACCAAAATGATCCTGTTGATAGTGTGACTAGATCTCCGACGTTCTTTGCAATCCGCGAGTTGGCTTGGCAAGAACTATAAAAAGAAGAAAAAATAAATAAAGCACTAAGCTTAGTAAGTTTACAAGTAAATAAATCACAACATTCACCCTAAATAATAGTTAATCATAATATCATCAAGCATCATAAGCTTTCCTTACACCTCATTTCTTACCCTCTTCCTTATTCACTTACTTTCTTTCTTACTTGATATTCAATAAACTCATGAACATAACTTACCTTTCCTTTGCTAGAAATCTTCCTATAATTTAACCTGTACAATTGCCCGTTGAACCACTCGGAATACTAAGGATACTCGGGTTTTCTTGCCTGATAGTAGCCTGTCTATGCCATGTTCTAGACATGGTCTTGCATGAGATGTTCCCTGTCCTACCAAAGCCATATTTTTAATATAGACTTACATGGGATATTCCTATCTTATCTGATAACCCAAAATGTCATGACATTCCGTATCTCAAACATTCCTAGAGTTCAAACGGGGCTTTCTGATACTTTTTCTCTGTCATCTCGTCTTTAGTTCAACTTCAAATTTTTTCATAAAGTAAAAGTATATATGCTGGAAATTAACAACATTAATGTAAAATGATGAAATGTTGCATTTATTTACCGTAAACTTACCTCGATACAAAATACGGTTAAACTTGACAATTTAGTCCTTTACTTTTTCCTTTCCCCGATCTACTCCCGAATTTCGTTCTTCTTGATCTATAATAGCAAATTAGCTTATTTAATACTCACATTTATCAAACATCCCTTAACTCAAATTTTGGCAAAATTACATTTTTACCCCTAAACTTTTCATATTACACTTTTGCCCCAAGGCTCGGAAATTAAACTTTATCCCAAATTCTTAAGTTTTAGGACATGCTCATCATTTATTTACCAACAACAACCTCAAATTTCCACTATAACATGTACTTATGAACAATAGGTACTTTTATCGATTAAGCCCTTTTACTCATTTTTACTTAAAACCGAGTAGCACCAGTTGTCTAGCATAATTTAAAACCTCATATTCTATCATAAAACACCAAAATAAACAAATTTCACCTATGGGTATTATTCCAAATATGAACCCTAGGTTGAATTATTGCTAGCATAAGCTAAATCGAGCTACCGGGATTCCAAAAACATAAAAATCATTAAAAACGAGGCTTGGAATCACTTACTATGAAGCTTGGAAGTTAAAGAAACCCTAGCTATGGGGAGAGGTAAGGTCCAGCCAAGCTTGAAGAAGATGAACACATTTTGGCCTTAATTTCCCTTTTAATTCATTTTAATTACCAAATGACCAAAATACCCTTAATGCCTTTCTTTGAAAATTTTCATGTACAAGCCCATTTTTGTCCAAAATTTTAGAAATTGGTCAAATTGCTATTTAAGACCCTCTAATTAATATTCCAAGGCAATTTCATACTAAAAGCTTCTAGAATGCAAGTTTTGCAACTTATTCGATTTAGTCCCTAATTTCAAATTAAGCATTTTATGCATAGAATTTCTTCACGAAATTTTCACACAATCATGCAATCATATCATAAACCTCAAAATAATTATAAAATAATTATTTCTATCTCAGATTTGTGGTTTCGCAACCACTGTTCTATTCAGGCCCTATTTTAGGATGTTACAAAATTTCTTCATGAAATTTTTACACAACCATGCAATCATATCATAGACCTTATAAAAACCCTAAAACATATATTTCTACTATCGATTTGTGTTATCGCAACCACTATTCCAACTAGGCCCTAAATCGGGCTATTATAATTCTCCCCCTCAGGAATTTTCATCCTCGAAAATCTTACTGGTGAAAAGGTTAGGATATTGGTTTCTCATAGCCTCCTCAGGCTCCCATGTAGCCTCTTTTACCCCGTGTCTTTGACACAATACTTTCACACGAGCTATACTTTTTATTTCTTAACTGTTTGACTTCTCGAGCCAAAATATTTACCGACTCTTCACCATAAGTCATGTCTAGTTGAATTTCAAGCTCTGTCTGCACAGTCACATGTAAAGGGTCTGATTGGTATCTTCTCAACATGGATACATGGAACACGTCATGAATCCTTTCTAACCCTGATGGTAAAGCCAACCGATAGGCTACTGGCCCTATCCTCTTGGTGATCTCATACGGTTTGATAAAACGCAGACTCAATTTGCCTTTCCAGCCAAATCTGAGAACTTTCTTCTATGGTGACACTTTGAAAAATACCTTATCACCAACTTGAAACTCAATTTCTTTCCGTTTCAAATTTGCATAGGATTTTTTGTCTATCCAAAGCAACTTTTAAATAATCACGAATCACCTTTACTTTCTCTTTGGTTTCTCTGACCAAATTAACCCTGTGAATCTGATTTTCTCTGAGTTTGGTCCAATACAAGGGCATTTGGCACTTACGCCCATACAATGCCTCACAAGGCACCATTTTCAAACTCGACTGAAAGCTGTTATTATAGGCAAATTCCAGTAACGGTAAATACTTTTCCCAATTACCTTGAAATTCCAAAACACAACATCAGAGCATGTCAGCAAGTATCTGTATTACCCTCTTTGTCTGTCCATCGGTTTGCGGATGGAAAGTTGTACTAAAATTCAACTTTGTACCCAAGGCTTCTTGCAACTTTTTCCAAAACCATGATGTAAATCTTAGATCTCTATCCGAAATAATCGACAACAGTACCCCATAAAGTCTCACAATTTCTGAAACATACAAATCTACCAACTTATCAAGCGAATAGTCAATGCGTACCTATATAAAATGAGCCGATTTCATAAGCTTATCAACCACAACCCATACAACATCTTTCTTACTTAACGTCAAAGGAAATCCTGTCACAAAGTCCATAGTAATACGGTCCCATTTCCACTCGGGAACCATAATAGGCTGAAGTAAATAGGACGGTACTTGGTGTTCAGCTTTCACTTACTGACAAATCAAGCATCTCAATACAAACTCAAAAATATCTCTCTTCATACTCGGCCACCAATACCATTTCTTCAAGTCATTATACATCTTTGTACTACCAGGGTGAATAGACAGATGACTACTATGTGCCTCGTGTAGAATTCTTCGAATAAGCTCATCATTTCTCAGTACACAGATTCTGTCTCGAAACATTAAACATCCATCGGAACTAATTCAAAACTCTGACTTAACACCCGACTCATAATGAACTTCTTGAGTTGCAATCACTGTCACTTGTCTGAGCTTCACAAATATCTTGGAGAAACATCGGTCTAGCTCTCGACTCAGTTAGAATAGAACCATCATCCCGATAAAGCCAACCATGTATTCATAGCTCTCAATGCAAACAAGTATTTCCTACTCAAGGCATCAGCGACCACGTTCGCCTTTCCCAGGTGGTAGTCAATCACTAGTTTGTAATCTTTTATCAACACTAACCATCTTCGTTGCCTTATATTCAATTCCTTTTGAGTCATCAAGTATTTTAGACTTTTATGGTCAGTGAATACCCGACATTTTTCACCATATAAATGGTGTCTCCAGATCTTCAATGTAAATACAATGGCGGCTATTCTAAATCATGGGTCAGATAATTCTTCTCGTGTGGCTTTAGCTGTCTAGAGTCATAAGCTATTACTTTGCCTTCTTGCATGAGTACACAACCTAACCCACTCAAAGATACTGTAAACCAAAAATTCTTTCCCAGGTTCAGGTTGCACTAAAATAGGAGCTTCAGGCAATAATGTCTTTAATTTCTTAAAACTCTGTTGGCATTTTTCTGTCCACTCGAACTTAACATCTTTTTGTAGCAACCTCATCATCAGAGTAGCTATCATGGAAAATCCTTTGACTAACCAGCTAGGCCTAGAAAACTCCTAACCTTTGATACGTTCTTCGGTTGTTTCCATTCAACAGTGGTCGAAATCTTTCCTGGGTCAACTCTAATGCCATCACTCGAAACAATACGGCCTAAAAATTTGACTTCTATAAGCCAAAATTCACTTTTACTAAACTTGGCATATAACTATATATCCCGTAAAATTTGTAATACCGTCCTCAAGTGCCCAGCATGCTCGTTCTCATCATGAGAGTAAATCGATATATCATCAATAAAGACTATAATAAATTTATCCACATATGGTTGAAAGATGTGGTTCATTAAATCCATAAACACGGCAAGGGCATTTGTTAAACCAAAAGGCATAACTAGAAATTCATATTGACCATACCTTATACGAAATGCAGTTTTCGGCACATCTGAGTCTTTGACTCTTAACTGATAATAACTAGACCTCAAGTCTGTCTTGGAAAACACAGTGGCTCCCTTTAATTGGTCAAACAAATCATGGATCCTTGGCAAGGGATACTTGTTCTTTACAGTTACCTTATTAAGTTGCCGATAATCTATACATAACCTCATAAAACCGTCCTTATTTTTCACAAATAATACGGGAGCACCCCACGGAGAATAACACGGTCTTGCGAAACCTTTATCCATCAACTCTTGTAACTAAGCCTTCAATTCTTTCAACTCAATCAGAGCCATCCTGTACGGAGCAATCAAAATAGGCACAGTACTATGGGCTAACTCAATACCAAATTCAATCTCTCTAACCAGAGGCAATCTAGGCAATTCTTCCAGAAATACATCTAGATACTCACATACTATCGGTACTGATTCAATTCTCAACTCAGACTCTTTTGCATTCATTACAAAGGAAAGATAAGATTCATATCCCTTTCTTATGTATTTCTGAGCAGACATAAAAGAAATCACTGCAGGCAATCTATCCTGTTCATCTAATTCAACCCGAAGAATATCCCCATTTTCACATTTCAATTCAATAAATTTTCTTCCACAATTCACTATCACATCATGAGCAGTTAACCAATCCATACCAAGAATTACATCGAATTCATCGAACGGCAATAGCATGAGATTAGCTAAAAGATAATGACCTCTAATCATCAAAAGGCAATTTTTGTATACCTTGTCAACTAACACACATTTTCCTAGGGGATTTGACACTTTTATCGCAATTTTTGTATACTTTACAGGCATACTCATACAAGATACTAATTTCATACAAACATACGAGTGGGTAGATCCCGGATCAATTAAAGAAACAACATGAGTATTATAGAGAGAAAATGTACCCGTAATCACGTCACGGGATGACGCCTCTTCGCGAGCAAGAATGGCATAAGTCCTTGCAAGCACTCTACCATTAGATCTTGCAGTCTACTCTCTAGGTGTGTTCTTACTACTCGTTCCATTTCTCAGATTTCTCTGTGGTCTCCCTTTACTAGCAGTGTTGCCCGATCTCACACTTTAATTTCTATCTTTTTCAACCATCTCGAAACAATCTTTAATGAAGTGATCTTGGGAACCACACTTGAAACAAGCTCTCTCATTTGCTTGGCACTTATCGGGGTAACTTCTACCACACTATGGACATTTCGGTCTACTTGGTCGAGCATTACCAATACTGCAATCAAAGTGGTCTGAGTTTAAAAACTCGAGTACTATTTACCTTTACTTCTATTTGAGAACCCAACTGAAGCGGCTGATCGAGTAGTGAACTCTCTCAGTTTCTTTGATGAGGATTGAAATGACTTTCCCAATTGTCTCTTCCTTGAGTCGCGGGACTCAATTTTAGCTTTTCTTTTCTTTTTGGCCAATTCCTCGGCTTACAAGCTTTCTCTACTAGCACAACAAATTCCTTTAATTCTAGAATACTAATAAACAATCAGATGTCCTCATTTAATCCATCCTCAAACCTCTTACACATGATGGCTTCGGTGGATACGCACTCTCGAGCGTATTTATTGAGCCTTACAAACTCACGTTTATATTTGGTCACCCTTATTCAACCTTGTCTTAGCTCAAGGAATTCCTTTCTTTTCTTATCGATAAACTTTTGGCTAATATACTTCTTTCGAAACTCTTCTTGGAAAAATTCCCAATTAACTCTCTCCCTTGGTACAACCAACACAAGGGTGTTCCACCACTGATAAGTTGAATCTCTCAAGAGAGACACAACACATTTCATGCACTCTTCGAGTGTGCAAGATAATTCATCAAATACCCTGATGGTATTTTCAAACCAAAATTCTATTCTTTCCAGATTATCTTCTTTTTTAACTTGGAACTCCTCAGCTCATTGTTTTCGAATTTTATCAACTAGAGGCTTTTCCCTTCTTACCATTTCTACAACTTGGGGAGCTACAGGGGTAGGCTGACGGTTTGGAGGGGGAGCTTGTTGTTGAGTGGCCGGGTTCGTTCGAACAAACTCTGAGAACCACTAGTTCATCAATTGGAAGAAGGCTTCCCGAGCCTCTCCTCCTTGACTTACAGTCACTGGTCTATTTTCATTTTCAATTGGCATTGTCCCTTGTGTAGGGGCCAGTGTGTTACTTTCTACATCATCCGCCACTGCTCCGTCAGGATCCATTTACTATATGAAAACATATTTTCAATTGTCAGGAGTCGTCACACTATCATTATGTATATACACATACGTATGGCATGTATAGCTAGACTCTCACACATGCTATGGTAGTCTAAGAAACAACTAAACCATAGCTTTGATACCACAAAATATAACACCCCTTATCTGTATTCGACACCGGAATCGGGTACGAGGCATTACAAGACTTAACATGCCTTATCATACAAAATCGGACCATAAATTTTCATTCCAAACTTAAAACTTTTCATTTGTATTCATAATGTCCCTATTATTAGCCTAAGAGACCCAAAACATACATATAATATGGTTCAAGACTGAACCGGAGGCTTTCGAGTATGTAGAAAATTTTTGCTCAAAATAGGGCTACACGCCCATGTGAAAAGGAACGTGCCCGTGTGGGTAGGCCGTGTGGTCACACGCCCATGTCCCTAGTCAGTGTGGATTTTACTTTTCATTTCAAACCTACAAGGTTCTCATATAGCCTGGCACACGCCCGTGACTATGGCCCGTGTCCCTCACACGGCCATGACACGCCCTTATCTTAGCCGTGTCTTAGCTCGTGTGTAAAAACCTTGACATTCTATTTATGGCATCAGTAAACATTTTGAGTCACACAGCCAAGTCACACACCAGTGTGCTAGGCCATGTGGCGAATTAAATTCTTGCAATTAATGGGCAGACTTCACACGGCCTGGAAACACACCCATGTCCTGAGGCCGTGTCCTTCACACTGCTGAGACACACGGCTGTGTCTCTGCCTATGTGTTTACTACTGCGCATTTTCTTTAGCTAAATTTGGATGTAGGGGACACAAGGCCTATCAACACTCCCATGGGGCTGACCGTGTGTCACACACGGCCTAGACACACGTACGTGTGTCTACTGTGTGGACAAATATAAGGCTATTTACCAAGAGATTTATCACCCTAAAAAGCAACCACACTTATACAATTTCCAACAACACATAGCATGACAATAATACACATCAAATGTCCACAATCAAGACATCCACACCTTAATTTCATAATACATTCATCATGCATATACTTCACACATTACTCATTCAAATGCGCAAGCTTGCAGTTCATGAATTTCATCATCACTGAATAGATATAACTTAACCAGAATTGGCTAATTCCAATGGCCATTTACAAAATGAAATAAATAACATCAATAGCTAACACATTGGTTAACCAATATTGTAACACCCTTTACCCAAGTTCGACGCCGGGATAGGATACGAGGCATTACCGTACTTAAACATACTTGAAGATGAAAACTCGGGATATAAAAATTTATTCTTTTACACACCTTTCATGCATTCAATTACTATCCTTATTATGGGCCTACAAGGCTTAGAATGTATATCGGGTATGTTTTGGGAACTCTCAGGCACTAGAAAAACTTTACCAAAAATAGGGCCACATGCCTGTGTGAGATGGGACACGCCCGTGTGGGCAGGCCGTGTGGTCTCATATGCCCATGTCCTGCCCATGTCAAATTTATTTTTATTTTCACCTTACAGGGGTTTTGACACGGCTTAAGCACACACCCGTGTCTATAACCCATGTCCCTCACACAGCCTGGACACGCCTGTGCCAAATCCTGTGGAATATCATGATTTGGATCACTATAACTATCAGAGGTGCACATGACCAAGGCACATCCCTATTTGCTCAGCCCGTGTTCTATACTGACTTAACTAAATTGGATGCAAGGGACACACGGCCTATTAACACACACTTGAGGCTAACCGTGTGCCACACACGGCCTAGGCACATGCCCGTGTGCCCAACCGTGTGGACAGTAATAGGCTAATTTCCAAGCCCTATGCCACCCTGAAACATGATCAAACACAAAGCCAATTCTATAGCACTCATCAAGCATAATATACTCTGTAATTATTCATAACTAAGGCATTAAATTGCCATCATGCATATCATTCTCATCCATCATTACTCTACTTAAACATGCAATGTTGCACCTTTATGAACTTCATCTTCATTGTATAAAATATAAATTAGGCAATATTATGCCGTTTCCAAAGGCCATTATAACACTACTTGAGTAATACCAAAGCCAACACCCTTGGCTACACAAAATAACACTTAACAAAATGATCAAATTTCCTATACATGCCATACATCAAAATAACAACTTTACTATACCAAAAAGAATTGCTTGATAGTGTGAATTCAAGCTCCAACTTTAACGATCCCCAAGCTGGTTCTGCAAATCTATATAGAAGAGGGAAAAGGAAAGGAGTAAGCATATAAAATTCTTAGTAAGTTGCATGAATAAAATAACAACAAAAATCAAGAAACATCACCCAAATAAGTTATCATGACTTTCATATAGCTTCTTACTTATCATCATGACATACTCAATCATATACTTACTCATGCTTTCATGTTGTATTTCTCATAACAATGTACTTTCAATTCCGCATACTTACTCGTATATACCTACAGCGCTTAACATGAAACTTTAGCCTTTCTCTTTAAACTTATCAACTTAAATACTTTTCTCTTTTAAGATTCTTTTAGAATACCGAAGGATACCCGTAAGTCAATCTTATGAAATGATGCCAATGCCATTTCCCAGACATGGTCTTACATGGGATCACACATCGATGTCGATGCCATGTCCCAGACATGGTCTTACGGGAGATCATACTCTGATACCGACGCCATGTCCCACACATGGTCTTACACGGGATCTCATACTGGATGCCATGCCATGTCCCAGACATGGTCTTACAGGGGATCCTTATCTCCTCTCGACGCTGAAGCCATGTCCCTGACATGGTCTTACACGAGACCTCATCTCAGATGCCCATGCCATGTCCCAAACATGGTCCCACATAGGATCACATCTCGATGCCAATGCCATGTCATAGACATGGTCTTACATGGGATCTCAGTTTGGTGCCGATGCCATGTCCCAAACATGGTCTTATACGGGACCTACAATACTCATGACATGATTACAGTATCCTCAATATCATTTAATCTTACATGTAATTTCTCTCTCCTATTTTCATTATTTCTTGGTAGAATTTTACATCAATAAATTTCATGAATTTTATACATTGCCTCAACAAATCTGTAACACCCCAAACCCAGCTTAAAAGTTAGGCTCAAATCTGGCGTGTCACATTGAAGTGTTTATCGAAAACCATGTTTTCATTAAAAACCCTTCTTTATGTAAAAACTTGAGTAAAATCCCAGTTACGTTTGTTTATCTTTAACATGTGGTACAATGAAGAATTAATTACTTTGTAAAAATCCTTTTTAGTTGCGAAAGCTAATTTAAAAAGAAATCGATTTACGAAAACGTGATGTATAAAGATTAAGTCATGAACAGCCAATAACAAAATCAATTGGGCCTAGCCCAAACCAATAACAAAATAAGTGGGCGTAAGCCCAAAACAGAATCAGAACAGAGCAGATATGCAACCGTGTGAGTATGCATCCCAACCCAATCCATCCAGCACATCACCCGTACCAGCCAACACACCATGTGGGGAATAACTCGATCCATCCAGCCAACACACCAATTACGCAGCCGTACTGCTAGTAATAAAAAACGTGGCAGAGCCATCAGAATCAAAATATGTGGTGGAGCCACTATTAACAGAAATACGTGCCATAGCCACTAGTACATAGCTACCTCCAGATCATACCCAACCTGCTACAGAATGTCGTGTATGTCATGCTCAATCATCACACATGTATGCAAAATGGCCATGCTCAGTAACAATCATTTAAACATATATTAAAAACATACCAATCATGCAACCATGCTCATGTCAGTTATAACATGTCATACGATTACAATCAAATCAGTCAAAACTCCTAGTCCAAGTAAGTCACTTGCCCACAAGGGCAAAATAGTCATTTTACACCTTAGGGGCAAAACGGTCATTTTGCCATATAGGGGTATTTTAGTAACTCTACCGTAAAGGGATATTTTGGTAACTCTACCCTACAGGGATATTTCAGTAATTCTACCCTATAGGGGTATTTCAGTAATTTTACAAATTGAGGTCATTTCAGTAATTTTACAAATAGAGGGCATTTTGGTAATTTTACAAACTAGGGGTATTTTAGTAATTATACAAACCATGGGCATGTCAGTAATTATACAAATCAGAGGTATTTCAGTAATTTTGTAAATCGAGGGTATTTTTGTAATTTTACAAACTGATGGTATTTCTGTAATTTTACAAACTGAGGGTATTTCTATAATTTTACAAACCGAGGGTATTCAGTAAATTTGCAAACTGAGGGTATTTCTATAATTTTGCAAACCGAGGGTATTTCTGTAATTTTCCAAATTGAGGGATTTCTGTAATTTTGCAAACTAAGGGTATTTCTGTAATTTTGCAAACTGAGGGTATTTCTGTAATTTTACAAACTGAGGGTATTTCTATAATTTTGTAAATCGAAGGTATTTTGGTAATTTTACAAATTGAGGGTATTTTTGTAATTTTACAAACTGAGGGTATTTCTGTAATTTTACAAATCGAGGGTATTTCTGTAATTTTGCAAATCGAGGGTATTTCTGTAATTTTGCAAACTGAGGGTATTTCTTTAATTTTGCAAACCGAGGTCTTAACGATCCAACAGAAGGTCCCTCGGTGCCTCGAGCGACTTTTGTAACTTAAACAGACAAATCGGGGTAATTGGGCCTAAGGCCTGTTACTCGGCCCAAGTGGGCCCACACTTTCGTGTGGCCCATTTAGCCCAAAACAAACACGGCTATACGAACAATACAGCCCAAATCAATCACTTATCACATCATATACATTTTATCCGTGTGGGCCCACAAGGCCATTGGGCCCACACGGCCCATTTAGCCCAAAACAACTCTAGCTGCGTGGACTACACGACCCAGTCTAACATTTACAATAGTAAGCAAATCTATTCCGTGTAGGGCCCATAATGTGACTTCCCTATTTTAGCCCTAATCGGAAAAGTGGTTTCGGGACCACGAAACTGAGTCAGAAAAATTTTTAAATATTATTTTCTGTGGTTATTATATGTTAATTTTCATACGTGAAAGTTTTATGTTTTAATTTTGTCGTTTGGATGCTAAATTATTAATTAAGGACTCAATTGCATAAAAAAAAATAGATGGATAATGGGTGAGTGCCAAATTGTAGTTGTTCTTTTAATATGGAGGGTTTAAGATGCAAATAGACCAAGGAAAATTTGCATGGACATATTCGGCCATAGATAGTGGAAAAGGAATGATTTTACAAAGGCTATTTTAGTAATCTAATAACTAATATATGCATGAAATAATAAAACATAAATTGGTTGTATAATTTTCTTGTTTTTGCTGAATTCACCAAGGAAAAAGAAATAGAAAAGAACAAGGGCATTCGACCATTGTAGTGTCTAATTAAGGTATGATTTTCATGTTATTTCTTTTAAATTTTGTGAATTTAAGTTGGTCGTTAAGCTCTTGACATAGCCCATGTATTAATTTTTGAGTTTTTGGCAAAGCGTGCATTCGGCCATGGGTGATATGTGTTAAATGGTTGGTGTTTTGATGTTTTAATATGGAAATGGTTGTAAGATAAGTTTTGAGCTTGTTAAATTGATATATTTGTGGTTTAAATGATTAATGGTAATCGGTTAAGGTGGTAACATGTGAAGTTTAAGCTAAATATTAAAAAAAGAATGCTTAAATGTTAACATTCGTATGTATGGTTGCCGAATGTGGTCTTAAATGATGGTTTGAGTAAATTGTTGTTTATTGAGATGATGGAAGGTGAGAATTGCCGTATGTGTGTTATTAGGTAGAGAATTTGTCTTTTTTATGAATCAAGAATGTCATTGTTAAAATGAGCTTTGAATTTAATGAATTATGTGATAAAGGAAAGGGTTGAGTTGTGTATGTGTGAATAGAACAAATGAAAGGCGAAAGATAGCTTAATGGGATATTCGGTCCTAAGGCAAATTGAAGTAAGTGAACTTTGGTTGTTTTTATATTTTGATAGGATTGACCGTGAGTTATGTGTTTTATTTAGTTATGGTTTAAACTCATTTTGGTTGTTACGTTATATGCCATAACAATTAGAAAATTTGATAAGTGCTTATTTGTGTTTTGAAGTTTATTGATGAATTTGAATGTGTGAAGTTTGAATGAGAATAAAATCGATTAAGCGATTTAGTAAGTTAAATTTGTTTAATTCAGCTCAAGAATAAAGAGAGCCGAATTCAGATAGAGGGAAAACGAAAATAGTTGAATAGCCAATCCGTAGTTGTTCGACAATATTTGAGGTAAGTTTTAAGTAATTAAATATGTGTTTCATCTTGAAAATTTATGTTCTTGTATTTATGTGCATAGTTGAATGGAATCTATAGTGGAAATGAGGCCATGATATGTGATAAAACCGAATGGAAGATCGGTATTGAAAATAAGACTTGTTTGTGTATTAAGATTTAGTGACAAGTTGTGGAATGAAAGTATATGTTTGAATTATGCTGTACTCGAATGATGGCAAATTTTATATATGCATTGGCTATATGCAAATTTGAAATATATGTGATGACAGTATTAGAAACTTTTTGATTTGGTTATCGTAATGTGATATTCGGGCTTTGGCCTAGCAAGCTGTAAGCTGGTAAATATTATCGAGCTTCGAGCCTAGCAGGCGTAATGCCGGTGAAAGAGTATCGGACTTAGAAAGTCTAGCAGGCTTTGAGCCGGTGATGAACTCAGGATTATACCTAGCAGGCTAATTGCCTGTGAATTAATAGAAGTCTAAGACTATGAGGCCTTTTGTTAATATAGCAATTGAATTTGTTCAATAATTTAAGTTGTCCAGGTATGTATAATTTATTTATTCACGTGAGAATAAAGTGGATTGAATCATTGATGTGTAATGAGAAGTATATGTGAAGTTGTTGTATATATGTACATATATATACATTCGGCCATTGTGGAATTTTTATATAGAGGTATACATTATATATATGTGATTATAAAATTAGAAATTAAATATGGATATGGTGTTATAAACTAGTTCGATTGGGTTGAATTAAATATGGCATTGAAGTATTTAGATGCTTATGATTATACGATTTCGAATTTAAATGAAATAATATTTCAATATGGGCACACATGTGACTATGCATATTCGGCTAAATGGTTGTATATATAACTAAGGTTATATGTGATTTTAGGTATTTGGTTATATAAGGGGTAATTGTTTATAAAGTTAAATCTTGAGTTGTGAGCTGGTATAAAGATTGAATACATGTGTGAATAATGTGCATAAGTGAGTTTAGTTGTTTAAATTACTTAAGACCTACTAAGCTAATTTGATTACTATGAGTGTTTGTGTTTTGTTTCCTTTTATAGATCTCGTTTGAAAGTTACGAGCTCGGGGATTCAAGTTCAAAGTCATCCACACTATCGTCTATCTGCAGTACTATTAACAAGTTGATAATTTCGAACTTATGGCATGTATAGGCTTAACTCTTTTGAAAGCAAGTTATGTTTTGAATATGTATATATTCAAGCCATGCAAAAATGGCTTGCTCTTTAACTAAGTATGAATTTATGGCTTATTGAAATTATGTGCTTGATATTTTGTTAATGATGTTAAAGTTACAAATAATTAACCTTGTTAATTAGCTCATTTGGAAAGTTTGTATGATGGCATAGTTTGCATTTGAGGATGGATATGAATAGGTTATGTGATTTTAATGTGGTGATGATGTTAGTTTTGATTGTGGCAAGTTTATAAAATTTGAGCTATGGATATATTATTGCTTGTGTAATTCATCTTTTTGGTACGGTTTGTGATAGTAATGAATGACTTCTCTGAACTGTCTTCTGATCAATAATGCCTCGTAACCCTAATCTGGCGACGGATACGAGGTAGGGGTGTTACACACAGGCCATTGGGCCCACACGGCCCAACGTGGCCCAACACGGCCCTGACCCATGAGAACGTTCATGGAGGCCTCTACCGTCTAACACCCATGTTTGTGGGCTCGATTCCACCACACACGCAATCGCACGCTCGTGTGGCGTCATTTGCCGGAACTTCGGCTTCTCAACAAAATGCTGATCAACAATCAAATCACAGTGTGAAGAACACTCTTCTGGCTTGTCAGCCGATTAACAAATATGACACTAATACACACACTTTCGGCTTTTTCAGCCAGTTATCAAAACAAGGCAAATAGTTACACACGTGCTCAGGAAATGAACCGCAACACAAATATCCTTACACCAACAATAGAACCACCTGCCTCCCCAACCTTCAAACAATTGTCAGATCACCTTTGACCACAACCATCCTGCAGAATTGGTTCCACACTAAAAGAGTAACACTCAAGTGTTGGGTATTATGTCGAGTCGAAATCGATGTCCAAAAAGAAAGTGTGAAGAAGGGTGGCTAAAACAAAAACGTAAATGATGTGACAGGAATATAGAGAAGGTTACATTTGGCTAAGCTAGAGAAAACTGAATGCGTAGAGTTGAGAATAAGGAGAAACAAAAAGGGTAATCGGCCTAGCATTCAAGAAGAAGAATGGAGGAAAAAAAAAGATGAAAACAATAGCAGAAAAAGAATGTTAAATTTGGCCAAAAACGCAAGGGATATTGTGAAAAGAAAACAAGTGATTGAAGAGAAAGAGGAGAAATGTACTCAACTGATAATTGAGGAAGAAATAAAAAGAATAAAGGTTCGGCTTAGAAGAAGCAACCAAAGGAATGCCCAAAGCAACCTAGTCACAAAGGCAATGCACGAAATGCAAAAGGTGAGTAAAGAAGTAAGTTTGGCACAAGGGAACAAAAATACCAAAAACACAACTAGGCACATCAAAAGAACTGTAGAGCGCCAAAATAAAAATGCTGAAAAACCAAACAAAGAGCAGAACATAAGTGCCTAAAACCTTCTAGTTGAATTTTCACATACTGGCCCTCCAATTTAGCTACACCTTCTCCTATTTCCAAATTCCTAAAACATCTCCATGAATCCCTCCTGATCACCAACCTCAACAACCTACAATCCTCCTTTTCTCTCCCCAAATTCGGCCAAAACAAATCTATTCAAACCCATTCAAACTCCTCAACCCCTTCCTTGATTCACTCTAAAACCAATTCAAATCCTTCCAACCACCTCATGACCCAATCAACCTCAGTGTTCCAATCCAAGTCAAATATCCACTATCCCATGCAACAAAATAAATACGTTGTAAGCAATGGGATTCGAACCATAGTTCCCAAGCATTACTCCACACGCCACTTGCCACCAAGTCGTAAGGCTCTTTATCTCATAAAACAAGCACAACTAAATATAAGCCTATGGGTCAAAGTCTAAGTTCATTTAAAAGAAAACTGAAATGAATTGCAAGCACGAAGACTTGAGCCCATGCCCCCTTGCAACCTTAATGACGCCACAACCACTAGACCACATGCTTGCTTATGTCGTTTTTCCAACACAATAATTTATAAGGCCTACTTTCCAACATCCAGGGTTTTATTCACTTAAAACCAAAATTTTTGCCAAAGCGAAATCAGGAATCTGGATTAATGGACGGTAAGGGCTGCTGTGCGCGTTTTCGTGTACTTAGATTGTTTTAGGCCACGATGGGCAGAAATTGGGCCCAATGGGCTTACAGGCCCATATGGGCAAAAGTATACGGTAAGTGATTTCTGATAGACGGAATGTAAATCTACGATGATATGTGTAAGAATTAGACTTAGCGGGTCACAGTAGCTTGTGGGCTCCCTCGGGCCAAATAGGGGTTTTAGGGCCCGATGGCACTATATGAATAAATGGGCTATTTGAGTCGCTCGGAGTGACGTTAGACCTGCTAGAAGGTCGTAGTAGGCATAAAACCTAAAAATGTAGCTAAATGACCAAAATACCCCTGAAGAGTGAAAATTACCATTTTACCCCTAGATACTAAATGACTGTTTTATCCCTAGAAATAGTTGACTAATTTGCATGTTACTGTATCTGATGTTCTCTATGCCATGTCATGTAATACTCTGATTTGCATGGGTTTGGTTATGGATATGGAGGAAGTGCTAAAAGTGGCTTTGCCACGTAATCTACTTAGAGGCCTTGCCTCGTATTTTTGTTCTGGTGGCCCTGCCACGATTTTTGTATTAGCAGCTCTATTGCGACTGTGGTGTGTAGGGCTGGGTGGGTTGAGTTATTCCCTACATGGTGTGTAGGGCCGGTACGGGTGGTGTGTAAGGCTGGACTGGGCTTGGGCTTTGCATACATGCATATGTACATAAATACTCTTATCTGTTTCTGTAATGGGCCCAAGGCCCACTCTATTTTTGAAAAGGGCCAAGCCCAGTTTAATCTGTATCTGAATAGGGCTTCGGCCCAGACTAAGCTTGCTTGATCTTTGACACTGTTTGGGTTGCATTACACACTGACTTTTCACAAACTCACCCCCTTATTACCATCCATGCAAGTAACCCTCAACCATAGAGGACTTGGAGCTGTGAGGGATTCGGGGTGGCCACGTGATTCATACTACTGGTTTATAGTTTTTCTTAAATTTACTTTATTTGTATTTTATTTTTAAACTTCAGATTTAAGTTGTAATAAGACCGCTCGGGTATTTTGGTTTGGGTTTTTCTTTATTACTTGTTATATTCAACGGTAGACTAGTCAATGCGGGGTTTTTCTCTAAAACTTAATCAAACGTTTTTGAACATGCGATACCTAACGAACGGATAACTTAACAATGATAACATAACTATAAGATCTTTTAAAAGTGAACCTTACTTGGTAATAGATACGGTTTTAAAAACTAATAATATATCTTAATTACAAGCAATTAAAGACGGTTTTACTACAATCAACATCACGTTTTATTCAAAGAAGATCAAAGTTTAATCAATTGTCCATGTGACACACCAGATCTGGCCATAACATCTGGGTCGGGTTTGGGGTGTTACACATAATGTTGATTTATCACATAGAAACTTACCTCAGTACCAAAATATAGATAGTTGTTTAACTTAGTCCACTACCTTGTTCTTTCCTCGATTAAGGTCCGAACTTTGTGTTTCTTTATCTATAATGACAAATTTCACTTATTCAATTACCACATTGACTAAAACAGCCCATGAATCATACTTTGGCAAAATTATAATTTTGCCCCTAAACTTTTACATATTTACAATATGGTCCCTAGGCTCGTATGATGAAATGTACTCATTTTCTTGGTTGCCCAAGCCTAGCTAAACCTATCTTAAGCTTATAATAGCTCACATTTTCCTTCAAATCAGATTGTACTACACATTTTTATCAATTTTACAAATAGTTCCTTTTTAGGTATTTCCATGTAAAATCACTTAGAGAAATATGTTCATCACACATCAAACTTCCATATTCCTCCATTAAACATCAAAAATACATGCATGTCATACATGTATAAATTTTTTGAACATGAACCCTAGCTTAAAATATGGCTAGAAATAGCTAATCGAGCTACGAGGATTTCAAAAATGTAAAGAACATTTAAAACGGGGCTAGGATGCACTTACTATCAAGCTTGAAGATGAAAGAAACCCTAGCTATGGCTTCTTGATAATTTCGTCACAAGGGGAAGAATATGAACACCAATTTTGACTTCTTTTTCCCTTTTTATTAATTTATTAACTAAATGGCCAAAATTCCCTTAAGGCCCTTCCTTGAGATTTTTCCCTTCCATTTCTATTTTTGTCCATCATGAGATATAATGGTCTAATTACAAAATAAGGACCTCGAATAAATTTTCTTGTAACGTCTCAAAATCTCGAAACTTTTAATTTTGTGTGCTGAAGTTGACGTATATGGTTAACACTATTAGAATATTAATTTTAAGGCATTACAAGGGTTCTTTGAAGTCTCAAGGTTAAGGTAGACCATAGGGAAAAAATTAATTTTTGCCTGAGTGGAACCCTAATCTCAGGTATTAGGCCTTTTAAACAAATTAAGAGGAAATAAGACACAGAAGGGCTTGTGGCCCAGTGGCAAAGTAGTGCCCTTTAGGGAGCTATAGGTGGCGTCACTCTCATATAAGAGGATCCAAGGTTTGAGGCCTAAAGTGGTGTTATTTGGGGAGTTTATTTTTACACTTTGGATGGATGGTAGTGGTGCTGGAGTGGACTCTGTAGGGAGTGTTCAGAAGAGAAATTTAATGTATGGATAACAGAGAAAAAATAGGAGATTGGTCAGTAGAAGAGGTGGAGCTGATTGGGAATATGGGAGAAGCTAGTTTTGGCTTTGGGTTTATTTAAGGTTTTTGAATTCCCTTTGATGGGTTTATTTTGTTTTTCCAGACCGTGTGCTAGCAAATAGGGTTATAGGTGCCGTTTTCTTCACCTTTCTTCTTTGTTGTTTCTGCCGAATCTTCTCCTCCCAAGTTCTCTTGTGCATCACTCTTTTCTCACTTGTGTTCAAAAGCCGAAAACCTTTGTTCTTTTTTGTTGATTTCTCCTTGTTCTGCCTTTAACTCAATCGGTTAGTTCGCTCTTAAGTGGATATCCACACTCCCTCAATCAAAAGCTGATCTATTTCTTGCCCTAAAAGCCAATTGTACCTTCTTTTGTCACCCCCAAATGGATCTTATCTTTCTTAGTTAGAGTTGGCTGAATACTCTTCCTTTTGAGAGGAGAAACCGATTGTTACTTATTGGAGAATTGGATTCAAGCTTGGATCTCCAGATCTCAGCCGAAAAGCTATATGTTTCAGATTTTGGGTAAGTGTTCTTTATTTTAGGTTAAGTTGGCCAAATGGTCCTTGGTGAGGAGAAGGGCGACTTAAGTTGGATATAAGTCACATATTATTCTATCTTTAACGATTAAGATTGATGCAGATCTAGGGGATATTCATGATTAGTAGCTAAGGAATTGATGCAGATCTAGGGGATATTCGTGATTAGTAGCTAAGGAAGGGCTATTAGGACTTGTAGCACACGGTAAGGTTATGGTAAGGCTTCAGTTTTTGGTAAATGTTGTGGATTAAGCGCTTGATTAATTGAAGGTTGGTGTTGATTGTAGGTTCGAGGCCAAGGAGAGTGTAACAAGTCTCATTTACCAGGTGTGTACTTTCACAACACACACGACAAATTGGCAAAAGCTGAAATCCTGCAAAGCCGAAATGCCGAAAAGCTAAAAAGCTGAAAGGTTGGCCCCATCAACCACACGAGTGTGCAAACACTCGTGTGGAGATACTGATATGACAATCAGGGCCAAGAGAGCAATCTCATGGTCTCAGGCCACTGCTAGGTTAACCGGGCCAAATGGGCTAAATGGGCCCGACGGGCTCGTGGGCCCAAATGGGCAAAAGTTGAATAATGATAGTAAATGATGAGTTGGTATCGTTGGTTGAATGGTTTGAATATGATTGGGCTTGATGGGCCATATGTAATTTTAAGGGAGGCATGTAGACTTGCTAGGGTTTTATAATGGACTTTAGGCCTAGTTCTGATGGATCCCTAAGCAGCATAAAACTTAACTAATTAATCAAGGATGTCTGTGGACAAGTCGCAAGGTTAGAGTGTGGCAATGGGCATATGCATGTCTAAGATTGGATCTAGGGAGAGCTTGGCACTTAAGCGGTCTTAATGACCCACCTCCTCTTCTCTAGAATCCTACCTGGTATGTAGTGTCTATTCACTTGGGTCAACGAGGACTTGTTGATGGGCCAAAGTTCATAATTAAAACCCGTACTGTTAAGAATTACTAAAATACCCCTAATTCGTAAAATTACCGAAATACGCCTGTCAGGTAGGATTACTAAAATACCCCTGTAGGGTAGAACTACTGAATGAAATGACTGAGATGCCCTCATTGTATAAAGGACTAAAATACCTCTAGGTGCTTAATATGTGGAAATGTGTATGTTGCATTCATGAGATTGTATGTTTCACTTGGGTGGGTTTGATGGTATGGAGAAAGATATGTGAGGGTCGCATAGTCGCTTGATGACTATGGATCCACCGGAGGCTTAATGCTTATTACATGATTAGCAACTTTGCTACAACGATTGAGTAGTGTCACAGTCGGTGCTACCATTGGAGTGTAGGGATGGGTGGGTTGATATTTATATCCCCACAAGAGTGTAGGGTTGGAAGGGATAATGGAGTGTAGGGTTGGATTGGGATGGGAGCATTGCATACATGTGATACTGATGTGATAAGGGCTAAGGCCCAACTGAGGTTATGGTGGGCTAAGGCCCAAGACCACCGATATTGATAGGGCTTAGGGCCAATGTGTTAATTGCATGATGATTTGATTGCCGAGGGTTATACACACTGAGTTTCGAAACTCACACCCTCTTTTATTTTTTTCAGGTAACCCTTAGTAGGCAGTTTGACGTAGAAGAAGACTCGGAGGTGGCCACACTGCAAGTTAATTAGAATTTTTCAGGTAACCTCTTTTATTTCTTTATTTTTGGTTATATCTTTCTATTTGGGATGTAGTAAGGCCTATCATCTCCGGTACAAATGTAAATTGGGATTTTTTTTAGTCATGGTTACTATTGAATTATGGGTTTTCTTAAAATATAAACATGTTTTCTATATCAACCTCATTAAATTATTATTTTTCCTAAAAATGGGCTTTTCTCCAAATATTAAAGTTCTAACTAACTCACCTGAACTTTTATAATAGGCAAAGGTTCAAATGGATTGTATCATTAAGTTTTTTTTCTAGCGTAAGTCTTTCATTGTATCGGATTAGTGCGAGTTACCCTGCTATGTGACACCACTCGATTCGGCCATAACATCTGGGCCGGGTTTGGGGTGTTACATTTCTAATGCTATTTCATACTTAAAACTTCTAGAATCTCATATATTGCAATTTTGTCCTAAAAGACAAATTGATCACTTAATCATAAAATTTCTTCATAAAATTTTCACACAACCATGCAATCATATCATAGACCTCATAAAAACCATAAAACATATATTTCTACTTCACATTTATGGTTCTCGCAACCACTGTTCTAACTAGGCCCTAAGTTGGGCTGTTACAATTCTAGATACAAAAATTCCTACACACTTACAACATGTTAAATTAAATGTAAAAATAAAATAGAAGGAAAATATTTGCTCAAGAATTAGAAGATCTAAGAGTTGCAATTTGATGAATGATTGTTAAACCCACGAACAATGTTGTGATTGTTGATTGGAGTGAAAGTGGAAATAGTTAATACTACAAATGAAATTAAAAATTAAACTAAAAAGAAACTAGAATTGAAAACAATAAAGTATTGAACAACTAATGAAAGAAATTTAAAATCTACTCTTAAACCCCAAACAATCTTGTAAAGAACTAAAACTAAATTAAAAACGACCCCTAATTTGTTCTCTTAAGCTAATATTTATAGTTTTAATTTATTATGACTTAATTAGGTTAATTACAAGTTGCATAACAAATTAAATAAGGTTGTGCGGAGAAAAACAACTTTATAGAATTATTGAGTTCGTCGAACTAGTGTCGCGACACGCTATAGCTGGTGTTGCCACTTTATGTAGTGCCCCAAAAATATCTTATATTTATTTTTATGTGTTTGTGGCACAATTTCTGTTTGCTTTAATGGTTATGTGTTCTAGGAGTGTCTGAGAAGTCTTGGGTTCAAGCCTTGTCTTGAACTAAATTTTGTTTTAATTAAATAAACCCTTCCTTTTGCTCAGTAGGCTTATAGTTAAAAGTTTGTAAAAATATTCTAGAATGGCCTGCTGGTCTGGTGGTTAGTGGAGTGTTAAGGTGTTGGAGGTCTAGAGTTCGAACCCCTATTGGTGTAAATGGGATTTATTATTACTGCTTGTGCTGTATAGGAGTTGTAGTTTGACTAAAATTATATAGTGTTTGAGTGGGGTTTGAATGCGGTTGTTGAGGGGATTGTGGTGGACGATTGGGGGGAGTGTTGGAGTGATTTGGGGAGAAAAATAAGGGATGGAGGAGTTTTAAATCATCCCAAATTTGGTAGTGGCAAGTTTCGGCACTCCTCCTCTCACACTCCCAACTTTCTGTCAGTTTTTCCCTTCTGCTTCCTTGTTTTCTCTGCCAAGTGTTTCTCCCAAATCATCTCTGCCATTTTCTTTTACTTTTCTTCCCCATTTATTATCACTTTTACTCCCTTAACTCCCTCGTGTTACTACTGAAATTCTAATTGGTATTCTTTTTTCTCCTTGCTAAAATGTCTTGAATGTTCTTCTCATCTTTTTCTCTAGCCGAATCTTATTTGTTTTTCTTCCCAAATTTTGGCTACTTTTTCTTTTCTCTGCTTGGGTGACCCTTCCTGAAGTGCTATCGAGATATTTTTTTGTATTACTGTGTGTCGAAATTTCCCTTTTTGTTCTTTATCTTCTCCCCTTCTCAAATTTATCTCCCCATCCCACGGCAGTAGTACTTTCTGCCTATTCCTTAACGATTCTTTGTATGGTTTTGCAGTGGATTTTAGGGAAAGAGACCAGTTGTGAGTGGAACCTTAGTTGAATCACTAAGAGTGTCGAAGGTGTTGGTAGTGTTTAGGAGTGCAATCTCATTGAAAATGGTTCAGGGGTGTAACCACAACATTGGAAACGATAATCGGTGAAAAGCCAAAAAGTGAGGCTATTGACGCCACACAAGGATGTGGCCGCCCGTGTGGTAGGCTGTATGACAGAACATGAACATGTGATCGATGAGATAGGCCATGTGCAATACACAGCCCGGATCGAATTGGGCCATGTGGGCCCATACGGGTGAACCATACAGGCGTGTGAGATTTTTAAGTCACACGGCCAAGGCCATTTTGGGCCGTGTGTGCCTACACGGGCTGACAACATGGGCCTGTAAGCCTATTTCCACTGTTTTGTTACTAAGGTTGCACGGGTCACCCGAGACTATTGTGAACCTACTGTAGTGTCGATAAGCTTACCTAGACCCCTAATTGAATGAAATGATAGTATGACTGATTTATATATACATATATACATTTACATGTTATCGAGCATGATGATATTTACTGAATTGATATTATATGCACTGTTGCCATGTTATAGCATGTCATAATTGTATATTTCATTGCATTGGGTTGGGGGTTGATATTGTTCGGAGGAAGTGTACTGTAAGGCTTCGAGCCTATTTTACTGGCAGCTCAGCTGTAACTACTGTTTAGTGCTGCATTTGGTATAATTTGGAGTGTAGGGATGGGTGGGTCGATTATATCCCCACATAGAGTGTAGGGTTAGATAGAGATGGTGTATAGAGGCTGGCTAGGCAGGATTTTGTGACTGCATATCTATTATTGTATTGATACTGATACTGTATGGGCCATGGCCCTAATGCATGACTGCTTCTGTACTAAGATTGGGCTACAGCCCTAACTGAAACTGAATTTGATAATGAAAAGGGCTTAGGCCCAGACTATGATTGCATTCTGTCTGTTTGTTCTATATGGGGATCACACACTGAGTTTTTGCAAACTCACCCTTCTGATTTATCTGTACAGGTAATCCCTAAGCTTAGGCGGGTCGGTGCGACGGAGGACTCAGCGGTGGCCACATGATTTCTTTAACTCTATTTTGTACTTATTTTAAATTTTGTTTGGGAATTTTATTGTAAATATGGCCTATATGGATTCTTATTTTAATTTTGGATTTTTATTGGTTATGGATTATAATTGCTAGTTTTAGAAAAACTTAGGTTTTCAAAAGAAACAAGCTTTTTAACAAAATACTCATGAATACGGAAACTGTTTCAAAAGCTTCCGCAACGAATAACATCTTGGAAACAAATAACGTTTTGAGAATGAATATCATTTTGAAAATGAATAATGTTTTGAAAATGATCGACACTACTTAGGATTAATAATAGATAATGAAAATAGGTTATAAACAAAAGAGGTTTTAACGACGACACATTTTCTGAAAAACACTACCATGTGACATCGCCAGATTCGGCCATAACGTCTGGGCTGAGTTTGGGGTGTTACACTTTATTGGCAGAATGCTTCACCTTTGGGACTTAAGATGTAACAGCCTAGATTAGGGGCTAAATGGAATCGTGGTTTTGAAACCATAAATCCGAAGTCTAAAATATTTTTTTGATTGAGTTTTGATGTTTATTGGGTATTTGAATAATTATGTGAAATTTTGGTGCATGAATTTTATTGTTTGCATGACTAATTTGATAGGGTAGACTAAATTACAATAGGTGAAAAATATGGGTTTTAATCCATAGAGGTACTTGATTGAATTGGAATTTTAAATTAGAGTCCCTTATATGGTAATTAGCCATTTTAGCTTTGCTTGGAAAAAAATGCCCAAGGAAGGATGAAATATTAAAAGTTTTTAATGAAGGGTATTTTAGTCTTTTGGTAATTAAAGCCTAATTAAAAGAAACAAAAGCTTTCATCTTCTTCCAAATTCATCCTCTTGGCCAAATATTGGGTGAAGCCATAGCTAGGGTTTCTTTCATCTTTCAAGCTTGATTGTAAGTGACTCCTAGCCCCGTTTTTAATATTCTTTGTATTTTTGAAATCCTCGTGACTTGCTCTAGCTATTTCAATCACTGTTTCAAGCTAATGTTGATGTTTAAAATTTTACCCATGGATGATATAGATGTATTTTAATATTTTGTGGTGGAATATGAAAGGTTAAAGTGTGGTGAACAACTTTTACTAGGTGATTTTGGGTGAAAATTGTAAAAAGGACCTAATTGTAAAAGGTGAAATATTTTGTGCACAAATTGTAAAATGATGGAAATTGAGGGCTATTATAAGAGGAAAAGTGATTCAGCTAGGCTTGAAATGCATAAAAATTGAATAAAAATCATAAACCGAGCTGAGGGACTAAAGTGTAAAATTGAGAAAGGTGTATTTATGAGCCAGTGAAAATGTGGGCGAATGTATATGTGTGCATGGGTGCATGTGAACTTAGGTTTATGTAAATGATGTGTTTGGTATGTATATGATATTGGTAAGGTTATGTGGTGAGTTTATATGATGATATGATTTTTAGTGATTAAGAGAGTTGGTATGATGTTAATTATTTGCATATAGACTTACTAAGCTTCTTAATACTTACTCCTTTCTCTTTTTCCTTGTTCTATAGATTAGTCAAGCTAGCTTGGAGATCGGGAAGCATCGGACGATCACCCACACTATCTACAACGTTCTTTTGGTATTGTAATATGTACTTTTTTGGATTATGGCATGTATAGGGACTTAGTGGTGTTGTAAGTGTCATGTTGGTTTGGCTATATTGTGGCAATTGGCTTTTGATAAGTCATTTTGTAATTAAGGCCACGTGATTTGGCCAATGATGATATTGGTTTATTTGTAAACTCTTATGAGGAAATTCATGGGATGCTTGGTGCGTTTGTGCATTGATAAGTTGAAATGGATGATTGATGGTTAAATGAGGTTATTTAGATGTCTAAAAATGTGTATGGTATGTGGTTTCAAAAATGGTAAAGTTTGTATGTGTTTTAGGGCAAAGGATGGCCTGGAAAATAGCCTAACTTAGGGCCATACGTCTAGCCTCCACGGCCATGTGTGTAGGGCGTGTGAACTTTGCATGAAATTTTCAGAGAATAAGGATGTCACACGGCCTGGTCACACAAGCATGTCCTGTTGCCGTGTGACACAAATTGCATGCTGACGTCATAAATAGAATACCTCAGTTTTTCACATGGGGAGAGAGCATGGGCGTGTTGAGGCAGTGTGAAGGGCCCGGGCCAAGGACATGGGCATGTGCTCGGCCGTGTGAAACCCCTGTAGGTTTGAAATAAAAAAAATTGCAAAAATTCAACACGGGTAGGGGACACAGGCGTGTGTGACCACACGATCTGCCCACACAAGCGTGTCCCTGTCTCACATGGGCGTGTGTCTTGTTTTTTACCTAAATTTCCAAAATTTTTCTAAGTTCTCGGTTTTGTCCCGGACCACTCCTAAACTATGTTTTGGGCCCCGTAGGCCCATTTTAAGGATTGTATGATACATTATGAAAAAGTTTTAATTTGGAACGAAATTTTATGGCTCAACTTTGTATAATTAGTTGTGACATCGTCTGGTAATGCCTCGTAATCGATTCTGGCATCAAACCTGGGTAAGGGGTGTTACATTTAGGGTTGGTGATGATTTGGAGGTTGTAATGGTAGGTGAGTGATGAGATTATTTATCTAACGTAATCTCTGCTCTAGTAGCTGAAAAGTTAATTCATAAGGGTTGTGATGCATACTTGGTTTATGTGTATGATACGAGTAGCATTGCTTCAACTGTGGTATAGATCCGTACTATTAAGGATTTTTCATACATTTTTCTTGAGGAGTTGTTAGGTTTGCCTCTAGATAGAGAGGTCAAGTTTGGGATTGAGCTACTATCAGGAGCAGCTCGTGTGTCCATCCCTTCATACTGTATGGCAATGAAGGAGTTAAAAGAACTTAAGTTGTAGCTTTAGGAGCTTCTGGGTAGAGGATTTATTCGACCTAGTGTGTCTCCGTGGGGAGCACTAATGCTTTTTGTAAAGAAAAAAGACAGGTCAATGAGGATGTGTATGGATTATCGTCAGTTAATCAAATTGACGATAAATAATAAGTCTTTACTTCTAGATTGATGATTTATTCTGTGGGGCTTCTATGTTTTCAAAAATTGATCTTTGATTTGGTCCACAATAGGTCCACTGTCGACTTGGGCGACCCGTGTAACCTTAGCATCCAATTCAATGAAATTGGGCTCACACGCCCATGCCAGCCCGTGTGCGCCCACACGCCCATTGGCCCATGCGGCCCAAATTGGACTTGGTCGTATGGATCATACCCGTGTGGAATACCTGTGTGGACTCACACACCCATGTGGCCAACACGGCCCAATTCAGTCTAGCCCATGTGTCGTACACGACCTATCCAGCCAGTACACGCCTGTGTCTTTAGCACACGGCTTGGCCTCATTGATCACACGACCGTGTCCCTTCATACGTCCGACCGTATGCCCGTGTGGTGTCGACAGTAAGGTTTTCGACTTTTGCCGAAATCTCATTTTCTGTGTAATCGAGTACAAACCTGGTATCGATTCACTGTGAGCAGTCACCCGAGCCTTCAATAACCTAAATTTGACTAATTTCACACCAATTTAGTCACTTAAGGCTATACTCAAACGAAAATGCACGAGATGACCAAACGCTAAACTCACAAAAATGTTACCTTCAGTTGAACAATCAGGGTTTCGCACACTTAAAACATCAATTAACGATCTCCAGCCCTTTTAATTATCCCCTAATCACCAAACGAAACCCAATAAGCAATGATTCATCATTCCAAAACAATAATACATCACTATACTTACCAAAACGCGAAAAGAGAACCGAAGCGGTGGATTTAGAGACTAAGCGATAAAAAGGAAACGATTGCAAACAGGAAAAAGAGGGGAAATTCGGTAGCAAGGTGGAGAGGAAAAGAGTGGGACAGTCAAATTTTGCAAAAAAAAGGAGCAGAGTAATCAGAGTTAGATTTTTTAGTAAACCCCAAATCAAATTCCCTTAATTCTCTCCACCCACTGTAACACCCCTTACCCATAACCGATGTAGGAATAGGGTATGAGGTATTACCGTACTAAAACTCATGTAAACCTTTGACTTAAACTAAAGAAAATGTGTCCCAATTAAAACTTTTCCACACTATGTCCTACAAGCCTTCTTAATAGCCTATGAGGCGTAAATCACTGTTCGGGACTGACCTGAGAATACTTTATACAATTAAAAGAATTTCTTGAAAAACTAGCAAAAATAGGGCACACGCCCGTGTGTGAGGGCCACACACCCGTGTGATCTCTAAGCATGGCCATGCTGATGGCCCATGTGCCCCACACGGCCTAAGTATGCTACGGACACACCCCTGTCCAATACCTGTATGGATTTAATTTCTAACATCAACCTACAGGGGTTTTCACATGGCCTGGCGCACGCCTGTGTGCCCAACTCGTGTTCCTCACACGGCCTTGACACGCCAATGTCGTGGCCCGTGTGTAAAAACTTGGGTATTCTATTTCTGAGATCATCATTCACACGGTCGTGGCACACGCCTGTGTGCTAGCCGTGTCCTCCACACGGTTGAGACACACAGCAGTGTCTCAAGCCCATGGACTATACTGATAGCATTTAATTCAATCCATACAAGGTGTAGGAGACACACAGTCGAGCCACATGCCCGTGTACACTCGTGTGTCTCACATGGCTTAGACACACGCCCGTGTGCTTACCTGTGTGGGCAATATAGGGCTATTTACCAAGCCCTTAGCCACCCTGAACACATGGAAACATAACCCAAACTTCATACAACATATCATAGCACAAATACTCATCTAAATGCCCTAGATAAGCATGTATTCATCCTCCAATTCATGTCCAAAATGCATGCATAAACTACTAAACAATCTTGCACAGTTCCTATGTGAATTCCTCCCATTTTATTAACAACTTGAATGGCTGTAGGCCAATTCCAAAGGCCATTTACAAAATGAAACTTATAAGTATAAATGGCCAACACAATTGGCTAACTAACATGAATGTGCAACAAAATGCCTTAGACCTAGACATGCCATGGAATACTGAAGGAAGAAGTTTAAAGTGCTCATGGAATTGGGTGAGGCATGATAAGGGGAGGTTATCTAGGAGGAAATTTAGGAATTTTGAAAGGAGTCTAGAGTTGGCCGACTAGAGGACTTTGGAATTGCAAGTTCGGCTAGGGACCTTAGGCATTTACGTTTTCGGTATTGTTGTATGTGTGTGCCGATTTCCTTTGTTGCTTTTCTTTCGGGTTTTATTTTGGTCATTTGCTTGGTGGCCAATTAGGTCTAGTCTTTTGGGGGGATCCTTGTTTTTTCTTTTCTCCTCTTCTTAGTCTTCTAAAAGCCAAAATCCCGAAGTTGTTAGCTCTCCTTTGTTCATTTACCTAAAGCCGAACCCTTTCATCATTTTTTTTTCCAAAGCTGACCCAAGTATCTTCCTCTTCTCTCTTCACTTTTCTCTTCTTCTTCTCCTTTTCTCCTCCGATTGAAGTAACCACCCTCAAAGCCTTGCTAGCTGATTGCTCTCAAAAGCTGAAACTCGAACTATTGGTTAGCTGATTCTTCTTATTGGGCCGAATCTCCTATTCTCCTTAACTCTATTCTTCCAAAAGCTGAAACCCTCAATTCTCTCATCCCTTTGTCAACCATCTCCTCTCTTTTTCATAGACTTAATTTCTTCTTTTTGTTTCTACAAAAGCCGAAACCTCCATACTCTCTAGTATTTTCAGAAGTCGAATCTCTTAGATCACTCCTCTTCTTGCGTTTTGACTAGATCTATAATAGATCTGGTCTAGGCTAGTGTTTAGAGACTCTCTTCTGTCAAGACAAGCTGGTGGTAAGTATTCGAATCCTTTCTTTCGTAATCTTGTGATTTAAAAAAAGTCGAAAACCCCTATCTTTTTAGGGTGGCTGTCGGTTTTGATTTCTTATGGATAAACACCTATGTTAGCCTTTTCTTTTGGTTTTCATGTGTTTTAGTGTGGTAAAGAGGCGGTCTAACAAGGAGTAGTTGGAGGCTAGGGCTGTTGAAGTGATCTAGATCTAGATCTGTGGTCTAGATTTCGACTAAGGTAAGGGATGGTGATATGGTAGTAGTTTCTGAATGTGTAAGTCAATGTGATGATAATTTTCGATTGGGTTATGGTTTAACGTGTGATTAGTTGCTTTAGGATTTTCGTTCGCAGGAGCGTCTGACGTTAATCGTAATCAGGTGTGTAATTGACACCCTTTGGTAAACTAGATCGGCAAATGCCGAAATGCTGGCATTTTGAGGGCTTGCAAGCATGCAAGTGCTCCTGGGTTGATTTGAAGCGGTAAAGTTGGTATTCACGAATGGTAAGATGGTTGTGCACGTTTTCATGCATTTGGGTGGTTTTGGGCCTCGATGGGCCAAATTTGGGCCCAATGGGCTTACGAACCCATATGGGTGAAATCCTGTGGTAAATATGTTCTGGTAATCTGGTTGTTAGATCTGCTAAAACGTGTGTAAAAGTTAGACTTAGTGGGCCACAGTAGCTTGTAGGGTCCATCGGGCCCATTAGGGGTTTATTCCCGATGACACTGTATTAATGAAATGGGCTAATTAAGTCGCTCGGACGTCGTTGGATCTATTAGTAGACTGTAATAAGCATAAAACCCTAAAACCTAGAAAAATTACTGAAATACCCTTAAAGGGTGAAAACTACTATTTTACCCCTAGGTGCTAAAAGACCATTTTACCCCTAGGGTTAAGTTGGCTGATTTGCATGCTACTATATCTGATATTCTGCATGCCATGACATGTATATTCTAATTGCATGAGTTGGGATATTATTATGGAGGCTAAAAGTGGCAATGCCACATATTACTATTCTGGTGGCTTGGCCACGATATCTGTTTCAACAGCTCTATTGTGACTATAGTGTGTAGGGCTGGGTGGGTTGAGTTATACCCCACATGGTGTGTAGCGCTAGTACGGGTGGTGTGTAGGGCTGGATTTGGCTTGGGCTTTGCATACATGCATATAATACTGTAATCTGATCTGTTACTGTAATGGGCCCAAGGCCTCACTGTTTTCTGAATAGGGCCAAGGCCCAGTTTAAAGCTGTATCTGAATAGGGCTTCGGCCTAGTCTGCGCTTGAACTGATCTCTGACACTGGTTGGGTTGGCTTACACACTGAGTTTTCACAAACTCACCCATTTATTTCCATCCATGCAGGTAACCCCCAGCCATAGAGGACTTAGAGCTGCGAGGGATTCGTAGTGGCCACGTGATCTACTGTTTAATTTATAGTTTTTAAAGTTATTTCTTGAATGCCTTATTTTTAGTTTGAGTTTTAAGTTGTAATAAGGCTGCTCGAGTATTTGGTTTGGGTTTTATTTGTTACTTGCTTAAAACTATAGACTAGTCCGTGCATTTTTCCAAACTTAACCAATGTTTTCAAAACATTCATTATGTAACAAATGGGGAACTTAACAACTATAATGTGTTAATAATATCTTTCTAAAAAGGGATGAGCTTAAATTGGTAATGGATAAGGTTTCTATAAACTAATAAAGTCTTTACAAGATTTGTAATATAGTTTTCCTACAAATGACCTAATAAACTATCAAAAGAAGGTTTAGTCAAAGTATCCATGTGACATACCAGATCTAGCCATAACATCTGAGCCGGGTTTGGGGTGTTACATTTAGTGCTATCAGAGCTCGGTTGCAACAACTTGGCTATAGATCGGGTCCAAATGTTTTCTTAAAATTTAAATTAAGGCCCAAATGGTATTTTGAAAAATCGGTTTTGAAAACATCTCTAAGAAAACTTTTTTTTAATTTTCTTCAAGTTGTTTTCATTTTTTTTCTTTGCTAAAAGTCTGGAGTTTTGGAAACAAAGATTTAATCAAAGTATTTAGCATCAACAAACCTTGTTTTTCTAAATCTGGTTTTCTTGAAGAGTGGCACACCGAATCTTTAGCACCAAGTCTGTAAGTACCCTTTACTTTACTGTATTTGAATAAGATACTGTGATACTAAAAACTTACTATAGTACTAAGACCCTACTGAAATTCTGTAGTTAGGGCAACACTGAGATTTTAGAGGACTAAAACAATAGGAAAATTGAAAACTCTAGAAGACTGAGACTGTAGCTAGGCTACGATTCTGTGAATACTAAAGCTCTGAAATACTATCTATGCATAAGGCATCTGTAATAAATACTGAAAAATTGAACTAATTCATAAAATTCGTAATCAAATAATATGTTATGAGTACGAGGGCAGCACGTGGAAGAGGCTGTGGACGTGGCCGAGGAAGTGCGCAAGCTGGGTCTTCATCTTCGGGACATATGCCAGTTGAGGAGGCGCGAAGCCACTAGCAACTGAGACTGGGTCCTATGATCGGGCTGTAGGGGACGATTATTTGTCCCAGGCGATGTTGCGAGTTCTGGAAAGGGTTGCTGGAGCAAGTACTGGGACTGTGAACCGAGAATCTATTTCTGAGTGACTCTAAGCTAACAGAGCAGATATCTTTAGGGTTGTATCTGGTGTAGCCTCGAATGTGGCCAAATACTAGTTGGAGGGCACGGAGCAGATCATGGACGATCTGGACTGGTTAGTGGAGTAGAAGCTGAAAGGAGCAGTATTTTTGCTGCGTGACGAGGCCTACCAGTGGTGGATAACTGTGAGGGATGGTACCCTAGCTGAGTAAGTTACCTGAGAGCTGTTTAAGACGACCTTCAAAGGGAAGTACGTCGGGGCGAGCTATGTGGATGCTCGAAGGGAGGAATTCCTGAATCTAATTCAGGGAAATAAGATTGTCACAGAGTATGAGGCTGAGTTTATATGGTTAAGCCGGTATGCTAGTGGGATAGTCGCCACATAATATGAACGTAGCGTACGATTCGAGGATGGCCTCAGAGATGAGTTAAGGGTGCTGATTGCTCCGCAGAGGGAACGTGACTAAGGCTAAGATTGCTGAGGAGGTGAAACGCACAAAGCGGCAGAATCGTGAAAGAGACCGAAACCGATTCAGGAGGTATTTTGGACCCTCGGATGCTGCGGGTAGGACTGTCAAAAGGGCTAGAGTAGACGAGCCGGTTCGAGCAGTTTTGGTGAATGTGGTTAGACCGCAAGCTTGTGGGGATTGTGGTAGAATGCATCTGGGTGAATGTTGGAAGCATACTGAGGCATGTTTCCAATGTGGGTCCAAGGATCATAGAGTCAAGGATTGCCCTCAGAGGCCGGCTCAGATGCAAGCTGCTGAACAGAGGATTACTTAACCAGTAAGAGGTGGGCCACAACCACTGAGAGGCCGTGGTCAAGCTAGGGGCCGCAATGGAAATGGACAAGGACGTGGAGCACCGGGTAGGGGTGCTGAAAATGTTGAGGCACGTCAGCCAGCATTAGTTTATGCTGCTCATCGCTGAGGGGAAGGTGACACACCTGACGTCATAACCGATACATTTTTTATTTTTAGCACGCCATACACTACTCTGATTGATATTGGATCTACCCATTCGTATGTTGCTTGTGATGTGTCTGGGTCGTTGGGTGTGCAATCTGAGAAAACTGTGAGTGGGGTATCTATGATAAGTCCACTGGGTCATTTGGTTAGGGTAGACAAACTCTTTAGAGACGTACATTTAGAGACACAAGGTAGGATTTTCTCTGCGAATTTGATGGAGTTATCCTTTGGAGAGTTCAATCTCATTTTGGGTATGAATTGGCTAGCTAAACATCGAGTGACTTTGGATTGCACGGCCAAGCGAATGATGTTAAAGATCACGGAGGATGAGGAGGTAACGTTAATTAGGGAGCAAAAAGATTACTTGTCCAACGTTATCTCGGCCTTGAGAGCTAAAAAGTTGATTTGCAAGGGTTGCGAGGCATTTTTAGCGTATGCGAGTTAGTCTAAATCTAAGAGTTTGACCGTAGGAGAAGTTCGAACTGTCAAGGAATTTTAAGATGTTTTTTCGGATGAGCTACCAGGGTTGCCTCCGAATCGTGAAGTCGAATTTGGAATCGACCTGTTGCCTGGAACGGCTGCAGTGTCCATCGCTCCTTATAGGATGGCACCGAAGGAGTTAGTAGAGTTGAAAGCTCAAATTCAAGAACTTTTGGATCGAGATTTTATTAGGTCAAGTGTGTCTCCGTGGGGAGCACCGGTATTGTTCGTGAAGAAGGATGGGACGATGCGTATGTGCATCGATTATCGTCAGTTGAACAAACTGACGATTAAGAACAAGTAGCCTTTGCCAAGGATCGACGACCTATTTGACCAACTAAGAGGAGCTTCAGTATTTTCCAAGATTGATCTTCGATCTAGATATCATCAATTAAGGGTCAAAGAGGTAGATATTCATAAGACAGCATTTAGGACTCGGTATGGTCATTACGAGTTTTTGGTAATGTCGTTTGGATTGACGAATGCACCACCGGCCTGTATGGATTTGATGAATCGGGTATTCCAACCCTACTTGGACCTATTCGTGGTCATCTTCATAGACGATATTTTGGTGTATTTGAAGACTGAGGAGAAACATGACGAGCATCTTCGTATTGTTCTGCAAGGGTTGAAGGAGAAGCAACTGTATGCAAAATTTAGCAACTGTGAATTTTGGTTGCGAGAAGTGACATTCTTAGGTCACGTTGTTTCTACTGAGGGGATTAGGGTGGGCCCTCAGAAAATTGAGGCAGTTCTAGAATGGAAGCCACCGAGATCTGTGTCTGAAATTCAGAGTTTTCTGGGTTTGGCAGGGTACTACAGAAGATTTGTGGACGGGTTTTCGTTCATTATGGCACTATTAACGAAAATTTTGAGAAAAGGAGTATCGTTTGTCTGGACTAAGAAACAGCAAGAGGCTTTCGAGAAGTTGAAGAAAGTTTTGACTGAGGCGCCTGTCTTGATTCAGCCGGAGTCTAGGAAAGATTTCACTGTGTATAGTGATGCGTCGCACGTTGGTTTGGGTTGTGTGCTAATGCAAGAGGGTAAAGTGGTTGCTTATGCATCGCGACAGCTTAAGCCTCATGAAACGAACTACCCTATGCATGATCTGGAGTTGGTGACAGTGATTTTTGCATTAAAGATCTGGACACACTATTTATATGGAGAAAAGTGTATTATATACATGGATCATAAGAGTCTCAAGTATTTGTTGACTCAGAAGGAGTTGAACCTTAGGCAACAAAGATGGATAGAGTTGCTTAAGGACTACGACTGTTCGATTGAGTATCACCCAGGCAAAGCTAATGTGGTAGTTGATGCACTGAGTCAAAGAGCTGTAACTGAGTTGAGAGCGATGTTTGCTCATTTGAGTCTATATGACGTTGGTAGCTTGTTAGCGAAATTACAAGTAAGACTAGCCTGGATAGAGCAGATTAAGGAAAAGCAGTTAGATGATGAGTCATTGGTTCCTCAATTTCAACAAGCTAAAAGTGGTGAGACTTATGACTTTAGATTGAATAGTGAAGGAGTTCTGTGTTTTCGAGGAATAGTTTGCATTCCGAGGGACTCTGACTTGAGGTAGTTAATTCTGAAAGAGGCTCATGGCGGTCCTTGTGCCATGCATCCTGGAGGAAATAAGTTGTATCGGGATCTACGAGAGTTGTATTGGTGGCCTGGACTTAAGCTTGAAGTAACAAAATTTGTGGGTAAGTGTCTAACATGCCAACAGGTGAAAGCTGAGCATCAACTGCCTTCTAGACTTCTGCAACTGGTGAAGATTACTGTAACACCCCAAGACCCGTACACATCGCCAAAGGGTCGAGAGGTACTACCCGACATTCATATAGGCTAACAAGGCATCACTCGTACAAGAATATATAAATGCTTATGGATAATGGTTTAAGGTATATCAGATTTCATATCTAAGTTATACGAATAAGATCAAAACCATATATGCATTATCTAGTTCAAAACACCTAACTTCATGGATAAAAGCTATTCATGAAATTCAAAAGCTTAAGCCGAATCTATTCATGCCTTTAGGTTCATGTTGTAAATTAATAGATAGCTACCTTTTAAAAAAAAACATCCAATCCACTCATATAAATAAATAAGCATACCCAATGATAACATTGAGCCCTAAAGTTTCATCATTTAGATTTTCACGTTCCCATTCAAGCCATGCATATAACTCAAAATACATATCATCATCTTAAAGACCACATATAGATATAAAGCATCTTGAGAAGCCATTTTCGAATGGCTATGCTTAATTACAACATCCAAATAAAAGTTTCTTAGTTAACAACCACAAATTTAATCCTATACATGCCATTCACAAAAGTTTAGCTAATTAAATACCGAATAGGGCTTTGATAGTAGAGATGACTTCGAATGCAAGATTCTCAAGACCGTAGCTAATGAACGAGATCTATAAAATAGAAAATTTGGAGCAACAGAGTAAGCAATCATATGCTTAGTAAGTTTTTAAGTAACAAAAGTCATTGAAAGAGTAGCATAGCAATATTTAGGCTTGTTTATTCTATCCTTTGGCCGAATAGGAACATACTATGATAATACTTCTATCATTCATAACACAAAGGAAATTTCAAGGTATCCGACTAATTTCAACTTATAACCGAATAAGTTCATTTTAGGTATCAAGCTAAACTCATGCCTATAACATACATTCCATATCTGAATAGTTAAACTCTTCTAATTTAGAACAAATACATAAAAATCAAGTCATCGGCATTTGAGTAACCTTTAATAATAGTCAAGGCATTCCCACCGAATTCTATACTCACAATTCATAAGTAACAAAATTCTCGAACAAGAGTAAGATGCATACCTGGCTATCTTACGGTAGGTAACACATTTAATAGGACTGTCTCGACATTTATTTTATAACGCCGGCACGGATGCCCTTCGGAATCAAACCCGGTTTCAACACTGGCTCCAAGCTCTTCGGAACTAAGTCCGGTTATATTACTGGCTCGAAAGCCCTTCGAGACTAAGCTCGGATCAAACCACTGGCTCGAAAGCCCATCGAGACTAAGTTCAGATCATACCACTGGCTCGAAAGCCCTTCGAGACTAAGCTCGGATCATACCACTAGCTCAAAAGCCCTTCGAGACTAAGCTTGGATCTAGACCTCAATTTAACGTTCACACACATATATGTATAAGTACCATATCACATTTGAATCACTAGTCATAAACAATGGACAAAATTTCATATCATGGTATAACAAAATTCAAAGCTCATGTGCCATTTCCAACAATTTCATAGATTATATTTGCTACAACATCATTCAAACATAGTTCTTAAGTTTTGAATTTATATAACATACTTACGTAATAAGATTTCATCATGTCATGAGCTAAAATTTGTTACTCGAGAACTTACCTCGTATCTTTCTGAACAAATCCCGGGTTGTTTATTCCGTGGCTTTAGCCTTTCCCTTGTCCGATGCCTCACCTCTAAGCTATTGAGCTTAATCAAACAATTCAAGTATATAAATTTTCATACCCTTAGCTAGAACAAAATAAAGAATGCAACAGTCCTCTCTAAGCCACCCACACATATTCGGTCAAATATATATAAACATGTATGTATATACATTATAACTCCTAACTAACTCATTGATTTTACTGAATATGCATGGTCTCAAATCAAACCATTCGGTACTCATATGTATATTACTAAAAGTCCTTTCTCACAACTATCATTTTCGGTACTTTGAACAATGCCATTGACATAAATAATAATCCTTAAACCGAATTTAGTTTTTTAGTTTTTTTTTCTTAGAATTTCATCCATACGGCATCTTCATGAATTTCAATTAAAAAAATCATGAAATTTCTAATACCTAGACACACATATGTTCTTCCACAAGAGTTAACATTTTATTCAACAAGTATGACATAAGCTCAATCGAATGCTTACAAATACACAAGGTATATGCATACGGCACATACATATAACTACCATAAAAATACCATCCTTTTAAAACATTTAATACATATATGTACATGATAGGCATCATGACCGAATACTTCACAAATGATATCCTACACATTTTAAATTTTCAATTCTAAACATGACTAACAAGGCCGAATCTCACAAAGTCTTTGCATTCAATTTCAATACAAAATTTCCTAGTTTCAAGCTTAATTTCACAACCATAAAAGTCATTTTACAAACCCAAAGCTCAACCTATATGTATTTTATGCCAATGCCGCATGTTAAAATTCAAGAACCCATGCCATACATGGCTCAAATTTAAAATTTTGACTCAAGGTCTTAAAATTTCATGGATTCAACCATCATAGAGCCTAACTAATCATCATTCAATTTCTTAGCATCAAACTTCAACCATTTTCAACATTTCCTAGCTAGAACTAAATGCCCATGAGCCACAAGTCAAAAATTTACATATGGGTTGTATCAAAGACCTATTAATCAACTACATTTCACAAATTCTAAAGAAATTATCATGAAACCTCACCTTGATTCTTCAAAAGAGTAGCCAAATGCCCACACTTATCCTCACTTCTCTTTACTTTGAGTTTTGGCAAATGGAGAAAGAAAATGAGCATTTAATTTTGGCATTTTCACTTTTCTTTCTATTTTCTATTTTCCTTCTTTTATTTAATGCACTAAAATTTATTTTCTTATAAAACAATGCATATAAAAATATTTAAACATCATCATTAACGTCCACTAAAGTGGAATTGGGTAAATTGACATGCAGATACACTTCTTTGTAGCTCATACTATTTAGTCACTATGATTTTTGCCTATTAAATTTTTATAGTTCAACAATTTAGCCCTCTTTAAGCAATTAGTCACTTTGAAGGTCAAATTTCCACACAAAATTTTAGCACATACTAACACTCATATCAAGCACACAAATCATAACATCAATAAAATTTTCTGACCCGATTTAGTGGTTCCAAAACCACTTCTCCGATTAGGGTCATTTTAGGGCTATCACAATTACACTTTGGAAGTGAGAGAGAGTAACCATGGACTTTGTGAGTGGGCTACCCTTGACGCTTACCAAGAAAGACTCGGTTTGGGTGATTGTGGATAGGCTAACTAAATCTACTCATTTCATTCCTATCCGAACTGACTACTCACTTCAAAAGGTGGCCAAGTTATATGTGGTGGAGCTAGTGCGACTTCATGGAGTGCCAGTTTCGATTATTTCTAATCGGGATCCTAGGTTTACATCTCGATTCTGGCAGAAGTTGCATGAGGCATTAGGTACACGATTAGATTTCAGCACTGCTTTTCACCCTCAGACGGATGGACAGTCGAAAAGGGTGATCTAAGTTCTTGAGGACATGCTGAGAGGATAAGTTATGGATTTCTGAGGTAGCTGGGAAGATTACTTGCTGTTAACAGAGTTTGCATACAACAACAGTTATCAGGCAAGTATTCGAGTGGCACCATATGAGGCGCTGTATGGTTGAAGGTGTCGTACGCCTACTTGTTGGACAGAGTTGGGAGAACGTCAGGTTATTGGGCTAGAATTGATAGTGGATATTGAAGATAAGGTTAAGTTGATCTGGGATCGGTTAAAGGAAGCATCTGATAGGTAGAAATCTTATGCTGACTTGAAATGTAAGGAAATTGAATACTCGGCGGGAGATATGGTTTTCTTAAAGGTTTTTCCTTGGAAGAAGATATTAAGGTTTGGAAAGAAAGGCAAGTTGAGTCCGCGATTTATCGGGCCTTATTGAGTTCTTAAACGGATGGGTCTGGTAGCATATCAACTGGAATTACCTCCAGAGTTGGACCAGATTCATGACGTCTTTCATGTCTCCATGTTAAGGCAGTATCAGTCTGATCCTACCCACATTGTACTGGTGGAAGAAATTGAAGTTAAAGGTGATTTGACGTTTGAAGAACCTGTGCAAATTCTGGACCGTGATGTGAAGGTGTTAAGAAGGAAGTCAATTCCTTTGGTGAAAGTGCTTTAGCGCAATCATGGCAGAAAAGAAGCTACGTGGGAGCCAGAAGAGGTAGTTCGTCAACAATACCCTCACCTGTTTGGACCAGGTAAATTTCGAGGCCGAAATTTCTTTAAGGGGGTAGAGTTGTAACGCCACAATTTTTCAGGTTTTTGAATTTATGCTTGGATTTAAATTTTGCTTGGCTTGATGTGCTACAGTGATGTGTTGGGTGTTTTTAGTAAACCCATAGAAGGCCTAAGTTTAAGATTAAAGTCTGGCAAATTTTTATTTTTGGACCTTAAGGGAGAAGGGACCTAAGCTACTTGCGCTTTTAAATTAATATTGGGGTTCCAAGACACAAGAAAGCCTATGGTAAAGTGACAAGGTAGTGCCACTTACAGCTTAAAGAGGTGGCGTGTCAAGGCTTGTAAGGGAGCTAAGGTTCGAATCCCTTGATAAGCAAGTGTTGTCTTATTTTTATGCTTGTACATGGTAAATGGTGGACTCCAAGTGAAATACTGAAGGAAGAAGTTTGAAGTGCTCATGGAATTGGGTGAAGAGTGATAAGGGAAGGTTATTTAGGAGGAAATTTAGGAATTTTGAAAGGAAGCTAGAGTTGGTCGACTGGAGGACTTTGGAATTGCAAGTTCGGCATTGTTGTATGTGTGTGTCGATTTCCTTTGTTGCTTTTCTTTCGGGTTTTGTTTTGGATATTTGCTTTGTGGCCGAATAGGTCTAGTCTTTTGGGGGGATCCTTGTTCTTTCTTTTCTCCTCTTCTTAGTGTTCTAAAAGCCAAAATCCTAATGTTGTTAGCTCTCCTTTGTTGATTTACCCAAAGCCGAACCTTTTCATCACTTTTCTTCCAAAGCCGAACTAAGTATCTTCCTTTTCTCTCTTCACTTTTCTCTTCTTCTTCTCCTTTTCTCCACCAATTGAAGTAACCACCCTCAAAGCCTTGCCCACTGATTGCTCTCAAAAGCTGAAACTCAAACTATTGGTTAACCGATTCTTCTTCTTGGGCCGAATCTCCTATTCTCCTTAACTCTATTCTTCCAAAACCCAAAACCCTCAATTCTCTCATCCCTCTGTCGACCATTTCCTCTTTTTTCATGGACTTTTTTTCTTTTCCCTGTTTCTACAAAAGCTGAAACCTCCATACTCTCTAGTGTTTTCGAAAGCTGAATCTCTTAGATCACTCCTCTTCTTGCGTTTTGACTAGATCTATAATAGATCTGGTCTAGGCTAGTGTTTAGAGACTCTCTTCTGTCAAGACAAGCCGGTGGTAAGTACTCGAATCCTTTCTTTCATAATCTTGTGATTTAAGAAAAGCTGAAAACCCCTATCTTTTTAGGGTGGCTGTCGGTTTTGATTTCTTATGGATAAACACCTATATTAGCGTTTTCTTTTGGTTCTCATGTGTTCTAGTATGGTAAAGAGGTGATCTAACAAGCAGCAATTAGAGGCTAGGGCCGTTGAAGTGATCTAGATCTAGATCTGTGGTCTAGATCTAGATCTGTGGTCTAGATTTCGGCTAAGGTAAGGGATGGTGGTATGGTAGTAGTTGCCGAATGTGTAAGTTAATGTGATGATAATTTCTGATTGGGTTATGGTTTAACATGTGATTAAGTGCTTTATGATTTTCATTCGCGGGAACGTCTGACGTTAATAGTAATCAGGTGTGTAATCAACACCCTCTGGTAGACTAGATCGGTAAAGCCGAAAAGTCAAAATGCCAAAATGCTGACATTTCAAGTGCTTGCGAGCATGCGAGCATTCGTGGGTCGGTTTGAAATGGTAAAGTTGGTATTCATGAACGGTAAAACTGTTGTGCGCGTTTTTGTGCATTTGGGTGGTTTTAGGCTCAATGGGTCAAATTTGGGCCCAATGGGCTTACAGTCCCATATGGGTGAAATCCTGCGGCAAGTATGTTCTGGTAATCTGGTTATTAGATCTGCTAAAACATGAGTAAAAGTTAGACTTAGTGGGCCATAATAGCTTGTGGGCTCCGTCGGGCCCATTAGGGGTTTTAGGCCCGATGACACAATATTAATGAAATGGGCTAATTAAGTTGCTCGGATGTCGTTGGATCTATTAGTAGACTGTAATAAGCATAAAACCCTAAAACCTAGCAAAATTACTAAAATACCACTAAAGGTTGAAAATTACTTCTTTACCCCTAGGTGCTAAAAGACCATTTTACTCCTAGGGTTAAGTTGGCTGATTTGCATGCTACTATATCTGATATTCTGTATGCCATGACATGTATATTCTGATTGCATGGGTTGGGATATCATTATGGAGGAAGTGCAAAAAGTGGTAATGCCACGTATTCTGCTTAGAGGCTCTGCCTCGTATTACTGTTCTGGTGGCTTGGCCACGATATCTGTTTCAGCAGCTCTACTGCGATTGTGGTGTGTAGAGCTGGGTGGGTTGAGTTATTCCCCACATGGTGTGTAGCGCTGGTATAGGTGGTGTGTAGGGCTGGATTGGGCTTGGGCTTTGCATACATGCATATAATACTGTAATCTGATCTATTACTGTAATGGGCCCAAGGCCTCACTGTTTTTTGAATAGGGCCAAGGCCCAGTTTAAAACTGTATCTGAATAGGGCTTCGGCCTAGTCTGCACTTGAACTGATCTCTGACACTGGTTGGGTTGGCTTACACACTGAGTTTTCACAAACTCACCCATTTATTTCCATCCATGCAGGTAACCCCCAGCCATAGAGGACTTGGAGCTGCGAGGGATTCGTAGTGGCCACGTGATATACTGTTTAATTTATAGTTTTTAAAGTTATTTCTTGAATGCCTTATTTTTAGTTTGAGTTTTAAGTTGTAATAAGGCTGCTCGAGTATTTGGTTTGGGTTTTATTTGTTACTTGCTTAAAACTATAGACTAGTCCGTGCGTTTTTCCAAACTTAACAAATGTTTTCAAAACATTCATTACGTAACAAATGGGGAACTTAACAACGGTAATGTGTTAATAATATCTTTCTAAAAAGGGATGAACTTAAATTGGTAGTGGATAAGGTTTTTATAAACTAATAAAGTCTTTACAAGATTTGTAATACGGTTTTCCTACAAATGACCTAATAAACTATCAAAAGAAGGTGTAGTCAAAGTATCCATGTAACATACCAGATCTAGCCATAACGTCTAAGCCGGGTTTGGGGTGTTGCATTGATAGTGTGACTTCGAGCTTCGACTAACAATGATCCTCAAGTTAATACGGCAAATCTACAATGAATTGAATATTGAGGGAGTAAGCACAAAATTGCTTAGTAAGTTGCATGTAATAAATGTAGCAATTATAAACAATGAAATATAAGTAGACTTATAAGCTTTTGATACTTCATCTAATATCTTACTCAAGCTCATAGCTTTCTTGTTTCTGAGACTTACTCATCAAAGTGACTTACTCATTCTCATGGGACACTCAGTCTCATGCTTTACATTATCATTTTCTCACATTTATATTCTAGTGAACTTGTAAAACTCATCATAGACTTTAGTCTTTATCAGTAATTTAGTCACCTTGAATACTTTCTCTAGTAATATGCTTAGAATGTTGAAGAATAACCGCAATGCCATTCTTTTGCTAAGATGCCAAGGCCATATCCCAGATATGGTCTTACATGGGATCTCTAACTATTACCGAAGCCATATCCCATATATGGTCTTACACGGGATCTCATAGGGTGCCGATGCCATGTCCAAGACATGGTCTTATACAGGATCCATCTTAGATGCCCATGCCATGTCCTAGACATGGTCTTACAAGGGATCTATGCCTCATTTCAGTGTCAATACCATGTCCTAGACATGGTCTTATACGGGACCACATATTGATGCCAATGCCATGTTCCAAACATGGTCTTACATGGGATCTCAGTTTGGTGCCAATGCCATGTCCCAAACATGGTTTTATACGGGACCTACAATCCTTTAATATGACAATGGTATCTTTCGTATACTTTAACAATTACTTAAAATTTCTCTCTTATTCTAAGTCATTTCTTGTGTGTTTCATGACAAGGTTTCATAGAATTAACATAGAATATATAAGAAATTCATTATGATCATTTTTATAATATTTCATGCTAAATTATGACATACAACTTACCTCGGGTCCAAAAGGTGACAAACGTTCAATTTAGTCCACCACTTTTCCCTTTCCCCGGTTCTAGTTCGAACTTCTAGTTTCTTGATCTATAATGAATAAAATTCAATAATTACTCATCAATTTACTAATAACTACCCTAAATTCATAATTTGGCAATTTGACCATTTTGCCCCTAGACTTTGGAAAAATAACCATTTTGCCATTATGTTGGGAAATTGATCTTTATCAAATTTCTTTATTTATCATGCCTATATAACCCATTTCATGCAAATAACAACTTCAAATAACCATTATCCAAGCATTTAACAAAACAACTCCTTCTATTGCAAACAAGTCCTATTTGAGTGTTGTCCAAGAACACCCATTTCCAAAAGTTATTTACCAAGCATCCTACATTCATTTTCCATCAAAAACTTCCAGGAAACAACATATATAAACTCATGGAAAAACTTTAAATCTTCAACTAAAATGCTAAATATACCCCTCAATAGAAAGCTTATGTCATGAGGGTTTCAAAAATGCAAAAATATTCAACAAAGGATAAAGAAATCACTTATAAATGGGTGATAAATGTAGTTAAAAATTTGAAGCTTTAAAACCCTCTTTTTGCTTGAAAAATCGGTAGAATGAGGAAGAAAATGATGAAGCATGAAGGCTAGGACACATAGGTATTATTTTATCAATTTTATGACCAAAATCTTACCAAACCTTGACTTTCATGTCTCTTTAGTTGCCTTGGCCGGCCATGCTTATTCTAGGGGGCTTATTTGCCTTTTAAAACCTCACATTTCAGCTCTCTTGATAAATCACTGAAATTACTAATAAAATCAAACTTTTCTCTTTTATGCGATTTAGTCCTTTTTCGCGATTAAGCCTTAAATCGCGCAATTTAATTCTCTAACATTTTCAAGCACTCTTATAAAAATACTATAATGCATGAAATAATACTAAATAATTTCATCTAATACTATTTCTTATTTAAGCCTTCTAAAATACATATTTTGCAACTTTTTGCAATTTAGTCCTAAAGACAAATTGAACACTTTTTCATAAAATTTCCTTCCTGGAAATTTCTCTATATCATGCAAACATGCCATAAGCTTAAAAATAATCATGGAATAAAATTCTCTACTTTAGATTTGTGGTCTCAAAACCACTATTCCGACTAAGCCTAAATTCGGGCTGTTACACCCACTCCCCACTACTCAGATTTCTAGCAAAACATAAACTCTACCTGAAATTTTGTAGCAAAAAGGTTCTCTTGCATACGTAGAGACTCGAACACATGACCTCCCTCACACCAACACTTCACTTAACCATGAGACCAGCAAGTCCATTCTGACATATTTTTACAAATAATTAAGCTTAAGTCTATTAGGCAAGGCTTAGGCTTTATTCATAATAAAATATAAAATTGGCCCAAGTTAGGGCTTGAACTTGGGACTCCCCAAACACACCAGAACACATAACCACTGAAGCATACATATATTTGTGTAACAATTTTAACAAAATCAGAAATATGAAATTTGGGGCGTTACAACTGTACCCCCTAAAAGAAAATTTCAGCCTTGAAATTCACCTTGTAATATCCCGAATTAGGGCCTAATCAGAATAGTGTTTTCGTGACCACAAATCTGAGATAGAAATAATTATTTTATAATTATTTTGAGGTTTATGATATAATTGCATGATTGCGTGAAAATTTCGTGAAGAAATTCTATGCATAAAGTGCTTAATTTGAAATTAGGGACTAAATCGAATAAGTTGCAAAACTTGCATTCTAGAAGCTTTTAGTATGAAATTGCTTTGGAATATTAATTAGGAGGTCTTAAACAACAATTTGACCAATTTCTAAAATTTTGGACAAAAATGGGCTTGTACATGAAAATTTTCAAAGAAAGGCATTAAGGGTATTTTGGTCATTTGGCAATTAAAATGAATTAAAAGGGAAATTAAGGCCAAATTGTGTTCATCTTCTTCAAGCCTTGGCCGAACCTTACCTCTCTCCATAGCTAGGGTTTCTTCAACTTCCAAGCTTCATAATCAAGAGAAACAAGATTCGAGTCGTGATCGAGGGAAAAACAAAGTTTACGAGGAATAGACTCGATTTCTAACATTTTGTACCGAGGTAAGTTCATGTGTAAATAAGGTAACATAGTTGTTATTTCAAGTAATTTAGTGTTATTTATATGATTTGGTACTCATTATCATGAAATATTATGCTTTGTGATTTATTATTTATTGACATGCAAAGTATGTGATTAGCTTGATAAGCATGAAATGCTAGCGAGTGTTGGTTCCGACATTTCGAGGAAGACGACCAAAAATGTAAATTTTGAGGAAAATCCCATTTTAATCTTTGGAATAGATTAGGATACAAGTGACATGTCACTAAGATGATTGATTTCCGAGCTCGTTGAGTTGAGTCCGAGTTTGTGAGATGTAACTAGGCATCCGAGCTCGTTGAGCTGAGCCCGAGTTCACTTATGGATGCGAAACGCTTGAGCTCGTTGAGTTGAGTCCGAGTTCGCTTATGGGCGGGTTACATGGTAGCTTGGCTACTTAAATTCCGTTGGCTATTGAGTTTATCTAGCTACGGACATGACACTTATGTGGATGCAATTTGTGTATCCGAGTTATATTCCGATGTGTTCAACGGGTAGATTTTTAAATGAATAATGAGAACTCCTAAATGAACGAGGCATGTTGGAAAGTATGGTGAAAGAGGAAATTGAATAGGTATGATCTTAAACCTCGAGTTGAGAACTTGGTAAGATAAAATTGTGGTAAGATAGTAAGTATACTTCTGCCATGAATGTTTTGATGATACTTATGCAATTGGTGTTTATGTTGATTTGCATAGTTATGTTACTTGTTATTTACATGTGAATTTACTAAGCATTTATGCTTACTCCCTCCTTTTCATTCATTGCAGTTTTGACAAGTCAGCTTGGAAGTCGGGAAGGGTCGAAGGAACGATCACACTATCCGGAACAATTTGGTATAATGGCTTGTATTTTGAATATGGCATGCATAGCATTATAATCATTTTGTGTAAATAATCGTATGATATGGTGATGGTTAGGATGGAAATGCTTGGAAATGATTAGCCATTGGTATGGCCAATCTAGATCATATTTGGTGTCATGTATGTTTAATGTGCTACTTAGTTCATGAAAATCCACAAAAAGGTGAACTTTGTTATAAAACACAATTTTGCAGCAGCAATGACGTGAGTTTGAAAATTTACCAAAAATAGTAGAGACAGGATTAGATGGTGAATAAAATATCAAATTTAATATTATTGTGTCTATTTTCATATGGAATAAACGAAACAGGTAAAGGATTTGTATTTTATGAGATATTTGGGTTTTAGTAAAATAGGGTCAGAGCAATTTCTGAATCCCCTATTTTGGCTTTAGAAATTCACAAAACATTGTACAAACATAATTAGAAGTCATGCCTTACATGTACAGATTCCTTATTGAGTCTAGTTTTAATTGAAACAAACTTCATAGTCTTTTGAACTCTGTACAAAGAGAAAAGTGGTTCATAGTGAACAGGGGTCATAGCAGTCGAGCTCTGTAATAGGGTAAACTTTAACTAATAAACTGTACTAATTGGCCCAACCAAAAATTCTAGAAAAACAGTAATAGATAGATATATGAGTCTAGTTTTAGGGAAAATTTACGGATCTTAATTTTTAGTTTTGAAATTTGAGATATGAATTTTTTTAGCGACTGTGACGCAGATTGACAGCTTATTACGAAAGATGGAATAAATGATTTAAAATTCCTTAAGTGATAAATTAAGTTTGGTAACACCTCAAGCTCGACTCCGGCGACGGTCTCAGGTAAGAGGGCATTACACACCTGATCAGAATAAGTGAGGATACTACTGCCACATCACATTCTAAGGCTCCCACGTAGCCTCCTCAGTGCTATGGTTCCGCCACAACACTTTCACTAAGGAGATAGATTTCCTTCGCCGAACCCTAGCGTTGCGATCCAAAATCTGAACTGGCTCCTCTCGAAGGTTAGATCTAGCCGACCCTCAATCTCCTCAACCGGAACAATATGTGTGGGATCAAAGCGGTAGCGCCTCAACATCAAGATGTGGAATACATCGTGAATGTGATCCAACTCCGGAGGTAGCTCTAACTGATATGCAACTGGCCCCACTCGCTTCAGAATCTGATACGACCCGGTAAACCTAGGGCTCAGCTTACCCTTGCGACCGAACCTCAGAACCTTTTTCCGTGGCGAGAACTTGAGAAAGTCGAAGTCACCCACAGAATACTCGATATCCTTTCTCTTCAGATCTATATAAGACTTCTGCCTGTCAGAAGCCACTTTCAAACGATCAAGAATTAATCTAAACTTATTCTAAGTTTCAAAAACCAATTTCAGACCCAAAACATGTCGCTCACCCAACTCAATCTAGCGTAAGGGAGTGCGACACTTACGACCGTACAAGGCCTTGTAAGGTACCATCTGGATGCTGGACCGGTAGCTGCTATTGTAGGCAAACTCCGCTAACGGTAAGTACTCCTCCCAACTGCCTCAGAAATCAATCACATAGTTCCTCAACATATCCTCCAGTATCTGAATCACCCTCTCTGACTGACCATCTATTTGAGGATGGAAAGCAGTACTAAAGTCTAACCTTGACCCTAGAGCTCAGCCAATTTCTGAAGAGAAAAGTCTTTCCTAACCAGGATGAAGTGAGCAAACTTGGTCAATCAATCCACAATGACCTAGACAAAATCCTTCTTAGTGGGTGTTAGAGGCAACCCACTAACGAAGTCCATCGTTACTCACTCCCATTTCCATAACGGTATCCTAACCAACTACAGCAAACCCGAGCGTAAATGATGCTCAGCCTTAACCTGCTGACAAGTCATACAGCGAGCAATGAAGTCAGTAACCTCACGCATCAACCTTGGCAACTAGTGTAACTCTCGGAGATCTCGGTACATTTTATTCCCGCCAGGATGCATAACATAAGGGCTACTGTGTGCTTCTCTCAAAATAAACTGTCTTAAATTCTCATCATTCGGTACACAAATCTGACCGCAAAAACAAGGTACCCCATCACTGTTTATCCCAAAATCAGTAGTGTTACCACTCTCAATCTCATGAAAACACAACTCAAGAGACTTATCCCCCAACTATTTACCTCGAATCCATTCAATCCATGTCGGTTTAACCTAAAGTTCCGCCAACAGACTCCCATCGTCGAATAGGCTAAGTCAAGTGAACATCGCACTCAGATCGGTCATAGCCCTGCGACTCAGTGCATTGGCCACCACATTGGCCATGTCGAGATGGTACTCAATGGTACTATCATAATCCTTAAGCAGCTTAACCCATTTACGCTGCCTAAGATTCAACTCCTTCTGAGTGAGAAGATACTTGAGGCTTTTGTGATTAGTGTAGATAATACACTTCTCACTGTAGAGGTAGTGCCTCCAAATTTTCTGAGCGAAGACTACAGCAGCCAATTCCAAATCATGCGTCGGATAGTTCACTTCATGAGTTTTGAGCTGACGAGACGCATACGCTACTACCTTACCATTCTCCATTAACATGCAACCAAAACCAACATGTGATGCATCACTGTAAACCACAAAGTCTTTACCAGGCTCAGGCTGTATCAGAACAGGAGCATGAGTCAAAGCAGACTTGAGCTTCTCAAAGCTCTCTTGTTACACATTAGTCCAGGCAAAAGGAACTCTCTTACGCAGAAGCTTAGTCAACGGTGTTGCGATCATGGAGAACCCTTCCACAAAACACTGATAGTAACCTGCCAACCTCAGAAAGCTGCAAATTTCAGTCACATTTTTCAATTGTTTCCAAACCAACACAGCCTCAATCTTATGAGGATCAACTCAAATCCCCTCAGCAGAAACTACGTGTCCCAAAAAGGTCACCTCACGTAGCCAAAACTCACACTTACTGAACTTCGCATACAACTATTTCTCATGAATAGTCTGTAGTACCCCTCTAAGATTGTAACATCCCAAAATAGGGCCTAAACAAAATGGTGGTTGCAAAACCACAAATTCGAGATAGAAAAATTTATTCTGATTAATTTTTATAATTTATCGAGTGATTAGATGCATGTGTTAAAGTATCGATAGAAAATTTTATGAATTACATGTTTAATTTGCCTATTAGGGATTGTTTTAAAAAGTTGTTAAATATGAGTTCTAGATAGGAAATGATTAAATTGAAGAGCATAATTGAAGTAGAGGTCCTTAAATGGTAATTAGACCATTAGGTTTTCATGGACAAAAATGGACATACATAGATAAAAATAACTAAAGTTTTAATGAAGGGCATTTTAGTCATTTGGTAATTAAAATATTAAAAAGGGAAAAAGATGGCAAAATGTTGTCCATCTTCTTCATTAGGCCGAAACTTCAAGGGGACACCATAGCTAGGGTTTCTTCAACTTCTCAAGCTCATAGTAAGTGCATCCAAGCTCCATTTTTAATATTCTTTACGTTTTTTTAGTCCCAGTAACTTGATTTAGCTTATTCTAGCAATAATTTAACCTAGGGTTTATATTTGGAAAAATACCCATAGGTGAAATGTGTCTATTTTGATGTTTTATGGTAGAATATGAAGTTTGAAATTATGTTAAACAACTTGTGCTAAGCGATTTTAACCGAAAACGAGTAAAACGACATAATCAGTAAAAAATACTTAATGTTCATAAGTACATGTTAGAGTGAGAATTTGATGGCCATAGAAGGAAAATAATGATCAGCATGTCCTAAAACATAAGAATTAGGGATAAAGTTTAATTTCCGAGCTTTGGGGCAAAGGTGTAAATATGCAAAAGTTTAGGGGCAAAATAATAATTTTTCCAAAGTTAGAGTCAAGGACTATTTTGATAAATGTGAGTATTAAATAAGCTAAAATTGCTATTATAGATCAAGAAGAATGAAATTCGGGGTTAGGGCGGGGAAAGAAAAAGGTTGAGGACTAGATCAAAATATTTAATCGTATTTTGTATCGAGGTAAGTTTGCAGTAAATAAATGCAATGTTTTGTTATTTATATTTAGTACTGTTATTTTTCAGCATCTATATGTTTATTTTGTGAATTTACTCATTGATGACTCAAGTAAGAATTGATGGTGAAATGATACTTAAAAGTCCCGGTTGAACCTTAGGAATGTGTAGGATACAAATTTAATGACATTAGGGTTTAAGGATACCAAGTAAGACCATGCTAAGGCATGGCATTGGTAAGTTTTACAAGGCAAGGAAATCATGTAAGACCATGTAAAGACATGGCATTGATATGCTACTATAAGGCAAAGATCCCATGTAAGACCATTCCAAGGCATGGCAATGGTGAGTTCATAAGGCAAGGATACCCTGTAAGACCATGTCAAGACATGGCAATGGTAAGTTTAAAAAGGAAAGGTAACTGTGTATCCTTAGTATTCCAAGTGGTTCAACGGGAAATTTAAAGAGTATACTCAAGAAAAGGTAAGATAAGTCCATGTTTGAAAGGTTCAGACAAGAAAATTCATGACTTATGTATATTGAGCTTGAAGGTTAAAGTTATCTTGATAATTCATTTAGAATGTTGTTATTTATTTACATGAAAACTTACTAAGCTTTATGCTTACTCCCTTTCTTTTCTCTCTTTTTTTATAGTATTGCTAAGCCAATTCAGGGATCGTAAGGATGTCGGAGATCGTTTCACACTATCAAAGGGCTATCTTGGTATTTTGTGATTCGAAACGTTTTAAGTTATAGCATGTATAGGGACTTGTCCATTTTGTGTGTATGTCCTTATGATATGACTAAAGAATGGCATGTGAATACTTGATAATGATTAGCTATTGAAATGACTAATTAAGAACATGTTTTGGTGTATGTATGCCTAAATGAGGTTTAATGCAAATAAATTATGAGAGAGTAAAAGTTGGCCATGGAACAGTTTTGGGACAGTAGCAGGTGATGTGATTTTGAAAAATCACTAAAAATTGCAGGAATGGAATTAAATGGTGAATGATATATAGAATTAAATCTTATTGATCCTATTTTCACAGGAAAGAAATAGAACAAGCAAAGGAAGTCTGTATTTTGAGATATTTAAACTTTTACAAGACTGGTTCAGAGTGACTTCATGATCCCCTGTTCTGATTTTAGAATTTCACAAAAAATTGTACAAGAACAATTATGAGTCATAATTTATATTTCTAGATTAATTATGAGTTTATTTTCAAGTGAAACAAACAGAAATGTTATCTGAATTCTATATAATGAGAAAATTGTTTTTTAGTGAAGAGGTCAGGTCCATTGGACTGTGAAACAGGGGAACTTTTAATGAATAAACTGTACTAATTAGCCAAACCAAAAATTCTAGAAAAATTATGGTAAGAAGACGTATGAGTCTAGTTTTAGAGAAATTTTACGTATTTAAATTTTGATTTTTTAACTCGAGTTATAATTAATTTAGTCACTGTTACGCAGGTGGACAATTTTATTATGAATAGTGAAATAAATTATTTTGATTTGTGTAAGTAATTGGGAAATTTTTTTTATGTTCTCAGTTTGGTCTTGAACCGTTTCAATTGCATGTTTTAAGGCATCAAGGGCCCTTTTTAGGAATATATTGGATGAATATGAGCGAATTAATTTTTAAAAGTAAATTTTTATGCCTCGAACTAGTAAGACAACTTTGGTAATTCCTCGTGCTCGACTCCGGCGACGATCTCGGGTAAGGGGTGTTACAAAGATGTCCATCGTGCTCGTCCTCTGACTTAGAATACACCCAAATATCATCAATGAATACCACCACAAATTGGTCCAAATAGGGCTAGAACACTCGGTTCATTAAGTCCGTAAATGCCACTGGTGCGTTAGTTAACCCAAAAGGCATAACTAGTAACTCGTAATGCCCATATCGAGTCCTAAATGTCGTCTTATACACATCAGCCTCCTTAACTCTCAACTGATGATATCTTTAATGTAGATCAATCTTAGAAAACACAGAAGCTCCTCTGAACTGGTTGAATAAATCATCTATCCTCGAAAGTGGATACTTGTTCTTAATAGTTAGCTTGTTCAGCTGTCGGTAGTCAATACACATCCTAATTGTTCCATCTTTCCTTTTCACCAACAGTAAAGGTGCTCCCCATGGAAACACACTAGGACGAATGAACCCATGATGTAATAGCTCTTGAATATGAGCCTTAAGCTTTGTAAGCTCCTTCGGTGCCATTCGGTAGGGAGCGATAGACACCAAAGCTGTACCCAGAATAAGCTCAATCCCAAATTCTACTTCTCAGCTCAGAGACAAATCCAGTAGTTCTTCAGGAAAAACATCTAAAAAATCCCTTACGATTCTAATGTCTTTAACCGAAGAGTCCCCAGAATCTAGTACACTGATGTAGGCCAAGAATGCCTCACATCCTTTCCACACCAACGTAAAAATCACATTAGTCAGATAGTCTCGATGTTCCCCAATCAACACTACCACATTCTCCTCCTCAGCTCTCAATACAACCCTTTTTGTCACACAGTCCAGACTCACCCGATGCTTAACCAACCAATCCATTCCCAAAATTAGGTCAAACTCTCCAAACGGAAGCTCCATCAAATTAGCTAGAAATACTGTCCCTTGGACCTCTAACAGAACCTCTCTATACAATTTGCTAACTCAGATAGATTGCCCCAAAGGACTCACAACAGTCACCGCACTAGAAGTACTCTCCACTAGAATCCCCAAAGTTTCAGACACAGTGCTAGCTACATATGAATACGTAGAACCTATGTCTATCAATGCCAGATAAAGTACATCATAAATTAAAAACGTACCCGTGATGACATTTGAAGCATCTTTGTCCTTACGGCAATGAGCAGCATAAACAAGGGCAAGCTGCTCTATCCAGCACCTCTGCCTGGTGCTCTCTATCCACGACCCATGTCATTACCACCCTTAGCTTGGCCACGGGCCCTAGGTGGCTGCTGAACTAACCTCAACGGCTATACAGTACCAGAACCTACAACTTGTACCTCAGCGACCCTCAGTGGACACTCTCGAACACGGTGCTCAGTAGACCTACATCTTAGACATGCCATAGTCATCCTCTAGCATTCGCCTGGATGGCCTCTACTGCAATTCTCACAAGGCAATATCCTAATAGGTGCAATAGGGGGCCCAACTCTAACTGGCCCATCAGATCTGGCCATTTTCTTAGGCCTCTTCGTAAAACTCAAAGGCTTCGAATCCCTCTTCTTCTTTCCTCTCTTCTTACCCTGATTTTGGCGCTCAGCGCGCTTCACCTCCTCGACAATCTTTTCCTTTTCTACTAGTGCTAAAAAATCACGCTACCTCTGCGGAGCTATCAGAATTCTCAAACTATCCCTGAGTCCATCCTCAAAGCGAACACAACGCTCATATTCAGTCGCCACCATGCCTCGCACATAGCGGCTCAATTTGAAAAACTCGGCCACTGTACGGTCCCTTTGAGTGAGTTTTAGGAACTCACGCCTTATAGTGTCAATGTAGCTTGCCCCCACATATTTACCTTAAAAGGCCAACTTATAGAAATCCCAAGTCAGATGTTCGGGCTGAGTGCCCTCCTTAACGGTCAACCACTATTGATCTGCTTCATCACGAAGCAATGAAATAGCACCTTTTAGCTTCTGTTCTAGGGTAAAATCCAAATCATCCATGATTCTTTCAGTGGCCATGTTAGAGGTGACTTTAGTGACACCCTTAAATAGCTCATCCCCATTGGACCGGAGTAGTTCCGTAACTAACCCTAGACCCCCAGATCCAGTGTTGGGCCTAGTGACCCCCTCTAATATCTTCAGCATAGCCTGGGACAATGCGTCTTCCCCAACTGTGCGATCTTGAGACCTAGTCCCAATTGTAGGTGAAAACGGCATCCCACTAGAATCCAAATTAGGCATATTGCCAGATGACGAGTGTAACATCCTGATTTAGACTCAAATTAAAATGGTGGTTTCAAGACCATGAATCTGAGTCAAAAAAATATTTTAAAACTATTTTCTGTGTTTATGATGTGTGAATTTATATCTGTGAAATCTTCATGATTTAATTTTGTCGTTTGGGTGTCCCATTTAATAAAAGGACTTAATCGCATAAATTAAAAATTAGCTAGTTCTAATTGTAAGGACTGAATTGGTAATGGCTTCTTAAGTGGAAGCATTCATGATGCAAAAAGTCCATTTTTATATGCTAGTGGACGGCATTAGATAGGTTAAATATGTTTTCTGATTAAATGTGTATATATATATATATATATATTGTAATAGTAAAACTTATAATTATATGTGTATAAAATAAGCCATGTACAAGTGATGTGGACGAATATGTCCTTATTGTATAAGCTTTGGTTATTAATTCATTAAGGGTAATTTAGGAAAATAATAATTTAAGATATTATAATACAAAACATGTCATAAAACTTTAGTTCATAACTTTGTTTCTCTATTGCCGTAGATAAAACAAGAAGAAAAAGAAAAGAAACTTAGGGTTCGCCATTTCCAAGCTTGATTCAAGGTAAGTTCTAGCTCAATTTTTGATAATTTTTATGTTTTTGAGATCATTATCTCGAGTACTACAAAACCCATGCTTAAATTTTGAATTTTGATGAATATTTTGAGTTATGCCATTGATGAGAGCTTTTGATTTTTATTGATTGATGATGAATTATGAAAGATATGTGTTGGGTTAACATATTTTGTAAAGGAATTTTTGATGATTTGAGTAATTAGGACTCAATTGCAAAAAAATAAAAATGTGGGGGGACTAAAATGTGAAATTGATGAAAAATATGGACTTATTTGAACACTAGGGGCATTTGACCTACCATGGGTGTGGTCAATTTTGCATATTTTGTGTTTTGTGCATTAGGGAATAAATTGTAAAAATTCTAAATGTCAGGGGTAAAATGGTAAATTGCCCATTATGTGTTTTGGACTAAATTGAATGTAAATATGTTTGAATGAGCTTAATTTGAATATGTTTAGATCAAGAAGCAAAGAAATTACAATTGGATCGGGGAAAAGCTAAAGTTGTTGACTAGCCGTCCCGTTCCATTTTTCATCATCCGAGGTAAGTTCATAGGAAAATAGACGTATTTAAATTTGATCAAATGATAAATATATATGCTGGAATGAAAGGTATAATTTGTTATGCTCCATAGTCGAATATGAGTGAGCTGATCTAAAAAGTTTTTGAATTCGCTTCGATTGAGCTATGACGCCCGAAAGCCCCGTATGATCCCTAGGAATAGTTAGGATACATATGTCATGACATAGGATCGTTATATGTGTTCGAGTAAGACCATGGAATCGATATGTGATTCTGATATTTGTGATTCGAGTAAGACCCTGTCTGGGATAGTGGCATCGATACGTGATTACATGTAAGACCATGTCTGGGATGTTAGAGTTGTACGATATGTGTGGGTATCTGAGTGTCTTATCAAATTCTGAATAGTTCATCGGGCAGGGGTACACTGTGTTCGAATAAGTAAAACAAGCTAAGGGGCTAGGTATGAATTATCTTGTTACTCATGCGAGTTAAGGTAAGTGAACATTTTGAACGCTTGATTAAAATCATATGTGATCAAAGTAAGAAATACATGTGAGATTGGTTGATGAATTTGGTTTTGCATCTTGATAACTTGAATATTATTGGGATGATTTTTAACTATCTGTATATATATGACTATTGTATATTCGGCCATGCAAATTCATACCTATAAATGAGGTCTTGATATATGCACGAGCTTAAGTATGTAAGTAGGTGTATATTCATTGTCCATGTATTGACGATTTGGTTTGAAGGTTGAGTGGTTATCATTTTCTTAAATCATGTTAACATTCAGCCAAAATAATGTTGAATATGACAATGTATAATTCGTGAATCTTAGTAATTGAGATTAAAAAAGGATATGTTGATATACATATATGTAACATGGTTTAGTTCGATTGAATTAATGATATTAACTGTTTGTTGTTTGCTTGTGGCTTACTAAGCTAAGTTAGCTTACTGTGTGTATATTTATTCTGTTTTATAGACTTTTGGATCAAGTTAAGAGCTCGGGGGATCGTCAGCAAGTTCATCACACTATCCATTGCTTTGGTATTTAAATAATTGAACTCGAACTATGGCATGTATATGCTAGGATTTATTTTGAAATCATGAACTTTGGTTTGTATCAAGGCCATGCGAAAATGGCTCGTTCTCCATGCTTAAATTCGATTTTAGTTTTGCTTTGTTTTAAGGTTATTTTGGTGTTATGACGTGCTCTAATTATATATATTAATCCTGTTATAAGGTAGTAAATTATGGCTGGTTGTTGAATTTGAACGTGGCATGCATAAATTTGGTTAAGAATATATATATATAATGCTTGAGATCCTACTATACGATTTGGCCAAATGGTGTATAATAGGTGTTAATTTTTCCAAGGATATTATACGGTATGAGGAGCTATACTTTGAGTCTGTCTAAATATGATCAATGTCTTGTAGTTTAATTATATATATGTTAAAGGTTGGTATGAAATTTTGGTTAAACTTGTTTGAGATATGATTATATGTTTTAAATTCAGTTGCCATGCATTTGCTAATATGGTAGGTCAAGATAGTTAATAAATGAGTAATAACTTAAGTTGTCTGAACATTAACTGCACTTAAATGATGTTTTTTTTATGATTACAGACATGTTAATTACGTAGGCAATAAGTGTACTGTTGGGTGTCATAAGTTTATTAACACGGTTAATTTAGTTAGGGCTAAATGCGCATAAATTTATATTTAGCCTTTAAAGATTAAAACACCAAATAAGTATATGAGTAGCATTATTATTCTCCATATGGGCCATGTTCAAATCCATAAACCATGCAAAACATGTCAATTCAAATTGACCTTATTCTAAGCCGCATGTATATATGTTTTCAATTCTTATAAAATGACTTATTAAATTATAAGGACATACATATGATCTTGGTGGTTTTATGTGTAATTATATAAATGTTTTAGTAATGTATTTTATTCATGTTGATAATAATTTTGGTTGTGTATATGAATGCATAGTAAACTATAAATAATATTTTTGAGATTTGTTATGAATTGCGTGTACTAGATGCAGGTCATGGTATATTTTGGAGATAAAATTAATTGTACTATATTTGTGAATACGTTTGCCTTTGGTGATTGTCTAAATGTTAAAAAAAAACAAAAATGAAAGTGAAGTGCGAATTGTAATTGTATTTTGATTAATGATGTATGTCTAATATTTAAATCTGCCATATGTTTACTTATGCGGAAATGATCTATGCAATTATGGATTTGTTCGAAAGTCATATTTTGCTTGATAATACCTCATAACCCTTTTCAATGACGGATACGGACTAGAGGTGTTATATTTTGTTGGTATCAGAGTTAGGTTTAGTCGGTTCTAGGACTAACTTAGCGTGTGTGTCTAACTATACATGCCATATTATATACTGTGATAGTGTGAGGACTTCTGACCTTTGAAATGTGTTTTCGTATAGTAAATGGATCTCGACAAAGCTATAGATGATGACATCGAGAGTGTAGCTCCTACTTCCGTGCAAGGGACAGCGCTGGCTGATTTTCGACTGACTTCGAGTAATCAAGAGAGTGAGGCTAGACAAGCCTTTTATCAAATGATGAATGACTAGTTTACTCAATACATTTGGACTAACCCGGCTGCACAACAACCTCCACCCCAGATTAATCCATCCCAGATGCCTGCTATACCCCAAGTAAGTGATCCGTTAAGATTAAATAGACCACCTGTTGATAAGATCAGGAAACATGGGGCTAAAGAGTTTAAATCTACTGATGATGATGCTGAGCGGGCTGAGCTTTGTCTTGATAATACTATCCTTGTATTTGATGAGTTGTCCTATACTCTAGATGAATGTCTAAAATGTGCTATATCTTTGCTTTGAGACACAGCCTATCACTGGTGGAATACCCTAGTATTAGTGGTTTTGAAGGAACAAGTGACTTGGGAGCTCTTTCAAGCCGAGTTCCATAAGGAATATATCAGCCAGAGATTTATTGATCAGAAGCGCAAGGAATTTCTAGAGCTGAAACAGGGGCGGATGACCGTGACTGTATGAGCAGAAATTCGTGAAACTCGGTCGGTATGCTCAAGAGTGTGTTTCTACCGAGGCTATAATGTGTAAAAGATTTCAAGATGGGCTAAATGAAGACATTAAACTGTTAGTGGGTATACTTAAGATAAAAGAGTTTGTAGTACTGGTTGAGTGAGCTTGGAAAGCTAAAGAGCTCAGGAAAGAGAAAAAGAAGGCTCATTTTGAAGCCAGAGATGCATGTAAAAGAACATCCGGTAAGTCTTTCCAGTCGACACCTAAGAAGTTTCGAGATGATTTCAGCCATTCTAAGGCTACCTCAGGTTATTCTAGACGGGATCAGAGTAGACTACCTGTGAGCTCGAGAGCTACCTCGGCAGCTAGTGTGGGTAATGTCTGATTTAATCAACTTGAGTGAAAACACTATGGTAAAAGACATCCTGGCAGTTGCAGATTGCATGATTGAGCCTATTTTAAATGTGGATTGATGGATCATTATATTCGTGATTGCCCAATGTTGGCCGAAGAAAATCAACTGCAGAATACGAGATCGGGTAATAATGCAGCTAGAGGTAGACCACCTAGAAATACGGGTAACGCGAGTGGTAGTTAGAGAGGGACTAAAGATATGGTAGTTAGAACCCTACCAGAGCCTACGCTATTCGTGCACGTGAGGAGGCTTCATCCCTAGATGTTATTGCTGGTACATTTACTCTCTATGATACTAATGTAATTGCATTGATTGATCCTAGTTCGGCTCATTCTTATGTACGTGAGACTTTAGTATTCAGTAAAACTCTACCTTTTGAGTCTACTGAGATTGTGATTAGAGTGTCAAACCCCTTGGGTCGTTGGGTTATGGTTGATAAAGTATGCAAGAATTGTCCCTTGATGGTTCGAGATAAGTATTTTCCGGTTGATCTAATGTTGCTGCCATTTGATGAGTTCAATGTGATTTTGGGCATGGACTGGTTGACTTTACATGATGCTATTGTGAACTGTAAGAGGAAGACCCTTGATCTACAGTGCGAGAATGGTGAGACGATTCAGATTGAATCTAATGATCTGATTGGGTTAGCAGCAGTAGTTTCTTCGATGCTAGCTCAGAAATATGCGAGGAAAGGTTATGAAGCTTATCTTGCTTATGTACTCGACAGTAAAGCGGTTGAAAGAAATATTGAATCAGTACCTGTTGTGTGCAAGTATCCAGATGTATTCCCTGGAGAATTGCCAGGTTTGCCGCTTACTCAGGAAGTAGAGTTTGGTATTGAGTTAATTCCTGGGACGACTCTGATATCCATAGCTCGGTACAGAATGGCACCTACTAAATTAAAAGAGTTGAAAGCTCAGTTGCAAGAGTTGACAGACAAAGGTTTTGTGAAACCAAGTTTCTCTCCTTAGAGCGCACCAGTTTTATTCGTGAAAAAGAAAGGCAGAACTATGGGAATGTGTATTGATTATATGCAGCTCAATAAAGTGACTATAAAGAGTAAGTATCCATTGCTACGGATTGATGATCTGTTTGACCAACTGAAAGGGGCTACAGTATTTTCAAAAATAGATTCGAGTTCTAGCTACTATCAGTTACGAGTTAAAGAATTCGAGGTGCCAAAGACTACTTTCCGAATGAGGTATGGACACTATGAGTTTCTAGTCATGCCTTTCGGACTTACAAATGCAGCTACTATGTTTATGGATTGATGAATTGGATCTTCAAACTATATCTAGATCGATTTGTGGTTGTGTTCATAGATGATATTCTGATCTACTGCCGTGATGAAACCAAACATGCTAAACATTTGAGACTAGTGCTATAAACTTTACGAGATAAACAATTGTATGCAAAGTTCAGTAAATGCGAGTTATGGTTAAGTGAGGTTAGTTTTCTCGGCCATGTTGTATCAGCATCGGGTATTCGGGTTGATCTGAGTAAAATTTTAGCCATACTTGACTGGAAACCTCCGAAGAATGTTTCTAAAGTCCGAAGGCTTCTGGGACTTACTGGTTATTATAGACGGTTTGTGAAAGGTTTCTCTATGATTGCAGCTCCGATGACAAAGTTATTGCAAAAAGGTGTTAAGTTCGAATGGTCAGAAAAGTGCCAGAAAAGTTTTGATCAGTTAAAAGCCCTTTTGATTGAAGCTCCAGTGTTGGTTCAACCAGAATCGGGTAAAGAACTTGTTATCTACAGTGATGCATCTTTAAATGGTCTGGGTTGTGTTTTGATGCAGGAAGGTAAAGTTATAGCTTATGCCTCAAGACAGTTAAAGCCATAGGAAAGGAAATATCCGACACATGACCTAGAGTTGGCAGCTATTGTGTTTGCACTGAAGATTTGGCGTCACTATTTGTTCAGTGAAAAATGCCATGTTTATTTTGATCACAAAAGTTTGACATATTTGATGACTCAAAAAGATCTGAATTTGAGATAGCACCGATGGTTGGAGTTGTTGAAAGACTATGAGCTTGTGATTGACTACCGCCCGAGAAAGGCTAATGTTGTTGCTGATGCTCTAAGCCTAAAATCACTGTTTGCTTTGTGTGCAATGAATACACATATAGCTATGTCTAATGATGGTTCGATGATAGCTGAACTGAAGGCAAGGTCATTGTTTGTCTAACAAATTTGTGATGCCCAGAAAATGGATAATGAGTTGATAGAAAAACGAGCTCAATGTGATTCAAACGCTGATTTAGAGTATCGAGTTGACGCTGATGACTATTGAAGATTCAAAGACCAGATATGTGTCCCTAGGAATTCAAATTTGATTCAGATGATCCTGAATGAAGCTCATAAAAGTCGGTTATCTGTTCACCTTGGTAGTACAAAGATGTATAATGATCTGAAACCACTTTACTGGTGGCAAGGTATGAAGCCAGACATTTCTAACTTTGTTTCAAAATGCTTAATCTGTCAACAAGTAAAAGCTGAACATCAAGTACCTGCTAGATTACTTCAGCTGATTATGATACCTGAATAGAAATGGGACAAGGTCACAATGGATTTTGTATCTGGTCTACCGTTGACACCGAGTAAGAAAATATAGTCTGGGTTATTGTGGATAGATTGACTAAGTTGGCTCATTTTATTCCGATTCGTATAGATTATCCACTTGACAAGTTAGCTGAATTGTATATTTCTCAGATTGTGAAGTTACACGGTATGCCTATTTCTATTGTTTCGGATAGAGATCTGAGGTTCACATCATGGTTTTGGAAAAAATTGCAAGATGCTCTAGGTACTAAATTACATTTCAGCACTGCTTTCCATCCATAGACAGATGGTTAGTCCAAGCAAATCATTCAGATACTTAAGGATATGTTGAGATGTTGCATTCTCAAGTTTAAAAGTACATGGGAACGATACCTACCTCTGGTTGAATTTGCATATAATAACAGCTTTCAGTCGAGTATCAAAATGGCACCTTATGAGGCTTTTTACGGTCATAAATGTCGTACACCATTGTACTGGACAGAACTTAGTGAAAGTAAGATACGCGGGGTTGACTTGATTCGAGAAACTAAGCAGAAAGTGAAAGTGATCCGTGAAAGTCTAAAAGTAGCATCAAATCGTCAAAAATCATATGTGGACTTGAAACGTAAAGACATAGAGTTTCAGATTGGGGATAAAGTCTTTTTGAAAGTTTCATTGTGGAAGAAGGTACTTAGATTCGGTCACAAAGGTAAATTGAGTTCGAGGTTTATTAGGCCATATGAAGTAATAGAGCGTATCGGGCTAGTTGCTTATAAACTATTATTGCCACCTGAGTTAGAAAGGATCCACAATGTATTTCATGCTTCGATGCTTCGTAGATATCGATTTGATTCTTCACATGTGGTTAGTCCGTCTGAGATTGAGATTCAGCCTGATATAACGTACGAGGAAGAACCAATCCACATTCTAGCTCGTGAGACTAAAGAGCTGCGGAATAAGAAGGTTTCTTTAGTTAAAGTATTGTGGCATAAACACGAAGTTGAGGAAGCAACTTGGGAACCAGAGGAGGTAATTAGAGAGCGTTACCCAAACCTATTCATCAGTAAGATTTTCGGGGACGAAAATCTGTAAGGGGAAGAGTTTTAACAACCCGATTTAGACTCTAATCGGAATGGTGGTTTGAGACCACGAATCTGAATCAGAAAAATATTTTAAAACTATTTTCTGTGTTTATTATATGTGAATTTATATTTATGAAATCTTCGTGATTTAATTTTGTCGTTTGTGTGTCCGATTTAATAAAAGGACTTAATCGCATAAATTGAAAATTAGCTAGTTTTAATTGTAAGGACTGAATTGGTAATGGCTTCTTAACTGGAAGCGTTGATGATGCAAAAATTCCATTTTTATATGCTAGCGGACGGCATTAGATAGGTTAAATATGTTTTCTTATTAAATGTGTATATTTATATATATATATATATATGTTATAATAGTAAAACTTATAATTATATGTGTATAAAATAAGCCATGTACAAGTGATGTGGACAAATATGTCCTTATTGTATAAGCTTTGCTTATTAATTCATTAAGGGTAATTTAGGAAACTAATAATTTGAGATATTATAGTACAAAACATGTCATAAAACTTTAGTTCATAACTTTGTTTCTCCATTGCTGTATATAAAACAAGAAGAAAAAGAAAATAAACTTAGGGTTCGGCATTTCCAAGCTTGATTCAATGTAAGTTCTAGCTCGATTTTTGATAATATTTACGTTTTTGAGATCATTGCTTCGAGTACTACAAAACCCATGCTTAAATTTTGAATTTTGATGAATATTTTGAGTTATGCCATTGATGAGAGCTTGTGATTTTTATTCTTTGATGATGAATTATGAAAGATATGTGTTGGGTTAACATATTTTGTAAAGGAATTTTTGATGATTTTGAGTAATTAGGACTTAGTTGCAAAAAATAAAAATAGGGGGGACTAGAATGTGAAATTGATGAAAAATATGGACTTGTTTGAACACTAGGGGCATTCGGCCTACCATGGGTATGGTCAATTTTCATATTTTGTGTTTTGTGCATTAGGGACTAAATTGTAAAAAGTCTAAATGTCAGGACTAAAATGGTAAATTGCTAATTTATGTGTTTTTGGACTAAATTGAATGAAAAAATGTTTGAATGAGCTTCATTTGAATATGTTTAGATCAAGAAGCAAAGAAATCAGAATTGGATCGAGGAAAGGCTAAAGTTGTCGACTAGCCGTCCTGTCCCGTTTTTCATCGTCCAAGGTAAGTTCATAGGCAAATAGACGTATTTAAGTTTGATTAAATGATAAATATATATGCTGGAATAAAAGGTATAATTTGTTATGCTCCATAGCCGAATATGAGTGAGTTGATCTATAAAGTTTTTGCATTCGCTTCGATTGAGCTACGACGCCCAAAAGTCCCGTATGAACCCTAGGAATAGTTAGGATACATATGTCATGACATAGGATCGTTATATGTGTGCGAGTAAGACCATGGCATCGATATGTGAGTCTGATATTTGTGATTCGAGTAAGACCATGTCTGGGACAGTGGCATCGATACATGATTACATGTAAGACCACGTCTGGGATGTTAGCGTTGTACGATATGTGTGGGTATCCGAGTGTCTTATCAAATTCCGAATGGCTCATCGGGTATGAGTACATTGTGTTTAAATAAGTAAAACAAGTAGGTATGAATTATCTTGTTACTCATGCGAGTTAAGGTAAGTGAACATTTTGAACGCTTGATTAAAATCATATGTGATCAAAGTAAGAAATACATGTGAGATTGGTTGATGAATTTGGTTTTGCATCTTGATAACTTGAATATTATTGGGATGATTTTTAACTATGTCTATATAAATGACTGTTGTATATTTGGCCATGCAAATTCATACCTATAAATGAGGTCTTGATATATGTATGAGCTCAAGTATGTAAGTAGGTGTATATTCGTTGTCCATGTATTGACGATTTGGTTTGAAGGTTGAGTGGTTATCATTATCTTAAATCATGTTAACATTCGGCCAAAATAATGTTGAATATGACAATGTATAATTCGTTAATCTTAGTAATTGAAATTAAAAAAGGATATGTTGATATACATATATGTAACATGGTTTAGTTCGATTGAATTAATGATATTAACTGTTTGTTGTTTGCTTGTGGCTTACTAAGCTAAGTTAGCCTACTGTGTGTATATTTATTCTGTTTTATAAACTTTTGGATCAAGTTACAAGCTCAGGGGATCGTCAGCAAGTTCATCACACTATCCATTGCATTGGTATTTAAATAATTTAACTCGAACTATAGTATGTATAGGCTAGAATTTATTTTGAAATCATGAACTTTGGTTTGTATAAAGGCCATGCGAAAATGGCTCGTTCTCCATGCTTGAACTGGGTTTTAGTTTTGCTTTGTTTTAAGGTCATTTTGGTGTTATGCCGTGCTCTAATTATATATATTAATCCTGTTATAAGGTAGTAAATTATGGCTGGGTGTTGAATTTGAATGTGGCATGCATAAATTTGGTTAAGAATATATATATAATGCTTGAGATCCTACTGTACGATTTGGCCAAATGGTGCATAATAGGTGTTAATTTTTCCAAGGATATTATACGGTATGAGGAGCTATACTTTGAGTCTGTCTAAATATGATCAATGTCTTGTAGTTAATTATATATATGTTAAAGGTTGGTATGAAATTTCGGTTAAACATGTTTAAGATATGATTATATGTTTTAAAGTCGGTTGCCATGCATTTGCGAATATGGTAGGTCAAGACAATTAATAAATGAGTAATAACTTAAGTTGTCCGAACATTAGCTACAATTAAATGTTGTTGTTTTTATGACTACTGACATGTTAATTACATATGCAATAAGTGTACTGTTGGATGTCATAAGTTTATTAAAACGGTTAATTTAGTTAGGGCTAAATGCGCATAAATTTATATATAGCCTTTAAAGATTAAAACACTAAATAAGTATATGAGTAGCATTTTTATTCTCCGTATGGGCCATGTTCAAATCCATAAAATGTGCAAAACATGTCAATTCAAATTGACCTTATTCTAAGCTGCATGTATATATGGTTTCAATGCTTATAAAATGACTTATTAAATTATAAGGGCATGCGTATGATCTTGGTGGTTTTATGTATAATTATATAAATGTTTTAGTAATGTATTTTATTCATGTCGATAATAATTTTGGTTGTGCATATTAATGCATAGTAAACTATAGATAATATTTTTGAGTTTTGTTACCAATGTGTGTACTAGATGCAAGTCATGGTATGTTTTGGAGATAAAATTAATTGTACTATATTTGTGAATACGTTTGTCATTGGTGATTGTCTAAATGTTAAAAAAAATAAAAATGAAAGTGAAGTGCGAATTGTTATTGTATTTTGATTAGTGATGCATGTCTAATATTTAAATCTACCATATGTTTACTAATGTAAAAATGATCTATACAATTATGGATTTGTTCGAAAGCCACATTTTGCTCGGTAATACCTCATAACCCTTTTCGGTGACGGATACGGGCTAGGGGTGTTACAATGAGGACCTATCTCAAGCCCCTCTTTGGCCTCTACCTTGGCCTCTAGTACCTTGTCCGCGGATACCCCGTGCATTTATCGTAGTTCAAAGTTTATCTATATTAACAATTTTATAAATCAATTACAGTTTTGATATTTCTTAGCAAATATTTTATGCAAAATAGTATCAGAAGTTCAGAGTTTGTTATCACGAATCGCAGTCTTTATCAGTTTTCCTACACTCTTAGAGTACACCAACAAACGTGTTTTCATAGTATACTACCTATAGTAGTTTCCAAAACATACTAACAGTATTTTTAGATTAACTCATCAAAGTTTCAAAACACTTACAGGATCGGTACTGGAGACTCGGTGTACCATATACTCAATCAAATCATTTAAAACCATTTGTAAATCAGTTTTTTTGAAACCATACTTTTAAAACCCAAAAATTCATTTCCGAGTTTTGCAACCTAACTTTGATACCACTAAATGTAACATCCCAAACCTAGCCTGAAGGTTATGACTGAATCTGGCGATGTCACATGGAATCGAGTTTGAAAATGATATTGTCAAGTTAAAACCGTTCAATTCAGTAAAACATTTATTAATTGATTTGTCCTGATACATGTCTTTTTAGCGGAAGCTTTAAAAGCCGTTTATTTTATGAAAACCTTTTCCATTTGATGAAATCTTAGTTTTACTTACTTCGATAACCGTATTTTGTTGGGATCAAAGTCGTAAAACCATAAAGCATTTAAAATCCCAAAATTCAAAAAAAACAGTCCATAAAGTCCAAATTACATAAAAATTACCCAAATAAATAATAAATCTAAAAACTGTCATAAAACAATTTCTAATTTATGTGTGGGCACTGTCAAGTCCTCTGCTGCACCAACCTGTCAAGTCTGGGGATTACCTATGCAGATCAAACAGAAAAGGGTGAGTTTTCGCAAACTCAGTATGTAATCCCCACAGAAAACATGCACAGAGATTAATAACATAAATCAGTCATGTCCAGTCTGGGGCCGCCCATCATAAATCCAGTTTGGGCCTTAGCCCACACAAATACAGTCTCAGATATATATTAGGGCCTTGGCCTGTCTCAGATATAACGTGTAGTAACAGAAATCAGAATTTTACCCACCAACCCACACACTATCTCCGACCATCCCTACACACCATGTGTGGTTTAAAACACCCACACCATATAAGGTTTATAATACCCATCCATCCTTACACACCATACCATATCGAAATGCGACACATAATTAGAAATATGCAGCTTAGTTGCCAGATAACAGGCTTTAAAAGCCGTTCAGATACTTCATTCGAACTTCATCAATGCACCCTGATGCAATGCAACATATCATAAATGTCATGCTAATATGCAGTCAAAAGTCTACACATACAGATCACTATTCATGCTTAGTGTAGAAATCAAACAGACAATTAAGACACATATGGGTTTAGGTAATGCTTACCTAACCCTACAGTAGGTCCACAGTCGTCTTGGGCGACCCGTGGAACCTTAGCATTCAATTCAGCGAAAATGGGCTCACACGCCCATGTGGCCACTGGGACTGTGGACCTACAGGGACCAAATTGGCCTTGGTCGTATGGATCACACGGCCTAGCCAAAATCCCACACGCTCAAGTGGACTACCCATGTGGACTCACATGCCCATGTGGCCCACACGGCCTAATTCAGTCTAGCCCGTGTGTCGTACACGGCCTATCCGGCCAGTACACGGCTATGTCTTTCGCGCACGGCTTGGCCTCATCGATCACATGGGTGACCACACGCCCATGTGGTGTTGACAGTAAGGTTTTTAGCTTTTGTCAAAACCTTGTTTTCTATGCAATCGAGTACACACCTGGTATCGATTCACTGTGAGAAGTCACCTGAGCCTTCAAGAACCTAAATTTGACCAATATAACACCAATTTAGTCACTTAAGGCTACACTCAAATGAAAACGCACGAGATGCCCAAATGCTAAACTCACAAAAACATTACCTTTAATCGAACAATAGGGGTTTCGCACACTTGAAACGTCAATTAACGATCTCCAACCCTTTGATTATCTCCTAATCACCAAACGAATCCTAATAAGCAATGATTCATCATTCCAAAACAATAAAAACCACTGTACTTACCAAAACGCAAAAAGAGAATCGAAGCGGACATCATTGCAAACAAGAAAAAGAGGGGAAATTCGGCAACAAGGTGGAGAGGAAAGGAAGGGGACAACCGAATTTTGCAAAAAATAAAAGAAGCAGAGTAATCAGCCCAACTCAAATTCCCTTAATTCTCTCCACCCACTCCCCACTACTCAGATTTCTAGTAAAACTCAAACTCTAGCCAAAATTTTGTAGCAAAAAGGTTCCCTTGCATATGCAGAGACTCGAACACATGACCTCCCTCACACCAAGACTCCATTTAACCACCAGACCAGCAGGCCCGTTCTGACATATTTTTACAAATAATTAAACTTAAGTTCGTCAGGCAAGGTTTAGGCTTTATTCATAATAAAATACTAAAATTTGCCCAAGTCATGGCTTGAACTTGGGACCCCCCAAACACACTCAGAACACATAACCACTGAAGCAAACAGATATTCGTGTAACAATTTAACATAATCAGAAATATGAAACTTGGGGCATTACATGATGTGCTTAAATCGGAGGTTGAATAGACCTTGTTTAGGAGTAGATTTTAAGTAATTGAGTGGAGTTGCAAGCAATCCTAGAAATAGGATTACATAAATCTATTGGATTAGAGTCAATTCTAATAGGGGAATCCATAACACGAGTTAACGTGATAATAAAATTTTTAATTAGAAAGAAATTTCAATTAATCAACCTAAAGTCAATTGCTCTTATGCTCGAAAGAGATATTAGCATAATTTAGGGAATTCTACGAATCAAGATACTAAGTAATGAAATTATGTAATTTAGATTGAGAGTGACATATAAAATCTAGGTGAATTCTTTCCTGGGTATTATTTCTCTCCTTGGTTATTACTCAATTATTTTTTATGATTTGTTCTTTGTCGTGTTCGTTAGTTAATTTCATTTTTTAATTAATCACTCAAATTATTCAGTTAAATAATACAAAGACGGGAATTATTCGATTAGTACCTTTAGTCTTCGTAGGACTGATATATTTGCTTACTGTAGCTATACTATTATTTGATTGGTGCATATGCCTTAGTCAAGTTTTTAGTTAGTTCACGACACATCAATGAGCGTATTGAAGTTTAGTGAGTGCTCAAACATATAACAAGTAAACACATCAGTTAAGTTAAATAAGGCATACAATAACGGTTCACGTATTATTACAACTAAATTGTAACTCACACGACATAACCAATCTCATAAAATAAGCATTTCGTATAAAATAGGTAGATCACATAAAATATCAATTCACATCAGATAATAGTTCATGCAATATAACAGTTCATATCTCATCATGACTAAGATATTTTAGTCTGTCGTCTTAGATTGCCCGACAACGATGACCTACCACCCTAGATTGCCCAACAATGATGGTTTATCGAATCAAATTTGTCATCTTGAGTTGCTCGAAAATGATAACCTACCACCTCAGATTGCCTAGCAATGATGGTTTATCGAATCAAATCTGTCATCCTAGGTTGCCTGACAATGATGTTCACAAAATAATATGGCTTACATGCAGCATCTATTACATGCATAAACACAATTCGTATATCAAACTACTATAGGCTCGCATATCATTTTAACATAGGTTTGCAAAACATATAACAGGTTTGCATATCGCACATGATCACATAGTATAGGTTTGCACAACACATACAGTCACATAGACTATCACCTATAGGCTCACATGTTAAGATACAAGTGTAAAACCCCTTACACGTATCTATGCTGGGACAGGGTATGAGGCATTACCTTATTAAACACATGTAAACATACAATCTCAAGTCAACAAAATTCGGCCCAAATTTAAAACTTTTCAAACCCTGTTTAACAACCCTTAATATGGGCCTACGAGGCCTAAAACTTATTTAGAAAACCATTCAAAACCAATCCGAGTGCTTAGAAAACTTTCAAGAAAATCAACTAAAAACAGGACACATGCTCGTGTGGAAGGGCAACACGCCCGTGTGGCCTCTAAACATGGCCGTGCTGAAGGCCCGTGTTGTTCACACGGCCTAAGCACTTAGGGACACGCCTGTGCCCCTCATCCATGTGGATTTATTTTCCAACATTGAACCTACAGGGGTTTTCACATAGTTTGGCACACGCCCGTGTGCTCATCTCGTGTCCCTTACATGGCCACGACATACCTGTGTCGCAGCCCGTGTGCAAAAACCTTGGTATTCTGTTTCTAACGTCAGCAACTCTTAAGGCTCACACGACCGTGGCACATGCCCGTGTGCTAGGTCGTGTCCTCTGCATGGTTGAGACACACGGCCGTATCTCAAGCCCGCGTGGTAAACTGCTGGGCATTTAATCTTGCCAACCTAAGGTGCAGAGGACACATAGCCTAACCACACGCCTGTGGGGCGGACCATGTGTCACACACGGCCTAGATACATGCCCGTGTGTCTACCCATATGGACAAAAATAAGGCTATCTAGTAAGCCTTTTGCCACCCTGAAACAACCTCAAACATATACCAATTCATAGTAATTCACAATTACTTAACCAAAGGCCAACATTAGGCATCAACTAATATTCACATACCCAATTCAACCAAGCATTTATACTACTACCCCTAGTGTATTCTCCATTCATTCAATTTGCATATATTAAAAGAAAATATTAGCCATCATCCATGACTTTATACAAAATGAGGTATATCACATTCAAGCCAACACACTTGGCCCAAAATAAAAGGACACTTAACAATGACTAGCCCATATGTATGCGATTTCTCAAATGCTAGAAACTAACTATACCGAATGCTTTGGATGATAGTGTGATCGAAGCCTCCGACGTCAGTTGATCCACGAGCTAATTAGGCAGCGCTATAAGAAAATGGAAAGGAGAGGGAGTAAGCATAAAGCTTAGTAAGTTGCGAGTAGATAAATAACAACAATTTACCATACTCTAAGATGCTCCCAACATATCACAAATTATTGCATGATATGAAAGAATGGGTATAAACATAACTTACTCATTTTCATCTTTTACTAATCATACAACATAATATTGAGCTTACATTTCGTACATTTCATATAGGTACCTGCACCACTCACAAGGTCATCATAATATCTCTCGATCTAAATACAAACTTTAAATTTCCTGTTCAACTATTTAGAATATGAAAGGATATTCAATGAGCCTCCAACATAGGGTATCAAGTCGATGCCATGATATGGTCTTACATTGGCTCACATGTCAAGTTGACGCCATGTTTTAGACATGGTCCAGACATGGTCTTACACTAACTCTCAATGTATCGAGGCCGATCCCATGTCCCAGACATGGTCTTACATTGGCTCTCCTTTATCTGTGCTGATGCCATGTCCCAGACATGGTCTTACACTAGCTTACCTGTCGAGCCTAATGCCATGTCCCAGACATAGTCTTACACTAGCTTGCCTGTCAAGCCTGATACCATGTCCCAGACATGGTCTTACACTAGCACTTGTATCAACGCCGATGCCATGTCCCAGACATGGTCTTACACTGGCTAGCACATATCGATGTCGATGCCATGTCCCAAACATGGTCTTACACTGACACATAACGAGTACAATGCCACGTCCCAGACATGGTCTTACACTAGCACTCGTATCAACCCTAGTATCACGGCATGAATATCCAGTCTATTCTTAAGGGTCAATCGGGTTCTATCACATGGATTCTCATCATTTCATTACTAAAAATCATAATTTATTAATTCATGCTCAATAAATGTTCTCATACATAACTCATATTCACAATTAATCAATTTATGCCAAATCAATGATTTCATGCATAATTATAGTAAAGTTGTATTATTTACCTACAACTTAACTCAGTGTCCAAAATGTGAATGACTTTTTGGTTTAGTTTGTTTGTTTGGCCTTCCCCCAGTCTAGGTTCGGGTTTCGTACTTCTTGATCTAAAATGAATAAAATTCACTAATTTAATCACTATATTAACTAAGATGAATCAAAATTTATAATTTGGCAAAATGACCATTTTGCCCCTAGACTTTCGTAACTCGGAAATTGGTTTTTATCGAATTTCCTTGTTAACCAAGCCTAAATAAATTCTTTTTACTCTTATGGCATCCCACAATTTCCACTATTTCCACTATTTCATGCATTTACTACATAATTTATCAACTTTACAACTAAGTCAATTTTATGTGTTTTCCATGAACACCTCTTCACAATAGTTGTTTATTTAACAACCTACATTCATTTTCCTTCATAAAATTCCAGCAAACCACACATGTGTTCTCATGGAAAAATTTTAAACTCTTAACTATTTTACAAAATAGCCCCCTCATTAATTAGATGAAGAATTACAAAAATTTATCAAGAAAACCATCAAAATCACTTACTTGATTGAGGACCAAATGGCTGAGATTTTTTAGTTCAAAAACCCCCCACTTTGCTGAAAATTTTGGTAGTTTGAAGAAGAAGAAAGAAAAGATGACAACTTTCTTCTTTTGTTTTATTTTATTACCTAATAAGTCACCTAACACCACCTATTTTGACTTTTCAATTTCTTTTATCTCCTATGGCCGACCATGCTTCTTATTAGGGATCTATTTGCTCTTTAAAAGCCCCCCAATTTTGGTCATCTAGCTTTTGACACATTTTTCTAATAAAACAATTCTTTTGGCTTTTATGCGATTTAGTCTTTTTTCACAATTAAGCTCTTAATTGCATAAATAAATTCACCAAAATTCTCATGCACTCATATAATTATTCTATAACTCATAAAATAATATTAGAAATAATTTCTCTGACCTCAAGTTAGTGGTTCCGAAACCACTATTCCGACTAGGCCCAAATTTGTGCTATTACAATTCTCCCCCCTTACGGATTTTTGTCCTCAAAAATCTTACCAGTGAACAAGCTCAGGTATTAGTCTCTAATAGTCTCCTAAGTTTCCCACATGGCTTCTTTGACTCCATGTCGGTGCCATAATACTTTCACAAGTGCTATGCTTTTACTCCTCGATTTCTTGACCTCTCAGTCTAAAATCTTAACCGGTTCTTCACTGTAAGTCATATCTAGTGTAACACCCCTTACTCGTATCCGATGCCGGGATAGGGTACGATGCATTACCTTACTAAATCTCATGGAAACATTCACTTAATATCAATGTCATGCGTCCCAATTTAAACTCTTTCAATCATTGTCCTACGGACCTTCTTATGGGCCTATGAGGCCTAAAATGTGTTTTAAAAACAATTCAAGATCATTTCGAGTACTTCAGAAAATTTTGTTAAAAACCACTAAAAACACGTCCCACGTCCATGTGAGAGGGCAACACGCCTGTGTGATCTCTAAACACGGGTGTGCTAATGGCTCGTGTGGTTCACACGGCCTAAGCACTTAGGGACATGCCCATGCCTCTTGCCTGTGCGGATTTTCCATCATCAACTTATAGGGGTTTTCACACGGCTTGGTGCATGCCCGTGTCTCTCACACAGCCATGACACACCTGTGGTGTGGCCCGTGTGTAAAAACCTTGGCATTTTATTTATGACGTCAGCAGTCACATGGCCGTGGACATGCCCATGTGCTCAGCTCGTGTTCGACACTACTTGGCCAACTTAGGGTGAGGGGACACACGATTCAGCCACATGCCCATGGGTGGACCGTGTGTCAGACATGGCCTAGAGACACGCCCGTGCGTCTACCTGTGTGGACGAAAACAAGACTATCTACCAAGCCTATTTGCCACCCTTTCTTGTACCATCCTACACAACATTACAAAGCTACCTTTCTAGCATATGCATACATCCTAAACATTCATAATCAATACCTCAATATATCAATCAAATGTTTCTTTATCCATACATTATTATCATATAATTAATAAGCCAAATTCATGGCTAAACATGTATGGAACATGAAAGCAACCATGGTTAAACTCGCTTTACTCTTAATACGACAATAAGCCTATACATGCTATATAACTAAAATTTGCAAAATTTTAAGTACCAAACCATAACGGGATAGTCTGTTGAAATCTCCGTCGCCTTCCAACCCAAGCAACCTTCCGAAACCCTATACACATAGGAGAATAAACAAATAAGCTACAAAGCTTAGTAAGCTCATATGATTATTAGGTTTATGATAGTTATCAAACACATTTCAAGTAATTACACATACATCAAGAGTTTATATAACCTCATCGTACAATTTTTTACTCCGTTATAGGGATTAACCTTGACTTTTGAAAGCTTATTCATTCCAATCATTGTTTGAAACGATTTCATACTTATCAAATTCCTTACCGTTGCATATGCATAATTGATATGAAATATATTACGTTAAATTCATTGATTATTTTATAAGTAAAATATACTATTTTACATCTCAAACCATAACCTTTCTCGTATTAACAACATGCCCTTAAGGTACTTTTGCTCGTAGTTCACATGGATTTCATACGTACCTGTGTCACTTAATTTGATTTCATTCTCACCTTCTCCTTGTCTTTATCCATTAATTCGCTTAAACATCAATAACAACATGTTATCTCAAGTCATTATTAATAAATTTCATAAGCTCACAAATCTTTTACATCTCATATATATATATATGGAACTAGATATGAATTCCTCAACATTTATCATACCCATTAAGTCATTCGGTACACCATCAAATGCGTTGAGAATCACGTATCCTCGATGCCGCTGCCATATCCCAGATATGGTCTTACGTGAGGTCGTCTGCCAATGCCATGTCCCAGACATGGTCTTACACTGGCTCACATCTCTCTATGCCGATACCATGTCCTAGACATAGTCTTGCACTAACATGTATCGAGGCTGACGCCATGTCCCAGACATGGTCTTACACTAGCTCTCGTCTCATCGCCGATGCCATGTCCCAGACGTGGTCCTACACTAACTCTCTCGTATCGAAGCTGATGTCGTGTCCTAGATAGTTCTTACACTGGCTCCAATTTATCAGTGTCGATGCCACGTCCCAGACAGGTCTTACACTGACACTCACAACAAGCTAACGCCGTGTCCCAGATAGGTCTTACACTAGCTTATATATCCCGAGGCTGATGCATGTCCCAGACATGTCTTACACTAGCTCTCGTAATGTGGCTGATGCATGTCCCAGACATGTTTTACACTAGCTCACATACTATGCCATGGTCCAACCATAGTCTTTTCTGTCAATTCATCATGAGTCGTAGTACGATTGTACTTGACCCGATATTTCTCCCGGTTGATACTTCAATCCAGTCTCATACTTGCATAATGTCATGGTTAGATAACAACCATATAATAATAATAATACATCATCTCAATTCAAAGTTAATAATTGATCCCTGAAATTTAACCATATGAACTTACCTCGTTTGCTGCAAGAATGAACTAAGTTGACTAATTTTGATCCTTTATTTTTTTCCTCGTCTTCTGTCCAAGTCTTGTCTTTCCCAATCTATTTAATAAAAACTTTCACTTATTAGTCATCCATTTATACAATTTAGTCCAAAAATTTACATTAGAGCAATTTTGCACTTTTGCCCCTAATATTTCACATTCTTACATTTAGGCCTTGTCACAAAAAAGTGCCAATTCATGCAATTAAGCACAATTTGTGCTTAGCCAAAATTTATTATTACAACTAGCTTCCCATAAACACACTTTAGCAAATTTACAGTTTTCCCCCTTAACTTTCACAAAATTATGTTTTTGTCCCTAGGCTCGTAAATTGATTTTTATCAGATTTCCTCACTACCATGCCTAACCGGATATTTTCTAAGCCTATAGCAACTTCTAATTCCTACTATTTCACCCAATTATCATCAATTTTATAACTTTACAAAATGGTCAACTTTGGGAGTTTTCAAGAAAATCACTTAAAAAATTGTTTATTTAACAACTAAGCTTCTTTTTATTCCATAAAAATCCAGGAAACATCAAGAATACTCTCATGGAAAAACTTTAATCCCTTAACAATTTTGCAAAATAGTCATCTCAATTGATAGCCCATGTTACAAGGGTTTCAAAAGTACAAAAATTATTAAAAATGATCATCAAAATCACTTACTTGCTATGGTATAGAGTTGCTGAAATTTTTGAGCTTCCAAACCCTTGTTTTTCTAAAAATTTTGGTGGGGGAAGAAGAAAGGTGATGGCCCTTTTCTTTTTGTTTTATTTTATTCATTTATTAGTCAATTTAGTCACCAAATATCTACCTAATTTTGACTTTTTCTATTTTTTTGTCTCCCATGGCCAGCCATCAATTTAATATTGATTTATTTGCCCTTTGAAGACCCCCATTTATGGTTCTTTAGCTATTTAACACTATTTACTAGCAAATTGCAACTTTTGCCCTTTATGCAATTTAGTCCTTTTTCGCAATTAAGCCTTCAATCGCATAAATTAACTCACCAAAATTTTCATCCACCCTTATAAAAATACTATGATACATAAAAAAATGCTAAAATAATTTTCTCTAGCCTTGGGTAAGTGATTCTAAAATCACTATTCTAACTAAGCCTAATTTCAGGCTGTTACATTCGGACTTATTTCAATATCTGCCGGTGAAATCACGTGTGAAGGGTCAAAGCGGTAGCGACGTAACATCGACACATGGAAGACATCATGGATTTTTCTAACTCATGAGGCAAGGCTAGTCGATATGCCACCGGTCCAATTCTCTCAGTCACCTCATAAGGCCCAATAAACTGTGGACTTAACTTGTCTTTCCTACTGATTCTAAGGACCTTTTTCCACGGGGACACTTTCAAGAACACTTTATCCCCAACTTGATACTCAATCTCTTTCCGTTTCAAATCCGCATAGGATTTTTATCGGTCCGAAGCAGCTTTCAAGCAATCATGAAACACCTTAACTTTCTCTTCAATCTTTTTGACTAAATCGACCCCGTGGATCTGATTCTCTTTAAGTTCTAACCAATAAAAGGGCCTTCAGCACTTGTGCCCATACAAAGCCTCATAAGGCACCATTTTAAAACTCGACTGATAACTATTGTTGTAGGCGAATTTGACCAACGGTAAGTACATTTCCCAACTGCCTTGAAACTTAAGAATGCAACATCCCAACATGTTTTCAAGAATCTGAATTACCCTTTCTGACTGACCATCAGTTTGCGGGTGAAAAGCCGTGCTAAAATTAAGTTTTGTCCCACCAAAACCGCCTGCAACTTTTCCAACACTGAGATGTAAATCTCGGATCTCTGTCTGAAATTATTGACAAGGGTACTCCGTGAAGTCTCACAATCTCAGAGATATACAAATCGGCAAGTTTCTCAAGTGAGTAGTCGGTACGAACTGGTATAAAATGAGCCGACTTTGTTAGTCTATCAACTACTGCCCATACAACATCTCTTTTCTTTGGTGACAAAGGCAACCCTGATACAAAGTCCATGGTGACCAGGTGGAACGACAGAAATGTGCAAGTGTACACAATCACAACAAGTAATAAAGTGACAAGTAAATGTCGAGTTATTGTACCCACAGGGACTGTGAAAAGAATTATTTATAAAAGTAATTTAAAACACTTTTGGTGAGGTAAAAATAATTTGTTGGAAAGAGTGATTAAAAACTATGGTTTAAAACTAAGTAAAATAAAAAAATTAAAGAAAATAAAACTTCTAATGCATGATTCAAAATATGAATTTACTCAATATGGTTTAATTGTGTTAGATTAATATTTCACTTCTTAACTTAGAATTATTAAACTTATGTTCATGCCGCTACGAAAAATTTCACGACAACCCAGTAATTTGCTAACCTATAAACATATTTACCTAGCAAAAATCCATTCATCTCTTGACATATCCCTACGCCATTTTGATCGATAATACAGATTTCAATAAGTAAACATGTTATTGTACATACATACTTATTAAACTAAATAATCTCTTGCATATTCCTATGTCAATTCGAACGATTAATTAATCTAATAAGCATATAAAAGACTATGTGAGGTAACAAGATTCCCTTGCCTTGAAACAATTTAATCACAATAATCTTGCAAGTTATGCAAGGCATAGGTATCACCAAATACAATGCTAATTTAATCTTTAGCTACCTTAGAAGAATAAACATGCATTGATTAGGTACTGTGTCCATTAATTACAATTTCAATCCATTTAAATAATTAATTCATTAGTTATCTAACAATTATAATGCAAGAATAACTTAGGCATGATTTTACTTAATCAAGCAATTTATCGAAGCCTAAAACAGCATAATCACAATTTTAACAATTTAAGTAGATGAAATGCAATCAACCTAACACCAATTAAATTCAAGCTAAATTAATTAAATTAATCGTTTCAATAGCATAAATATTCATAAACATGTTTGTCAAAAAAAAAACAACGAAAATTAAAAAGATAGGGAACAAGAATCAAATTTGGTGTTTCTCTGTGGCTTGACTAGCATACTCCATTCTTCGTTCTTTCGTTGTCCTCAGCTATCAAGGTGGCTTTTGAACACCCAATTGGTGCTCCAAATTGCTGATGAGAACCTTCTTCTCAAGAGGAGAAATCGGCACAAGAGCAAGGGAATTTTTGGAGAAAAGAGAGAATGGAGAAAAGAAGAGTGAATGAGAGAATGACGGAGTGAGTGATGCCTTGAATGATCAGCCAAGGGTGGCTTTTATAGCTGAATGTGGTAGCTAAAAATATTAAAAATGATCAGCCAAAGAGAGCTCCCTTTGCCGGCCACACATGTGGCAAAGTTGATAGTTTCAACTTTGCTATTTTAGGCTTGGGGCAAATCTATAAAGCCACAATATTTGGAGGGGTCTGAATGCAACTTTGAAAGTTCTTCAAGGGCCTCTTTGCAAGCTCATTTAATTAGAAAAAATTCTAATGTTGGTCAGCATATGGATGGCTCTGGGTAGCCCAATTTGTGGCTGGTTCGGTTCACTTTATTCGGTTCAACCGGTGTGGTTCAACTGGACCCCTTTTTATAATTAATAAATAATAATTTATTTAGCCCAAATTAAATTGAGAATAAATTAAAATTAATTACATTATGAATTAATACACATAATTGGACTGTCTTAGGCTGAAAATTAATTCGCCTTGACACTTTAAATTGCTTCTCGGTTTTGTGCTTCTAGTAGTATCTGCTGGGCCATTTTTCGCCCTTTGTGCAAATCAATCAAAAATAATCAAAATTAACTATAAAATTAATTAAAATTCACCATGTTCGTAATTTAAGCACAATTTAATTATTTTATAAAAATTAATTATTTTTCGACAAGAATTTAACCAGATTTGCATGAATTTAAGTTAAATTGGGTATGAAAAAGTGTATAAATTTTTGTGTTTCCACAACCCCAAACTTAATTCATTACTCGTCCCAAGTAATGCACAAATTTTGAAAAGAATTTCTCGGAAACACCCTTGAAAAACTCCTTCAGAACAATATTTTTTTTTTCAAATTATGAATTTGGTATCCTTATGCTAAAAAACAAGAAATATGATAGTCATGGTACTTAAGTATATATATCGTTCAAATTAAATTCAACAATTATTACAATAGAAAAAGTAGACTAAATGCTTCTTTAACAAAGACATTTTAACCCTTACCAATTTGAATTTTATTCCCTTATTCAAGACTAAGCTGTAATCATTAAGTTTAAGTTATATCTTCATATGTTGATCATAGAAATTTCTCTCCACTAATGTAGGTAGCATTAGAAACTTGAATCAATAGGTCTTTGTTAAGGTTGTAACGTCGATAGGCTAGGGGTAGGTAAAAGATAGATAAATTTTAGCTTAAAAACCCTAGACTCAATGTCAATCGAACCTTCAAAATTTTTGCCTTCGAAACACCAACTTACTTAACTTTCGCATGCTCTTTTGTACATTTATTTTTAGGTACATGTTTTTTTTTAACACGAGCACTTGCTTCATGTACTACGATTTTCTTTTTTGAGCATTTGATACTTCTCTTAAACTCCCCAAAACTTATTTTCAAAGAATATTCTAAATAATACTGAGTCTAGTGTTTGGGACAATTTAAAGATAATTAAGAGAAAAGTGATGGCTAAATATTGCAAGGGTTCAAATAAAATTAGGCCATATAGCCTCAAAATTGGGTTTCAAAGGATAAAATTTATCATAGTTGGCTTGAAAGGCTCAAACGGTCCAAACAATAGTTGCATAAATCATTTTCAATGTTCCATGCTTCCTAGGATTTCGCCTTAAGAAACTACTAAGTCAATTCTAAAGACTTAAACTTTCATGCAAGCCTAATTTTTCGTAAGGAACTAAAAATTTATGTTACAATTTACAAGCTTTATTAAAAATAATAATAGAACTTTATTAATACTGAAGTTTAGCATACTGAACAAAATTTCAAATTATTGAACAAAATATATCCTAATCATAATTAAAAGAAAAATTTATTCTGAGTGGAAATAATTTAAATTTTTCGGTCCCTTTACTTAAAATGAACAATGTCCTCATTGTTTAAAGTGAATAGATACTATACACCAGTTTGGATTGTAGAAAAGAGGAGGTGAGTCAATTTGACTGCTTAAGTACCAAGCTCTCTCTAGATCTAATCCTAGACATGTATATATCCATTGCCACACTTTATACTTTGTGAATTGCTCATATTTATGCATGATTCCCATCTCTTGTTTTATTATGCAAAAATAAAAATTCCTAATTAACTTAATTCTAAATAACCTAAAAACAATAAAATAAAAAAAAGTTGAGATCCTCCCCTTTTTATTTATTTGCAAATCCTTCCGAGTTTGACTTATCTTCTGCTCCATTATTATTGCCTGTAATAGCCCAAAATAGGGCCTAGTCAGAATAGTGGTTTCGAGACCACAAATTCGAGGTAGAAAGCACATTTTATGATTATCCTTAAGTTTATGACATAAGTTGCATAATAGTGATAAATGCCATGAAGAAATTTTTATAAAGAGTGATCAATTTGTCTTTAAGGGCTAATTTGCAAAAGATGAATTTTTAGAAGGTTTAAGTATGAAATAGCATTAGAGAAAATTATTTAGAATTATTTTATGTGTTGTAGTATTTTTATAAGAGTGCATGAAAATTTTTGGTGAGTTAATTTACACGATTGAAGGCTTAATCGCAAAAAAGGGCTAAATCGCATAAAAGGAAAAAGTTTAATTTTACTAGCAATTTGTATTAATTAATTAGACAACTAATATGTGGGGGTTTAAAGGGAAAATAATCCCATTATATAGGGCATGGCCGGCCAAGTAAAAGAAATGGCCAAAAAGGTATGAAAAGTCAAAGTTGGTGAGATATTTGTTATAAAAATTGATAAAAAAAAATGCCTAGTGGCCTAGCCTTCACTTTTGCATCATTTTTTTCTTCTTCTTTGCTAATTTTACTAGCCAAAAGAGAGGGTTTTATAGCTTCAAATTTCAGCAACATTTAGCACTCATTTGTAAGTGAGTTCTTTGTCATTTCTTAAATACTTTTGCATTTTTGAGACCCTCATGACATAAGCTTTCTAATGAAGGGTGTATTTAGCATTTTGGAAGAAAGTTTAAAGATTCACCATGAATGTACAAGTATGGTTTGTTGGAATTTTATGAAGGAAAATGAATGTAAGTTGTTAAATAAATAACCTTTGAAAAAGAGTTCGCATGAAAACACCTAGATTGGGCTTAGTTGTAAAAGTTTTAGAATAAAGAGTAAATGCATGAAATAGTGGAAATAGTGGAAATTTGAAGTTGCCATAAGAATAAAAAGGGCTTAGATAGGCATGAAAAATGAGGAAATTTGATAAAAATCAATTTCTTAGCATAAGGGCAAAATGGTCATTTTGCCAAAGTTTAGGGGCAAAATGGTCAATTTGCCAAATTGTGAATTTAAGGTTGTCATAATCAATGTGATGATTAAATTATTGAATTTCATTCATTATAGATCAAGAAACTAGAAGCCGAATCAAAATCAGGGAAAGGGTAAAGTGGTGGACTAAACCGAGCATCTGCCATATTTTGGACATGAGGTAAGTTGTATGTGATAAATTAGCTTAAAGCTCTATAAAATTGTATTATGATGATTTTTATAAATTCATGATATTCCATGAGATCCATTGTTATGGCAATGTATGAAAGTAGTATAATTCCATGAATTTGATTTCTACGATTTTGCTAAGTAAAGATGGAATTAGAATTAAGCTATTCAAATCAAGTGTTGATGAATTCAAAAGATACCGTAGTCATAAGTATTGTAGGTCCCATATAAGACCATGTCTGGGACATGGCATCGGCACTGAACAGAGATCCCATGTAAGACCATGTTTGGGAAATGGCATTGGCATCGACATGAGGTTCCATATAAGACCATGTTTGGGACATGGTGTCGACATCGAGATGAGATATAGATCCCTCATAAGACAATGTCTGGGACATGGCAAGGGCATCTAAGAGTGATCCGTATAAGACCATGTTTGGGACATGGTATCGGCATCAATTTACAATCCCGTGTAAAACCATATATAGGATATGGCCTAGGCATCAGCTTGAGATCCCATGTAAGACCATCTCTAGGATATGGCTTTGGCATCCTACCAAGAGAATGCCATTACGGGTATCCTTTGATATTCTAAGTAAATTTATAACGAAAGTATTCAAGTTGATTGAGTTAATGAGAAAAACTAAAGCTTATGATGAGTGTTATAGGGACTCTCGAATAAGTTACGAGATAACGATAATGTAAGTTAAGAGATTAACTAATTCATGAGAATGAGCAAGGTATGAGATTAAGTTAATATTGAGGATGTGTAAGTCATGAGTAAGAGTAAGTTATGAGTATGAGAAAGAAATTAAATAAAGCTTTTAAATTACTTTAAGTGTAATAACGTTTCATTGGTTATGTTGAGCATTTGATGCTTACTCTTTCAATTTCCCTCTTCCACGTAGGTTTGTCGAATTTTCTCGGGGATCGTTAAAAGTTAGAGCTCGAAGTCACACTATCAAGATTTCCATTTTGGTATAGTTATGTTAGCCATTTGAATATGGCATGTATAGGACCTTAGTCATTTTGTTACATGACCCATTTTAGTGAGCCAATTGTGTTGGCCATTTATATTTGCAAGTTTCATTTTGTAAACTTGTAAATGGCCTTTGGAATTGGCCTAAAGCTATCCAAATTGCTTAATGAAATAAGAATGAATTTCATGGAAATTGTGCAAATTTGCTTAGTAGTTTATGCATGCATTCTGAATATGAATTGGTTGATGTGTGAGCACTTATTAGGAGAAATTTAGATGAGTATTAGTGCTATGTTATAATGTATGAAGATTGGGTTATGTTTGATGGTGTTTCAGGGTGGCTAAGGGCTTGGTAAATAGCCCTATATCGTCCATACAGGTAGACACAGGGGCGTGTGTCCAAGTCATGTGTGACACACGGGCTGCACACGGGCGTGTGACTCGATCGTGTGTCCCCTACACCTTGCATGGAAAGAATTAAATGCCCATCAGTGTTCCACACAGACATGAGACACGGGCGTGTGCCATGGCCGTATGACTATTGACGGCAGAAACAGAATACCCAGGTTTTTGCACACGGGCCACGACACGAGCATATCAAGGCCGTGTGAGGGATACAGGCGTGTGCTAGGCCATGTGAAAACCCCTGTAAGTTTGAGGTTAGAAATTAAATCCACACAAGCAAGGGCACGGGCATGTCCCTAGTGTGCCTAGGTCGTGTAAGGCACATGGTCCATCAGCACGGCTATGTTTAGAGGCCACACAGGCGTGTTGCCCATCCATATGGGTGCGTGCCATGTTTTTTTTTTGCTAGTTTTTGAAGAAATTTTCTTAAGTGCCTGAATTGTCTCAGATTATTTTCGATCCATGATTTAAGGCTCATAGGCCCATAAGAAGACCCATAGGATAATGTTCAAAAAAGTTTTAATTGGGACACATCTCTATGAGTTTAAGTTGAATGTTTGCATGAAATTTAGAACGGTAATGCCTCATACCCTACTACGGCATCGGTTATGGGTAAGGGGTGTTTCATTTACTGGTATCAGAGCTAGTGTATAGTCGATTCTAGGACTAACCTAGCACATGCACGAGTTTAGCTATACATGCCATACTTAAGTAAATATGTGATATGATAATGTTAGACTCCTGACAATCTAAATGTGTTTTCTTATAGTAAATGGATCCTGATTGAGCTACGACAGACGATGTAGAAAGTAATGCACCTGCTCCCGCAGAAGGGACGGTGCCAGCTAGGATCGAGAGTAGACCAACTATTGTGAGTCAAGGAGGAGAGGCTCGAGAGGCCTTCTTCAAGATGATGAGTGAGTGGTTCACATAGTTCGTTCAAATGAACCCGGCCACTCAATAACAAGCTCCACCCCTCCAAATACTCAAAGTACCTCGGTAGCTCCCCAAATTGTAGAAGTAGTAAGACGAGAAAAGCCCCCATTCGATAGAATTTGGAAGCAAGGGGTAGAGGAATTTTGGGCTACTAAAGATGATGACTCGAAGAGAGCCGAATTTTGGCTAGAGAATACCATCAGGGTATTTGATGAATTATCTTGCACTCCAGAAGAGTGTATGAATTGTGTCGTATCCTTCCTACGCCTACCAATGGTAGAACACCCTTGTGTCGGTGGTACCAAGGGAGAAAGTTAATTGGGAGTTTTTCTAGGAAGAATTTCGTAAGGAGTACACTAGTCTGAGGTTTACTGATCAGAAGCATAAGGAATTCTTAGAATTGAAGTAGGGTCAGATGACGATAACAGAATACGAGCGGGAGTTTGTAAGACTAAGTAAGTATGCTCGAGAATGCGTATCCATCGAAACTACTATGTACAAAAGGTTCGAGGATGGATTGAATGAGGACATCAAGATGTTTGTTGGTATTCTCGAGTTAAAGGAGTTTGTGGTACTCGTGGATAGAGCTTGTAAGGCCGAGGAGTTGGCCAAGAAAAAGAGGAAGGCCAAGATGGAATCTCGTGACTCAAGAAAGAGACCGTTCGGCAAGTCATATCAATCTTTTTCCAAGAGATCAAGGGAGTTTACTTCATAGACAGTTGCTTCAGTAGGATTTTCAAGTAAGTGCAAGAGCAAGCAAAATTCAGCCTCCAAAGCTCAGACGAACTCAGTTGCGAGTGGGTAATAATCGACCCAGTAGACTTGAGTGTCCCCAATGCAGCAAATGACACCTTGGCGAGTGTCGAGCACATGAGAGGACTTGCTTCAATTGTGGCTTTCAAGACCACTTTATTAGATAGTGCCCTGAGATGGTCAAGAAAGATAGGGATCAGAGTGCGAGATCGGGTAATGCTCCCTCTAGAGGTAGACCCCAGAGAAACCCGAGTTCGGGAGCGAGTAGTAAAGGTGCTCCAAAAGAACCGATTGTGAGACCTGAGGGTAGAGCACCAGTAAGAACATACGTCATTCGCGCTCGTGATGAGGCATCATCACCCGATGTAATCATGAGTACATTTCTTCCTTGAGAATTTCTTGCAAATTTTCAGGCTTAATGTTGCTCAACAAAGAAGAATATTCATCGTTTTTGAAATCAGGTAATTCAAAGAACTCATTAATAGCATTTGAAGTTATTGGTACCTTGATTCCGCGAACTGGAACTTCGGTCAACTCACTTGATGTTAAATTCGCATAGAATTCACGAACTAGTTCCTCATCCACACTAGGTCTCTTTTCACAAAACGATTCCCAATTGAGGGTTTCAACAACTTGATAAATACGTGCTGTAAAGTCTCTGTAGTTGCTCTCTTTCAATGTAAAGCATTTTTCTGGATGCGTCTGTTGCTTTTTTAAGATACTTTTGTATCTCACTTTGGCTTCTTTACAGCGGAACTTGTTTTGTGTTTCATCAATTTAGGTCGAAGCACGAGTTCTCTTGCGAGGCATGATTAACCTGAACATAAGATGGAAAGATTTATTTTCTCAAAAATTTAATTAATAATTCAATAAATTGAAAATTCAAATAATTGAATAAAATTAAAATTTTAAAAGAAAATTAGGTCTTACCACCTTTTTTGTAAAAAAATATAAGAACCCTAAAGAAAAATAATTATGAAGGAAAAGATGGCAATTAAAAGAAGTTGGAGGGCTTGGCTAAAGGGCTTGGTGTGCAAGGTGGCTAGGTGCTTGGTCGGATGGTGCAGAAGTTAACAACAATATGTAGCAGGGGGCCTTCAGCAGCAAGCCTGGCGTGGGCACTAAGGTGCTAGGCGCTAGTGCGGGTAAGGAAGCAGGACACGGCCTGGACAGCTACTGGGCAGGAGCAGCAGGTGCGCAGGGATGGGCGTGGGAACAGGTATGCACGCGGGCTGCTGGGGCATGTGCTGCCCGACTATTATGGCTAGGGGATTGCGGCACTTTGAGGGTTCGGTGCTTTGGGGTTTAAATGATGCATGAATGGAAAGGAGTAAGGTGAAATTTATAGTGTAAGAAGTAGGAATTAGAGTAGAACTCTTAGAATAATTTATCAATTAAAATATTCTAAGCCTAATCAATTAAAATATTCTAAGCCTAATTCTACTCAAAGTTAACAATAATTAATAATTAAATATATGCATACTAATTTATTAATCCTATTAATTTATTAAAACAAAAATGAACTATGATTAAAATTAAACTAATCCTAATTCTATGCTAAGTTGATAAAAATTAATATATAAATTATAATAGATATAATTATATATTAAATTTTATCATATTATTAATGTATAAATATATAATATTAAGTAAAAATATTTATTCTAGATGCATTTTGAAAATATTTACAAAGAGAGGCACCTAGTTTTTATTATTTACTAGAAGAGCAATCAAATTTTAAAAATAATTCAATTAAGTTCCTAAACTTAATGAAAATTTAAAATTGAGTTGCAAATTAAAACTTTAACCCTTTTATTTGAAAAACCAAAAATTTTTTTTGTTATTTAGGGAATAATTTCTCAAAAAATTATGTCAAAATAAATTTCCAGGAAAGATTGGAGGGGTCACAAGCGGTCCCGCTTAAGTTCCAATCTCCTAGACAGAATTTATTTAAACATACTAAACTCGAAAATATACCCTAAATCATTTATTTAAAAGAAACCAAGAATAATTAACTATCTGATAAAATGAACGAAATTGTATCACGTTCAATTTTAATTCCCCAGTAATGTTTCAAGCGTTGAGCGTTAACTCAAAAATTACCTCCTTTACCTTGGAGTTCGACAACTCCGTATGGATAGACGCGATGAACCGTAAATAGACTGAACCAATGTAATTTTAACTTACCTGGAAAGAACTTCAATCTGGAATTAAATAACAAGACTTGTGGGCCTGCTTCAAATTCTCTAATTCGGATGTGCTTGTCATGCCACTTCTTGAGTCTTTCTTTAAGTAATCTGGCATTTTCGTATGAGAACATTCGGAATTCCTCTAGCTCACTGAGTTGGAGCATCCGTTTCTCTTTAGCAAGCTTGAGGTCTAAGTTGAGTCGTCGAAGAGCCCAGTAAGCTTTGTGTTCTAACTCCAAAGGTAGATGACAGGCTTTTTCGAAGACCAACCTATAGGGTGACATCCCTAAAGGTGTCTTGTATGCTATTCTGTAATCCCATAAAGCATCATCTAGTCTTTTGGACCAATCTCATCGATTTGGGCAAACTACCTTCTTAAGTATGCCTTTGATCTCCTTATTCGCCAGCTTAGTTTGCCCATTCGTCTGTGGATGGTAAGCTGTAGCAACCTTACGCTTCACTCCACATTTGTCTAATAACCATTTCAACCACTTGTTCACAAAATGGGACCCTTCATCACTAAAAATAGCTCTTGGGGTTCTAAACCTTGTGAACACATGTTTCTACAAGAACTTCATCACAACCCTAGCATCATTTGTCGGATAAGCTTCAGCCTCGACCCACTTAGACACATAGTCTACTGCTACTAGTATGTACTTGAGACCAAAAGACAGAGGGAAAGGACCAAGGAAGTCAATACCCCATACATCGAACAATTCTACCTCAATGATGTTTGTTCGAGGCATCTCATTTCTGTTGGTGACATTTCCAACCCTTTGACATCGGTCACAACTCTTTACGTAAGCATATGCATCCTTGAGTAGTGTTGGCCAAAAGAATCTGACTTGTAATACTTTGGTCGCAGTACGTGTACCTCCAAACTGTCCCCCACTCAGAGCTGAGTGACAATGGTATAGAATCTTTTGTACCTCATCTTCTGCCACGCATCTCTTGATCATTTTATCTGCACACTTTTTAAACGCATATGGCTTTTCATAGAAATAGTACTTCACATCGTGAAGAAAATTTTTCCTTTATTGATATGTCTTATCAATCGGCATCAAACCACAAGCTAAATTGTTAGCAATATCAACAAACCAAGGGGTGTTATGGACCTGATTTATCTTTAGTATGATTTCATCCGGGAATGTCTCTTGAATCGGTACAAGTGGAGAATTCCCTTCCTGCGGCTCCAATCTTGACAAGTGATCTGCTACTTGATTTTCTACTCCCTTTCGATCTTGAATTTCTAAATCGAACTCTTGAAGTAGAAGTACCCATCGGATCAGTCTTAGCTTAGCATTTTTCTTGGCAGGTAAATATTTAATTGCCGAGTGGTCTGTATAGACGGCCACTTTGGTACCTACAAGATAAGATCGAAACTTGTCGAAAGCAAACACAATAGCAAGTAACTCTTTTTCTATTACCATATAATTTTGTTGAGCTACTGTTAGAGTTCGACTTGAGTAGTAGATGAGATGAAAAACTTTGTTCCTTCATAGGGGCCCATGACAGCTCTAATCGCAAAGTCACTTGCGTCACACATCAATTCGAATGGCAGATCCTAGCCTAGTGTGTTGATTACGGGTGCCGTAACTAATCGATTCTTCAAATCCTTGAATGCTCTTAAACATTCCTCATCAAACTTCAATGTCATATCCTTCCCCAATAATTTGCACAAAGGTTTCGTAACTTTGGAGAAGTCTTTGATAAATCTTCGATAAAAGCCAGCGTGGCCCAAAAAGCTCCTAACACCCTTTACAGATGTTGGAGGTGGGAGTTTCTCAATAACATCTACCTTTTCTTTATCTACCTTGATCCCATGTCTTGATATCCGATGCTCTAGAACAATCTCTTCTTGTACCATGAAATGGCACTTTTCCCAATTTAGTACTAGGTTTGTTTCTTCGCGTCGCCTTAGTACTTTGGTTAGATTGTCTAAGCAATCATCATAAGTATCTTCGAATACTAAAAAATCATCCATAAAAACTTCCAAATACTTCTCAACCATGTCAATAAAAATAGACATCATACATATTTGGAATGTAGCAGGTGCATTACATAAACCAAATGGCATGTATCTAAATGCAAATGTATCGTACGGGCAAGTGAATGTTGTTTTGTGTTGATCTTCTGATGCTATTGTAATCTGATTATACCCTGAGTATCCATCGAGAAAATAGTAATAGTCTCACCCCGCGAGTCTATCCAGCATCTGATCCAAGAACGGCAAAGGAAAGTGATCTTTCCTAGTCACCTTGTTTATCTTTCGGTAATCAATGCAAATTCTCCATCCCATAACTATTCTAGTTGGTATCAACTCGTTATTCTCATTCTCAATAACTGTGATACCTCTTTTCTTTGGAACGCACTGGACCGGACTTACCTATGAACTGTCTAAGATAGGGTAAATGATACCCACATCTAACCACTTGATGATTTCCTTCTTTACTACATCTTTCATAATGGGGTTTAGTCTTCGTTGTCCATCAATCATCCCTTTCTCGCCATCTTCTAATTTGATCTTGTGCATGCATATAGATGGACTAATACCACGAATATTGGCTATGGTCCACCCGATAGCCTTCTTGAATTGTTTCAATACAAGGATAAATTTCTCTTCTTGCTCAGTAGTTAATTCTACTAAAACAATCACAGGCAAAGTACAAGTGTTACCTAAAGAAACATCTTTTAAATGTGAAGGTAGTACCTTGAGTTCTAATTTAGGTGGCTCCTCGGTTGATGCATTCAATTGGGTGTAATCCCTTTTCTCTAATTCCAAAGATTTAAAATGGGATTGAGGATTAAATCCTTTTTTATTAGCTTCTAGCAAAGCTAAGTCTCCATCCTCCTTTTCATCATTTGGAAGGTCTGATGTCAGAATTCGTTCCAACGGATCCTCAACATAGTTGAGTTCCTTCTCCACTATTAAATGCTCTAAATTGGATATTGCAGAACAATCATCAATTGTGTCAAGAAATCGCATTGACTTAAAAACATTAAATGTTACCTGATCATTCTGAACACGCATAGTAAGCTCGCCCTTTTGCACATCAATGAGGGCCCTTTCGGTTGCTAAGAACTGTCTTCCTAAAATAATTGGCACTTCTTTGTCTGCTTCAAAATCTAGAATTAAAAAGTCAATAGGAAAGATAAATTTGTCTACACGTACCAATACGTCCTCAATTTTTCCTTCTAGATGTGCTAAGGATCGATCTGCTAGTTAAAGTGTAACTGTAGTAGGTCTAACTTCACCTATCCCCAATTTTCTAAATATTGACATAAGCATCAAGTTGATACTCGCACCTAAGTTACATAGTTCCTTACCATAATATGTTGCTCCAATATTGCAAGGTATGGTAAAACATCCAGGATCTTTCAATTTTAGGGGTAGTTTGTCTTGAAGATATGTACTACATTCCTTCGTCAAAGCTACCGTCTCAAATTCTCCAAGTCTTCGTTTTTTAGATAGGATATCTTTCATGAATTTGACGTAGTTCGGCATTTGCTCAAGTGCTTCAACCAACGGGATGTTGATATGAAGTTGCTTGAGTACGTCTAGGAATTTCTTGAATTGAATCTCCTGCTTCTGCTTTTGAAGTCTTTGAGGGTAGGGTGGTGGTAGTTTCTTTATTAAAATTGGTAATAGCTGATTTGTCTTTTGTGGCAACTCTGCATCTAACGGAGTTGTTAGTTTATCAGAATTAGCTGGTTCTGAAGTTAACTTGTCGAGCTTTGTAGACTCTAGTTCTGGTGAAACTGGAATTTCAACACTCAGTTGATCTTCCTCTGAGTCTTAAACATTAGCTTGCTCCTTTTCAGCTCCGATGGTGTCGGGCTCACTGTCTTTCCAATCCTCAATGTCAACGCTTTGCAATGCTCCTTCCCTAAATTTTTTGGATTCTCTGTATCACTAGGTAAAGCACCTTGTGGTCGATTCCTAAGTTTAGTTGCAAGTTGGGCTACTTGATTCTCCAAATTCCTTAGAGTGGTGTTGTTTTTTACCATTTATACCTTCAACAAATTCTCTAAGCTATTGGATGACTTAGCTTGAGCTAGTTTCTTAACTTGTTGGAGGAAACTAGGCGGCTGGGGTAGTCTAGGTTGGGTGTAAGTGTTACTGGTTTTGGCCCCTTGGTTACTCGAAGAAAAATTCGGGTGATTTCGCCATGATGGGTTATAAAAATTGGATTCCAACCCTTGCCTTCCTCGATTTTGGTTCTGGTTACCTATGTGGTACAAGGATTCTGGGTTTGATGGACATTCTTCAAACAAATATCCTTCCCCACAATAAACACAGGCTATTTTCTCAAATTGGTTAGGTGGTTGTGCTGCAAAACTATTAGACCCATTAGTGGTAAGATTTTTTAACATTGAGGATATTGATGATACCTGAGATGTGAGTGAAGTAAGAGCATCTACTTCATGTATTCCAGCAACTCGTATTCCTAACACTGCTTGATTGGTTGGCTAATGATAATTATTGCTAGCAATCCTCTCGATGATTTCATAAGCCTCATTATAAGACTTCGAAAGGAGAGCACCGTTAGCAGAAGCGTCCACTACCATCCTCGTGTAAGCATTGAGACTGTTATAAAACACCTCAAGTTGAATACAATCTGGGATTCCATGATGAGCGCACTTCCTCATACAAGGATTCATCATCCATTTGTTGGAAGGCGGTGATTTCGTTCCTCAACTTAGCATTCTTGCTAGGCGGGAAATACTTCATGAGAAATATCTCTGCTAACTCTTGCCATGTGGAAATTGAGTTTGGTGGCAATGAGTTTAACCAGGCTCGAGCTCTTTCCCTTAGCGAATATGGGAACAACTTCAATTGTAATGCATCTTCGGGTACTCCAGCTAACTTGAAAGAGTCGATCACCTCCATAAACAGTCTCAAGTGCAGGTGAGGGTCTTCACTAGGCATTCCACTGAATTGGCCCACTGTCTAAAGCATCTGGAACATGACTGGCTTCAGCTAGAATTGTTGTGCCTCGATTTTAGGTCTCCTAATTCCTGGATTTAGATCATGAAACACTAGCTCGAAATATTGTCTTAAGGCTTTATCCCTATCATCAACAATAAGGATAGGATTTTGAGCAGAGTTTGCTCCATTTCCTTGATTCATATTTTCAAAATTCATCTCTCCAGTTCTTCTCTGATTTGATTGTCTTCTTCGCTGTCGAAAAGTTTGTCCAATCTCAGGGTCTACAGGGAACAAGAATTAGATCCGGTGTTTCTCTGTGGCTTGACTAGCATGCTCTGTTCTTCGTTCTTCCATTATCCTTGGCTAGCAAGGTGGCTTTTGAACACCCAATTGCTACTCCAAATGGCTGATGAGAACCTCTTTCCCCAGAGGAGAAATCGGCACAAGAGCAAGGGAATTTTTGGAGAAAAGAGAGAATGGAGAGAAGAGGAGTGATGACTAAATGAAGGAATGAGTGATACCTTGAATGACCAGCCAAGGGTGGCTTTTATAGCTGAATTTGGCAGCTAAAAATAGCAAAAATGATCAGCCAAAGAGACCTCCCTTGGCCGGCCACACATGTGGCAAAGTTGATAGTTCCAACTTTGCTATTTTAAAGCCACAATATTTGGAGGGGTTTGAATGCAACTTTGAAAGTTCTTCAGGAGCCTTTTTGCAAGCTAATTTAATCAGAAAAAATGCTGGTTTGGGTCAACAAAAATGCAGATTTGGGTCAGCATATGGACGGCTCTGGGTAGCCCAATTTGTGGCTGGTTCCGTTCATTTTATTAGGTTCAACCGGTGCGGTTCAACTGGTCCCCTTTTTCATAATTAATTAATAATAATTTATTTATCCCAAATTAAATTGGGAATAAATTAAAATTCATCATGTTCATAATTTAAGCCCAATTTAATTATTTTATAAAAATTAATTATTTTTCGACAAGAATTTAACCGGATTTGCATGAATTTAAGTTAAAATGGGTATGAAAAAGTTTATAAATATTTGTGTTTCCACCAGGTCCCATTTCTATTCGGGAATCATCACTGGTTGGAGTAAACCTAAAGGAACTTGGTGTTCGGCTTTCACTTGCTGACAAATTAGGCACTTAGAGACAAACTCTGAAATGTCTCTTTTCATTCCTAACCACTAATACAGTTTCTTCAAGTCCTTATACATTTTTACGCTACCCGGGTGAATAGATAAGTGACTACTATGTGCCTCTCGCAAAATCCTCTAAATAACCTCATCATCCTTAGCTACACAAATCATATCCTAGCACATCAAACAACAATCAGCACCAACTCAAAAATCTGATTCATTACTCATCTCACACTGAGCTATCTTAACTTGTAAATCCTTATCACTTTTCTGAGCTTCAACAATCTCTTGCAAAAACATTGGTTTGGCTCTCATCTCGGCTAGGATTGATCCATCATCACTTATAGTCAACTGAGTATTATGGCCCTCAAGGCAAACAATGACTTCCTACTCAAAGCATCAGCGACTACATTCGCTTTTCCGGGGTGATAGTCAATTATCAACTCATAGTCCTTTATTGACTCTAACCATCTCCGTTGCTGCAAATTCAACTCCTTTTGAGTCATCAAGTACTTTAGTCCTTATGATCAGTGAATATCCAGCGTTTTTCGCCATACAAGTGGTGTCTCCATATCTTCAGTGCAAACACAATGGCAGCCAACTCTAAATCGTGTGTCGAGTAATTTTTCTCGTGTGGCTTCAGTTGTCTCGAGGCATAGGCTATTACCTTACCTTCTTGCATGAGCACACACCCTAATCCATTCAAGGATGCATCATTGTACACTACAAATTCTTTTCCCGATTATGGTTGCACTAAAACTAGGGCTTGGGTCAACAAAGCCTTTAGTTTCTCAAAACTCTGTTGGCATTTTTCCGTCCATTCGAACTTGACATCTTTCTATAGTAGTCTCATCATCAGAATAGCAATCATGGAAAAACCTTTAACAAACCATCTATAGGAACCCACTAAGCCCAAAAAGCTTCTAATCTCTGACACATTTCTCTACAGTTTCCACTCCACAATGGCCGAAATCCTACTCGAGCCAACTCTAAACCCATCTCTCTACACAATGTTTCCTAAGAATCCGACCTCTCATAGCCAAAATTCACTCTTACTAAACTTGGCATACAACTGCTTATCTCTTAAGGTTTGCAACACAATTCTCAAATGCTCCGCATGTTCACTTTCATCACGAGAATAAATGAGGATATCATCAATAAAAACAACTACAAACTTGCCCAAGTACAGTCAAAAAATGCAGTTCATTAAGTCCATAAACACCGCAGGGGTGTTCGTTAAGCCAAAGGGCATGACGAGAAACTCATAATGCCTGTACCTCGTCCGAAAAGCAGTTCTCGGCACATCTTGGTCCTTAACTCTCTATTGGTAATAACTGGACCTTAGTTCTATCTTAGAAAACATTGTAGGCCCCTTCAATTAATCGAACAAATCATTGATCCTTGGCAAAGGATACTTGTTCTTAACTGTAACTTTATCGAGTTGACGGTAGTTTATGAATAATCTCATCGAACCATCCTTTTTCTTCACAAATAAAACTGGTGCACCCCATTGAGAATAGCTCGGTCTCGTAAAACCTTTATCTGTTAACTCTTGCAACTGAACATTTAATTCCTCTAACTCTATCGGGGCCATCCTATATGGGGCAATCGATATGGGTGCCATACCATGGGCCAACTTGATACCAAACTCAACCTCCCTCTCTGGAGGTAATCCGGGAAACTCTTTCAGAAACACATCTTGGTACTGACAAACCACTAGCACTGTCTCAATCTTTCCTTCTGACACTTGAGTATTAAACACGAAAGCAAGATATGACTCATACCCTTTCCTCAAATATCTTTGAGCTGTCATAGATGACATTATTATCGGCAAGCCATTCGGTTCACCTGATTCAACTCGAAGAACATCCCCAGTTTCACAGTTTAACTCAATAAACTTTCTTCCACAATTTACCACTATATCATGAGTGGTTAACCGATCCATACCAAGGATTATATTAAATTCGTCAAACAGTAATAACATTAGGTTAGCCGAAAAGCAATGATTGTAACAGCACGAGTTGGGGCCTAATCAGAATAGTGGTTTTGAGACCACAAATCTGAAGTAGAAAATTATAGTTCATGATTATTATTGAGTTATTGATATGCTTGCATGATAGTGAGAAAAATAGTGATTAATTTATCCTTTAGGACTAAATTGCAAAAGTTGTAAAATTGAGTTTCTAGAAGGTTTGAGTATGAAATAGCATTAGAAAAATTAGTAGGAGTCCTTATTTGGAAATTAGACCAATTTTTGGCACTATAGACAAAAATGTCTATGGAAGGGTAAAATTCTAAAGAAAGGCCATAAGGGCATTTTGGTCATTTAGTAAATTAATGAAATAAAAAGGGAAAAAGGAAGCAAAAAGTGTCCAACTTCTTCTTCCTATGTGCCAAAAATCATAAGCCCTCCATAGCTAGGGTTTCTTCTATTTTCAAGCTCCAAGTAAGTGACTCCAAGCCCCGTTTTTCATGCTCTTTGTATTTTTGAAATCCTCGTAGCTTAATCTAGCCATTTCTACCACTAATTTGAGCTAGGGTTCACATTCAAAAATATACCCATGCATGACATGCAAGTATTTCAATGCCTAGTGGTAGAAAATGAAAGTTTAAAATGTAGTAAACACCTTTCTCTAGGTAATTTTTCATGAAAGTCCCTAATAGGGACCAAAATGTAAAGTATGAAAATGTGTAGTAAAAGTGTGAATTTATGAGCAATGTAGGCTTTTATGGACACTAGTAAGTGTCGGCTAGGCTTGGGTAGCCAAGAGAATAAATACATTTCATTATACGAGCCTAGGGATTATTTTGTAAATATGCAAAAGTTTAGGGGTAAAATTATAAATTTTGGACTCGAGGTAAGTTGTATGTGATAATTTAGCTTGTATATTATGTAAATTCTTTATGATGATTTTCTATGAAATTATGATATTCCATGAAGTCATGGATGTAATCTTGTATAAATTATGTACAAATTCCATGAGATTATTGATATGAATTTCTACTAAGAAATGATGAAACATGAAAGAGAAATTACATGTAAGTGAAAAGGATACAAAGGATACCGTCATCATGTCACGAGTATTTGTAGGTCCCCTATAAGATCATATCTGGGACATGGCATCGGCATCAAACTGAGATCCCATGTAAGACCATGTCTGGGACATGACGCGGGCATCCAAGACGAGGTCATATGTAAGACCATGTCTAGGACATGGCTTTGGCACTGAGATGAGATAATGATCCCCTATAAGACCATGTCTGGGACATAGCATGGGCATCCTATATGAGATCCCGTGTAAGACTATATCTGGGACATGGCGTCGGCATCAGAGTACGATCTCGTGTAAAACCATGTCTGGGACATGTATCGATGTCGATTGGTGATCTCACGTAAGACCATATCTGGGACATGGCGTTGGCATCATTTCATGAAAATTGACTTACGGGTAACATTCGGTATTCTAAAAGGGTTTTAAAGGAGAAAGTATTCAAGTTGATAAATTTCAAGAGAAAGTCTAAAGTTTCATGTTGAGTGTTGCAGGTATATACGAGTAAGTTATGAGAAATTGAAAGTACATTGTTATGAGAAAGACGCATGAAAAGCATGAGTAACTTATATAATTGAGTAAGTCATGAAGATGCGTATGAAATTACATGAAATTCATGATAAATTATTTGAGTGATGATTCATGATTTTTTTGTTATTTTATCCATGCAACTTACTAAGCATATATATGATTATTCTTTTCCTTTCCCTCTTCCATGTAGATTTGTCGAACCAGCTCGGGGATCGTTAAAGTCGGAGCTCGAAGTCACACTATCAAGCCATCCATTTTGGTATAGTAAAGTTTGTCATTTTGTTGTATGGCATGTATAAGAAGTTTGATTACTTTTGATAAGTATCCTTTTGGTGTAGGTAAAGTCATTGGCTAGTAACATTACTCATGGGTATTGTAATAGCCTTATAAATAGGCTAATGTTGATCAAGTTATACTTTATTCAATGTGGATGAAATTCATGAGTATGCAAATTGCAAGTTCAAGTAGAGTATTGATGGATGAGAATGATGTGCATAATGGCACATGGATGCCTTAATTGTGAGTATTTAGAGAGGATATTATACCTTGATGTGTGCTATGGAATTGGCATTGTGTTTGGATTTGTTTCAAGGTGGCAAAAGGCTTGGAAAATAGCCTATTATTGTCCACACGATTAGGCACACAGGTATGTGCCTAGACCATGTGTGACACACGGTCAGCCTCAAAGGCGTGCTAATAGGTCGTGTGTCCCCTGCATCCAATTTAGTTAAGTCAGTATAGAACACGAGCTGAGTACACGGGCATGTGCCTTGGCCGTGTGCACCCCTGATAGTTATAGTGTTCGAAGTCAAGATACTCCACAGGATATTAGCACAGGCGTGTCTAGGCCGTGTGAGGGACACAGGTCAAAGACACGAGCGTGTACCAAGCCGTGTCAAAACCCTTGTAGGTTGACATTAAAAATAAATTTGACACGGGCTAGGGACATGGGCATGTGAGACCACACGGCCTGCCCACACGGGTATGTGCCCACACGCTGAGATTTAGTATGATTGAGTAAGGTAACACCTCGTACCCCATCCCAACATCAGACTCAGGTAAGGGGTGTCATAATGACCTCTAATTTTCAAAGGACAATCCCTACACACATGGTCAACTAGCACGTGCTTGCCTAGTGGGTTTGACACCTTTACTACAAACTCAATAGACTCGACATGCACATTCATACTAGGTACCAATTTCATACACATGTAGGAGTGGGTAGACCCCAGATCAATCAAAGCAATAACAGGTATATCGTAGATAGAAAAAGTATTTGTAATCATATCAGGAGACGAAGCCTCCTTGCGAGCACGAATAATGTAGGTCATCGCAGGCGCTCTACCCTCTGACCTCACTGCGGAATCTCTAGGGGCACCTCTGCGACTAACCCCACTACTCGATTTCTTCTATGGTCTACCTCTTGAAGGAGCATTACTCACTCTTACATCTTGATTTTTATCTTTCTTATCCATCTCAGGACAATTTCGGATGAAGTGGTCTGGTGAATTTCACCTAAAACAACCCCTCTCATTACCTCGGTACTCACCAAAGTGTCATCTACCATATTGCGAACACTCAGGTCTATTCGGTCGAGCACTACCTGCACCCACAATAGAAGTGGTCTGAACTTTAGTCGTTGTATCCTGTTTATTCTTGTTTCTACCCGAAAATCCCACTGAAGCATTTGATCGGGTAGTAAACTCTCTAGATCTCTTGGAGGACGTCTGATGTGACTTCCCCATTTGTCTCTTCTTCGAGTCAGGAGACTCAATATCCCCTCTCCTCTTCTCTTTTGCCAACTCTTTAGCCTTTCATGCCCTATCAACGAGCACTACAAATTCTCTTATCTCTAGAATGCCTACAAGAAGTCAAATGTCTTCATTCAATCCATCTTCAAACCTCTTACACATTATTGCTTCTGTAGAGATGCACTCCCGTGCATATTTGCTAAGCCTTACGAACTCGTGCTCATATTCCGTCACTGCCATTCAGTTTTGTTTTCATTCAAGAAATTCCTTCCTCTTCTAGTCTACGAACCTTTGATTGATATACTTTTAGCAAAATTCCTCCAGGAAGAATTCCCAAGTCACTTTTTCTCTAGGTACAATTGACACGAGAGTATTCCACCACTGGTAGGCCGCATCTTGTAGGAGTGACACTACACATTTCATGCACTCTCCAGGCGTGCATAATAGCCCATCAAACACCCTAATGGTACTCTCTAACCAAAACTCTACCCTCACTAGGTCATCATTTTTGTTTGCCCGAAATTCCTCGGCCCTATGATTTCTAATTTGGTCTACCAGGGATTTCTCTCTTATATTCAATTCTGCTTCCTGAGGAGCTATAGGGGCAGGCTGAGGAATCGGAGGATGTGGGAGAGGTGGAGTATTCAGATTAGTATGAACAAACTTCATGTACCAAGCCTTCATCATTTGGAGGTAGGCTTCTCTAGCCCCTCCGCCCGGACCCATTGTCAAAGGCCAACTTTAAACTGGCACAGTCCCTTTAGTGGGAGTCGGGGCGTTACTCTCCACATCATCCGCCATCACTACTTCAGGATCCATTTCCTATAAGAAAATACAACTTATAATCGTTAGGAGTCGTCACACTATCATATTACAATCATGGCATGTATAGCTAGACTCGTACACAAGCTAGGTTAGTCCTAGAATCGACTAAACCATAGCTCTGATGCCATTAAATGTAACACCCCTTACCCATATCTGACGCTGGGACAGGGTATGAGGCATTACCTTACTAAACACATGCAAACATACAATCTCAAGTCAACGAAATTCTTCCCAAATTTAAAACTTTTCAAACTCTATTTAACAGCCTTAATGTGGGACTACGATGCCCAAAACTTGTTTAGAAAACAATTCAGAACCAATCCGAGTGCTTAGAAAACTTTTAACAAAATCTACTAAAAATAGGACATACGCTTGTGTAAAAGGGCAACATGCCCGTATGGCCTCTAAACATGGCCGTGCTGAAGGCCCGTGTGGTTCACACGGCCTAAGCACCTAGGGACACGCTCATTTCCCTCGTCCGTGTGGATTTATTTTCCAACATTGAACCTACAGGGGTTTTCACACGGTCTGGCACACGCCCGTGTTTGGCTATATCCATTGATGATTCTTTAGTAGCTGAATTAAAAGTAAAACAGTTACTTGTACAACAAATTTGTGAAGCTCAAAAAGTTGATGATGATTTAGTTGCAAAACGGATTCAATGTAACTCAAAAGTTGATTCAGAGTTTCTAATTGATGTGAATGATTGTTTGAGATTAAGGAACCAATTATGTGTTTCAAGGAATACAGAGATATTACAGATGATTTTGAATAAAGCTCATAATAGTCGAACGCCAGTTCATCCGGGTAGCACAAAAATGTATAACGGTCTTAAACAGCATTATTGGTGGCATGGTATGAAGCGAGACATTTTTTTTTTGTTTCGAAATGCTTAGTATGTCAGCAAGTGAAAGCCGAACATCAAGTGCCTTCTGGATTGCTCCAGCCAATATGATACCAGAATGGAAATGGGATCGAGTTACGATGGATTTTGTATCGGGTCTACCGTTAACATCGAGCAAGAAAGATACAATCTGGGTTATTGTCAATAGATTGACAAAATTTGCTCACTTTATTTCGGTCTGTACTGATTACTCGCTCGATAAACTAGCGAAATTGTATATTTCTCAGATAGTGCGATTGCACGGAGTACCTATTTCCATTATTTCGGAGAGGGATCCGAGATTTACATCACGATTTTGGAAGAAATTACAAGATGTGCTAGGTACTAAACTGCATTTTAGCACCGCTTTCCATCCTCAGACAGACGATCAATCCGAGAGAGTCATTCAGATACTTGAGGATATGTTAAGATGTTGCATCCTTGAGTTTAGAGGTTCATGGGATCGATACTTGCCTTTGGTTGAATTTGCATACAACAATAGTTTTCAATCAAGTACCAAAATGGCACCCGATGAGGCTTTGTACGGTCGTAAATGTCATACACCCTTGTATTGGAATGAGCTTGGTGAAAACAAGATTTACGGGGTTGATTTAGTAAAAGAAACTGAATAGAAGGTGAAAGTGATTTGCAAAAGTTTGAAAGCAGCATCGGATCATCAGAAATCGTATGCGGATTTGAAACGTGAAGATATAGAGTTTCAAATCAGAGATAAAGTGTTTCTGAAAGTTTCACCGTGGAAGAAAGTAATCAGATTTGGTGGTAAACGCAAGTTGAGTCCGAGATTCATTGGACCGTATGAGATTATTGAACGTATCGGACCTGTTGCGTATAGATTGTTATTACCACCCGAGTTAGAAAAGATCCACAATGTTTTTCATGTTTCAATGCTACAACAGTATAGATCAGACCCTACTCATGTGATTAATCTGTCTGGGATCGAGATCCAGCCCGATTTGAGTTATGAGAAAGAATCGATTCGTATTCTAGCTTGCGAAAAGAAAAAATTACGAAATAAGAAGATTTCCTTAGTAAAAGTGCTCTGGCATAAACACGGAGTCGAAGAAGCAACGTGGGAACTAGAAAGTACGATGAAAGAACGTTATCTGAACCTGTTCACTGGTAGGATTTTCGAGGATGAAAATCCTTAAGGAGGGAAGAGTTGTGACAGCCCGTTTTAGACCCTAATCGGAAAGGTGGTTTCGAGACCATGAATCCAAGTCAGAAAAATATTTCAATATTTTTTTCTGTGCTTATTATGTGTGAAAATTTCGTATGAAAATTTTATCGTTTGTATGCTCGATTTAATAAAAAGGATCTAATTGTGAAAAATGTAAAAGTGACTAGCTAATTGTTAAAGTGTTACATTGCTATTGTTTTTATATTATGGAGTCCTTAAGATGTAAATATATTATTGAAATAATGCATGGACATTAATGGACCTGAGATAGTGGGATTATAATGAAAATAATAAGGCTAAACTAGTAAATGGCTTAATAATGTTTATTAAATAAAATAAACATGAAAATAAAGCCATTATCATCTTGTTTTCTTTGCTGAAAATCAAAAGAAAAGAAAGAAATAAGCTTCTTCATATTCGGCCCTTACTAAAGCTAAATTCAAGGTATGTTTGAGTTGTTTCTTTATAATTTTTGCATATTTTGGATTATTGTCTAGTAATACATCTAGCCCAAACTACCATTTTTGAAATTGTTATGGAATATGTGTTCGGCCATTAATGAAATTTATGAAATCTTGTGTTTGATGTTAAAAGGAAAATTTTGGATGTTAGATATGTATATTTTGAATGATGGAAGTATTTTCGGCTTAAGGGTGTCATGGATGAAATATATTGTTTGTTGTTTTAAGAATTTGGACCTATTTGTTAAATTTCAAATTATAAGGGGCAATTGTGTAAATTAGCATATTATGTGATCTTTGAGTGAAAATAAATTGGTCCATAGATTAAATAATTTCAAATTGTTTTAAATAGCTCAAAATCAAAAGAGGCCAGACTTGGATCGGGAAAATCGAAGCTAGCTAAGTAATCGATATAATCGTACGAAAATAACCGAGGTAAGTTCTTAAGCTATGTTATGTATTATATTTTAATAACTGTTTGATATAATTGCTGAATTAAACTATTAGAAATTGTTATGTCATTTCCGAATGTAATTTAAAGTAATGAATGGTTCTCTTTGATGTATATTGAGGTTGTCGAATGAGACTTGTAAGGGTGAATGATATTTGCTATGATATAAATGTGATTGCTGAATGTGTTATGAAGTAAAGTATTGATCTTTACCATGAATTAAATGAGATTGCCAAATGTGATTTTGAGTTGGAAGTGATGAATCAAAGACTTTAATAGTATTTCGGTTAATGATAGATAGTATAAACTATGTGTTTGAGATATTCGGGCTCCGAGCCTAGCAGGCTATGTGTCGGTGAAATTGATTCGGGTTTTAACCTAGCAGTCTATGTGCCGGTGAAATTGATTCGGGTTCTAAACCTAGCAGGCTATGTGCCGATGAAATTGATTCGGGTTCTAAACCTAATAGGCTATGTGCAGGTGAAATTGATTCGGGTTTTAAACCTAGCAGGCTATGTGCCGGTGAAATTGATTCGGGTTCTAAACCTAGCAGGCTATGTGCCGGTGAAATTAATTCGGGTTCTAAACCTAGCAGGCTATGTGCCGGTAAAATTGATTTGGGTTCTAAACCTAGTAGGCTATAAGCCGGTGAAATATTTTCAAGTCTATGGTTATAAAATTTCACTATGAGATAGAAATGGTTAAGTAAGTTATTAAATGATTTACATTTTTGGCCATATAGGTAAGTACGTTTGAGGATGAAATGAATTTATGTATTTAGTTAAATGTGAAGTTATAATGAAGTTGTATATTCAATTACATGTGGGCATATATGTGATTGGCATATTTGGTTATATGAGAGATTTAGAGTATGTGCTATATATATATATGGATATTTTGAATGATGGTTGTATATTCGAACGAGATTTAATTAGTTTGTAATTCAAAAAGAGATATTATGAATAGAAGAGTGTATGGCTTATGTTCGGCCATTTGTGGCATAGGTAAATAATTGTGTATAAAATGTTAAATCGAACTTGTATCCTTAGTGGAACGAGGGTTTATAGTAAGTTTGTATTTTCAATTGAAGGAGATCTTAAATAGATGTGGTATATTTGGTTGAGAGTGATATTATAAAGAAATTGTATACTCGATCAGGATGGTTTAACTGAACTAAAGTATAGTTAAATGATGCATTTCGATTCATACCAAATAAATTGATTAGTTGGTTGAATTGTTTAATTGCTTAAAGTCTTACTAAGCTTATGTAAGCTTACTTTGAATGTTATGTTTCTTTGTTTTATAGACCGTTGAATCCACCTACAAGCTCGGGGATCGTCAGCATCTCATCACACTATCTATTGTTTGGTATTTAATATTTAAACTTGACTTATGGCATGTATAGGTTGAACAAGTTTGTAAATATTGCATTTTGAAATATATGTATATAATATGCCAAGCGAATATGGCTTATTAAGTTGATGTATGAATTAAAATGTTTAAGTTAAGTTTGGGAATGTTAAGTAGTATTGGCATATATGAATTTGGTTTTTGGTTAACTTAAACGTTACCTAAAAATGATTTTTATGTAATGTGTATGTATGTATGCGTGTAAGCTTAGGAGATGATATCAATTGTTTAGTGACTCTTTTTTCAGATGTGGTTATGAAATTAGTTTTGGTCATGATCTTTGTTGCTTTGTATGATAAGTAATAAAAACATGTTTTAATGTTTGGATTTGGTTCTTTGAAATGTTTATGTGTATAAAAGGATTAAATAGAATTGAAAGTGATCATTGGTTATGTACTAGTATTAAGCATTACTTGCATTCGGCTAAGCTTATAAAATGACCATATGAATAGTTATTTTTACATGCATAATGCATAATTGTCTTAAAACTTGGTTAGCCTTTCATGCGTATATACAAGTAATTAATGATGATGTTTTGATTTGTTTGTTTTAAAACAAACTTATGTTATGGTTGTGTGGATTCTTTGGTATAAATGCTTGATTGCCGATTTTTTTTAAATATGAGATATTGATACTTTTGCATTGGAATTATAAGATTATGTTTATATCTGTTATATGTTAAGGGATGGTTGCAAAGAGATTATAGTAGTCACATATTTTTTTAAGATATGCTCAAATTAAGAGTCTCGTTCATGTGTATGTGCACTATTTAAATGATGACATTGGTCTTGTAATGTCTCGAAAACCAGTCCGGCGACGGATATTAGGGGTGTTACACCATGTCCCATACATGGTCTTACAGTAGCACTCGTATCAACGCCAATGCCATGTCCTAGACATGGTCTTACACTAGCTAGCACATATCGATATCGATGCCATGTCCCAGACATGGTCTTATACTGACACATAACGAGGCCGATGCCACGTCCCAGACATGGTCTTACACTAGCACTCGTATCGACCCTAGTATCATGGCATGAATATCCAGTCTATTCTTAAGGTTCAACTGGGTTCTATGTGACAGCCTTAAAACGACCCTAGTCGGAATGTAGTTTCGGGACCACAAAACCGAGGCACAAAAATAATTTAACCATTATTTTGATGCCTATTGCATGTGCCAATTCATGTGTGACATCTTAGGTGCCTTAATTTAGTATTAAAATAATGAATTGCACCAAAAAGGGCTTAATTGTGAACTTTGGAAATATGCATGACAAAGGTGTGATGACTAATAAGTACATGCATGCAAAATAGTGGAGTTGCATGTCAAATTCCCCTTTTAATGCTAGTGGACGGTAATGATGACTTTGTTTGTCATTTTGTGTTTTGTTTGTTTGTTAGTAAATAATGATAGTAATATATGATATATTATAATAAGTTGAGGTGATAAAAACAAAAAACAAAGTTGTCATGTTTATTTCCTTCCTTTATTGCCGAAAATTCAAGTGAAAGAAGAAAGGGAAAAGAACAAAGGCATTCGGTCATTTTGAAGGCAAATTAAGGTAGGATTTCATGTTATCTCTTCTAAATTTTGAGAAATTGAGTTAGTAGCTAAGTTCTTATCATAACCCATTTGTTAATTTTTAAGTTGATGATGAACTACATTCGGCCATGGTTGATTTCTTTTGCAAAGGGATAGTGTGTTATGTTTTTGAAATAGAAATTGATAAATGGAGTTTGAATGGACTCTATGATGTTGAAATTCATGTGAATTGAAATTTGTGAGTTCAAATTTGTTAGATTAAAGTTTTGTGTGGTTTAAAATGTCTAAGGGACATTCGGTCCTTTGAATGATTAAATTGTTTTGCTTTTGATTTGCAATTTGATCTTTAACATGATAGTTGGTTATTGGTAATGACTTGGGGTTAATAGGTGTTAATTTTGATGTGGTGAGCTTTCTATTTTGTTTGACCGAAACCTATTTGCAACTTGGCATTAGTGAAGCATGTTAGTTTTGGTTGATTAGTAATTTGATGAGGAAAATTTTGCTTTGGTATTGAAATTGAGTTGTGATGACCGAATGAACTTATTTTGGTAAGTAGTTAATTAAGATGAATTGGGAAGTGATAAGTAATATTCGGCCATTGCAAGTAAGTGAATATATACGTGTGTATTAATTGATCAATAGGGCTTGGTTGATGTGCTAGTTAATGTCTAAAATTTTGCATGTAAATTTAGGTAAGCTTCTTTGATAAATTATGGTAGTATACATGGGAATTAGCTAATGTGTGAATAACTTTTGCTCATGAAATGCCGAATTTGAAATTGGGATTTTGGCTAAGAAATTTGATATGTTTAATTAGTGGCCAAATGTGACCTTGATTATATGTTGTAACTTGAAATGAAATGTGAATTGTATTTGTGCTTTCTTCAAATGATAGAATGAATATGAATTTTGTATATATATGTTAAGGTCAATGACTTCACTAAATGATGCCATATATGATGTTATGATAAATCTGCTTGGTACAGCAGCAGTAATGTGTTTTGGAAAAATCACCATAAATTGTGGGAGCTGAATTAGAGGCTGAATAAATTATGTAATTAAAGCTTAATGAGTCTAGTTTCTTATAAAAGAAATTTTATAAGCAAAGGAATTGCCGATAAAGAGATATTTAAAGTAGTGTGAGACAGTGGCAGATTGACTCTGAAATCCCCTATTCTATATTTAGAAAATCATTATAAATTGTAAAAAAATATCTATAAGATGTAATTTATATTCTTAGAATCCTTAATGAGTCTATTTTCAAGAGAGATATACAAGAAAATTTTCTGAGACCTGAACTAAGAGATAATTGAACTTTAGTACAGAAGGGTCGGAACTATCCGATAGTGAATCAGGGGTAACTTTGAGGATTAAACTGTTTTAATTGGTCAATTCAAAAATTCTCAAAATTTTATGGTAGAAAGGTACATGAGTCTAGTTTTAGGGAAAATTTACGGAACTTGATTTGGAGTTTTGTAGCTCCAGTTATGAATAATTTATTGAATGTTGCTCAGGAAGTCAGCTTGTAGTGACTTGTGATATATATGTGATTGGCCGAATGTGTGTGCGTGTGTGGCAAAGGATGTATATATGTGTTTCTTATTTTGATTGTAAGTGAAATGATCAAGTGAGATATTTGAATAAGGATTAATAAAATTGAATTATTTAATTTAGCTCAAGAGCATAGAGGGACAAGTTCGGATAAAGGGAAAGCTAAAGTGGTTGAATAGCTGACTTATTGTTGCTCAAAAAAGTTCGAGGTAAGTTTTGAGTATTTGAATTTGGTATTTAATTTAAAATGCCATGATATACATATATGGTAGATGAATGATGTCCCATTGTCCTTACCATAACAAGGTTATTGAAAAAGAAACCTTATACATGTTGATATATAGCCGAATGGCTATTAGAGAATTAAACAAAGAACAAGATTGGGGATATATGCTTATGTGTGTTTGCTTATTGAGCTGAAAGTTTAGTAAACGAAGAATACATGTATTAGATTTGAATGATGTTACGACACAAAGTCAATGAGCATGTTATATGTCTATATGCGAATGAGTGGACTTGAATTACAAATGTGATTTTGCTATGAGAAATGTGGTAACATGTGAATAGATATGCATGAAACTATGTGATGTGAATTCCGAGTTAAGACCTGAAGGCTATATGCGGAGATTATATCCGGGTTAAGACCCGATGGCTATATACGGAGATTATGTCCGGGTTAAGACCCGATGGCTATATGCGGAGATTATGTCCGGGTTAAGACCCGATGGCTATATGCGATGACTATGTCTGGGTAAAGATCCGCTGGCTTTGTGTGGAGATTTTATCCGAGCTAAAGGTCTCGATGATGATTCGAGTAAAGTCTAAGATTAAAAGACTTCATAGTAACGATTGTTAATGAATGCGCTCAAAGCGTTAAGTTATACAGGTATGTACCCTAAGCTTATATGCAAGCTTGTTTTGGACCAAATCATAAGGTCATTATACGATTGCATATGTGAGTATGAAATGAGACTATTTATATGATTATAGTACAATTGGTCAATGTGAAAGGTTATGTGAAATTATGCAATATGTTTTTGTTTACATGAGCTTACTATCAAGTGAAAGTTATCTGCCTATTGTATATGATGAGAACGTGTATATTCAGTTAAGGGGTGACATGCCCAAAGAAGTGGGAAACAAATATGCGAACAACTATATTATAATTTGATTTTTATCTGTTGTCATTACTTAAAACTTACTAAGCATTGTAATGCTTACTCCGTTTACTTTGTTTCCTCTGTTTTATAGATCTCTTTTTGAAGCTACGGACTCAGGGATTGAAGCTTTAATCACCTACACTATCGTCGTTATTTTAGTACATTCGATAGTTATTTTGAGAACAATGGCATGTATAGGCTAATCTCCTTTTGTGAATCTAAATTACATTTTGAGTTGTATTTGTTCTAGCCATGCGAAAATGGCTTGCTTAATCTCTAAGTTGATGTATATGTTTTGTTGGAAAGTTTATGTGCCTTGTTACTTCGACGCATGGGTTATATGATGTGATGATGGTATGCTTAATACTCAGAAATTTGATTTCACCTATTGGTCAGTAGTCGTTTGACAACCTTGATAGTACTCTTATAGTAAATATACGTGAGATGGTTGCCTTAGTCGAATTACCTTGAATGTTAGATTGTTCGGATCTAGAATTTAAATTTGATCCCTAATCAAATTTCGATGTATAACCGAATCTATGTCTTGTACGTATCTATGAACCTCAGTAGGTTGTATTTAGTTATGTAATACCTTAATACCCTATTTCGGCGACGGACAGGGGTATAGGGTGTTACATTCTATCACATGGATTCTCATCATTTCATTACTAAAAATCATAATTTATCAATTCATCTCAATAAATGTTCTCATGCATAACTCATATTCACAATTAATCATTTTATGAAAAATCAATGATTTCATGTATAATTATAGTAAAGTTGTATTATTTACCTACAACTTACCTCGGTATCCAAAATGTGAATGACTTCTCGGTTTAGTCTGTTTGTTTGGCCTTCCCTCGATTTAGGTTCGGGTTTCATACTTCTTGATCTAAAATGAATAAAATTCACTAATTTAATAACTATATTAACTAAAATGAATCAAAATTCATAATTTGGCAAAATAACCATTTTACCCCTAGACTTTTGCAAAATGACCATTTTACCTCTAGACTCAGAAATTGGTTTTTATCGAATTTCCTTGTTAACCAAGCCTAACTGAATTCTTTTTACTCTTATGGTAGCCCACAATTTCCACTATTTCATGCATTTACTACACAATTTATAAACTTTACAACTAAGTCCATTTTATGTGTTTTCCAAGAACACCTCTTTACAATAGTAGTTTATTTAACAACCTACATTCACTTTCCTTCATAAAACTCTGACAAACCACACAAGTTTTCTCATGGAAAAATTTTAAACTTTTGATCATTTTGCAAAATAGCCCCCTCATTAACTAGATGAAGCTTTATGGGTCCCAAAAGTAAAAAAAATTATCAAGAAAACCATCAAAATCACTTACTTGATTGAGGACCAAATGGTTGAGATTTTTGAGCTTCAAAAACCCCCACTTTGCTGAAAATTTTGGTGGTTTGAAGAAAAAGAAAGAAAAGATGACAACTTTCTTCTTCTGTTTTATTTTATTACCTAATAAGTCACCTAAAACCACCTATTTTAACTTTTCAATTTCTTTTGTCTCCTATGGCCGGCAATGCTTCTTATTAGGGGTCTATTTGATCTTTAAAAACATCCAATTTTGGTCATCTAGCTTTTGACACCTTTTTCTAATAAAACAAAACTTTTGGCTTTTATGCGATTTAGTCCTTTTTCACAATTAAGCTCTCAATCGCGTAAATTAATTCACCAAAATTCTCATGCACTCATATAAGTATGCTATAACTCATAAAATAATATTAGAAATAATTTCTCCGACCTCGGGTTAGTGGTTCCAAAACCACTATTCTGACTAGGCCTAAATTCGAGTTGTTACAACAAGGTTCGCATAATATGTATCTTAAGTTCGCATATCATTCTTAGCAAGGTTCGTATTTCATACTTAAGGGTTTGCACTTAATTATGATTCATACATGAGGTTTAGATTCACACATGGTAAGGGTTTGTACCTAGGTATAGGTTTGCCTAATGAAATGATTTTGCATACACTATGGTTCGCATAAGGTATGACTGGCACACATTATTTGGGTTTCACCCATGTACTTAGGTTCGTGTCTTACAGGCTTCCCACAATACACTATAGGCTCACACATTAGGCAGCTCGTACAAGAGTAGCTCGCACAAAGAAGCTCACACAAGGTAGTTCACACAAGGTAGCTCACAAAAAATAGCTCCCATAATGTAAAACATGGTTCACCTATTGTGAAGTAGGGTTTGCAGATCAAATATGGGGGATCACCTCAAATATATAGGCACACACAATTTAAAAGTAGGGTTTACATACAAACACACTGTTGGTTTGCATATTAATTGAATAGGGATTCACATGTTTTACCTTAGCCTGCATACTAGGGTTTAAATGCAATATATTAGACCACTCACCTTAATTCTCACATCTCAAAAATTGAGTTAGAATAATTTTGGCTCGTGGACTAAGAGTTGTCATTATAACTCTTACTTAAAATTTTGTAAAATTTATGAAAAGATTGATTTTCCGGCTAAATGGTTAGGAGTTAGTGTAATGGTCCTTTAAGACCTAAGTCTGATTCCCTTGCAAATTATTAAAATTTAGTATTTTGCTCCCATCGTAAGCAAATTTTAGTCTGAGTCAAATACTAATCTATCTCTGTATTAATTTGAAATTTAGTAACTATCTTTAGTTTATACGTTGGCTTATCATCTTTTGAAAATTAATCTATGTATATTTTATTTTATTTTTATTTTTTGTTTTCTCTATCTTTTTATTGTCTTTTTTTCTCTTCCTTTGCTTTTCTTTCATTTTTTTTCCTTTCTTTTATTTTTCTTTCTTTATTTTTTCCTTTTTTCTTCCAAATTTTAGCAACCTTGTTGCCGATTTTTAGCACCATAATCTCTCCATTCTTGCTGCTGTACCCCTTCTCTAGCCATACAAAACAAGCACCATTTGTGCCCTTGTTTCTAATGTTGCCGCCTCTTAAAACACCGTTAGTTGTTTTTTTTTTTTTTTACCTTTGCCACCCATTCTTGCTTTTATTTATCCTCATGGTTACCTTATTGAAACAACCCCTCATCTTGTCATTTAAGTGTGTGTAAGTATGGCCGAATATGATAAGTAAGTGTTACGTTGGTTAATATGGCTTTGTAATCTTATTATTATAGTGACTGAATGTAGGATAATCGCGTGGGAGATCTTGCCAGGGAATATCGCAAAATAGGTGTGTGTAATGAACACCCTTTCATAGTTCAAATCGACAAAAGTCAAAAAGCTGAAATGCTAAAGTTCTAGTATTTCATGGGCTTGTGAGCATACGAATGCTCACAAGTCGGTTGGAATTTTGATGGATCTGTAATCGCAAGTAGTAAGTTGGTTGGGTGTGCAATTTCGTGCATCTCAGTAAGTTGGGCCTCGATGGGCCAAATGTGGGCCCAATGGGCTTTCGAGCCCATATGGGTAAAAATAGGCGTTAAAGGTATTCTGATAGACTATAAGGTCGAAACTGCTAAAACTGGTAACTGAATATGAAACTTGGACTAAATGGGCTTAAGTAGCCAATAGACACTGTAGGGCCCATTAGGGGTTTTTAGGGCCCAATAGCTAAAACTGATAAACTAAGTTAAATAGACTACTGTGACGACAAATGGATTAGTAGTGACTGTAGTATGCATGAAATCCCTAAAACACTGATAAAATTACTGAAATACCCTAATAGGTTAGAAATTACCCTTTTACCCCTAGGAATGACTGTTATACCCCTAGGGCTAAATTTGACTGAAATGCATGACTTACTGTTTCTGTTTACTGTATGCCATATCATGTCTATCTGTTGCATGGGATTGGGTTATTGATGGAGGAAGTGTGAGTGGCATTGCCACGTTTACTGAAAAGGGCTATGCCTCGTATTACTGAAAAGGGGTTTTGCCTCGTTATACTGTTAGTGGCTTGCCCATGATATCTGAGCAGCCATGCTGCGATTGTGGTGTGTGGGCTAGGTGGGTCAAGTTATTCCCCACATGGTGTGCTGGTTGGTATGGGTGGTGTGTAGCGGTTGGGTGGGTTGAGTAGTCTCCCCACATGTTTTGGGTTTGCATTCATGCTTATTATCTGTTCTGTTTCTGTATTGGGCCTATAGGCCATACTGATATCTGGATAGGGCTTCGGCCCATATTACTATAACTGAATAGGGCTTCAACCCAGTAACTGTAACTGAATAGGGCTTCGGCCCAGTTGATACTGAGACTGGATAGGGCTTAGGCCCAGTGGGCTTAAGCTGACTTGGGCTTTGGATGGGCTTTCTGCACACACTGAGTTTTCCAAAGTCACTCCTTTCCTTCCGTCCTTGCAGGTGAGCCTTAGTTCGTGGACTTGGAGCTGGGAGGGATTCAGAGTGGCCACGAAGACTGAAATTCTAGTTTTAATTAAGTACTTTATTTTTTTTAATTATTCTATTCTGATTTTGGGTTTGTAATAAGGCTGCTATTTAATTTGTTTTTAGCTTAAGTATGATATTGTTTAAATCGTTTTGAAATTGGATAGCTTTAAGGCGCGCTTTTATAAAAGTTACTTGTTTTCAAAATATCACGATAACAGAGCAAAGCTTCTGCAACGTAAATGTTTTCATAAATAAATATTTTAAATAGACTTAAACCTAATTTGTTGTTCATGGACAAGTCACAAGGTTAAAGTGTGGCAATGGCTGTGTGCATGTCTAGGATTGGATCTAGGGAGAGCTTGGAACTTAAGCAGTCTAAATGACTCACCTCCTCTCTTTTGGAATCCTACCTGGTGCATAGTAACCATTCACTTTAAGTCATAACAAAGAAGATCTAATTTTCTGATACTTAAACTGTTTTAAAAATAACATGTTTTCTGTAACCTACAAAGGTTTACAAGCTTTCACGATTTTCTATAAAATTTTACAGAGTTATTAACAATGTTTGAAAAGAGAATGATTATTTCAATGAACCACATTTCGAAAAAAAATAAACAAGCTGAGGTTTTATACAAGTTTAACGGTAGAAGTTTCTAAACACTACTAAGGGTTTTTAATGAAAACATGGTTTTCAAAAAACACTTTAATGTGACACACCAGACTTGGCCGTAACATCTGGGCCGGGTTTAAGGTGTTACAATACCTGCAATCATTGGTTAATCAGTATATTGCATCAGAGTATTAGGGAGATTGGAAGCTTGTCTGTAGTTGATATTGGCGATTTATTTGCAACTTCAATTGGCAGTTTTAACTGCAAGATTGATACTGGTGGATCAACCACAATGAGCTTCGGCTCCAATTGTTTGGTGTTCAGATGACAAGTTCTAGGGAACTGTAACACCCCAACCGCAGCCTAGACCTTATGACCAGATCTGGAGATGTTACCATAAATTTGATTGTAAATCCAGGATTGAAAATATGCTGTATTAACCCAAAAATCTGGTTATTTGAAAAAATATATTACTTAGATGTTTTATAGTAAACATTGTTTATTTTCATTTTCTAAAAGGTATAACTTTGCAACGGAAATTCTTAGAAAGTCAAATTTTGGTAAAACACAGTTTTTTATTTCGAAATCTATTATCTCAATGAAAAATGGAGATTTTTGATAAAAACATTTTAAACAGATCATGCGAAAATCGACGATAAAGTTCAAAACCAAAATAGTCCAAAATATTCAAAATGGTCCAAAATTTACAAAACATTCAAACCAAACTTTAAATAAATTAAATTTACAAAAATATTGTTATGATCGAGCTCCCGTCTCACCTACCCGCCTAAGTCTGAGGGTTACCTGAAAGTGATAGACAAAAAGAGTGTAAGTTTTTGAAACTCAATGTGCAACATATGGTAAAGAAATCAAACAAATGTATTTATAGGTATACAGATCAAAAATAGAATTTATCAGAGCATAACAAATGCAGATACAAATAATCCTACCCTAATCTGCTACACAACATCTCTGACCATCCAATACACCACATAGGGTATTATATACCCATCCAACCCTACACACCGCTTAGTGTCGATCTGACACTTTTCAAAATACTTGCAGCTGAACCACAATTGTATTAGGCGATTCATCGCCATTTATAGAAACATATATAAATGTGGTTGAGCCACTAAATACGGCAGGTTATTACACTGCCCACACTTCCTCCATATATCAAATCCCCTCGTAGATGCAAATGCAGTACTAATAGCTATCATATATACTTATGATGTACATGCTTACAATGACATATACTAAACATATATAACATTTTTCAGAATAAACATGGCATATTACAGGTTTTACCCGTCTCATATTACTTCAAATATACGTATTATATCCAATTTACACTACCAGATGCTCAAAATTCGAGTTTTAAAGCTTTTTAATAGCATACAAACCCTATAGAAGGCCTACAAAAGATCCAAATGATGCTTTAGGCCCCAGGGAAAATTTTAAAAAATTTGGGCCCACATGCCCAAATAGCCTAAACTGTGTTCTCAAACAGTACATCACACCACCTATCACCAGTTGTGTGTCACAAACAACCTACCACATAGCCTAGCACACGATCGTGTGGCACTGACTGTGTAATTTTTTAGCTTTCATCATTCGCTATTTTTCGTGTTGTTCGTTACACACCTTGATTGACTCTGGCGTAATCCAAGAATCGAGTAATCTAATACCTAATTGACAGAAAACACGAATCAATTAACATGTTCCTTAACCTAATCTAATCACAAAACCGACAATCACAAAGGACAACATATGCTAATTGAAGTTCCCAACAAAATAGTAAGCGGCTTACCCCCAACAGAATAGCCAAACACCACAGAACTTACTTTGCCAGAGCATCAATCATCTTAAGAATATCACCAAGAATACCTCAAGAGATTAATCTAAAATAACACATCACACACACACCCCATCATGAACAAAAGATAAAGAAAACACACCCCCAAAATAAGAAGAAAAAATTACCAAATAATAAAAGAACACGTTATTTACTCAAAACAGTGTTACTCACAACCACCACCAAAATTGAAGATCACACGAGACCATAAAAAAAAAGAAAGCAAAGGAAATTTTGACTAGAAAGCAAAGGAAATTTTGAGTGGAAAGTAAAAGAAAGGAAGGAACCAAAGAAATAGTTGCAATTCTTTTGCTGGAAACAAACAAAAACGTAAAAAAAAAAAAAAAAAAGCTAAATGGAAATAATGGGAAAATGAAGGGAATTAGGAATTTTGGCAAATAGAAAAGAAAAATAAATTAAATTAAAATTAAAATAACAAAAATAATATCAAAATAAAAATATCTTTAATTAACTAACATAATCCCAAACCAACTTGATATTCTGATAACTTATCAGATTTTCCCCACACACAAAGTTTAATTAGACTACAACCACTACATGGTCAGTTCAAACGAGAATAGAAAAAAAAATATTTTCAATTCACTCACGTAAGGACTTGAACACAAGACCAGAGCATGAGCTAATACATTACCATTGAACCAGAAAGCTCATTATGATACAAGCCGAATGAAAATAATATTTAAGCCCAACAAATAGAAATAAGGCTAGGAGTAAAAATAATTAAATTTTCCAAAAAGCGAGATTTGAACCCAAAACCCCAAACACATAATCAAGACCACTAACCACTAAAGTAGATACTTAATTAATGGAAAAATTAACAAAATAGAAATTGATAGTTTTGGAACGTTACAACTTTACCCCCTAAAAGAAATTTTGGCCTCGAAATTTACCTGATTCAAACAAATGCAGATATTGCTATCGAATCAAATCCTTAAGTTCCCAAGTGGCTTCCTGAGTGCCATGATTCTGCCACAGAACCTTAACCAGAGGAATAGACTTCCTTCTCAAGACTTTAACTTCTCGATCTAGAATCTGAATTGGCTCCTCCTCAAACGTCAAATTAGGTCTTACCTCTATCTCCTCAAAAGATACGATATGAGATGGGTCAGACCGATACCAGACGTGGAACACATAATGAATACGATCCAACTCTAGAGGTAGCTCTAACTAATAGGGGACCAGCCCACACATTCTAGAACCTGATATAGCCAAATGAACTTAGAGCTCAACTTGCCCTTACAATCGAACCGTAGAACTTTCTTCCATGAAGATACCTTCAAAAAGATATAGTCACCCACAGAATATTCGATATCTCTTCTCTTTAGATCCAAATATGACTACTATCTATCAAAAGCAACCTTATGATGATCATGAATCAATCTAATCTTATCTTTGGTCTCAAAAACCAACTCAGGACCCAAAACTTATCACTCACCCAACTCGGTCCAACACAACGAACTACGACACTTACAACCATATAGAGCCTCGTAAGATGCCATTTCAAGACTAGACTGGAAACTGTTATTATATGCGAACTTAGCTAATGGCAGAAACTCCTCCCAGCTACCTTAGAAGTTGATCACACAACGCAGTAACATGTCCTCCAGTATCTGAATTGTAACACCCCGAATTTTGGGCCTAGAAGTATTGGGCCTTGGTTAAGTTTTGGATCCTAGCTTAGTATTTTCAAGAGTTTAATTTAGGCCTTCTAGAAGGTTGGAAGTGGCATGAAGATAGACTCTAAGGAGAGTGATCAGAAGAGAAAATATAGGAAGAGGTTAGGAGAGCTTATCGTGGAGAAAAAATAGGAGATGAGATATGGATGAAGTGGAGCCAATTGGGACTTTAGGGGTTCAGCTTTGGGTGTTTATGGGGGTGCTGAATTCTTTTTGAAGAGTTTCCATTGCTTTACCAAACCGAATGCTTCATTCTTCTCCTTCTTTCTTGTTCTTTTTCCTCTTTTGCAAAAGTCGAATACCTATATCCCCTTTGCCGATTTCTTTCCTTAATCTCTTAACAGCCGAATACCCATATCCCCTTTGCCGATTTCTTTTGCTTCCTCCATCACAAATTTGTTTTTTGTTATTTACAACCTTTAATCAAGATTTTAAAAGCCGATCACACTCAGTAGATATTTAGGCCGCAAGATCAAAGACGAGTTTCGGTAAGTGTCTCATTCTCAATTTCAGTTTCTTAGGGGGGTGGTCGAATATATGTGTAGCCATAAGGGTGACTCATGTGGAAGACGAGTCACCTGATGTTGATAAAATATGTGTGTTGATGCAAATCTAGGAATATTTGAGACTATTCGCTAAGGAAAGGCTAGAAAAGCCGAAGGTTCACGGTAAGGCTTCAGGATTTGATAAAGTTTTAGTAAGGTTTGGAGTTGATTTGGAAGTGGTTTTGATTGTAGGTCAAGACTGAGGATAGTGTAGCTGCAAGTCGTCAATCAGGTGTGTACATACACTACACACACGAAAATTGGCAAAAGCTGAAATCCTGAAATCCCGAATGGGCCTGACGAACTTATAGGCCTAAAGTGGAAAAATTGTGATATGAAATTGTATGATGTATTGACATGCATGATTGAATGATTGGATTGTGATCGGGCCTAATGGGCTACATAAGCATGTTTGGGACTTAGTGGATTTAATGAATATGATTGGGCCTAGTGGGCCTTATGGGACTATAGAAATGCATGCTAGGGTTTAATGGACTTTAGGCCTAGTTAAATGGACTCTCAAATTTTCATAAAACTTAACTAAGTAATAAACATGTATGTCAACAAGTCAATAGACTAAGGTGTGGCAACCGACATATGCATGTCTAGGATTAGATCATAGAAGAGCCTTGTACTTAAGCGGTCCGAGTGACCCACCTCCTATTCTCTTGAATCCTACCTGGTGCATGGTGTCCGTTCATCTTAGCCGCGAGGACTTGTTGATGGGCCAAAATTCATAACTAAAATCTGTATCATTAGGAAATTACGAAAATACCCTTCTAGAATAAAATTACGAAAATACCATTCTAAGGTAGAATTACGAAAATGCCCTGTAAGGTAGAACTACTGAAACACCCTCGTAGGGTAGGAGTACCAAAATACCCCTGTACGATAGATTTACGAAAATACCCCTGGGTACTGAAATGACCAAAATACCCCTAAGTGCTTAATATGTGAAAATGTGTGAAAATGTGTATGTTGCATTCATGAATTGTATGTTGCACTTGGGTGGGTTTGATGATACGGAGGAAGTGTTCTGAGAATCGCATAGTCGCTTGACGACTGTGGATCCACCGTAGGCTTTTAAGCCACCGAGTAGCTTTGCTACACCATACTTATATAGCAACATTACTGCAATGTGAGTAGTGCCGCAATCGGTGCTACCTTTGGAGTGTAGAGGATGGGTGGGTTGATGGAGACATCCCCACAGGTGTGCGGGTTGGTACAGTTGGTGTGTAGCGGTTGGATTTGGGATGGGAACATTTGCATACATGTAATTCTGGGCTAAGGCCCAGACCATCGATATTGTTAGGGCTTAGGCCCAATGTGATATGTGTATAATGAATTGATTTGATTGCCAAGGGTCGTACACACTGAGTTGTGAAACTCACACCCTTATTATTAATATTTCAGATGATCCACAATAGACGACTCGACGCGGGAGAGGACTCGACATAGCCACACTACAAGTTACTTAGGAATTTTAAATATAGATTTATTAAGTGTTTTATGATAATTATTTTTTTTCCACTGTGATGTAATAAGGCTATGTAACTCCGATTTCACTATTTACTTAGGGATTTATTTAGTTACTGTTATATTTAATAAACATGGTTTTTCCTAAATATTTGTTTAATTTAATTCTTCGATTTTTAACTAAGTAAATTCTTTTCAAGCATATTTAGTTCAAACTAAGTTTTAACTAAATTGTTTTAAAAGCAACTCTCCAATATGACATCACCAGATTCGAGCCTAACTTCGAGGCCGAGTTTGGGGTGTTACATGAATCACCCTTTCAGATTGTCCATCTGTCTGAGCATGGAACCTAGCACTGAAGTCTAATCTAGAACCCAGAGCCTCATGAAACTTACTCCAAAACTAAGAAGTGAAAAGAGGATCCCTATCAGAAATAATTGAGAACGGAACTCCATGAAGTCTAACAATCTCAGAAGCATATAACTTAACTAGTTTTTGAATAAAGTAGTTTGTCCAAATAGGAATAAAATGGGCAGACTTGATCAAACGATTCATGATTACCCAAATAAAATCCTTCTTAGTAGGTGTTAAGGGCAACCCACTAATGAAGTCCATAATCACCCATTCTAATTTCCATAGGGGAATCTTAACAGGTTGAAGTAAACCCGAAGGTAGCTGGTGCTCAGCCTTAACTTGTTGGCAAGTCAGACATCAAGAGATGAAATTCGTTACCTCCCATTTCAAACTAGACCACCAATACAACTTTCAAAGATTTTGATATATATTATTCCCATCAAGATGCATAACATATGGCTACTATGCACTTCCTGTAGAATAGATTGCCTCAAATCAAAATCATTAGGCATACAAACCCGACCTCGAAAACACAAAACCCCATTATAGTTCAACCTAAAGTTAGAAGTACTACCATCCTCAGCCTGATGGAATCACAAAACCAAAGAATCATCCCCTAACTATTTAACCTGAATCTGATAAATCCAAGTTGGCTTAATTTGCAACTCGGCTAATAGACTTAGGCGAGCAAACATCGCCTTCAAATCAAACATTAGTCTACGGCTAAGAGTATCAGCCACCAAATTGGCCTTACCAGGATCATACCTAATAGTGCATTCATAGTCCTTAAGCAACTCAATCCATCTACATTGTCTAGGGTTCAACTCCTTTTGAGTAAGAAGATACTTGAGGCTCTTGTGATCGGTGTAAATGATACACCTCTCACCATACAAATAATGCTCTAGATTTTTAAAATAAAGACAACCGCAGCTAACTCAAGATCATGCGTGGGATAGTCACCTTCGTGTAACTTAAGTTGTTGGGATGCATAAGCCACTACCTTACAATCCTGCATCAGAACACAATCAAACTAACATGTGATGCATCACTATAAACCATGAACTTATTGTTAGATTCAAGCTATATTAGAATAAGAGCCTAAGTTAAAATAGATTTGAGCTTCTGAAAGCTCAATTGCTACTCATCAATCCAGATAAATGGCACATTCTTACGCAACAACTTAGTCAGAAGAGTAATGATAATTGAGAACTCCTCGACAAACCTCCAATAACAACCCACTAACCCAAAAAAGCTACAGATCTCAGATATATTTCTAAGTGTTTCCACTCAAACACAACCTTAATTGTCTTAGGATCAACTTGGATCCCCTCGGCAGAAACCACATGACCTAGAAAAGTTGCCTCTCTTAACCAAAATTCGCAATTGCTCAATTTAGTGTAAAGCTTCTTCTCACGAAGTATCTACAGAACTAATCTAAGATGCTCATCATGATCATCTTCAATCTTAGAGTATAGCAGAATGTCATCGATGAAGACCACGACGAACTAGTCCAAATAGAGACGAAAAACCCAGTTTATAAGGTCCATAAATATAGCTAAAGCATTTGTCAACTGAAAAGGCATGACTAAAAACTCGTAGTGCCCATAACAAGTCCTGAAAGTAGTCATATGAACATTGACCTCATTAACCTTAAACCGATGGTACCCAGAACATATATCTATCTTGGAGAACTTAGAGGCCCCACAAAATTGATCGAACAAGTCGTCAATTTATTCTACTGACAGTAGTCCACACATATCTTCATTGTACCATCATTTTTCTTTACAAACAGAATAAGTGCTCCCCACGAGGACAATCTAGGCAGAATGAACTGTCGATTGAGAAGTTCTTAAAGCTGAGCCTTTAATTCCATAGGCTTCTTTAGTGCCATGTGGTAGGGAGTAATAGACACCGAAGCTGTACCCAATAGAACCTCAATACCAAATTCAAACTCCCTATCCAGAGGCAACCCTAGTAACTCCTCAAGAAAAACATCCAAAAATTCCTCAACCATATGAATGTCATCAACAAAGAACCCACAGAAGTCGAATCACACACATAGGCTAGAAATGCCTCACATCCTTTCCGAACTAACTTTTCGACCATAATAGTGGAGATCACATTAGAGAGGTAATCTTAACACTCGCCAATGGTAACTACTTTCGCACCATCCTCAGATTTAAGAACCACCCTTTTTGTATCACAGTCCAAGCTAACTCAATTCTCCACAAGTCAATCTATACCCAGAATTAAATTAAATTCCCTGAATGGAAATTCCATCAAATTAGCCAAAAACACGACCCCTTGTATCTCTAGTGGTACTCTTCTGTAGATCTTATTAACACTTACTGACTGACATAGTGGACTGATTACAGTAACCCCACCAGAAGTGCTATTAGCAAAAATACACAAGTTCACAGAAACAGAACTAGCTATATAGGAATATGGTGATCCTATACTATCAATGCAAAATACGGTACAAAATCAATGAAAAACATACCAGTGATCCTATACTCTCATCATTTATACCTTACTGACATATTCATATCATTTCGTTTTCATTTCTCATGAACTATTCATGTGCACCTATATCACTCATCATATAACTTTAATCTTTCTCGTTAATTTCATCAACTTGAATACTTTTCCTGTTAAATTACTTAGAATATCGAAGGATACTCGAAATGTCATTATCATGGTAAGATGTCAATGCCATATCCCAGATATGGTCTTACATGGGATCACATGTCAATTTCGAAGCCATATCCCAGATATGGTCTTACTCGAGATCTCATAGCGATGCTGATGCCATGTTCCAGACATGGTCTTACACGAGATCGTAAACTGATGCCGATGCCATGTCTAAGACATGGTCTTACACGGGATCAAATTTTAGATGGCAACGCTATGTCTCAGACATGGTTTTACACGGAATCAAATTTTAGATGCCACGCCATGTCCCAAACATGGTCTTACAGGGGATCTAAATCTCATGTCATAACTACGGTATCCTTTGTATTCTTTAATATTTAATTGGGATTTTCTCTATAGCAATCTCGTCATCTCTTTATAAAAATTTCATCAATAAATCTCATGGAAATAATATAAATTTCGTACAATGACATAACATTACTTTCATGGTACATAATGCTGATTTATTGCACACAAATTACTCGAGCTCAATATTAATATCTAATTAAATTTCCAAAACTTAGCTTCAATTTTTTTTCTTACCATATTTGTCAAATTAGAGAACGCCTTATAGGTTTGAGTACGTCGTTCACTTGATGCCATAATTCAACTATGGTCTTACACAAAATCTCATATCCATTCCATGTCCTAGACATGGTCTTACACGTACCACAATGCCATAGCCCAGCTATGGTCTTACATGTCATCACGATGCCATAGCCCAGCTATGGTCTTACACGTCATCACGATGCCATAGCCCAGCTATGGTCTTACATGTAGCCACATGTACTGCCATGGTCCAACCATCGTCTTATACGTCAATTCCTCATTGAACGGTCGTACTCATGTCCTGCGTTCTACTCAATTTGATCTTCCAGTTCAATTTTCATACCATTATAATATTCATGGCTCATTAACAAAGACATAAATCAAAACATCGTATTATCTCTAGTTTAACACTTAAACATAAGATTCTACCATATGAACATACTATTTACAATTATTCAAGCAAGTGTACATAAACACAAATTCCGTCTATTTGACTAAATTTGCTTATCATATTCACTTAATCAAATATGTTGAGTACGTAACATCATATGCATGCCAAGTAAACACGAATGGGCTTATCAGCATATAAATTTTCACTTTATTCTACTTTTTCACATTTTTCAACTCATGGTTATCTTACCTTGTACATTAACGTATACATATCATGAACTTCTATTCATACCTTTCTAAGTTTCATCTCATCACAACTACACTTTGCTGAAATACTTTAATACCACAATTAACATGGTCGGATGTAACTCGGTTGGAATGTACCTCTATTTAAAAAAGATAGTTCTCATTCACGTCGGGAGACATCACACTATCACGGATTTGTGGCATGTATAATTAGACTCTCACACATGCTAGGTTAGTTCGAGAACTAACTAAACTATAGCTCTGATACCACTAAATATAACACCCCTTACCCGAGTCTGACACCGAAATAGGGTACGAGGCATTACTAGGCTTAATCATACATGAACATGCAAAATCGAGTCATGAATTTTCATTCAAATTTAAAACCTTTCAGTTTCCATCTTAAAGTCCCTTATATGGGCTTATGAGGCCCAAAACATACACTGGTAATGGTTCGGGACTAAATCGAGAACTTTTTAAAACTTTTCAAATACTAATAAAATTTCCATATTTTGGAGAGCCACACGCCTGTGTGGGCAGGCTGTGTGGTCTCACACCCCTATGTGGCTCAAGACACGCTTGTGTCCTCCACCTGCGTAACTCTCTAATTATGACATCATCAAACATTTAAGGGCATACGGCCAAGTCACATGCCCGTGTGCTAGACCATGTCCTCCACACGGCTAAGACACACGATTGTGTCTCTGCCTGTGTGGCCAACACTTTCCAAGCCCTTTTTGTTGCCCTTAATTCTTTATACTCTTGTACAATTCATAGGCACATGTCATACCCTCAATTATTCTCAACTTAATCATAAAACATATCTAATATATCACTAACCATTCATCGCAACCAATATGGTCACATCACACATGATTCTTAACACTTGTATGCAGAAATAGTTTTACGTATTTATAGCTAAAATAAGCCACATCTCATGGTCATACAAAAGGAAATAATGTAAGCCAATACATTTGGCCCAATCACAAGAATACATATCACTACTAGATAAGTCCCTATACATGCCACTCACTTAAACACACTTAAAGTTTGTCATTACCCCAACTGACAATTGGATAGTGTAACGCTGTCTTTGACGATCTCCAACCTCGAGCTAACCTGACAACACTAAGAGAAATAGAAAGGAGGGAGTAAGCTTCATAGCTTAGTATGTTGGCATGTAAATAATAAGCAATTAATTAACATAATTTTTCCAATCCTCACAATGTATTTTTAAGATAATACAATCATTTTTCACAAGATTCCTTTTTTACTCATGTTCATCTTAGGCTATCTTCCTGAGTTAGAGTCACTAAATTAATTATATCTTAAGCTACAAAACTCCAAATTAAGTTCCGTCAATTTTCCCTAAAACTAGGCTCATATATCTTCTTGCCATAAAATTTTCAAAATTTTTGGTTTTTTCAATAAGTAAAATTTATTCTTTAAAGTTTCCCCTAATTCGCTATCTGGCAATTCCAACCTCTCTTCACTAAAATTTTATTATCTTATCGTACGGGATTCGGATGAGGTTCTTGTCTATTTTTCTAGAAAGTAGACTCATTAAGAGATTCAAGCATATAAATTTAACTTCATAAATATTTTTGTACAATTTTTAATGAACTTCTCAATTTAGAATAGAGGATTTCGAAATCATTCTGACTCTGTCTCACAAGAATTCAAATATCTCATAATACAAAATTCCTTTTCTTACACCTTTTTTTTATAAGAAAATATACTCAATAAGATTTCATTTCATATCTCATTTAGCCTCTAATTCAATTCACACCATTTTTTGTAATTTTTCAAAACCACATAAATGCTGCTTTCTAATACTGTTTGATTGGTAATTTTACATCTTTCATGATTTCTTTGTTTTAGCTTCTTTTTAAACATACATATCATCAATAAAATTTATCACACTCTTATACATCATGGGTATTGACCTATAATCACATGGTCATCATAAGATCATCTTCATATGTATTACTTACTCATTTATTTTCTCACAAAAATTCGTTCACACATCAAGCGCATTGCTATGAGTTTGAGTACATACTTGTATTGTCTCATAACACTTCACATTCACATACATTCTCATCTTTGGTCTACTCAATGGCATACTCCTTGAATTACCCGTTGAACCATTTGGAATACTAAGGATACTCAAGGAAACTTCATACGATGCCAATGCCATATCCCAGATATGGTCTTACACGGGATCCCAAATCGATGTCAATGCCATGTCCCAGACATGGTCTTATACGGGATCGTAGACTGATACCGATGCTATGTCCTAGACATAGTCTTGTATAGGATCACTTTTAGATGCCAACACCATGTCCCAGAGATGGTCTTACAAGGGATCCAAATCTCATCTTGGTGCCGATGCCATGTCCCAGACATGGTCTTATACGGGACCATATGTCGATGCCAATGCCATGTCCCAGACATGGTCTTACATGGGATCTCATCTCGATGTCGACGCCATGTCCTACACATGTTCTTATACGGGATCTAATGTCGATGCTGATGCCATATCCCAGATATGGTCTTATACAGGATCTCACATCAATACCGATGCCATGTCCCAGACATGGTCTTATACGGGATTGCAATAGTTCTAAGGTCATAACCTTTGTATCCTATCTATTCCTAAGGTTCAACCAGGATTTCTTCAAATACATTTTTCGTTGAACTTGTCCTTAAGTCCAAATCACACATCTCATAATGGTAACTAAGCTCATGCTATCACATAATGACATTAATCATGATAAGGACTTTTTAACACAAAACTTCAATTCATTACATATCATCATAATTAATTAATCCAACATAGTTGAATTAACATATCAATTCAGGTTTCGAGCATACACAACAATAACATTGCATTATTATCACACCAACTTAACTAGGACACGAAAGTGGCTAATTTTTTCGACTTGGTCCACAACCTCGATCTTCCCCGATCTAAGCCCGAATCTCGTTTTCCATGATCTATAATATCACATTTATCTCATTTATTAGTCACATTCTTCAATGTGATCCAAAAATCATATTATGGAAAATTTACATTTTTGCCCCAAAACTTTCACATATTTGTTATTTTGCCCCTAGGATCGTAAAATGATTTTTATTCAATTTCCTTGTATTTTAAACTTAGCCAAACCATTTTCATAACTATAGCAGTCCACATTTCTCATTGAATAACACACTTATGACCAATTTTACAACTTTTACAATTTAGTCCTTACGGATGTTTTCATCGAAAATCAGTTAGTAAAAATCGTTCATCCAACCATAAACATGCATAATCTACCATAAATCATCAAAACGCCCAAATTTCTAACATGGTTCAAAACTTAAACCTTCATAATATCTCAAATAAATGGTAGAAATAGGTAGATTAAGCTACGAGGATTTCAAAAATATGAAGAACATTAAAAACGGGGCTCGATTGCACTTACTATAGAGCTTGGAAGATTGAACAAAACCCTAGCCATGACTCCTATGCAAAATTTGGTCAACACATGAAGAAGATGAACACTTTTTGGCTTTTATTTTGTCTTTTAGTTCATTTAAAAGCCAAATGACCAAAATGCCCTTCAATTAAAACTTTGATATTTTACCCTTCCATGTCTATTTTTGTCCAAAATTTTTGAATTTGGTAAAATTTCTATTTAAGGGCCTCTAATTAATATTCCAATTCAATTTCATGCTAAAAGCTTCTAGAACTCAACTTTTACAACTTATACAATTTGGTCCTTAAAATCAAATTGGACACTTTTCACATAAAATTTCTTCATAAAATTTTCACACAATCATACCAACATATCATAGACCTTATAATAATCATAAAATAATTATTTCTACTTTGGATTTATGGTCTCGAAACCACTATTCTGACTAGGCCCTAATTCGGGATGTTACACACGTATTTACTCTAAAAGGTGTTCTTAAAATAATCTCTTGTAATTTGATCAGGTTGAGTACCCTCCTCAACCATCAACCACCATTGGTATGCCTAGTCATGAAACAAAGATACTGCACCTTTCAATTTTTTCTCAAGGGTACAATCAATATCGTTCGCGATTCTTTTTGTGGCCTCCAGCCAATATTCGGCCATAGTCGGCGTGACTCTAGTTATGCCTCTAAACAATTCTACTCTGATGGATCGGAGTTGTTTAGTTACCGACCCATGGTTCCCAAATCTAAAATGGGGCCCAGCAACCCTTTCCACAACCCTTTAACATAGCTTGGGACAATGCGTCATCCCTAATCGTCTAATTCTCAGTCCCAGTATCAACAGTAGGTGTTCCCGATGTTTTACTTGTATCCAAATTGGGCACACTGCCCATCAAGGATAGTTCAGCCTGAGCCCTTCATCGGTGCCCGCTATTCTCACGGATACCGCGTCCACGAGTTCCACGTGTACTCATAATTTGTTTATATACATTACAGAGTTTTATGTATCAGTTCTAATGTTTATTAACAGATATTTTATGCTCAGAAAATTATCAGAAGAATTTACAGGGTTTTGTTATAGTCTAACTATTTCAAAGTAGTTCTAATTGGTTCAAAGTTTTCTAAACTAAGAGTTTAACTAAGTTAGAAGTAATTACAGGTTTGGCGTTGGAGATTCGGTACTCCATAGACTTATTTTTTAGATTAAAGTAAAAATAGGTTTTGCTCAAAAAATACTTTTCAAAAAAATTTGAACTCAAAATTTCACAGCCTGAAATTTGCAACCTATCTCTAATATCACCAAATGTAACACCCTAATCCCAGCCTAAATGTTATGTCTAGATCTGGACATGTCACCATAAATTCGATTGAAAATCCAGTATTCGTTTATTCTGAAAATATGTCGTATGCTCCTATTACCCAAAAATCTGGTTATTTGAAAACATATCTTACTGAGATGTTTTATAATAAATGTTGTTTTTTTTCATTTTATAAAACGTATAGCTTTGCAACGGAATTTCTTAGAAAGTCAAATTTTGGTAAAGCACAGTTTTTTATTTTGAAATTCATTGTTTTGATGAAAAATGAACATTGTCAATAAAATATTTTAAACTGATCAGGCAGAAATTGAAAATAAAGTTCAAAACCAAAACAGTCCATGTAACAGCCCGAATTAGGGGCTAAATGAAAAAATGGTTTAGAAACCATAAATTCGAGGTTTAAAATATTATTCTGATTTAGTTTTAATGTTTATTGAGTGTTTGAATAGTTATGTGAAATTTTGGCGTGTGAATTTTATTGGTTACATGTCCAATTTGATAGGTTGGATTAAATTGCAATAGGTGAAAAATATGGGTTTTAATCTATAAAGGTATTTGATTGAATTGGGTTTCTAAATTAGAGTTCCTTATATGGTAATTAAACCATTTTAATTTAGTTTGGACAAAAATGCCTAAGGAAGGGTGGAATATCAAAGGTTTTTAATGAAGGGCATTTTGGTCATTTGGTTAATAAAAGAATTGAAAGGGAAAATAAGGCCAAATTGTGTTCATATCTCTTCTCCTTAGCCGAATATTAGGGTGAAGCCATAGCTAAGGCTTTGTTGATTTTCAAGCTCACAAGTAAGTGCAACCGAGCTTCGTTTTTAATTTTTTTCGTATTTTTGAAATCCTCATAGCTTAATCTAGCTATTTCTACCATTATTTTAAGCTAGGGTTGATGTTTAAAATTTCACCCATGTGTGACATGCAAGTATTTTGATGCCTAATGGTGGAATATGGAAGCTCAATGTGTGGTAATTTAGGATTTCTAGGTGATTTTTCATGAAAGTCCCTAATAGGGACCAAATCGTAAAGTTAACAAATTATGTGGTAAAAGTATGAATTTATAAGGAATGTGGGCTGTTTTAAGTGCCATTGGGATTCGGCTAGCCTTGGGTAACCAAGGAAATGGATACATTTCAATTTACGAGCCTAGGGACTTAGTTGTAAAAATTGATAAAGTTAGAGGTAAAATAGTAAAAATTGTCATAGGATGATTTTGGACTAAATTGATAATGTGTGTATTAAATGAATTAAATGTGTCATTATAGATTGAGAAGATCAAGGAATCAACCTTGACCAGGGCAAGGGCAAATTTCGGATTAATTTGCAAAGTGTCACTTTTTGTTGTCGAGGTAAGTTTATATGTAAGTAATACGTCAATTTTATTTGTACATTAAGAATTTTGATGAATGCTACAAAATAATGATATTGGAAAATTTTCTATGATGTTGAAAGTTTTGGGAAATGGGAGTTCTCGGTTGAACTTTCGGAAAAAAAGAGATACGGATAAAATGTAGCTAGGTCACATGGGTGATAAGGTGAACTTCACCATGTGTACATGAGAGCTACAGATCAAAGATATATAGGTCACATGTGTGATAAGGTGAGCTTCACCATGTGCACCCGAGAGCTATATTATATGTAGCTAGGTCACATGGGTAGATCCGAGAGACTGGCACCATGTACACACGAGAGCTATAGGACTTATTGACGAGGTCACATGGGTGATAAGGTGAACTTCACCATGTGTACACATGAGCCAAGTTATGGGTTGGTGGAGCAATGCGCTGAAAACCACCGAGTATTAAATGTTAATCCAAAAAGTTCAACGAGAAAGTTCACTAAAGAGATTTGGTATGGTAATATGAAATATGAGTGCAGGTACATTCTTTTGAGCAAGTGTAATTGTGGGTAATTGCACATGGGTGCAAGGGTGCATGTGGACTTGTGTAGGTGAAAATAATGTGCATGATTTGTATGGGAATATTGGTAAGATTAGGTGGTAAGTTGGTGTGGAAAGATAACCTTTGGGATTGCTAAATGTTGCTACGATGTTAATTATTTACATATAGACTTACTAAGCTTTTAAAGCTTACTCTTTCCTCTTTTCCCTTGTTTTATAGATTCAGTAGAGCCAGCTCGAGATTGGGACGTGTCGGAGAATCACCCACGCTATCAGATTTATCTTTTGGTATATTGAAATGAACTCCTCAGACTATAGCATGTATAGGAGCTTAATGGTGTTGTAAATGTTGAGTAGGATTGATAACCATGTGGGTATGTGTCTCTTTTTGCGTTATTTTGTAACTAAGGCCATGTGACATGGCCAATGATGATGTTGTTTTACTTATCTATTTATGAGGCATTTAATAGAATGATTGGTGTGTTTGCGTGTGGTTAAGTTGAAATAGATGATTGATGGTTAAAAGAAGCCATTTAGATGCCTAAAAATGTGCAAGCCATGTGGTATTAAAAATGGTAAAGTTAGCATGTGTTTTAGGGCAAAGAATTCTTGGAAAATAGCCTAAGTTGGAGCCACACGGCCAACCCCCACGACCATGTGTGTAGGGCGTGTGAATATTGCATGGGATTTTCGAAAATAAGGACGTCACATGGCCTGGTCACACGGGCGTGTCCCGTGGCCGTGTGACCAAAATTGCATGCTGATGTCATAAATAGAATACCCCCAGTTTTTCACACGAGGAAGCCACATGGGTGTGTTGAGGCCATGTGAAGGACACGGGCGTGTGCTCGGCCGTGTGAAAACCCCTGTAGGTTCGAAATGAAAAATATTTTTCCAAAAATGCAACACGGGTTAGGAACACTAGCGTGTGTGACTACACGGCCTACTCACATGGGCGTGCCCCTGTCTCACACGGGCGTGTGCCTTGCTTTTGACCTAATTTTTCAAAATTTTTCTAAGTTCTCAGTTTAGTCTCGGACTACCCCCAAATTATGTTTTGGGCCCCATAGGCCCATTTTAAGGATGGTACGATATTTTTTGGATAGTTTTAAACTGGAACAAAATTTTATGGCTCGACCTTATATGATTAGTTATGTTATCGACCGGTAATGCCTCGTACTCAGTTTCGGCATCGAACCTAGGTAAGGGGTGTTAAAGTCCAAAATGTTCAAAACATTCCAAAATTTACAAAACTTTCAAACCCAAATTTAAATAAATTAAAATTACGAAAATATTGTTATGACCAAGCTCCCGCGTACCAAAATGCCTAAGTCTAAGGGTTACTTGAAAGTGATAGACAAACACAATGTGAATTTTTTAAACTCAGTGTGCAACATATTATATAGACATCAAACAAATGTATTTATAGGTATACAAATCTGAAATAGAATTTATCAGAGCATAACAGATACAGATCCAAATAATCCTACCCCATCCGTTACACACAATCTCCGACCATCTCAACGCACCACATAGGGTATTATATACCCATCCAACCCTACATACTGCTTCGTGTCGATATGAGACTTTTCAGAAAACTTGTAGTTGAGCTACTAGTGTATTAGGTGATTCATCGTTGTTTACAGAAACATATATATATGTAGCTGAGCCACCAAATATGGCAGGTTGTTACACTGCCTACACTTCCTTTATATTATCAAATCTCATCCCAGATACAAATGCAGTACTATCAGATATCATATATATTTACTATGTACATGCTTACAGTGACAGATACTGAACATATATAACGTTTTTCAGAATAAACATGGCAAAATATAGGTTTTATCATCTCATATTACTTCAAACAGATGCATTTATATCCAATTTACATTACTAGATGATCATAATTCATGTTTTAAAGCTTATTTAATAGCACACCGACCCTACAGAAGTCTACAATAGATCCAAACAATGTTTACAGCCCTACAGAAAACTTCAAAAATTTTGGGCCCACATGCTTATATGGCCCACAAGCCCAAATAGCCCAAACTGTGTGTCTCACACGGTCCAGCACATGGCCTGTCCACCACAGAACTTAATTTTTTAGAGGATCAATCGTCTCGTGAATATCACCTAGAAGGCCTCAAGCAATTAATACGAAATAACACATCACACACACACACCCCATCATGAACAAAAGATAAAGAAAACACACCCCAAAACAAGAAGAAAGAATTACCAAATAATAAAAGAACATGTTGCTTACTCCAAACAGTGTAGCAAACGAATTACTCACAACCACCACCAAAATTGAAGATCACACTATACCACAAAACATGAAAGCAAAGGAAATGTTGAGTAGAAAGCGAAAGAAAGGAAGGAACCAAAGAAACAAATTGAAATTCTTTTGCTGGAAACAAACAAAAATGTACAAAAAAAACTAAATGGAAATAATAGAAAATCGCGGGGAATTGGGAATTTTAGGAAACAGAAAAGAAAAAGAAATTTAAAAAATATCAAAATAAAAATATCTTTAATTAACTAACACAATTCCAAACCAACTTGATATTCTGATAACTTATCAAATTTTCCTCACACACAGAGTTCAATTAGACCACAACCACTACATGGTCGGTTCAAACGAGAATAACAAAAAAATATTTTCAATTCGCTCACATAAGGATTCAAACACAAGACCAAAATATGATTTAACACTTTACCACTGAACTAGCAAGCTTATTCTAATATAAGTTGAACGAAAATAATATTTAAGCCTAACGAATAGAAATAAGGCTAGGAGTAAAAAAAATTGAATTTTTCAAAAAGCGAGATTTGAACCCAAGACTCCAAACACACAATCAAGGCCCCCAACCACTAAATCAAATACTTAATTAATGAAAGAACTAATAAAACAAAATTTCATATTTTTAGGACATTACCGGAACTTGTGGTGTGTAGCGGATGGTAGGTAGGACTTGCATTGTTGGATAAAGTGTGTCATGAATATAAAATTTGAGAAATTTTTTGAATTGATGCCATAGATTTTTGGTAAAATTTCTACCCGATCACTAATTGTCTTATTATTTGAAATTGTGAATATTCTCTGGTTGCCTTGTTTAGACTCACACTGAGCTCTTGAAGCTCACCTACCTTAGTTTAAACTTTTCAGGTAACCCATGAGATTAGGATGAGATTTAGGCCTTCAGAATTCTCATCTCAGAAACTAGACTTATTTAGAGTTTTAAATTTGAATTTGAATTTTAAATTAGTTTTGGTTGGAATTGTATTTGTTTTTATTCCTTTTGGGACTGTGGATTTTGGGGTGCATTATTTAGGTTCAATTGCATGCATGATTTTTATTCCAATAAATTGACCTAATAATCTTTAATTGCATGATATTGGGACAAAGTAAAATGATGATTTTTCTGCTGCATGATAAATAAATTTATTTTGGAAATATAAACTGTTTTGCAACTTGACTGCCATTTTTTTTCTTATCAAAATTGTTATTACTAAGTAAATGAACTATAATTATAAAGACGACCCAAAAATTTAATGTTTTAACAAAGATGACGAGTTATGTAAACCTTGACAAAATGAAAATTTCAAAGAATAGTTTTGTTTGGCCATTTTGATGGTCCATGTAGTCAATGTAACCTTTAAGATCCAGTCATACTGTTTAGGTCGGGTTTTGGGGTGTTACATTAGCAGCCATTGCTTCAACTACCATGCTAAGTAAGCTTTTATATAACTTTGTTCATGCTTGTCGATGCTCCCAAATGAATTGACACTTCACATACACATCAAACACATTACAAAGGCATTATAGCAGCAACAAACACCGTTAAATCATTCCAAAATCATATATCAAAACCTCTTAACCTCTATTCCGAAAACTTATCTAGTTTTTTTAGAAATAGGTGTTTAACCACTCAAATCTCATTTCTAAGCTTGGATTTCAACTTCATACATCCTCAATATCATCTAATTAAAGATCTACACCATCAATTTTACCCAATTACCCCGATCTAATTTTTCTAGAAAAATCAAGCTTATGTGATCTTTTAAAGGTGGAAAACATTAAATTTGCTTAAATTCATTAAGGATTTGTTAAATTAAGATCAAATCCATTTTAATTGGATAAAAATGAGTTAGAAATCACTTTAAAACCAAAGCTTAGCCAAAAAATACAGGATTCACCATTTTCAAGCCAAAAATCAACTTAAAATCAAGTGACATATATTGATATTCATTCAAATCTTGAATTAAAATAGCAGCTCACTTAGTTCAATCATAAAAAGTTAGAATCTCACGTCAATTTTGCAAAACCAACGAGCTATGGACCTAATTCAAGCTAAAACGTGTGAAGATCTTATTAAGAATTTTTAAGATGCAAACATGAGTGTTCTTCAAAATTGAAAGGAGATTTTGTGTTTAGAGAGCTTAGGAATCATAAAGGATGAACTAATTTCAAGAGAAAAGCTTTAATTTGGTGTTGTGCAAATTTTTGAAGAAGATGTGAAAATGAGATGGAAGGGACGGTGGGGGTTGTTAAATAGGCAACCAATTTTTAAAAATTGGGTCATTGCCTATTTAACCACCTTTAGTTTCTTCTCTTTTTCAAAAAGGTCTTTGCTTTTTAATTAAAACCAATTTCAAAATTATTTTCAAATCAAACCTCATTTTTAAAAAATCTGTTTTAACTAAATTAATTCTCGAACACCAAATTTTAATTTCCTAACCTTAAATTATTAATTTTAATTATTTTAATATTTTATTTAATTAATTTTGAATTATTTAATTATCTAACCTGTTTACGAGTTTCAGTTCATAAACCGTTGATCCTACTTACCCAATTCTACTAACCCGATTTTTGGGGGTGTTAAAATTCTCTCCCTCTAAAAAAATTTCGTCCTCTAAATTACCTAAACTAAACCAATAGGATTGCTGATGTTCCCTCTAATGTCCAACTTCCTGGGTAGCCTTTACAGTTTTTTACTTACGCTATAAAACTTAACTAACAGAATCTCTCATTACGTATTACTTTACTTCCTTGTGCCAACATTTCAATCGATATCTTGTATTTACTACGATGCTCTCGTCCACTTAGCTCAAAACCGTTATTCCTAATTAATAGTCTCTATCGGGATTCTTGACTAGAATTACCCTAAATATTTGATTATGTAGCACTTGAATCAACTAGTGAAAACATAGGGATTGATGGCAAGTAAAATACCTACTACCTTATTTGTTGAGTCTCAACCTATAGTAGGTGCAGAATCCTGAGTCTAGGCAACTTTAACCTTCTTTGGGCAGTTGTTCAATTGATGCTCCTTCAAACCACATCAGAGACATGCCACAGTCAAACTTCAACACTTACTCGAATGATTACACCCATAATGTTCACAAAGTGGCCACCCATTACCACCATGTCTTTGACCTCTGCCTCTCGCAAATGTAGTTGTCCGAATTGAAGGCACCATATCTCTTTTTAAGCAGTCCCGCAGTAAGTGATCCTTTGAACCACACCAAAAACAAGCTCTCATCCTCGTCCAACATTCTCCTGGATGTCTACAGATATAATACTCACACAACGGCCAAACTGATGGAAACCATGGAGTAACCACTACTGCATACCTCAGATGAAATTGACTCGGTCGAAACTCACGTTGCACATTCCTATCAAACCTCTGAAACTATTGACGCCTTTTATTTAACTGCTCCATAACGTCAGATTGATCAGAAATCCTCTTTTCATGCCCAAAACCAACTTCTATAGGAACTTACTCCATAAGAAGCATAAATGGCATTGATGACATACCTCTCCATGGTGCAATCTTACTACATTGACTAGAAGACATATCGAACATACTATAAACAACAAATTAATGTTATCGAAGAGTGGGAAGTAACAAGTGCTCTAAGGCATAACATGCAAAGAAAATATTTTCGAGGAAGGCAATATGTTCCCATTCTTACCCCAACTCGAGCAAATAAATTTCATGCAAGGGTATTTTCGTCTAAAATTTAAATATTTCCAATTTAATTTTAAAATCAAATTCTATATTTCTTTCAAAAATGATTGTTTGGAAAAACCTATGCCTCTGCCTAGTTTTTATGTAACTTGACTCTGATACCACTATAATGTGGAGCCCTAAACCCTTCTAGGATGATTTACTCGAATTTCAAATGTCATATTAGCCATCGAAATGACTCTATTAAGACTACCACAAAGCACACCAACCACCAAACACATCTCACACAATTATTCATGGTATATTTAATAACCTAAAGTCATGCTTCTGTTGTGCTACTATGATCAACAATCAATAACAAGACTAACTAACAATTTAATATTTAACAACATTTACTTTGAAAACTTCAGTTAGGCATACATGCATGCAATAAAGTATTTCTTAAAATGGTTTTTTTTAGGGGTTTCAAAAATAATTTTAATAAAAAAACATATGATAGATTTAAATCATAATATGATAAGTAGTTGGAAAGCTTTGTGTAACACCCCAAACCCGACCCAAACGTTACGGTCAAGTCTGGTGTGTCAATCAACGACGGACTAACCATGTTACCTAGTTACTATGATTAGGGTGAGTTTTGCAAAACCGTTATTAAAGTTTTAAGAGAAAATCCCGAGTTATTCGTGAACGTCCTATCCAGTACCGATTGTTAAAAGATTTCTTTTTATAAGACTTAGCTTTTGTTACTCATTTGCTACGTGTGTTTGGTTTTGAAAACATTGGATTAATTTTGAGAAAACTCGCGCAGCCTTATTCAAATCGTTTGTAGTATAGTGTAAATAAATAATTGAAAACCCAAAATAAAATAATTAAAGTGGCCTTACTACAAATCCAAAACCATAATAAAAAATAATTAAAAATTAGATAAAGAAGGAAAAGACTTAATTGAAAACAACCAAAAGCAGTCCACGTGGCCACTCTAAATCCCTCCCAGCTCCAAGTCCACCAGTCTAGGGCTCACCTGCATGGATAGAAGAAAAAGGGGTGAGTTTGGAAACTCAGTGTGTAAAGAAAGCCCATCCGGAGCCCAAACTAGCTCAAGCCCACTGGGCCCAAGCCCTATCCAGTCTCAGTAATAACTGGGCCGAAGCCCTATCCAGATACAGTGTACTGGGCCTTAACCCTTTTCAGATAACAGTACGGCCCATAGGCCCATTTTAGTAACAGAACAGATATTATGCATAAATGCAAAGCCCAAAGCCCATCCTAAGTCCAACCGCTACACACCACCCGTACTAGCCCAACACACCTGTAGGGAATAACTCGACCCACCTAGCCCAACACACCACAGTTGCAGCATGGCTACTTAATCAGAAATCGTGGCCAAGCCACTTAACAGTAAAACGAGGCAAAGCCCCTTTTAGTAACCTGGTCAAGCCACTATCAGTAATACGAGGCAAAGCCCCTTTCAGTAACGTAGTAATGCCACTTAGCACTTCCTCTATCAATAAACCCAGTCCCATGCAACAGATAATTATGTCATGGCATACAGTGAACAGAAACAGGAAAGCATGCATTTCAGACAAATTTAGCCCTAGGGGTATAACGGTCATTTTGCACTTAGGGGTAAAATAGTAATTTTTCACCTTAAGGGGTATTTCAGTAATTATACCAATTCTTTAGGGTTTTATGCATTTTCCAGTTATTAATAGTCCAACTTTCATCCTAATAGTCTATTTAGCCCATTTTAGCAGTTTTTAGTTATTGGGCCCTAAAACCCCTAATGGGCCTTATAGTGTCATCTAGCTACTTTAGCCTATTTTAGCCCAAATTTTATGTCTAGGTTATCCGTTTTAGCATACAAGTCTCTAGAACCCTTTTACCGCTAGTTTTCACCCGAATGGGCTCGTAAGCCCATTAAGCTCGAATTTAGCCCATCAAAGCCCAGATTTACCGAAGTGCAAGAAATTACACACTCACTGATTTTATCGATTTCGATTACAGATCTACCGCTTCCAACTGACTTACAAGCGCTCGCACGCTCACAAGCCCACGAAAAGTTAGAATTTTGGCTTTTCGGCTTTTACCGATTTAGACTATTAGAGGGTGTTCGTTTACACATCTGATTTGCAACGAACGTTAACGAGAACTCCCACGCGTATCCTTTGCCGAAAATAGTGACTAGATCTAAATCTAGCCGCTCCAACAGCCCTAGCCTTTTACTGCTCCTTGATCTTCAGTCCACACTTGTCGATCTTTAACTACTAGATCTAGATCTAGACCGCCTTGAAACCGTTGATCTTACTAGCCTCCAAATAGATCTTGATCGCTAGCCTTTAATCCGCACACCAACAATGTACTTGTCAGAAGTGTTTCCAACACCTTTCCAATCTCAGATCCACAGTAGATTCAACTTAAAGTGTGAGTAGAGAATAGATCTAGAGTTTAATTCCCGAATCACTAAAAATATGGAGGTTCAGCTTTGAAAGAAGAGATGGAAGAAGAAGAAGAAATTGTGTAAAGAAAAGTGAAGGTGGTCGATAAAGGAGAGGCTTGAGGTTTCGGTTTTGCAAGGGTGAAAATAAGAAGAAAGAAAAAGCCTAATGGTAAAAAAAAAAAACCCTAAATCAATAAAGAAGAAGACAACTCATAAAGGCCAAAATAATAAGAGCAAATTGGCACTTAATTGCTATAGCCGAATTGGTGCCACCAAGAGTCCTATTTCGACACAAAATTCTTCCCAAAATCAAATTCTCCTTGATTTTAGCATTTTTAATTCCATCCAACCACCGACTAGCAGCCTTTATCCACTCCCCCCACCGATCAGCCAACTCAATTTGCTGCTAGGAGGAGTTTCGGTCCAGCACAACTCCTCTCCCCACACGTGCAGCAAAAAGCAGTCCTTCACTTGCACAGCAGCTCGAACCTGGGACCTCCAGGCACCCACACATGCTGCTGGCCACTGTGACGCGACCTTTCTTTCGATATAATACAGTCACATTTAATTTTAAGGCTTATCCGCTGAAGCCTCAGCTGTTTAAAAAAATAAAACCAAAATTCGCCTGCTCTTGGGTTTGAACTCGCGCCTGCTCGAACCCCCTAGCACGCTGCTGCCACTGCGCCACAGGCGCTCGTTGTGTTAAACTCTGGTCGCAACTTCTCTTAAACCCTATTTTATCGCAACCCATTTACTAAAAAAAATAAATGTTTTGCACGCGTCGTGCCTTGAACCGGGGTCCCTTTCCTAATTCCTAGCACTCCTAACCACTGGGCCAGGCACTTCCTTGTGCCTAATCTTAGCCCAACATAATTATAAGCCCTAATGCCCAGATTTCCCTAAAGAAGCAAAAATTTATTTTTTTTGCTAAAGCCTTGGGACGAGCCCATGACTTTTCCTACACTATAAGTCCCTCCTAATTTATTTAAATACTAAACTAAACATGAAAATAATAATAGTAATAATTTTTTTCATAGAAATTTAAAACATCCAAATTATTCGGGCCTTCTTCTACCCGAACCCAGACTCAAGGCCCAATACTTCTAGGCCTAAATTCAGGGTGTTACACTTTATTTTACAAGGTTTGAAAATAGTGTCATGGGATTATATATAAAAGTCTTGTTTTGGAAGATTGATTAAAACATCGCACACAACTTCATAAAAATGTGTCATGGGATTATATATAAAAGTCTTATTTTGGAAGATTGATTAAAACATCGCACACAACTTCATAAAAATGTCTTTTAATTAGTACACAGTCAGTTACTAGTTTACGTAATTTTTTCAATTATACATCTTATGCATACTAAGTATTCAATTGTTCTCTAAAACACACATAAACCATCTAATTCTTACCTCAATGGTCAGTGGCTCTTCACTTACACTTGTATAGTGTTTGATCAAATTATAATACCAATCATCAAACAATCACAATTCATCATTCAGTCTTCTATCTAATGCAATGATAAAAATTTTAAACCAAATAGTTAAAGAGACCATAATATCCAATTACAACCTAACAATTAAAACAAAGTCTAATTTTAAATCTCGTAATTTGTTTCCACATTGCCTTCCTTATTTGATCTGGGAACACATCAACATACCTAGGTGTAGCTTCGTTACGGATCACTTGGATGGCTCACTCCCCCCACCTCTTCACAAGCTAAGTCATTGCAATATTATAAAAGAGTGAGTGAGCTTATTTAAGCTCAGTGAGTGCTCAAACATACTATAAGTAAACACATCAGTTAGGTTAAATAAGACATACAATAATGGTTCACATATTATTATAGCTCTCACCAAATAGTAACTCACACGACATAACTGATCTCATAAAATAAGCATTTAGCATAAAATAAATATCAATTCGCACCAAATAACATTTCATGCAATATAACATCTCATCATGACTCATATATTTCAATCTGTCATCCTGGATTACTTGGCAACGATGACCTACCACCTCAAATTTCTTGACAATGATGGTTTATCAAATCAAATATGTTATCCTGGTTTGCCTGGCAATGATGACATATCATCCTGGATTACCAGGCAATGCTGGTTCGCCAAATAATATGGCTTACATGCAACAAATATTACACACATAATCACAGTTCATATATCAAACTAGTATAGGCTCGCATATCATTTTAACATAGGTTTGCAATACATATAATAGGTTCGAATATTGCACATAATCACACAGTATAGGTTTGCACTATAGGCTCATATGTTAATATACAAGGTTTGCGTGCCTTTCAACATAGGTTCACATAATATATATATATATCTTAAGTTTGCATATCATTCTTAGTAGGGTTCACAAATCATACCTAACAAGGTTCGTATTTCACACTTAAGGGTCCGTACTTGAGTAGGGTTCGTACATGAGGTTTAGATTCACACATGGAAAGGGTCCGCACTCAGGTATAGGTTCATATAATGGAATGATTTTGCATACACTATGGTTTGCATAAGGTACGACTGGTAAACATTGTTTAGGGTTCGCCCATGCACTTAGATTCATGTCTTACAAGGTTCCCACAATACATTATAGGCTCGCACATTAGGTAGCTCACACAAATTAGCTCGTATAATGTAAAACATTGTTCGCATATTGTGAAGTAGGGTTTGTAGATCACACGTGGGGGATCACATCAAATATAGGCACACACAATTTTAAAAAAGGGCTCAAATACAAATACACAGTAGGTTTGCATATTAATTGAACAGGGATTCACATGTTTTACCTTACGCTGCGTATTGAGGTTTAAATGCATTATATCAGACCATTCACCTTAACAACCATTGCTTCAAATACCATGCTGAAGTATGCTTTTATTTGCATTTTTCCATGCTCTTGGAGGCTCCCAAATGAATTGGTGCTTCACATACACATAAAACAAATTACAAAGGCATTACTAACAACAACAAACACCATTAAATCATTCCAAGATCATAGATCAAAGCCTCTTAACCTCTATATCGAAAACTTAACTAGTTTTATCGAAATAGGTGTTTAACCACTCAAATCTTATTTCTAAGCTTGGATTTCAACTTCACACACCCTAAATATCATCTAATTACAGATCTAAACCATCAATTTTACCCAATTACACTGATCTAATTTTTTTGAAAAAATAAAGCTTATGTGATCTTTTAAAAGGGAAAACATTCAATTTGCTTAAATTCATTAAGGATTTGTTAAATTAGTATCAAATACATTTTAATTAGATAAAAATGAGTTATAAATTACTTTAAAACCAAAGCTTAGCTAGGAAATACGAGATCCACCATTTTCAAGCCAAAAATCAACTTAAAATCAAGTGATACATTGTAATCTTAATTAAATCATTTAAATCTCGAACTGAAAGAACAACTCACTTAGTTTAATCATAAAAAGTCAGAATCTCACGTCAATTTTGAAAAATCAACGAGCTATGGAGCTAATTTGAGCTACAACGTGCGAAGATATTCTTGAGAATTTTAAGGATGAAAACATGAGCGTTCTTCAAAATTGAAAGGGGATTTTGTGTTTAGATAGATTAGGAATAAAAAAGGATGAACTAATTTTGGGAGAAAAGTTTTAATTTGGTGTTTGAAAAATTTTTTAAAAAGATGTGAAAATGAGAGAGAAGGGACAGTGGGGTTGTTAAATAGATAACCAATTTTAAAAATTACGTCATTGCTCATTTAACCACCTCCAGTTTCTTCCTTTTTTTCAAATAGGTCATTGCTTTTTAATTAAAACTAATTTCAAAATTATTTTCAAATCAAATCTCATTTTAAAAAAATTTCGTTTTTACCAAATTAACTCCTAGACACCAAATTTTAATTTCCTAACCTAAAATTATCAATCCTAATTTTTTTAATATTTTATTTAATTAATTCTAAATTATTTAAATATCTAACCTATTTACGAGCTCTGGCTCACTAACCCATGATCCTACTTACCCAATTCTATTGATTCGATTTTTGGGTGTGATTGCATTCATCAATTACTTTCATTATTAAGTTTTAAATATTAAAAAATATGTTATTAAATTTATAAACGTTAAACTTTAAACCTATAGTGTAAGCATTAAGTGAGGAAAAGTTGATTTGCCTGCTCAATTTAGGATGGCTTATTAATACTATTTTTGTTAATATATTGATTTAAAATTACTTTATTAATTATACTATGAGTGTTACATAAAAAGAATCAAGTGTCCGAGAATCAAACCCTTGATGAAATTTTATACATAAGATCATTACCATTTCACATGTAGTTTATTCGATGAATATCTTTTTTAAAAATATTTTTTTACATAAAGATTTTAGTTTTATTGTGACATAATCTAGTATTAATAATATTATATAATAAATTATTTTTAATTATTTATGAAAATAGCAAAATTAATTTATTATGTTAGGAATTTTGATTTTCTATATAATTGCTCCTTTCATTCTTTGAACAATAGTTAGGACACCAAACTGGGACAATCGAAGTGTTTATTTTTTTGTTCGCACAATTTAGTATGTAATCAGTTTTAAAGTGTTCTTAAGCATTAAAAGAAGAGAATTTTGTATATAAAAGAAACTAGATATGATAAAAGGTTAATCTTTTCTTTTGGATAATATTATTGAAGAGAAAAAGAAAAGTTTTACGGGTAAAATAGTTTACTTTTGTTTACTTTTGTTTACTTAAGGTTACATTTTAGTCATTTATATTTGAAATGTTACATTTTAGTCACTTACATTAACGTATTGTAACATTTTAGTCATTGAGTCGTTAATTGCAATTAACGATGTAACGGTAAGTTGACGTGGCACGTTAAATCATCATTTCAAATAAAAACTTTAGGTTAAATTATATAATCGGTCCCCATAAATTTTCGTTTTGAGCAATTTAATTTTTTTATGTTTTTTTAACTTTTTTTTCTTTATTTCCCATTCTCTTATGCTTCTCCCTCTGTTTTCCTTCCTTCTCTACCTTTCTATATTTTTTATTTGTTAGAACTTTTTTATGTTTATGAAAAAAGAGTGGGCGAAAGTTGAAACCAAAATAAACTTATTTTGTATATTCTCACCCCAAAATTACAAACCCTCATTGTCCATCATCGCTTTAACGAACCAATTTAGATCTCTCAATGACCTAATCCACAAGCTTGCCTCACTTGAAAACCTCACCAGTCATGACTTATAGCAGTCCACTCTTAACAAAGTTTTCAAGCCCATTCCTTTAACCTCCTAACCAACCCCCACAACCACCTTATCTAGCTACCTAAAACATTCTCGCCCTCTCGAAACTACATTGTTTCACAGGTTCTTCAAACAAGCTCTACACTCTCAATGACTAAAGCGTCTACCATATAAAACTTACCCTCAACTTTAACCAAACCAATTTGGTTCTATGCTCCATTTCTTTCTTCAGCTCATCCATGCTCAGTTTCCAATCAAACTTGCTTGGGAATATCCAAGAAGATTTAGATCAAATTCATCGTTTATTTAATTTTATTCGTTAGAAAATAAGAAGAAAAGAAAATGAATAATCTACACGATTCTGGAAAAGTTTAGAAATGGAAAAAAATATGTTTTGAATATAACGAATTCAATTTATGTTTAGATTTAATTAAGGATATGGATTTTTTTATTGATTAGTTAGATCTAATTTTAGTTTCAAATTTAGGTTACATTCAAATCGATATTTGATTAAGAATGATTGATATTCGATTTTTTAGTGAAATTCAATTTAGGAATTATTTGAAAGAAAGAAAGACTTGGTTTTTTTTTCTGCGCAAAGATTATGTTTCTGTAGTGAAAAATATGAGAAGAAAGAAAAACAAATGAGAAGAAGAAAAGGAAAATAAATAAGTAAAAAGAAAAAAAATTAAATTGTTCAAAAAAAAAGTATAGAGACTAGTTTTAACAAATGGAAAACATTAAAAAATTAACCTAAAAGTTCAAAGAATATAAAAGAAAAAAATTTAAATTGCTCAAAATGAAAAAATATAGGGACCAATTGTATAATTTAACCTAAAATTTTCGTTTGAAATGATAATTTAATGTGTCACATTAGCTTACCATTGCAACGTTAATAACAATTAATGCTTTTTAACTAAAATGTTACAACACGATCACATAAATGGTTAAAATATAAAATTTCAAAAATAAGTTGTAATATCCCTAATTAGGGCCTAATCGGAATAGTGGTTTCATGACCACAAATCCGAGATAGAAATAATCATTTTATAATTATTTTGAGGTTTATGATATGATTGCATGATTGTGTGAAAATTTCGTGAAGAAATTCTATGCATAAAGTGCTTAATTTGAAATTAGGGACTAAATCGAATAAGTTGCAAAACTTGCATTCTAGAAGCTTTTAGTATGAAATTGCTTTGGAATATTAATTAGGAGGTCTTAAAAGCAATTTGACCAATTTCTAAAATTTTGGAAAAAAATGGGCTTGTACATGAAAAATTACAAAGAAAGGCATTAAGGGCATTTTTGTCAAATGGTAAAGGTGTTAAATTGAAATGTGTTTTATTTATATTTTTATGGTTTAAATTTTTATGGAATTATTTTGTAAAAAAATTTCTTACGAAAATTTTGACGTTTGGGCACTCAATTTAGTCAAAAGGACTAAATTGTAAAAAGTGCAAAAGTTGAGTTCTATATGTTAGAGGTGTCCAATTGTTATGAAAATTTAAATTGGAGGTCCTTAAATGGTAATTATACCATTGGTTAATTTATTGGACAAAAATGGATATGAAATGGGTGAAAAAAAGAATATTTTTAAGTTAGGGGCATTTTGGTCATTTAGTGATTAAATGAATTAAAAATCAAATTAAAAGCCAATTTTTGCTCATCTTCTTCCTCAAGGCCGAAAAGAGCATGGAAAACCATGGCCAGGGTTTTTCAAGCTTCCAAGCTCGATTGTAAGTCCGTTCTAGCCCCGTTTTTAATAATTTTTACATTTTTAAAATCCCGATAACATGATTTCTCTATTTCTACCATTTATTTGAGCTAGAGTTTGATTTCAAAAATTGACCCATGTTGACTAACTATGTATTTTGATGTTTTATGATAGAATATGAGGTTTTAAATTATGTTAAACAACTTGTGCTACTCGGTTTTAAGTAAAAACGAGTAAAACGGCTTAATTGGTAAAAATACCTATTGTTCATAAGTACATGTTATAGTGGGAATTTGAGGTTTCTATTAGTAAATAAATGATCAGCATGTCCTAAAACATAGGAATTATGAAAAAAGTTTAATTTTCGAGCTTTGGGGCAAAAGTGTAAATATGCAAAAGTTTAGGGGCAAATTTGTAATTTTGACAAAGTTAGGGTCAAGGAATGTTTTGATAAATGTGAGTATTAAATAAGCTAAATGTGTTATTTTAGATCAAGAAAGACGTGGAATCGATCTTGATCGAGGAAAAGAAAAGATTGTGGACTAAATTGCAAAATTTCTATATTTTGTACCGAGGTAAGTTCATGTGTAAATAAGGTAACATAATTGTTATTTTAAGTAATTTAATGTATTTATATGATTTGGTACTTATTATCATGAATATTATGCTTTGTGAATTATTATTTATTGATATGCAAAGTATGTGGTTAACTTGATAAGTATGAGATGCTAGAAAGTATTGGTTCTGACATTTCGAGGAAGACGATCGGAAATTTGTGATTGAGGAAAATCCCGTTTGAACCTTGGGAATAGATTAGGATACAAGTGACATGTCACTAGGATGGTTGAGTTCTGAACTCGTTGAGTTGAGTCCGAGTTCGTGAGATGTAACTAGGCATCCGAGCTCGTTGAGTTGAGTCCGAGTTCGCTTATGGGCGGGTTACATGGTAGCTTGGCTACGTAAATTTTGTAGCCTATTGAGTTGTCTAGCTACGGATATGACACTTATGTATGTGAAATCCGTGTATCCGAATTATATTCCGATGAGTTCAACGGGTAGATTTTTAAATGAATGATGAGAACGCCTAAACGAAAGAGGTATGTTGAAAAGTATGGTGAAAGAGGAAGTTGGACAGGTATGAGCCTAAATCTCGAGTTGAGAACTTGGTAAGACAAGATTGTGGTAAGATAGCAAGTATACTTGTAACATGAATGTCTTAGTGATATTAATGCAATTGATGTTAATGTTCAATTGCATGATTATGTTACTTGTTATTTGCATGTGAATTTACTAAGCATTTATGCTTACTCCCTTCATTTCATTCATTGTAGTTTTGACAAGCTAGCTCGGAAATCGGGAAGGGTCGAAGGAACGATCACACTATCCGGGACAATTTGGTATAATGGCTTGTATTTTGAATATGGCATGTATAGCATTATAATCATTTTGTGTGAATAACCTTATGATATAGTGATGGTTTGATAAGGAAATGCTTGGAAATGATTAGCCATTGGAATGGCCAATCTAGATCATATTTGGTATCATGTATGTTTAATGTGCTACTTAGTCCATGAAAATCCATAAAATGGTGAACTTTGTTATAAAACAGAATTTTTCAACAGTAGTGACGTGAGTTTGAAAAATCACTAAAAATAGTAGAGATAATTTTAGGTGGTGAATAACATATGAAATTGAAGCTTATTGTGTCTATTTTCATATGGAAGAAACGAAACAGGTAAAAGAGTTGTATTTTATGAGATATTTGGGTTTTGGTGGAACAGGGTCAGAGTGATTTCTGAATCCCCTGTTCTAATTTTAAAAATTCACTAAAAATTGTAAAAAAATAATTAGGAGTCATAATATATGCACAGATTCCTTATTGAGTCTAGTTTTAGGAGAAATAAATTCCATAGTCATTAGAATTTTGTAGAGGGAGAAAAGTGATTCGTAGTGAACAGAGATCAAAGTAGTCGAACACTAAAATAGGGTAAATTTTAACTAATAAACTGTACTAATTGGCCCAACCAAAAATTCTATAAAAAACTTAGTAGATAGATATATAAGTCTAGTTTTAGGGAAAATTTACGGATCTTAATTTCGAGTTTTGGAACTTAAGATATGATTTTTTTAGCGACTGTGACGCAGATGAACGGCTTATTACGAAAGTTAGAATAAATGATTTAAAGTTCTTTAAGTGATAAATTAAGTTTAATAACACCTCAAGTTCGACTCCGGCGACGGTCTCGGGTAAGAGGGCGTTACATAAGTAACTAAAATATAACCTGAGACAAATCAAAATGACTATTTTAATAGTTTACTCAAATTTTAAACATGTTGAACTTTAGCCTTATCTTTCAAGGATTTGATCGACTTTAAATTTCTTAGAGATAAAGCTCTATTTTGAAGATTAATAGAACAATTTGTGAAGTTATCTTTCACTTTAAAGCTGGTCCATTGAGGCATATAAATAAGCAATATCAACGCACAAGAGGGTGTGTTTTTGGAGTGTTTTCTAGTCAACTATTTGCTTATCTTTGCTTTATATGTTAGGCATTCTTTGGATAATTTACACTGATGGTAAAGTAAGGTTTTAAAAAAGTGATTGTTATAATTTAAGTTTGTTAGTGGGAATACAATTATCCATGTTAGATTGGGTTTAAACTAATAGTTATATATAATTAATTGTTTTGTAAAATCATTTTTTGAGTGAAACTCTATAAAATAATTTAATAAATCCTATTTGATCTTTATTATTTCTTTACTTTGTTCTTTACTTCATTTTTGTAATAAATTATTTTATTTCAACTATATTTTACTTCAACGGTTGAAACATTGAATTGGAACAACCGCAAACAATACTTTTTTATTTGGTATAAAAATATTTTATATTCGGTTTGCAATCATAAAATTTGTGAAGAAAAGTAGTTTAATTACTTTCCATTACTACTCAAGTTGTTAACCTAAAATTTTAAGATATTACTTTAAAAGAATACTTTTTAAAAATGAAGTGTCTAATGAAATGATAAAACATTTACACTGTTATTAAAAAAAGAGTTTGAAGGTTAAAAAAAACACCTTTCAAAAAACCATTTTTCAAAAATAATCTAGACCATTCATTTCTCACAAATTATGGTGTCTCCTATTTGTTTCTTAAAAAAAAATGCTAAGTTAGAGCCTTCAAAGTTCAAACTTCAAACTTTAAACCCGATTTATACGGGCGCGTATTATTCTCACAAATCAAAAGCTAGCATATATCGCTTTTTAAAATTTATTATTATTACTTTTCATTTCGTTTGGTTCGTTACAGTTAACTGTTAATCACACATTTTTTACATTTCGCACTCTTTCCCGGAGATTGGGAACCTAGGAAGCTCACAGCGGTTGAAGAAGGAAGGAGGAAATCCAAGGAATAGGAAATGGCGAAATCGAGCGCGGACGACGCGGAGCTAAGGCGAGCTTGCCAGGCCGCCATCGAAGACACCAAGCAGAAGGTCGTGATGTCGATTCGCGTCGTTAAAAGCCATGGGATGTGGGGAAAAACTAGTGTTAGTAGTGTTACTAGCAAATTGGGACCAATGGCAATGGGGCGCCAAAACATGGCTAAACCCAGAATCATTGCTATCTCCAGTACGCCCTCTCCATAACCTGGATTTAGGACGTATCGAATATATATATTATTTGCTTCTTCTCGATCGAGATTTCATTCATTATGCTGAATTACATTAAACGCGATAATGGGCTACCGAACTAACCTTTACGATGGTGTCATTGTGCAAAACCGGTAGAACAATTCAAATTCACGAATATTAGCTGTGATTTGCCAACGGTTCTTCAATTAAAATAATATCATTAGATCTGAAGTGAAATGTGTTTTCATATTCGTCTTCTGCGGGGCTCTTGTTTTCTTGGATGTGAAGTGGAATGTGTTCTCATATTCGTGCAAGGCCTTTTATTGCTTGTCCTCATGAAATCCTATGGTTTATGCAGCTAAAGCAAAAGGTCAGCGGACTAAAGCTTTTCTGCGAGTCTTGAAGTATTCTACTGGAGGCGTTATTGAGGTAATTGTCCTTATTATAGTCTTTTAAATTTAAGTTAACATGTCTTAGGCAAATAAGAATTGCCTAGAAAGATTATCTTACGAGTTCATGGTTCTTTATTGAGTAAGCATTGCTACAGTGTTACACTTAGTAGCATATAAAAACTGAACTCGGAATTATAAGGGTGGCCATCGCAAGGTTGCATTTGCTTTACTGTGATAGATTGTGATCCCTGAAGCTGTGGTCCTCTATCAATTTTTTGCTAGGACTTGGTGTTACCGTTGCTTGTGTCTTTCGCTTTATTATGCTAACGTAGTTGAAAATTGTTGGTCAAACAAGGTTGACATCCTACGAGAATAAATTATCAGCGTGTGATTTATTGTCTTTTCTGTGCGTTATTGCTGAATCAAAAATCATAAGATGGCCATGATAAAGTGGGATACAGCTTTGTTTATTGTTCTTATAGATCATATATTTCCCTGTTCTACTGAAATATGCTATTGATAAAAAGTAAAGAGTATTATTACATATAACAAAAATAGAGCTTAGCCATGTCTACCTTCTCAGGTGAAACATACAAGCATTTATGAAATCACTTTTGCATTACTGAGTAGAGAATAATTGTAGAATAAAAAGAAAGCAAAATTCATTAATGTCCAACACAAAGTCAGGTAACCATTGGGTTAAAAATGAGATTCTTTAGTCTTAACTAATAGGTATTCTAGTATGATTGATTGTTAGATATGACATATGAAGTTTTGAAATTGTACAGGCTGCTGAGTTATACAAACTGAAGCATCTTTCGAAGATGGAGGTTCAATCTAATGATCCTAGTGGATGTACTTTCACATTGGTGAGCTCTTTCTTTGGTTCCTTTTCTTTTGGTTATCTGAGTAACAATATTCTTTTGAGTGCTGTATGTTGTTCGATCTTTTTCTACTCCTGTAGGCCAAACACTGTTTAGTGACTAGGTGAATTGATGAAGCAATTGAGCAGAAGTAGAATGTATTTTTCCCTTAAACTTCTTTTCCATTCTCTCCCTTAGACATTGTAGTTGGGCAGTTTGAACTGGGTCATTTAGGCTCAGTCTTTTTGGGTTTGAGTCAATAGTGGGTTAAGCTATTTGGGTTCTGGTCATTTTTGGATTTGGGGTTGTGTTCGGGCAAATTTTGTTCCATTTTTTTAGTTTATGTAAGATATAACCGTTCTTACATAATTTAAACGCTCAATCTAGAAATAATTTATTGTTTCTTTGAATAGTCTTTTATATTATATGGCATTCTGTTGTTGTATTTGTATATTAACATCAATATTTTTTAGTACCAAAAATGATAAAATTTACTTTGTTAATAATTGATTGTAAAAATACGATATATTATTATTTTTATATTTAAAACAATTGATTCAATGGATTCTAATATTCAACATGTAAATATATTATGATTTATATTGTGCACGCATTCTCTCTGCTTTGGATTTTTTCTTCAGCATATAACTAAACTTCTTATAGGGATTTGATAACCTTAGAAGTCAAAGTGTTACTCCACCTCAGTGGACTATGCGCAACAGTGACGACAGGTGGATTGAAATAGCTATGGACCGAAGATATCACCTTTTTTTTTTGGGATGTTTCTTTTTGCTCATTTTACGGTTCTTTAACAAAATTACACTTATCTTCTTTTCGTAATTGTTCTATTTACAGTTGGCTATTGTTGCCTATGATTTTTTATTTCTATGTCCTTAAATATTTTTGCAGGAACCGCCTGTTATTATGTATCTTAAACATTTGCAGAGATGTACTTGGTCGTATACCGAAAATTGTTGGTATAGATGTCGTGGAAATGGCCCTTTGGGCTAAGGTGAATTTGATGACTTTATTCTTCCTAAATTCTTCACTGTTGAGTTGATACTAAATCATTTCTTTATGCAAATTATAGATAACTTGAAACTCATAGAGAGCAGAGCGTAAAATAAGCTTTCAGTTGCTGATGCCTAGTGGCCAAGATTAAGGATATTCTAAATTGCTGGTCCTTGTGGCTTGGTGGTCATTATTATAATTTCAGTGTCAAATTATGATTTTACTTGGAATTTTAAGTACATTAACATTATATTCAAGAAATCTTATTTCAATTTTTTCTCTTTTCGTTCATGGATTGGACTTGTATATTGTATCTAGGAACATACACCCTCGGTTACTACTCAAAAGAATCAGCAAGATGGTCCAGTTCCAAGTACAGTAATAGAAGGTGACTTGGATGTGACTGTTGAAAAGGAACTTGTCTCTCAAGCCGAGGAAGAGGACATGGAGGCTCTTTTGGGCACGTATGTTGTTCCTTTGTACAGTTCTAAGGTTCTTCAGTGAAATTCAGATGTTCTTCACCCTTAATCGAGTATTCAGATACCTTTTTAAACTCTGAAATGCTAAAATGCTAATGAAAATTGAGAGTGACATAAGGCATTGAGTGTTCAAATTATATATGTTGCATTTAGTTCTTTTATAAAATAAAATTTCCAAGAATCATTTATCCAATAAAAAAAAAAAAAAGAAAAATTTACATGTATCATCTGCCAAATTGCTGAGATGGTTAGATCACAGGTGAAGTCACAGTTCTATTCTTCATGGTGATATGTGTGTATGAGTGCGGTCTTTATCTTGGGAGTCATATCAATTATTTTTTGAAAACAGAGCAAAAAGCTTGAAGATATGATTCTAGTCGTCATGGTTCCTTGATAGTCTATGATTCTTGAGTTCTTTTCCTTCATTGTCAGTTTCATTTGCATAACTGAAAAGTAATATACTGTTTATTTTATTTTATTATTTCATATATATTTTTTGTGTTTGGTTTGTAAATGCTGAAGCACCTAATGCTATCCCAATGCGTTTGATCATAACATGGTGCACAGTTATGTCATGGGCGTTTGTGAAGCAGAAGCATTTTCTGAGCGGTTGAAGCGAGAGCTTCTTGCTCTGGAAGCCGCAAATGTGCACGCTATTTTGGAAACTGAACCCCTAGTAGATGAGGTATTCTCTTCTATTTTTTGTTTTTGATTGTGTTTTCCTCTAGTTTTGCTCTCAAATCTTACTGGTTCCATGTTGGTACTATTAAGAATTGAAGAAATCTTTTGTGTTTCTTATTTCAATTGATTGCTATGTGCTTCTATTTAGACAAAGATACAAGAATAATTCTAGGAATGAAATCAGAATCCTATCCCAAAAACTAGGCTATCCCTACAAATCTGGAACAATAATATCTAAATAATAGGAGTTTACAGCAATTCAGTACTTATAACTAAATAATCCATGAGATTCTCCAACAGTTCCCCCCAAGCTGGTGAAAAGATGTTCTCCTTTCCCAGCTTGCTAGTAATCTCTTGAAATGAAGTATAAGCTAACCCCTTAGTTAATATGTCTACCATCTGCCTGGAACATAGAGCATGGGAATTAATCTACTTTCTAACTTCTTCTTTATGAAGTATTGGTCTATTTCAATATGTTTGGTTCTATCATGCTGAATTGGATTGTGGGTGATATTAATAGTGTTGGTACAATACCTCATTGGCCCATTCCATTTAACCTTAAGATCATCCAAGCTAATCTTTATCCATTAGAGTTCACAAATGCCCTGGTCCATGGCCCTAAACTTTGCCTTTGCACTTGATCTTGCTACCATTGGCTGCTTTTTACTCTTACATGTCAATAAATTCCCACAAAGTAGAGTTCAACACCTGGTAGTCAATCTCCTGGTGGCGATAGAACCAGTCCAATCCACATCTGTATGGTCTTCATCAATTTGATTTGTATTCTTCCTAAATGTAATACCTTTTCCAGGAGTTGTTTTGAGATACTGAAATATCCCTAGGCAGCTTGAAGGTGAACAATTTTTGGATCGTGCATGAACTAACTTATCACACTTACAATATATATATATATATATATATCCATATAAAGCAGCTTGCCTACTTGCTTCTGGAATCTTTCCTTATCAACAACTTCTTCATCTTTTGCGTCACTCAGTTTGTGGTTCTGTTCTATGGGTGTATAAATTGTCTTGCATCCCAACATTCTCGTTTCTCGAAGAAGGTCAAGATTATATTTTTGTTGAGTCATAAAAATTCCTTCTTTTGACCTAGCCACTTTAATTCCTAAGAAATATTTGAGTCTTCTAAGATCTTTAATCTCAAACTCTTGTGCTAATTTGTTTTTCAGTCTCAATTATGTTACATACATACACAATCAATACTATAACTATTCCCTCAATCGAGTGTTTGATAAAGAAGATATGGCCCCCTTGACTTTCTTTGTAATTTATTCCAACCATAATCTTTGTGAATCTTCCAGACCAAGTCTGAGGTGATTGTTTCAGCCATACAAAACCTTCTTTGGTTCGATGAACACTATTTCCTCTAGATCACCATGTAAGCATGCACTTTGCACATCAAATTCCTGCAAACACCTAGCTGCAAAAGACAAGAGTATGCGTTTTGTATTCATTTTTGTGACAGGTGCAAATGTTTCTTGATAATCCACCCCATAAATTTGAGCGTATCCCTTAGTTGCCAGTCCCACCTTATATCTTTCATAGAGCCTTTAACCTTAAAATTTATTGAAAACCTCACTTGCATCAAATAAGTTTCTTCCCTTTTGAGTAATCTACTACTTCCTAAGCTTGATTTTTATTTAACGCAATCATTTCCCCATTCATAGCATTTTTCCAATTCTTATCTCTAAGTGCCTCTTGAAAGCTTTATGGTACAGAAATAAAGTTTATTTGAGTGAGAAACTCTTGTATCTTGGTGAAATTTTGTTTAAAGAAACAAAATGCGATATTGGCTGTTGAGTGCAACTTTGAGTCCCTTTTCTAATAGCTATGAGAACATTCAGGTCATCAAATAGGATAAAGATTTTGCATTTCCATACTTGGGTTTTGATTAGACTCTTGAACTTGCACCATTAAGGGATTGGACACTCTTCTTCATATGAGTATGCTAAGAGTGGATTTTCAGTAGTTTTCATTGGCTTGTCAGGATATGCCTTGCTTTTGTTTGACTTATGGTTTCAGGTTAGGACCTTGGCTGGAACTGAGTTTCTTCAGGTGATAAAATAGGAACTTGGTTGAAGTTGAGTCTCTTTTGGTAATATATAAGGCTATGAAGCAGGGACGTCCAATATGATTATGATATGACACTGACACAGCGACACAACAAATTTAAAAATCAAGGACACGAATATGGCAAGACACAACAGGAAAATAATTTCTTATATATATATTAAAATAATATGTTCATCTGTTCATATCTCTCATTTATTTTCTTCTTTGTCTTTTTCTTCACCCTAGAACCAGTGTCACCACTGCCACCGTTGGCCACCATTAATAGTGTTGGAGTAGTTAAAAGATACTCTCATTATATCCCTCTTACTCTCCTAATCACATGCAAAAGATTGAATTTTTGATAGTCTTGACAAAAAAGTGTATATTTGCATTTCAAATAGAGGTTGTCTACCACTATTTTGATGATTTTAGCCACCAAAATCTCGTGCTCACGTGTTTTGAGCATATCTGATCGTATCCAGTTCTTTATTATATTTTTTTCGTGCCCTGATGTGTTCAATACGTATTTTGGCATGTCCGTGTCGGACACTGGTATTATACAAGTACGAGGGGCTCTCCAATGTGTCCATTCTTCACAGTATTTAGGGAACTTGGTCTAATGCAGTAGTTAGCAAAGGTGGTAGCAATAAAAAGTCATCATTATTATCTTCCTTAATAATTTTCTCCCCTGAAGATAAGGTTTAGGAGGAAAGGGTTTCCCTGTACCTAATGTTACATCAATAAATACAAAAAGAAAATAGTGATGAAGGATGAAAACATTATTTATACCCTTTTGTGTGGAGGAATAACCTACAAAGATGCATTTTAGGGTTCGTGGGTCAAATTTCCCTTTGTTGTGAATATAAACAAAAGTAACTCCCCCAAAAACTGTCGGAAGACGTTTAGTGGTTAGTGTCATGAAAATGGAATTGAAGTACTTTTGTAGGTCTCTTGAAACCTAGAACTTTTGAAGGATCCTATTTTGAAATTGGAAATAAGAGAGCTCTTTAGACTTCAAGTAAATGTTGATTTTTGTGTTCAGCCACACTATTTTCCTGAGGAGTATCTACCATGAGAAGTAATGAATGAGCATTTCCCTTTTAAAGAAATGTGACAAGATTAGGTTAAAATAATCCCTTGCATTATCAGTCCTTAAACCTTTAAAGCTTACTCCGAATTGGTTTTTGATCATTTAAAAAAAGGAAAATATTTCACTCACTCGTGCCACAAGTCCCTTTACTTTTTGAAAATTAGGAATTTAGCTTCTGTACCTTTATTTCATGGTTTTTTTTTGTTAAATGCAAGTTAATTACAAAGTTATTTTTTAATTTAAAAAATGTCATAGCAACAAATTTAACAGTATTAGTGGTTGGACTTGAATTTTGAAATTTGAAAAGTATGACTAAATTTCATGAAATGGAAGTATAGGAGATAAATTCATAACTTTAGAAGAGTACAAAGCTTTATGACATATTTTTAACTAATTTATTTTTTCAGGAAAGGCCCACGTCACCCTTGTGCAATCATCAATGAATACAACAAACCATTTTGCCTTTGTCAATGGTCCCCACATATCTAACTGATTAATAAGAAAGGTAAAGATGATCTATTATTGCCTAAAGGAAAGAGAACAGGATGGTGCTTAGCCAACTCAGAAATTTCACAAAGTAAACTATCTATATAAATATTTTTGAACAACAAAGAGTTTTTTCGGCAAAGAAAATGGAGGTTGTCCTAGGTGATAATGGTACAGCCAAATCTTCTCTTTGTTTGAATATACATTTTTAGAAAAATAGGAGGATGAAGGTTGATTGCCACTTTCACTCTTGGCCTCTAAGATATAGTGGCAGTCCCTTTCCTTAGCAAACCTAGTAATGCTTCTTTTGGCCAAATCCTAAAAAACACAATGAGTAAAATAGAAAGTCATAAAGCAATTCATATCTTTGATTACTTTTCTAATAGACTTAAGGTTCTTAAATAATTTGGGAACATGTAAGATATTTTCCAGATAATGATTGAGAAATAAATTTATGACTCTTTGTCTTGGAATAAAGATAAATGTTTCCTCTATAATCAATAGCCCCTTAGTCTATAACCTAAGAGCATTAGAGGCACAAAGAGCACAAGAATAAGGAAACCAACTTGTTTGAGCTAATGCACATGATGCACTAGGTTTTTCGAGGGATTTAAGTAGATTCTATAACCTTTTAATCTCTTCTTTAAGGAGTTTTTCACTTACTCGTCCAATTTGGTTTGAACTTTCAACATCGGTAGAGAAAAACATGTTACCTCCAGCCTCTCTTTTCTCAACCTACACCTAAAGTCTTCCTATGGTGTTTCCAGCATGTCCCTTAAGTTTGGTGACAATTATTTACAATAAGTGCACTAAATTCCTTCTCGATTCAACTTTTTCTTATTTTTCTTTTTTTCTTTGGTGGATGAAGTGGGTGACCTTTCTATGATTTGAGATTCCAACATAACTGCCCTATGACTTTCCTCACCATTAATTATTGAGAAAACCTCATTTAAAGATGGTAAAGGCACTTTTCCTAACACTTGAATGTGGATCTGATTCAAATTTTATAGTTCATTTGATTCACTATTTTTAAGAAGATTTGAGGAATTGCTTTGGATTTCAACCATTTAAAGGTGACATTCAATAATGAAGGCAGAACAATTTTTAGATTAAAGTTTTAGCAATGAAGGATGTAAATGAATCTAGAATAGTTTTCTACAATACCTAGCTCTAATACCATGAAATCTTTTTTTTGTTTTATTCTAGATGATAAGTATGTGCCTCTATCAATAGAAAGATACAATAGTTATTCTAGGAAAACAATTAGGATCGTATCCTAAAAAATTAAGCGTATCCTTATAAACTAGTTTATGTCTACAAATTTGTCTATCTCTACAAATCTAGAACAGTAATAGCTAAATTATAAGAATTACAACACTACGCAATATTTATAGCTAAATAATCTATGAGATTCTCTAACAAGAATCAATGGCCTACATTACTTAGTGCTTGTGTCACGGCCCAGAGTTCAAAGCCCGTGACCATCAAACCAAATGCATCCGATGGAGGTCTATTGCTTGATGGGGATCATTTGGCCCACGAGAGCTAGCTCGATTCAAGGAACGGTTGGACAAGCCTGTCAGATTAAAGCCTGGTTGGCCCGATAGCGAAGATATGACAACTTAGGCAAATATGATAACTAATCTTGTAAGATAAAGGGAATCATATCTTGTAAAGATTAGATAGGATTTGATATGGCATATCTTGTAAATCCCTTAAATTAAGGGATATGGTCGATTTCGTCCGTCGATGTAACTTAATCTTGTCCGTTGGTTGTGGGGGAGCTCAAGTATAAATGGAGAGCCTCCCCCTCATTTGTAATCACTCCATTCTATTGTTTCATTATTCTTTATGAATAAGAATAGAGAGCATTTACTCAAATACTTTGCGTGCGCCTTTCGTTGTTCTTGTGTTGCTTTCTTTTGGCATTAAATCGCTTCCGCTATTCAATTGGTGCCTTGGAGGAGTTCTTAACGAATCCTCAATCGAGTTAAAGGCTGACTTAGGCGAGTTTGGGCTAAGAAATTGCCTAAGGCCGCACGGGTTTGCGTGTGAAAACTCTAGCCCCGTGACAAGTGGTATCCGAGCTAAAGGTTCGAAGGCACTGTTAGGATGTCGAAAGAAGAGTTCGAACAAAGGTTGGCGAGAAAGTCTTTGAGGGAAACACTGTCGGCAGTAGAGGAACGTGTGGGTGAACTCGAGGGATCCATGGAGGACATAAAAAAGGCACTCGATGGGGTCGAGGGTCGCATAGACAACTGGAAGGAACAATCCAGAGACTATGTAAAGATGTCTCTTGATTTTACCATGGACCAGGTAAATAAGTTGTTTAATTCACACGATGATAAAATGTCGAAGTGGTATGATGCTCTTGCAGCCATGATGATGGCTTTGAAGGAGGAAACAATGGTCACGACGCTAGCTTTGAGCAAAAGAATAGAGGAACTCGAGGGAGAGTTGGCTTCGTGCCGAGCAGCGGTGGGGAATGGAGTGTCAAGTGCAGCACTCAGTGACGAGTATGTCTCGAAGCCGAAAGAGTTTGTGGGGACAAGGTCTGCATGCGATGTGGACAATTTCTTGTGGAGGATGGAAAATTACTTCTGTGCCAAAGGCATTGTGGATGATGCGGGTAAGGTTAAAACTGCTTCATTATTTCTTATTGACATTGCGCTTTTATGGTGGCGAGGTAGGACCATGAATAAAAGGCAAGATGAGATTGGAACATGGAAAGAGTTCCAATGCGAGTTGAAGGGACAATTTTACCCGGAGTTTACCGAGGAAGAAGCTCGAGCAAAGTTGCAAGGGATAAAACAACGAGGCACAGTGGGGAAGTATGTACGAGAGTTCAAGGAACTCATGCTCCAAGTTTCTGATATGACCGAGGGAGAAGCAATGCTTGCTTTTCAAGAGGGATTGAAGCCGTGGGTTAGACAGAAGGTGGAACAAAGAGGTGTCCAAAAGTTGTCGGAAGCCATGACGGTAGAGGAGTCCGTGGTTAAGCTTAGTCTAGAGAAAGACAAACTTGGGTCTTCCAAGTCGGAGGAAAGGGGCGTATGTAAAGGGAATCACGAGGAAGACAAGGATGATGGCAATGGCAACGGCGGCAATAGTGGTAATGGGAAACCATGAGTTGGGAAGAAGGTACCCAAGAGGAAAAGGGACAAGCGGAAATGCTTTCTCTGTGACGGTTCACACATATTGAAGAATTGTTCGAAGAAATTCGCGCTTAAGAAGAAGCCGGTGGTAAAGGCCTTAGGACTTGGTTCGAGCGCAAGGGGTGTCGAAGCCAAGGAAGCCGAGAACGAGAAGAAGCCAGTTGAGTGCTTCTTGTGTAATGGTCCGCATAGGTTGCGGAAGTGTCTGATGAAATCCGCGCTTAAGGAGAAGCCTGGGGTAAAGGCCTTGGGACTTGGTTCGAGCGCAAGAGGTGTCGAAGCCAAGGAGACCGAAAGCGAGAAGAAGTCGGTTGAGTGCTTCTTGTGCCATGGTCCGCATAGGTTGCGGAAGTGTTCGAGGAAGTCTGCCATCGAAGGGAACGATGGAGCAGACAAGGAGCCCAAGAAGCTTGGTTCGAGCAAGGGAAAAGCCGAAGCCAAGAAGGCAAAGAAGAGCAAGTCTGTCATCGAAGGGATCGATGGAGCAGACAAGAAGCCCAAGAAGCTTGGTTCGAGCAAGGGAGAAGCCGAAGCTAAGAGGGCAAAGAGGAGCAAAAAGAAGTAAGTAAAGTAATTCTTGTGCCGTGGTCCGCATGAGTTGCGGAACTATCCGAAACAAGCCATAGTCAAAGGAAAGGCAACGTCCGAGCAAGGTGAGTCGTCGGAGGGGCTTCCACCCAAGGAAGAGGTGAGTTTGTCATCGAACTCAGAGGAAGAAGTTGCGATGACAACAGTGAAGCTAGGACTAATGAGGCATAAGTCGAGTGAAGCGTCGGAGTTGGCCGAGTCATCGACAAGGCTTCCACCTATTAAAGAGGTGGGCGATGCATCGGACTTTAAGGGAAAAGAAGTGATGCATGAGGGACAGTTGACCCGAGTAAATACTGAGGTACATCTCAAACACCTTAAGAGTGTGTTACGTTCTAACTTGTTGACTTGGCAAGAACATAGGGGCCCTTTCGAAGTTCTCGAGCAAGGAGGCCAAGTGCTGTGAATCAAGAGAATTCTGTTCGAGGGAAGTTAGAACGTGGGCAAGGGAGTGACATAACTCCTTGTCATCAAGATGTACGAACGAGTAGGACGGCTCGAGTTAAGAAGCGACGGAAGCCGAGGCAAAAGTCCCGAAAGAAGGGAAAAGCTAAGGCAACAAGACGAGACCTAGGTGAATCAAGTCAGCGCTATTCGAGAGTCGCAACGAGGACGTTGCGAGAATGGGTGGGGGAGAATGTCACGGGCTAGAGTTCAAAGCCCGTGACCATCGAACCAAATGCATCTGATGGAGGTCTATTGCTTAAATGGGGATCATTTGGTCCACGAGAGCTAGCTCGATTCAAGGAACGGTTGGACAAGCCTGTCAGATTAAAACTTGGTCGGCTCGATAGCGAAGATATGACAACTTAGGCAAATATGGTAACTAATCTTGTAAGATAGAAGGAATCATATCTTGTAAAGATTAGATAGGATTTGATATGGCATATCTTGTAAATCCCTTGAATTAAGGGATATGGTCGATCTCGTCCATTGATGTAACTTAATCTTGTCCGTTAGTTGTGGGGGAGCTCAAGTATAAATAGGGAGCCTCCCCTCATTTGTAATCACTCAATTCTATTGTTTTATTATTCTTTGTGAATAAGAATAGAGAGCATTTACTCAAATATTTTGCGTGCGCCTTTCGTTGTTCTTGTGTTGCTTTCTTTTGGTATTAAATCGCTTCCGCTATTCAATTGGTGCCTTGGAGGAGTTCTTAACGAATCCTCAATCGAGTTAAAGGCTGACTTAGGCGAGTTTGGGCTAAGAAATTGCCTAAGGCCGCACAAGTTTGTGTGTGAAAACTCTAGCCCCATGACACTTGGTTGGTCTAGTTCCATCCTTTATACAATAGATTATTTATACTAGTTACATACACTTGTGAAAGGTAACTTGATGAAATTAGAGATAAATACTCTAATGCATAGAGGAAAAAGCTCTCTCAAAGTATATATTTCTTAGAAATATGTACAACTATCTATACATGTGGGATTTAGCAACTAAGGAAATAATATCTCTTAATTAGAATCTCTAAAAAAATCAATTGTAATCTTTAAAGGTACTATTTAAGAATATCAAATTATCAAAGATTCTCAACACTACTTCTCAAGTTGGTGCATGGATGTCTCACATGCCTAACTTGTAAAAAATATTATGATAAGTCTTATAGTTGAGCCCTTTAGTAAAAAAATCAAACAATTATTTTTCAGATGCTAGGTAAGATAGACTTAAGGCACCACTGGCTACTTTTTCCTTGATAAAATGACGATCTATTTCGATGCGTTTGGTTCTATTGTGCTGTATTGGATTTTGAGCTATGCTGATGGCCGCCTTGTTTTTACAGTACAAAGGTTGATCCATTTTTGTTCAACAACTTTAGCTCTTTCAATACTTTTTGTAGCCATAAAAGCTCACAAACTCCTTAAGCTATGGCCCTATACTCAGCCACTGCACCTGATCGAGCCATAACACTTTGTTTCTTTCTTCTCCATGTGACTAAGTTTCCTCCCACAAGAGTACAATAACCCGTTGTAAACTTTCTGTCATCAAGAGAGCCAGCTTAATCTGTATCTATAAATACTTCTATCTTGAGATGACTATTCTTTTAGAAGAGAATACCTTTGCTCAGTCCAGACTTCAAATAACACAAAATTCGCAATGCTGCCTACATATGAGCTTCGCGAGGATCATGCATAAATTGGCTTGCCAAACTAACAACATAAGCTATATCAGGTCGAGTATGAGAGAGATAAATCAAATGCTCACGAGCCTTTGATATCTCCCTTTATCCACTGTTTCACCAATCCTTGCTTGTAACTTGTGATTACTCTCAATAAGTGATTCGGCTGGTTTGCAACCTAACATGCCAATCTCTGTCAGAAGATTTAAGACATACTTTCTTTGGGAAATAAAATTTCGCTCTTTTGATCTGGCCACTTCTATTCCGAGGAAATATTGTAACTTTTCTAAGTCTTTAATTACAAATTCTTAAGCCAAATATTTCTTAAGCCGGGCCATTTCTTCCTTGTCATCTCCTGTGATAATTATGTCATCAACTGGGAGATTACTTTAGTCCATATAGAGCCTTTTTTAGTCTACATACCTTCTGTTTACTATTTTTATCCTCGAATCTTGGAGGAACTTTCTTATACACTTCATCTTCCAGGTCTCATGTAAGAAGGCATTCTTTACATCAAACCACTATAAGTCTCAGTTGAGATTTGTTACACACGATAAAAGGATCCTAATTGTGTTCAATTTAGCAACTAGAGTAAATGTTTTTTTGATAATTTACTCCCTATGTCTGAGTGAATCCTTGCACTATTAATCTGGCTTTGAGTTTTTCAATTGAACCATCAGCCTTATATTTGATAATAAACATCCATTTGTAGCCAACCATTTTTTACCCCTTAAGAGGATTAATCAGTTCCCACATCTCATTTTTTGCTAAAGCCCTCATTTCTTCAATCATAGCCTTTTTCTATCTTGCATCAGTGATAGCTTCTCTTCAATCCTGTAGAATAGACAGAGAATAAAGACAAAGCAAAAGCTCTATAGGATAGGGATAAGGAATAATAAAAGACAGTCAGAGATAGGATGTAAAGTGCAAGTTCTAACACCTTTTTGTTGGGCTATTGGTAATTCCAAATCAGTAACAATCGGAGGTAAAGAAGACTCACCTGACAGTGAACAGTCAGGGCATAAAGTAGATTGTATGATGGCATTTCTTTGTTGCCTTTTCTAGTATATGTCCTTAAATCAGGCCTATCTAACAACCGTCTACTAGTCTTCTCTTGAACCAAAGTCTCTACTAGAACTAAGTTCTCACTCAGAAGAGTAACAAAATAAGGTGTCATCTCTTCATTTTCAATAACCTCCATCTGAAGAGATTGGTATGATGAAGAAAAGTAGGGTTCATCCTCACGAAATGTTACATCCATACATATATAATACTTTCTAGATGGCAGATGATATTATTTGTAACCCTTTTGTGTGGAAGAGTATCCAATGAAAACACATTTGACTGCTCGAGGATCCAGTTTGCTCCCATGTTGAAGATGAACGAAGCAAACACAACCAAAGACCTTCGGGGAAACTGGGTAATCTGTCTTACCTTGTAAGGTTTCAATGGGACTTTCAAAATCAATGACCCTAAGAAGCATCTGATTAATAAGATAAGCCGCAACTAAAATCGCATCCGCCCAATAAGGCTTTGGGAGATTCATAGTGAACATAAGTGATCTAGCCACCTCTAAAAGATATCGATTTTTCTTTCGACAACACTAGTTTGATGCAAAATCTCAGATGATTTCAAATAATCATTGAAGTTATACTCGGTTCCATTATCAGTTTGTAAAACCTTAACCTGAGCATTAAAGTAAGCAATTTATGAAAATATGAAAACACGAGAAAACATCACTTTTGGACTTTAATAGAAATACCCATGTCATCCAAGTGCAACAATCAATAAAAGTAACAAACCAACGATTACCAAATAAATAAGGTGAGTAGGACCCAAACATCCGAATGAATAATCTCAAAAGGAACAGTACTTCTATTATTTTGCAAAGGATAACTATTTCTTGTATGCTTAGCAAACTCACAGGCATCACAACCTAAAGAGTCTAATTGAGTTCTTGAAAACAAATTAGAATACATCTTGACAAGAATAGTAAATGATGGATGTCCTAACCGTCTATGTCACTAAATAATCTCTCAATTGACATCTTTATTGTCTCCAAATAATGCTTGAGACATATTGGACAATCGATCTAGAAGATATAATCCATCACATAATCTACCACTGTCAATCATCTTCCCTGTCTAGAGGTCTTGAAAAACATAGTGATTGGGAAAGACTTCAAGTTTACAGTTTAAGGCATTAGTGATAGTACTAACAGATAAAAAGGTTAACTGATAATTTAAGAACATGGAGGACAGAGGATAAACTAATATTGTTAGTCATTGGCTAGTCGCACAATATCTTTAGATGGACAAGTATAGTTAAATAGTTTTTTGTTTGACCCTGTCATATGTCTATTCGCACCGGAATCAATAATCCAATAAGTAGATGGAGCATTTAGAAGTACTTGAGTTCATATGATTAGACTTGGCAATCGAGGTAGAATCCAATTGAGACAAGATGCGTCGAAGATATCGAATCTCGCCCGAGGCAAAACTTCTAGTAAAAGTGGACTTATCCTCTGTTGTCCTAGAGTCTGACAAATTTGCCTCAGGTTGAGAATTACCCCTTCGTTTTTCCATCATGACTTTGAGTGGGGCGACCATGCAACTTCCAACACGAATCTTTAGTGTACTGAGGCTTTTCACAGTAGGCACACGTCAAGTGATCCTTGGTAAACTTACCACTCAATGGATCATCCTGGTTAGCAATGATGCTAGCTTTCTCTAAAGGTAGATTATAGAGCATGACAACACGACTACTCTACTCTTGTTGTACATATGAGTATGCCATATGGAGAGAAAGGAACAAAGTCTTGCCAAGAACTTGAACTCGAATCTGATCGTACTCAGTATTCAACCAAGTCAATAAATAAAAAAAATGCTCTTTTTTCACCATCTTCTGAATTTTTCGGCATCCTTGGCATAATTCGCTTGTAAATCTTGATAAGAATCAAGTTGTTGCCACAACTCATTTAATTCAGCAAAATATTAAGAAACCATTAGCTCCCCCTGTTTTGTACCATGGACCTTATTACGAATCTAAAAAATTTACGCACCATTCCTAACACAAGAGTATGTGAGAGCAGCAACATTCCAAATTTTTTTTGTAGTATCAAGTAGCAAATAGGTTTTGGAAATATTGGGTTGCATAGAGTTGATAAGCCGTACCATAACAAGAGAGTTCATTGAATCTCACTGACTAAAGGTTGAATCAGTGAATTCAGGTTTCGATGATGTACCGGTGATATATCTTTGCAAGCCACGAGCTTTGATAAACAACAAACAGGATCTTGACCAAGCAAGATAATTATGTCCATCAAGCTTCACAGGGCTAATTTGCAACGAGGGATTACCGATTGGAATCATGAGCTTCTTGTCTATAGACATAATGCTAGAAAAGAACAAAACCCCAAAAAAAATTTGCTTGCACAATTAAAATAAAAAACCACCAAATAGATCCCACACACAAAAAAAAAGAGCCAAAAAATAGCACTAGCTAAAGTAGAATGACCGAAAGAGAGTAGAGAGCATAACGACGGCATCAGAAAAAACACGGTGGTAGCAAGTGAAGTCAACGTGCGGTGCGTGAAACGGACTTGCAGAAAACTTGCGACGGCACGTGGGGCCCATGCGCGAGTTTTCTAGTCATTGGAGTCTGGGGTTTTGCCGGCGAGTAGATGCCAACTCCAATGGTAGGGGTTGTGAGAGAAAAAAATAGGGTTAAGGTGGAAAGTACCGAATTTTGATTTCTAAGGTTTTTGGAAAAAAAATATAAAATCAGAAAAGAAAATCCCAAAAATTAGATAAAAAATCTGATACCATGATGAAATTAGAGATAAATACTCTAATGTATTGAGGAAAAACATCTCTTAAAATATATATACTATATATACATGTAGGATTTAACAACTAAGAAAATAATATCTCTTAATTAGAATCCCAAAAAAATATCAGTTGTAATTTCTAAAGGTATTGTTTAATAATATCAAATAATCAAAGATTCTCAATATTAAATAATCAACAATTCTAAACATAATCAAATCAAACATATTTCTAAAGTTAATGTTGATAATAGGAATCATTTTCTCTTGTATATTCTAACAGAAAAATTTACATTGCTTTTTATACTAAAAAAGTAGACTTAACTAAGGAAACATAATCAATATACTGAATCAATAATCCATTTTAGGTTAATCTAATCCCAAAAACCAGTACTGAGATTAGTTGAGATAAGTTGTCAACGCTCTCCATCAAGTTGGTACATATAGATGTTACACATGCCCAATTTACAAAGCAAATTATGATAGCTTCTATTATTAAGTTCTTTAGTGAACACATCAGCTAATTGCTTGTAAGATGCTATATGGCTTAAGCCCAAGATGCTGACAGTCAACTTTTCTTTGATGAAGTGCCAATTAATTTCTATGTGCTTTGTTCGATTATGTTGTACTGGGTTTTGGGTTGTACTGGTGGCGGCCTTATTGTTGTAATATAAGGATAATTTTCCTTTATTTGACAACTTTAATTCCTCCATAACTTTTATTAACCATAGTAGCTCCAAACACCTTGAGCCATGGCTCTATATTCTGCCTCAACACTTGATTGAGCAACCACACTTTACTTCTTTCTTCTCCAAGTGATTAAGTTTCCTCCCATAAGTATGCAATATCTAGATGTAGACCTCCCATCATCTAGAGATTCAGCCCAATCTGCATCTGTAAAAATTTCTATTTGAAGATAACCATAGAATGCGAAAGATAGCTTGCATAGAATGCGAAAGATAACCTTTTTTTGGGGCAGACTTTAGGTAGTATAGAATGCGAAAGATAGCTAGCATATGAGACTCTCGAGGATCATGCATATACTGACTTACCAAACTGACTGCATATGCTATGCCAGGTCTAGTGTGTGAGAGATAAATTAGTCTACCAACCAGTCTTTAATATATTTCTTTATACACTAACTCTTCTATTCCATCTTGTAACTTATGATTGTTTTCTATAGGTGATTCTGCAGGTTTGCATCCCATCATACAGGTCTTAGTCAAGAGGTCTAGGATGTATTTTTTTGAGATATGAAGAATATTTTCTTTAATCTGGTAACTTTAATTCCTAGGAAATATTGTAACTTCCTTAGATCTTTTATTTTAAATTCTTGATCCAAACATTGTTTCAGTCGAGCAATTTCTTCCTCATCATCTTGTGTCATCAATATGTCATTAACATATACAATAAGAAGAGTGATCTTATCCTTGCGATGTTTTGCAAAAAGGGTATAATCAGCATTGCTTTTTTGATAACCAAAAGTGATCATAACTTTGTGGAATCTATCAAACCATACTTTTGGAGATTGTTTCAATCCATACAAGACTTTCTTTAATATGCATACTTTCTTTTGCGTTTTTGCCTCATCAAATTCAGGAGGGATCTCCATACATACTTCTTCTTCTAAGTCTTCATGTAGGAATGCATTCTTCACATCAAATTATTGTAGGTTCCAATCAAGGTTGGTTGCACAAGATAACAAAATTCTGGTGGTGTTCATTTTGGCAACAAGGGCAAACGTTTCTTGATAGTCTACTATACTTTTCAATCAAACTATCAGACTTGTGTTTCACAATGAACATTATTTGCATCCCACCAAATTCTTATCTATTGGAGGAGTTACTAGCTCCCAAGTCTCATTCTTTGTTAGTGCCTTCATTTCTTCAACCATGACTTCTTTCACTTGGGATCTTCAAATGCTTCACACCAATCCTGTGGAATAGACACAAAGGATAAAGACAAGGTAAAAGCTCTATAAGGAGGGGACAATGAATCATAAGAGATAAAGTTAGACATAGGGTGTCTAGTACAGGATTTAACACCTTTTCTTTGGGCAATATGTTTATCTAAATCATTAGGGGTTAACTCACTAGAAGAGGAAAATTTGGGTAACTCACCAAAAGAGAACGATTCTTGGCACATAGTAGGTTGCATGACGACTTCTTCTGTTCTAAGCCTTCTTGAATACTTTTTTAAATCTGGTTTGTCCAAATACCTAACAATCTCCTTTTGAACAGTAGTCTCCCCTTGAGTAGTAACTTCCCCTTGAACAATGGTATTTTCTGGAATAAGGTTTTCAATAGTTACTGAGTCAAGTACCAATTCTTCTCTCATTGTTCTTCTGAATAGGTGATTGAGTTGTACCATAGAAGGGTTTAGTTTCTCTGAATGTAACATCCATACTAACGAAATTTTTTCGTGAAGGAGGATGATAACACTTGTAACCTTTTTGTGTTGGAGAATTCCCAATGAACATGCATTTAAGGTCTTGTGGATCTAATTTGTTTGCTTTATGATCATGGACATAACAAACATATCCAAATATCCTGGGAGGAACAATATAATTATTTTCACCTTGTAAAGTTTCCAAGGGACTTTTGAAATTAAAGGTTCTGAGTAACATTCTATTAATAAGGTAGGCAACTACAAGAATAAGAGATTTGGCAATTTCTAGCAAATGTTTGTTTTTCCTTTTAGTAACCCCATTCTGTGAACTAGTATCGGGACAAGTTGTTTGATGAATTATCCCATAAGACACCAAATAGGTATCAAAATTGTACTTTGTACCATTGTCAATTCTAAAAAACGACATCTTAGCATCAAATTGAGTACACGCCATTTTATGAATAGACTGGAAGCATGTAAACACATCATTTTTCGATTCTAGTAAATACACCCAAGTCATCCTAGTGCAGCAATCAATAAAAGTAACAAACCACTGATTACTAGATAATGACATATCTCGAGTTGGTCCCCAAACATTAGAATGAATAGTCATAAAAAGAGTGTTACTTCTATTATTTCTCAAAGGATAAGAATTTTAGTATATTTAGCAAACTCACAAGCTTCACAAAAGAATGAATCAAACCGAGTTTTTGAAAATAATCTGGCATATAACTTTTCTGTAACAAAAAATGATAAGTGCCCTAACCGTTTATGCCACTACATTATTTCTTAGTTGAGAACCTTATTACTTCAAAAAAAAAAAAAAAAAAAGGCTTGAACAAATTTATTACTGCTTTTCAACATATATAAGCCATCATGCAATCTATCACTGTCAATATTCTTCCCTGTTTGAAGGTCCTGGAATACACAATAATTAGGAAAAAAAACTCAATTTTGCTATTTAAGGTATTTGTGATGGCACTAACAGATAAAAGTTAACCGGAAAATGAGAGACATATAGTACAGAGGATAGTTTAATATTGGGTGTACAGTTGATAGAACCTGATCCAATTAAAAGAGTAAAAGACCCATTGACTATCTTGACACTTTATTTTATTTCACTTGGAAAGTAGTTTAAAAAATTTGTGGAGGAACTTGTCATGTGTCTATTCGCACCAGAATGAATAATCCATGAGTCAGTATTAGTATAAGTATTAAAGACATTACTTTACAAAATTGGATGTTGAATTCAAGGGGTTATTATAAATAATATTTTTTTTAATTCTGCCATTTTATTTCTTAAAAAAAAAAAAGCACCACAAGAGTCAACAACAGTAAGGAAGACTGGGGAAACACTAACAAAGCCAACGGTGGTGGTTGGAGAATTAAACTCGATGGATGTGAGCTGCACGCACTGACGCGTGAGAGAGAATGCCGAAGCTGCGGGTGGCGCATGAGAGCCACACGCAGGGAATTTGGTCATTGGATTTTGAGGTTTTGCCAAAGATGAGACTGCGGCTTTGTTGAAGGGGGCGGTGAAAAAAAATATAGGTTGGAAAATGGAGAGTACCAAATTTGATTTTCTAAGGTTTGGGAATTTCGAAAAAAATAGGCTCTGGATTCTCAAGCTACCATGTTGATAATAGGAATCCTTTTCTCTTGTATATTCCAACAAAAAAATCTACATGGCTATTAATACTAAAAGAGTAGGCCTAACTAAAGAAACATAATCAATACATTAATCTATAATCCTAATTTTAAGCTTATCTAATCCCTAAAAATCAATAATGATATTAGTTGAGATAAACTGTCTACAGTTAAGCCTAACAAGTAGCCTAAGATCATGATTTACACATCTATAGCTATTCATAATTTACAATCTGTAACAAGTATCAAGTTTATCAGATAGTCTATGCAGTCTTTGTTGTTCCCATTTTGGATATACTCAGGTTCAGCATTTCTCTACCTCGACTTGTGGCCTTTCCTCTCTAAGAGGTGCTTTATTATGTTTTTCAACTCCTAAATAGTTTGAACGAAGATGTTATGTGTGAGGGACTTCTGTTTATATTCTCTCTTTACTTGTAGCTATTACGATTGCTTTATCTCTTTAGGAGATTCTTTGTTTTGTTTTTTTCATATGAAAATTCATAATTAATCTTGGTGATGCTGATGTTCACCCCTTTTAGCAATACGCTTCTTATCCCCTAAGCTAATTGTTATATTCCTGGTTGTTCAGGTACTGCAAGGGCTTGAGGTAGCAACAAATTGTGTTGATGACATGGATGAATGGTTAGGCATCTTCAATGTTAAATTACGACATATGAGAGAAGATATTCAGTCGGTAGGGAACCTTCTTTTGACAGTCTGTTAATATGTAGGATCCTTTGTTTTCTTCCTGTCTAGTCTATCGTCATCCCATAATCTACTTCAAGTTTGCTGCTAAGTTTATCCTTCAAACTAAATAATGAAGATATGAACCGTATATTAATGACTTCAAAATGTGACATGGCTTCTTAGCATGGAACTTATTTTCACAATATAACAGATAGAAACCCGCAACAACAAGTTAGAGGTACAATCTGTAAATAATAAAGCACTCATTGCAGAACTTGATAAGCTTGTTGAACGATTTCGTTTCCCTTCTGAGGTATGTCATCCATTGCTATAATTTTGTTTAAACTTTAGCAAAGGTATGTAGCCTGTATTCTCCTAACAATTTTATTGTTGGTTGTAGTATGCATCATGTCTGACAGGAAGCCAGTTTGATGAGGCTAGCGTGCCTCAATATGTTGAAGCATGTGAATGGTTAACTAATGCTTTACATGGCCTTGAAGTACCTAATTTGGATTCTACTTTTGCAAACATACGAGCTGTATGGATTCCCCTCTCATTTCCCTCAGTTTCTACAGTTCTGTAGGTAGTCAAATTATACAGTGATTATGTGGCACATGACTAGCTCAACACATGCTGCTTACTTTGATGTTCACTTAAACTTTGAGCTTTTTACAACTTTTACTTTCAGTAACTTTCTAGCAGACAAGTATTGCCACTGGATCTGGATTTCTATGGTCCTTTAAGAAAAAAAGTAGCTTTCTGTTTGTTGTGCCTACATTTTAGGTTAGAGAGAAGCGGGCAGAACTTGGAATACTAAAAGCTACTTTTGTCCGTAAAGCTTCTGAGTTCTTGAGAATCTGCTTTGCCACTTTGGTGGATTTTATGATTAATGACAAAAACTATTTTTCTCAGGTATTTACTTCAGGTTATTTCATCTTGATCATAACCATAAACAATTTCCTAAATGTTGTTCACCTGCTTTATTTTAACAGCGGGGACAGTTGAAGAAGCCTGATCATGCTGACTTGCGGTATAAGTGCAGGACGTATGCCCGCCTTCTGCAACATTTAAAGGTCAAAATGCAGATCAAGTCTAAATCTCCATTATTTTGTCTCAGTCATTGTAATAATTTTGTCACTGCTCATTCTCAGATTCTTGATGGTAACTGCTTGGGTCCTTTGAGGAAAGCTTATTGTAGCTCCCTGAACTCACTTCTGCGCCGAGAGGTTGGAGCTCAAAATGAAATATTCAATCATCTAGAAAAGAAGTGCCTCCTTATTTGATCTTTATGTTGGTTACAGTGCTTGATAATTAGTTAAAATTCTGTTTAGGCTCATGAATTTGCCAATGAGCTTCGTGCTAGTACAAAAGTATCAAAAACTCCAAATACTTGGCTGGAAACTTTCACAAGTGGCAATCAAAGTGCGAATAATGCAGACACTTCTGCAGTTTCTGATGCTTATGCCAAAATGCTGACAATTTTTGTTCCACTACTTGTAGATGAGGTTATAGTCCATTCTACACTAATTACACACGAGATTACATGCATTCTTAAGTTTTAAATTTTTAAAATTTAATTCCTTCATGGCTCAAACTGCAGAGTTCTTTCTTTGCACATTTCATGTGCTTTGATGTTCCTGGGCTTGCTCCCCCAAGAGATGAGAGTGGATCATATGATGATGATGATGATGATGATGATGGTGATGATGATGATGTTGTTGATGATGATGATGATGATACCAATAATGTCGATCAGGGAAGTAAGCCCATTCATGACAATGATAGCAAAGCTGGTAATTATTTCTCTTGTGCCTTCATAATTTGTGATAATAAATCTCCTTTCCTATAGTTCAATTTCTGAGAAATGGAAACTATTTTATTTTGCTAGGTAAAAATTCTCCAGATTTGCTAGCATTAAATGAAGCACTACAGGATTTGCTTGATGGAATTCAAGTATGTAATTATGTTGGAGCCTTTTGCAGATAGATTTGATGTTGCTCCTTGTTATGTTTGTTATTTGTTTTCTGGAACCAGAATCATATTTTAAATTATGAATGTCTTCCGAAGTTTTGGTACTCATTGTTTTCAGTTGCTTGCATGATCTTATTATTTAGTTCATAGTGCTTGTTCCCGTTTCTGATTCCTTATGGTGTTGCTTGGTCGCACTCTGTTTACAATCTCAGTTTCCAGTTTTTCTGGATTACAGGAAGACTTTTATGTTCTAGTTGATTGGGCTTACAAGATTGACCCTTTGCGTTGCATATCCTTGCATGGGGTAACAGAGCGCTCTCTATCTGGCCAGAAATCTGATGCAGCAAGATTCGTGCGTGTCCTCCTTGGTGACCTGGAATCAAAAATTTCAATGCAGTTCAGCCGGGTAAATTATATGGAAACTGAAAATTTTCTCACCTTTTGCATTTAGTATGAACCTAACATGTTTAAGCTGCAATTAAATTTGTAGTTTGTTGATGAGGCTTGTCATCAAATTGAAAGAAGTGAGCGTAACACACGACAGACAGGGGTCTTACCTTACATCCCTCGGTAAAGTGAATGCCTTTGTGAGAATTCAGAGCGTGCTGCAAATTTGAGACCCTGATAAAACAGCAAAGGAGAAAAAAAAAACCAAAATAAATGTAGTAGATTTCAGTTAATGGTTTGAAATGTTTCTATAAATTATCAGCATACTATAAATTTTATTTTCAAAACAGCTAGGTTTTGTATTCTTACATGATGCTTTATCATTTACTTGTATTGAGCCTAAGGTTGTACTTCTGTTGGTTGTAAATAGTTCATATGTTCTTATGCACAGCTTTGCAACTCTAGCCACTCGCATGGAACAGTACATCCAGGGACAATCTAGGGACTTGGTTGATCTAGCATACACCAAATTTGTAAGTCCTGTTTTGAGCCTGGTATCCTTTTTTATTTTCTGACTAAGTTAATAATGTGGTTAAGTGAGCTTGTGATGAATAATACAGTTCTCTTAGCATCATGATAAGACTTACATGTACTAAAGTTTGGTTTTGCTACTATACAACAAACTTTTGCTTGAAGTAGACTGATGAGTCACTCATGTATTCTTTTGAGCTACTTTTGTGGATGGGTAATAAGTACGATCACCTTCCCTGTATGGTCTATTTGGATCGTTTGTTATCCTCCTTTTCTTTATAAGATAAAATTTTCATATTATGGTACCAAATCAGCTCATTTTTCTTTTTATTTTGTAAATTCATTATGTTAGTATCTTTAGAATGTGTATATTTATTACTGAAAAAATATTCACAGTGGAAATATTGTTTTCCAGGTTAGCATTATGTTTGTGACTCTCGAAAGACTTTCACAAGTTGAACCAAAATATGCTGAAATATTTCTTTTAGAAAACTATGCCGCTTTTCAGAATAGGTCGGGATCTTCTTTTCTCATTTTGTTCCTATGACCAACCGGATATAATATTTCTTTAGTTTCCTTGATGGCAATTCTTCTCCCTCTCCATTCATGTTACAGCTTATATGACCTGGCCAATGTTGTGCCCACTTTAGCCAAATTTTATCACCAAGCAAGTGAAGCATATGAACAAGCATGTCAACGTCATCTCAGCATGATAATATACTTTGTAAGTAATCCACCTTGGTGGCTTTTTCTTTGCTTTATTCATTACTGTTAAGGAGTGATGTTAAGTAGTTGAGGAGATACTGTTAAACTTTTTATGTTATGACTCGTCTTTAAAAATGTTTTCCCTTTGCAGCAATTTGAACGACTTTTCCAGTTTGCTAAAAAGATTGAGGATTTAATGTTTACTATTTCACCTGAAGAGGTTAGCATGCTAATGATAGGATTTTTCTAATACTTAATTAAAGCACCGAGTTTCATCAAATAGCTCCTCAGGAGTATCTATCCAACTTTTGACTAAATATACAGAACAAGGCTTGACATGCATGGTATTCCCATCCAGTATTTGGACATAGCCCGAATCTCATGATAAAAAACCTGAATCATTTTTTATAAATAATTAAATGAGTGCCAGAATTTATCTTCAGACATTTGTTAATTGTTAGCAAATGAATGATTTTGCCAACTGTCCCCCACAAATCTCAGATTCCTTTCCAGCTTGGATTGTCTAAAATGGATCTCCGGAAGACATTAAAATCCAGTTTAACTGGGGTGAGTTGATCAACAATTTTGTGAACATAATGGTCTTGGTTTCAAATGATGGAATCTATATCGACTTGTCTTACAGGTTGACAAGTCTATTGCTGCAATGTATAAGAAGTTGCAGAAGAACTTAACATGTGAGGAGCTGTTACCCTCTTTGTGGGACAAGTGCAAGGTATGTTAACTTCTATTTTCAAAAACAGTTCAAGGCTTTAGTATTTTTTGTCGAAGCGGTTAATGAAATGCGCTGAGAAAGCATTACAAGAACCCAGGTGAGTTGTCAGGGTGAAAGGAGGAAGTTTTAGGTTGCTTCAACTTGTTAGGTGCTGATTTGGTGATATATTACAAGTTTCTTACTAGTTTTACATCTTACAAAATTTGACAGAAGGAGTTTCTGGACAAATATGATAGCTTTGCCCAACTTTGTGCTAGAATTTACCCTACGGAAACAATCCCTTCAGTGACTGAAATGAGAGATCTTCTTGCTTCCATGTAAAGGGAGAGAATTTTGCTCGGTATAATCTTCTTTTTTCTTTATTCTTTTTGGTTCTATTTGGGGTAAGAGCTGTAATTGTTTCATGTTGTTACTGTTATAGACAAATTTCTTCCTATGTTTCAATTTATTGGAATTTATCCATTCAATTCATTCTTTGCTGAATAGAAGTTACTGTTGTACCATTGTGAATGTAAAATGTTGTTTGCCAGTCTGCTTTAACTTCCATATTCTGTGTGGTTTGTATCATTGTGAATGTGATAATTCTAAAGCTCATTTTTTCTTTTAAAAAAAAAGATAATTACGAAGAAAATATTCCAATCATTAATTTTGGTATGGTACAAGTTGTGTGGTTCATCATGTTGGTACACAGTAATCCACATACCGCTTGAATCAATAATCTTCCCCTATTAACATTTTTGATAAAACCTTCCTAACACTTCCCATGCAAGGCATACATTAAAGTTAAATGAAAACATCATCCTACGAAATGAACTTAAACCTTAAAGCATCAAACAAATCCAATAAAATGAATCAATCCGAGTCGGGAACGTAATGTAAATCCCCCTAGAGAATAGGGAGAAATCTGACTTCAGCCTAATAATATATATATATGTATATGTATGGTAGATGTTAAAGCAGAAGAAATGCTCTCCCCCTAGTTACCAAATGAAACACAAAACAAATTACTTATTTAAACCCCAATAACTAAATTAAAAACTTTCCTTCTAAGTGTAAATTTAATGGTCTATTGCTTCGATTAATAATTAGTAACTATGATTTTAGACAAGTTGATTAGGAATGATCGATTGTTAACCTTAGATCCCTAGTCTCTCAACTCGTTTCATACTCCAGAATTTGCCATTAAATCACAACTCTTACTCTTTTGCCTAGCACACATTGAGTCTCAACTCTTACTACTTAGCGAGTTTGGTTGATTTAATTAACTAAGGCAACAATTTTCACTTAGCACTAAGTTATACCTATGATTGTCAAGCATAAGTATAATTAAGCACACCAAATCAAACTAACAATTCACATTCCATCATTAACCAATCTAACTCTTAATCACATAATTGTCAATCTAGTTAATCAAGCACATGTGAATTTAGAACTTTTCTTGATTCACCCAAAACAACAAGTTTATTTATCAACACCATTAAAGTGCAGAAAATTCAGAGAGTAATATAAGAAATGCTCAATATAAAAGTTGAAATATATTTATCTTCATTCGAGAATACTTGTGCAATGGAGAATATTCTTTTCATTTAATCTTCATTTCCAATTGAGATTGAAAGAAAATAAATTACTAAGAAAACTAACCTAAATCTAATTACAATGAAAATTCTATAATTACTAGTCTACGAATTGCAAGAAAATAAAGAAAATGCTCTCTAAAATTAACTAAAGTAGCTAACCCTCCTAGCTTATCTAAAACTCTCTAGAAAAACTCTAGATTTCGTTGAAAGTTCAATATTTATATCTAAAAAAATGAACACCAAAATACCCTTAATAAAAATGGCAATTCAACCTTTAGATCACGACGTTGGCTATTGGTTCCATAATTTGCCTTTAACCTACGCTCGAGTAACTACTAGTTTAATTATCTACCCTTGATTGTCACGATGCAAAGTGTGCACCATTGCGACGTCCTCCATTGACTTGCACTGTTAAACCCTTTTACTTTGGGATAAGCTTCAATAGTTACATAAAAGTTGCAACACTTTCTTTTTACTATTAAAGCGTTCATTACTATAACTCTTGATTCTTTTCCTTTTAGCATATGCATGAAGTTTAAATTATCTCTAAACATGATTAACACTATAATAAACAAAATATGCTAAAATTATGCAAATATAGTACCACCTATCCTAGACTGTAAAGCATAGTAATTTGACTTGAAATCAGGTGAAAGTGACCAAAAAGGTATAACAAATATGTGCCTGTAAGCTACCCCACGCTTAGCTTATTGCTTGCACACAAGCGAAATCACTATACACTGACACCCATTAATAAATAATATTACCCTTTAGGCCTAAAGCATTTTAAATGTCAAAATCTTAGTAGTGAATAAGATCAATGCTATCAATGCTAACACAATAAAACTAACTAAAGATATTAAAAAAAGTGTTAGAATGGTTGGTTATATAGTTCTCGTGTACTTTATTCATGTTGATCTATTACAATTACTTAGAAAGATGACAAGCAAAAGATTCGGCAATCAAGTCTGAAGCTAGAGCACCAGCAAGAACATATGATATCCGTGCCAAAGAAGATGCTTCAGCACCAGACGTTATCACTAGTACATTTTCTTTACTTAACACTGATATTACTGGTTTAATTGATCCTAGTTCCATACATTCGTATATATGCATAAAGCTAGTGAATGTTAAAAATTTATTTGTTGAATTCACTGAAATGGTGGTTAAAGTCTCAAATCCCTTGGGCTAATGTGTGATGGTGGATAAAATTTATAAAAATTTTCCATTGATGGTTAAAGGTTATTGTTTCCCCGCCGACTTGATGTTACTGCCTTTTGATGAGTTTGACGTGATATTGGGAATGGATTGGCTGACTCAACATGATGCAATGGTAAATTATATATAGAAGTATATTATATTGAAATGTCAGAATGGTGAGTTGCTTCGGGTTAAATTTGATTAGATGGGAAAATTATTTAATGTGATTTCAGCCATGACAGCACAGAGGTGTATTAAAAAGGGATGTGATGCTTATCTTGCCTATGTGTTAGATACCAAGGTATCTGAGTTAAAGATTCAATCAGTACCAGTTGTATGTGAGTTTTCTGATGTGTTTTTAGAAGAATTACCTGGGTTACCACTGGAAAGGGAAGTGAAATTTTCTATAGACTTGATTCCGGGCTAAGATATTGATTATCGACAACTCAATAAAGTTACAGTAAGGAACAAGTACCCGTTACCCCGGATTGATGATTTGTTTGATTAGCAAAAAGGTGCCACTGTATTTTTGAAGATTGATCTCTGATCAGGTTATTATCAGTTACGGGTAAAGGAATCAGATGTGCTGAAAACAGCTTTCAGAACCAGATACGGTATTATGAGTTTCTAGTTATGCCATTTGGGCTAACGAATGCACTTACTATATTTATGGACCTGATGAACAAGATATTCAGACTGTATTTAGACATGTTTATTGTGGTACTTATTGATGATATTTTGGTATACTCTCGAGGTGAAAATGAGCATATAGATCACTTGAGAACGGTGTTGCAAACTTTACGAGAAAAGTAGTTGTATGCTAATTTCAGTAAATGTGAGTTCTGGCTTCAAGAAGTCGGGTTTCTTGGACATATTGTATCTGCTGAAGGTATCAGGGTTGATCCGAGCAAAATTTCAGCCATTGTTGATTGGAATCCACCGAAAAATGTATCCAAAGTCAGATGTTTTCTTGGATTGTCTAGATATTATCGGAGATTTGTACAGGGATTTTCTATGATAGCTTCTCTAATAACTCGTCTGTTACAAAATGATGTAAAGTTCAAGTGGATAGATGAATGCCAGAAGAGCTTTGACAGATTGAAAGAATTGTTGACAAAAGCACCTATTCTAGTACAGCTTGAACCGGGTAAGGAATTTGTCCTTTTCTTTTTTTTTTTCCTTTAGATTGTCAGGTGAAGAGTATTTTGGAATTTGTGATCCAAGGAGGCTCATCTCACACTATCAAGCTACCATTGAGTATGTGCTATGGTTTGATAATTTGAGATTGGCATGTATAGTTGGCTAGTTTTTGTACAAATGTTATTTAGTGATTAGAATGAAAAGGATGAATATGTGTAACTCGTTTTGTAAATGGGATATGAATGTAGTTTTCGAATGTATGTCATTGGAATTGGTTAATATGAATGAAATGTAGTTGTGATGGTGTTTCAGGGAGGCTAAGGCTTGGTAAATAGCCTGACACGGCCTGCATGGCAGGGCACACGGGCGTGTGTCTTGGCCGTGTGGGATTTGACAGAATACTCCACGGGGTAGGGGCACGGGCGTGCCTAGGCCGTGGTCGAGCCACGAGCCAACCCCACGAGCGTGTGAAAGTACACGGCCTGTTTCCACGGGCGTGTGATATAGTTTATAGCCATGTCGAGTAAGTCAGAATGTTCCACGGCCTTTAGACATGGGCGTGTGAGGGCCACACGGCCTTATCACACGGCCGTGCCTTGTGTCACACGGGCGTGTGACGTTGTTTTAAAAGTGAAAAATTTTTCGAGCTTCCGATGCGATAGGATTCGAATCATAACCATCCGAAGGGTTAGTATTACCATAGAAAACCCTAGGGAAGAGTAATATTTCATTAATTTAATTGGAAAATGAATCCGAACTCCGGTAAGTCTAGTAACACACATTACTCGATTCTGGCAACGGTTTCGGGTAAAGGGTGTTACATGGGTAATTGTCGACTGATTGACAAAGTTGACACATTTTATCCCTGTACGTATGGATTATTCTTTGGAAAGATTGGCTGAAGTGTATATGTCTGAGACTGTCAAGTTACATGGAGTTCCAATCTCAATTATTTCAGAAAGAGATCCCCAATTTACGTCTTGTTTTTGGGATAAATTACAAGAAGCTCTGGGAACTCAATTGCATTTTAGTATTGCATTTCATCCCTAGATAGATGGCTAACATGAACGTGTAATTCAGGTGTTAGAAGATATTCTCCGATGTTGTGTACTGGAATTTGAAGGTAATTGGGAAAAATATTTTCCCTTCATTGAACTTGCATATAATAATATTTATCAGTCCAGTATTAAAATGGCTTCGTAAGAAGCTTTGTATGGCCTTAAATGTAGAACTCCATTATATTGGATAGAACTCAGTGAAAAGAAGATAAATGGGGTTGATATGGTCCGGGAGATTGAAGAAAAAATAAATGTAATCTAGGATAGCTTAAAAGCAGCCTCAGATCGTCAAAAGTCCTACGCCGATCTTAAAAGAAAAGAGATAGAATTTTGGGTTAGTGATAAAGTATTTTTAAAGGTTTCACCGTGGAAGAATGTAACACCCCTATCCCGTAACCGTCGTCGGAATAGGTAAGGGGCATTACCGAACTTGTAACATATATCGAAGCAGTAAAATTTTAAACTTTTTAATCAAGATCCAACACGTATCATCAATCATCAGAGCATGCTTCAATTGATTATAAAATGATGCATATAACTATTGGAAATCTAATTGGAAACATGCTAAAAGATAGGGAAAATTTGCAAAATTTCAAAGTTAGGGACACACTACTGTGCCCCTTGCCCGTGTTCTTCACACACGGCCGTGTCCCCCCAGACACGCCCAAACCTTTCAGCTCGTGGTCGAAACTGACTTATCCCACACGGCTGTCCAACACGCCCATGGGGTTAGGCCGTGTGTCGCCCACGGCCTAAGCACGTCCGTGCCCTTACCCCGTGGTCGAAACTGTCAAATATCACACGGTTGCCAGACACGCCCGTGTACAAAACAGAGCAGACCGTGTGACTATACTGCCAAATTTCACATGGCTACAAGTTACCAGACACGCCCGTGTGTCTAGGCCGTGTACCAAAACTGACCAAAACATCAAGGTGCAGGGGACACACGGTCGAAGCGCACGCCCGTGTTCCTTGGCCGTGTGGCACAATTATAGGCTTGGTTTAAGCCAATTTGCCACCCAATATGGGTCATTTCTAATAGCCATTAACCAACAACATTTCATGCCATTCTACCAACCAAAAACATACCAATTCAAGCACAAAATGGACCCCAAAATCATCTCAATTCATTCACAAATCAAGCACACCAACTCAAAGGCCTAAATGACCATTTCCATGCACTCATCCACACATATATACATATCAATTATGCAAGCTTATAACCTCATCAAAATCACATATCTTTCCATAAGCACATATAGCTAAAGGACAACTCAAGTGCTTGATTATAAACACATATGACCCAAGCCACATCTCATAGCTTGATCATTTACCAAAATATATATCATGTTCACAAAAGTACTAGCCTATACATGCCATGACCAAACGTTTGCAAAATACTCAAAAGTACCGAAGCTTTATCGATAGTGTGATAGCGATCCCCGACTCGTCCGATATCCGAGCTAGCTTCCGAATCTAGAAGACAGTGAAAGAAATAAACGGAATAAGCTTCTAAAGCTTAGTAAGTCCATATAACATGAAATGAAACTTACCATTTCAATGAGGTATCCATAAGTAAGGCCATTATAAACATATGATCTTATAGCCTATTGCACAAACTCACACTCATTAGTTCATGAAGTTTCATAACATATCATATATAAAAGCTTATCAATTACTTCGTTTCATGTAACATATACAAATCTTGTAAATCATATGGCATAATATGCCTTCATTTTGCACTTTCTCATATAACATGTTGATCATGTAACTAGTATCATTCCATTCATACAAATCATATGACATGTATTTCATATACTTCAGTATCTCATGTATAGCACATAACTCTTATAACATGTACCTTATACCATTCATGTATTCACATAACATCTCTCTCATATATTCTATTATCAATTAACTTTTCCTGTAACATGTATCGGTATTGCCCGTTGAACCTATAAGAACATCGAAAGATACTCGGGTGATAAACACACAGTGTATATACATATAACCTGTAATCCATCAATGCGTCATATATGCTCTTTCGAGCCTGTACGGTAAGCCCGGAGGCTGAACATATAATCCCGAAGGATAATCGGTAAGCCCGTAGGCTGAACATGTAATCCCGAAGGAAAAACCTGTAGCTCATGAGCACATGGTGAGTCCGCAACAAATGCAGGAGCTCGAACCACCCTGTAGCCCTAGTGACATGTCACTTGTATCCTATCGACTTCTACGGTTCTAACGGGGTTCGGTATTCAATTTATCACTTGTAACAATTTAACATTTCTATTTCAATCTCATATATACTCGTTACATTAGGCTATTTAATCATCTAGCATTTCATATTTTCAAATAACAATACGTATGAACACATATATATATACATTAAATTCGTTATACGAACTTACCTCGTAATCCCGTATCTACTCGTCTATTTTCCGTTTTCCCCGATCAAGTTCCGGGATTCGATCGTCTTTATCTATTTTAATGCAAAATTCAGCTATTTACTAACTCACATATTCAATTCAATCCAAAAACATATAATTTGACATATTTGCAATTTAGCCCCTATATTTACAATACTTTGCAATTTAGTCCTCTCATCACAAAAATGACAAATTACACAATCAATCCCCCAATTCACTATAGCCGAATATTCAAGGGACTTATACAAGCATATATCTTTAAATTAATCACAAATTTAACCTTAAAAATTCTACCTTTTTATAATCAAATCCTCAAAACCCATTTTCTTCAAAAATCACTTTAAAATTCTTGTATATTTCCACATAATAATCAATAATTCATCAAAATCCATCAAAATAACATGAATTCATCAATGGCATTTTTCAAAGACATGTTCAAAATCAGAAATTGAGGTACGGGTCGACTAATATACGAAGCAACGATCTCAAAAACGTAAAAATCACTAAAAACTGAAGTCAAAACATACCTCAATTGAGCAAAATAGTAGCCGAATGAAGAAAACTTTTAAACCCTTTATTTTTGTTTGAAGAATCGGTGGGAGAGAAGAAATATGAAGCCATTTTCTTGTTTTATTTAATTAAAACATATTATAAAGCCATTTGACCATTTTACCCTTTGTAAAATTATTATAAAACCTTATAAAATATGGACATAATGGTCCATCACCAACCACTCCAAATAAAAATGGCATAATTGCCAGGCAAGTACCTCCTTTTATAAAGCCATGCTCAAATAGGTCATTTATAAAATAGAACTCTAATTTATCGCTTTACGCGATTTAATCCTTTTTATCAAATTAACCAGGCCAACGATAAAATTTCTAAACCAAACTTTCACACTGTAATTCTATCATGCTGTAAAACATATTAAAGCAATAAAAATAATAATTCGACTCGGTTAAGTGGTCCCGAAACCACCCGTTTCGACTAGGGTCTAAAGTGGGCTGTTACAAAGAAAGTTCTTCAATTTGTTCGTAAAGGTAAATTAAGTCCACAGTTTATTAGGCTATATGAAGTGATAGAATGAATTGGACCGGTTGTGTGACAGCCCTAATTTGACCCCAATCGAAAAAGTGGTTTCGGAACCACGAAACCGTGTCAGAAAAATAATTAAATGTTATATTTTATGTTTATTATATGTGAAATTGCATGTGTGAAAATATTGTGTTTTAATTTTGTCATTTAGATGTGGAATTATTAAAAGGGACTCATTTGATAAACCATGAAAATGTGATAGGTAAAAATTGAAGTGGTCGAATTGTATATGGTTAACATTATGGAGGACTTGCATGTCAAATTGACCACTATTAATATAGTGGACGACAATGATGATGGATGTTTGGCATTATATGCATTTTATATTAATGAAATAAAATTTAATGGTATTGTAATAAGAAAACATGAATTAATATAATAAAAGGGTGATAAAAAAAAAGTTGCTCATCTTTTTTCTTCCATTGCCGAAACTAAAGCAAGAAAATAAAGAATTTTAGCTAAGCCATTCGATCATCTTTAAGCCTTGATTAAGGTATGTAATTCATGTTAATTTCTTTTGAAATTTGTGAAATTGAGTTGGGTTTAAAGCCCTTGTCATGACCCATGTACAAATTTTTGAGTTTGTAATGAAAATTGTATTCGGTCATGTTGGAAATGTGATAAATTGTGGGTGTTTTATATTTTAAAGTGAAAATGATAGAAAGATGAGTAGGAAGCTAGTTAAATTGATATTTATAAGCCCTTGTGATACATGGAAATTCGATTAGTGTGGTATGTGAGTAAATTTCATTCGGCATTTTGCTTAAAATATGAAAGAAAATTGTTTTATTTGAATTAAGCATATCATTTTAAATTGAGCTTTGAATGGATGCAATTGAGTTGAGAAAGTATGAAATTATGAGCTTGTTATAAAGCATGTACTCAGCTATGTGGTATTATGCTAAATTTTGAATGCTTAATGTTATAAATTGAAAATGGTTATTAGATGAGTCTTAAATTTGTTAGAATAGTGAAAAGAACATGAGCTTGGTGCTTAGGTAGCATTTGGCCATGGAATAAGTTATATTTGATAAAATGAGTTTCAAAAATAGTGAATTATGTGATAAAAGAAGGATTTAAGTTGTGTACTTGAAATTAGATCGAATAAAAAAAAATTATATTAGCTAAATGAGAAATTCGACTATAGCGTGATATTAGAGAAAGAAATGTTTAAATATTAAATTTGCAAATATGTGTGCCAAGCATGATAGTGAGTAATGATTTGAGCAATGGCTTTATTGATAATGGCTATTCGGCTATAGAGGTCAAATTGTGAAACCTCATGCTAACTAATAGTAGTAATGTAAGTGTTAAATTAGCTCACAAGTGCCAAATGTGAAAGAAATTTCTTGATGTATTTTAGCTATGGTATTTAAGTGTGCCGAATGTGATTTTGGATGGTTGAGTTGTAATAGTTATGGTGTTTTATAATTGCCGAATGTGGTTTCAAATGATAGAGATGTGGAAAGTTAAAATTTTGTCTAATTTAGCTCAAGAACTCAATGGAACAAATTCGGATCGTGGGAAAGATAAATTGGTCGAATAGTCGAAATTGACGTACGATAGCCATCGAGGTAAGTTTTAAGTAATTTAGCATGTCTTGTATCTTGAGCAATTTATGCTAATTGTATGAATGATCCTATTCGAACATGAAATTTGAGATGAATGGTACATAAATAGAAAAGTTTTATGGTTAATAGTATGCATGAGATTAAGGTAAAAGTCCTATATGTGCTAATGTGTATCAAAGCCGAATGGCTAAATTGTGTAACAAAGATGAGACTAAGATACGTGCTAAGACCGAATGGTAAGTGTGAAATGTACTTGTTGATTTGCTATGTGCAATGTTCGAATGAAGCAATAAATTTTATGATATGCTTGTATAATGTGTGAATTAGAAGTATATCCCCTAAGGCATGTGATAAATTTAATGTATGAGCTATTGAGCTTTGACATTCGAGTTTATGGCCAACAAGCTTTAAGTCAGTGATTAATTATCGGGCCTTGAGCCTAGCAGGCATTATGCCAGTGAAATAATATCGGGCCTTGAGCCTAGCAGGCGTAATACCGGTGAAATGAAATCGGGCCTTGAGTCTAGCAGGTGTAATGCCGGTGAAGTGAATTCAGACTTAAAAAGTCTAGCAGGCTTTGAACCAATGACGAAACTCGGGTTTTATACCTAGCAGGCCAAGTGCCGGTGAATTTAATGAAAGTATATGATAATGAGATCCTATGTTAAGATGACAAATTAAATTCGTATTACGTATTAAGTGGCCCAGGTATGTGATACTTATCTATTTATGTGGGAATGATTCGAAGGGGATTTTGAATATGTGCATTTGTGAACATTTGGTTCATGTGAAATTATTCATGGAAGTATATTAACTATGTATGTGGTTACGAATAAAGAAGAAATGTTTAAATGTGGAAATGGTATTATATTAGAGCTAAATTTGGGGTGAATTAAAGTTGGCATTGTGAACTTGAAATATTCATGTCTATATGTGAATTTGAAGCTAATCAAATGACTTGTTATTAGTGCATGTAAGTGATTATGCATATTCGGCCTTGTGGAATTAAATGTTGATACGATGCCTCAAATTAACTATATTGAGTTGAATTAATAAATGACCTTGCAGTATATGATGATACGATTATGTGATTCCAAATTTTTAGTAAATGAGGGTCAGTGTAAATATGTACAGTTGTGGTTAGGCCTATTCGGCCAAATGATATTATACTTAGATCTTGAATACTTGATTAATGTGTTTAATTAAGTTAAGCTGTTTAATTTACTTAAGACTTACTAAGCTAATTAGCTTACTCCTAGTGTCTTTGTTACTCTGTTATATAGATCTCGTTTGAAAGCTACGGGCTCGGGGATTCAAGCTCAAAGTCATCCACACTATCGACACTGTTTTGGTACTTTTGAAAGTCTATGTTTGAAAGATGTCATGTATAGGCTTAACTCCTTTTTGAAACAAGTTATATTTTGGCTATGTATATATTAAAGCCATGCGAAGATGGCTTATTCATTTTGTTTAGTAAAGTCACATAGTTGAACTAATGGTTGAGAAATGTTTTGGTTAATGTGGTTTATTCGGTTATGGTATATATATATATACATGTATGCATATACAGTGGTGGTAAAATTATTCCATAATCAAGAATGATAAGTGGTTCTTTTGTCTTGAACTTATTGTATGATATTGTAGATTACCATTGTGCCTAAACTTAAAGACAACTTGATTTATTAATGCTTATCTTATTGTTAAATGTATAAGTTAGGTTGAATTGAATGTTCGAAGGTTGTATTTCGTTAGGTAATACCTTGTGACCTTATTCCGACGACGGATGAGGGTTATAGGGTGTTATAGGTTGCGTATCGACTAGCATTACGACCAGAACTTGAGAAAATTCATAATGTTTTCCATGTGTCCATGTTACGATGGTATTGATCAGATTGTTCACATGTTATTTCTCCGACAGAGGTTGAAATTTAGTCTGACATGAGTTACAGTGAAGAACCAGTCAAAATTTTAGCACGGGAAACAAATGAGCTCAGAAACAAAAAGAGAGACTTGGCAAAAGTCTTATGTCAAAAACACGAGATTGAAGAAACTACATGGGAATCGGAGAATGCAATAAGGAAACAATACCAGGACCTCTTTACTAGTAAGATTTTCGAGGATGAAAATCCTTGAAGGGGGAGAGTTGTAACGACCTAAATTTCAGTGATATCGGAACAATGGTTTTGTAACCACAAATCCAAATTAGGTAGAAAATTTATTTTAAATTTTTGACATGGTCTATTTTATGATAGGAAAGCTGTATGAAAATATTGATAGAAAAATTTTTATCGATATAGTAATAAATTAGAAAAAGGACTTAATTGAATAAAATGTGAAAGTTGAGTGATAGACGCTCAAAGGACCAAATAGCTATGAAATTCAAAATTAGAGGTCCTTATATGGTAATTGGACCATCAATTAAAAGATGAGAACATATCTTTGCTGATTCATCCATAGAATTTGAGAAAAAGAAAATGACTAAATTGAAATTAAGAAAAATTAAAAGATGATAAGGATGTAATCAGAAATATCAATATTTTTATTCATCTTCATCCCCCAAATTTTCATGGAAACCCTAGGACAAAGGAAAAAGACTTTCTTAGCTTAAAGCTTATGTTTTTGGAATCAGGATAGTTTGCTCTCTATTTTGGGGATAAAATTGAAGCATTAGCAAAGTACAAAAATTATGCCATGGATGAATATGCTGAAAATTGAAAGTTTATGGTAGAAAATGAAAGTTTGATAGTAAATAAACAACTTTTACAAAGTGAATTTGAGTGAAATTGTGAAAAACGGACTAAATTGTAAACTTGTAAAATTCAAAGAAAAATTCTAATTTTTGTGAAAAATATGTGCTGTAAATGTTAAATGAGAATTTTGGCTAGGCTTAGATAGAAGATTAAATTGCATGAATTTTATTTTCCGAGCCTAGAGATGAAATTGGAATTAATGAAAAGTTTAAGGGTAAAATGGTAATTTTGACTAGAGCATAAATGAATAAAATGAGATATGAATTGAATGAAATTTATGGTTAAATTCATTTATATAGATCCGGAGAATTCAAATTCAAAGTTAGATCGAGGCAAGGAGAAAGTGTAACACCTCAAACCCGGCCTAGAAGTTAGGCCCGAATCTAGCATGTCACATTGAGGTGTTTTTTGAAAACCTTGTTTCCATTGAAAACCCTTCTTATTAAAACTTGTTACCGTTTAAAACTTGTGTAAAATCTCGAATTTCGTATGCATATTTTAAAATGTGTTTTATTAAAAGACGTTCTCTTGTAAAATGTTATTACCTTTAAAACCTTAATTGTTACGGAAGCCTAATTTAAAACAGTTGCGGAAACGTGACATTTTGAAAAATAGTTGTTGTTTCGAAAAAACCGTGTCCGACTTCTAGCAATTATAAAACAATAAATAGAATCCCAAATGTAAAAACCAGAAAGTTTAAAAGGCCTTATTACAACCCAAACTAGAATAAAGTACTTAAAAGTAAATTAAGACAGAGCATAAGCAATGTGTGGCGTTCTTCGAGCCCCTCGCAGCACTGATCCTCCTAAAGCTAGGGATTACCTACACAATTATTAAACGGGGTGAGTTTTATGAAAACTCAGTGTGTAATCCCCTACCATATAAAATGAACAGTCAGTCATACAAAAGAATTAAAAGTCTGGGCCCCAGCCCTGCTATAATTCCAGTGTCAATTGGGCCTTAGCCCACTATAACAAACAGTACCTGATGGGCTTAGCCCATTACAGAATCAGAAACATTATCAGATTAGAATTAAAATCAGAATCTGAATCAGGTGGGCCTAAGCCCAAAACAGAATCAGTAATAGTATAATACAGATATGCAGAACAGACTGGGCCGAAGCCCTATACAGAACAGATCAGTCTGGGCCTTAGCCCTATACAGAACAATGTGGGCCAAGCCCATAGCAGAAACAGAACAATATGCGAATGCAATCCTAACCCAGTCCAGCCATCACACCACCCGTACCAACCCAACACACCATGTAGGGAATAACTCGACCCACCCAGCCTTACACACCAATGACGCAGCCATGCTGCTAATTTAAATGCAGCTTTAAGCCTTTAGTAGCAGTATCATAATTGACACAAAGCCATCAGTAACTATAATAGGATTGGCACATAGCCATCAATTAAGGTAATATAACCGGCACACAACCATGGGTAAATGTGATCTACATGTGACAGCCTTAAAATGACCCTAGTCGGAATGTGGTTTCGGGACCACAAAGCCGAGGCACAAAAATAATTTAACCATTATTTTGATGCCTATTGCATGTGCCAATTCATGTGTGACATCTTAGGTGCCTTAATTTAGTATTAAAATAATGAATTGCACCAAAAAGGGCGTAATTGTGAACTTTGGAAATATGCATGACAAAGGTGTGATGACTAATAAGTACATGCATGCAAAATAGTGGAGTTGCATGTCAAATTCCCCTTTTAATGCTAGTGGACGGTAATGATGACTTTGTTTGTCATTTTGTGTTTTGTTTGTTTGTTAGTAAATAATGATAGTAATATATGATATATTATAATAAGTTGAGGTGATAAAAAAAAAAACAAAGTTGTCATGTTTATTTCCTTCCTTTATTGTCGAAAATTCAAGTGAAAGAAGAAAGGGAAAAGAACAAATGCATTCGGTCATTTTGAAGGCAAATTAAGGTAGGATTTCATGTTATCTCTTCTAAATTTTGAGAAATTGAGTTAGTAGCTAAGTTCTTATCATAACCCATTTGTTAATTTTTAAGTTGATGATGAACTATACATTCGGCCATGGTTGATTTCTTTTGCAAAGGGATAGTGTGTTATGTTTTTGAAATAGAAATTGATAAATGGAGTTTGAATGGACTCTATGATGTTGAAATTCATGTGAATTGAAATTTGTGAGCTCAAATTTGTTAGATTAAAGTTTTGTGTGGTTTAAAATGTCTAAGGGACATCAATTTGATCTTTAACATGATAGTTGGTTATTGGTAATGACTTGGGGTTAATAGGTGTTAATTTTGATGTGGTGAGCTTTCTATTTTGTTTGATCGAAACCTATTTGCAACTTGGCATTAGTGAAGCAAGTTAGTTTTGGTTGATTAGTAATTTGATGAGGAAAATTTTGCTTTGGTATTGAAATTGAGTTGTGATGACCGAATGAACTTATTTTGGTGAGTAGTTAATTAAGATGAATTGGGAAGTGATAAGTAATATTCGGCCATTGCAAGTTAGTGAATATATACGTGTGTATTAATTGATCAATAGGGCTTGGTTGATGTGCTAGTTAATGTCTAAAATTTTGAATGTAAATTTAGGTAAGCTTCTTTGATAAATTATGGTAGTATACATGGGAATTAGCTAATGTGTGAATAACTTTTGCTCATGAATTGCCGAATTTGAAATTGGGATTTTGGCTAAGAAATTTGATATGTTTAATTAGTGGCCAAATGTGACCTTGATTATATGTTGTAACTTGAAATGAAATGTGAATTGTATTTGTGCTTTCTTCAAATGATGGAAAATCTTATATTCATATACATATGTTTCGGCTATAGGTGTGTTTGAAAAGTAGGTTCTTAAGTATTTGAGTTTGATTCCTTTGTAAGTTTTAAGTACTTAAATGGAATGAATATGAATTTTGTATATATATGTTAAGGTCAATGACTTCTCTAAATGATGCCATATATGATGTTATGTGTGACAGCCCTAATTCGACCCTAGATGAGAAATGGTTTCGTAACCATTAGACCGGGTCACAATGTTTAATAAATGCTAGTTTTCATATTAAATTTATGTGAAGTTATAGGGTGAATAATTGATTTACTTTTGGTGCCTTTTGGATGTGCCATTTTTGGATATGGACTTATGTGTCAAGAAGTAAAAAAATGCGTGATAAATTAAAAAGGGGGCCGAAATAGTGCATGGCTAAAATGTTGTACTTGCATGTCAAATTACCACTTTTTGAGATAGTGGCCGGCCATGAAGCATAATGATTGAAATTTGCATGTGCTTTATATGTATTTTTTTATGTACAAATGTTTTTATTTAGTGAAAAATAATAAATGTTATGAATAAAATATTTGGAATATGGGTGATAAAAACAAGGGGGCATTTTGTTTTTCTTTCCTTTGTTTTCTTTAATAGCCGAAACAAAAAGGGAATGGTGAAAGAAAAACAAGCATTCGGCCTATAGCTAACTTGCATTCAAGGTAAATTTCATGTGTTTGTCTTATGTTTTTAGTGAAATTGGTACGGCTAGAGCATGGTCTTGATGGCCCATGTTTAAAATTTTGAATGTGCTTTGGCATGAGAATTCGGTCATGAGAGGAATTTGAGAAATGGTTGTAATTTCCATGTTTAGAAATAGGAACGATGGTAATGGATAAGAAAAGATTGTTATTTGTTTTTATATGTGATATCAAGCCATTGGGTTGTACGGTTCTCATAGAAAATGAGAGAAATTTTGAGTGATGGCCGAATGTGATGGGTTAAATGTTTAATGCTCTTAATAAGATAATCGGCAATTGGAACCTTGGGAATTTTAGTTCATTACTAAATTAAATATTTGAATGAGTAGTTGCCGATTTTAAACTTGAGAATGAATGAAGTCTATGTGTTTTATATTTGTGTTATGTATTGTATTGTTAAAGTCTTGGATGTTAAGCTTAATTACTTTTAAATAATTGTTTGAGCCTACAAAGAATTGAATATAAATTTAGCTAGTAGACAAAAAGGTTGAAGTGATTTTACCTTGAGCTTTTATAATCTTATTTTACAAAGTATATTCGTATTTATAAACCAGCTAGTGAATTCGGCCATTGAGGAAATTGTAAGATGAGTAAATGAGAGTAGATAGATGCAAGACTTTCGGTCATGTTAGTGAATGGAGGGTATGTGTTTATTTTTTTTAGATGTGCAAATGGTCTAATAATTACTACTTAATAATGTGACCTAGAAATTATGGAAGTATTGTACGGTTGATGAATTTGGGTTTCACTTGTAAAATTTCCGAATGAATTAAAGGCCAATGCTCGAACTAGAGGATTAATAGGTGTAAATAAAAGGTGTTTAAATATCTATAAATTTTTGTTTGTGTATGTGAATTTGACATAGTTTTTTTTTTTTTAATATGAAATCGGGTCATGGTCTATAGTTTCTTTTAATATAGGATACATATTGAATTATGGGTGATTGTCTATTATGACTATTAAGAAAATGATATGGAATGAGAAATTGAACAAACTTACTTGTTTTAATTCAAGCTCAAGAGCATAAAGGATCGAAGTTGGATAAGTGAAAGGATAAAGTAATAGAGTAGCCGGTCAGCAACCGTTCAAATATATCGAGGTAAGTTTTGAGTGTACCCCCTTTGTATATACCCGAATATGATATGATACATTTAAGTTGTAGGCCTTATAACTAGTTCATTTCACTTTGATAAAAATACAATTATGGAATATGATGGTATGATTTGGGGTAGCCGAACGCATATTGAAATTAAGGAAAAATGTGATTAGCTTATGCATGTGAAATTTTTATAGTAAATTCCATAAGACCGAATGGGTATGGAATAGAATGTCATAAGTATTTGGCAAATTGATTATGGAAAGATGTTATATGTGGATGCTTTATTTATGTTGAACGTATCTAATGATTTGTAAAGATGATATGTCTGGTACGACACATGCGAATGTGAACAAATATTGCCCGGGAATTTAATTATGATAATTTCAGGCCTTCGTGCCTAGCAGGCTTTGTACCGGTGATAATTTCAGGCCTTAGTGCCTAGCAGGCTTTGTGCCGGTGATAATTCAGGCCTTAGTGCCTAGTAGGCTTTGTGCCGGTGATAATTTCAGGCCTTCGTGCCTAGCAGGCTTCGTGCCAGTGATAATATCAGGCCCGTGTGCCTAGCAGGCTTAGCGCCGGTGATTTGAGTGCGTGTGAGACTATGAGGAAATTTTGATGAAATTTTTGTAAAGTACGAACATTGTATTAAAAGGGTCAGGTATGTACCTTGTACCTATGTGCAAGATTTAAATTGATATGTGCCTTAAGTATTAAATTTGTTGGTTTTATGAATGAGAGCTTTGTCTATGCATAGTATGGTATACACATATTCGGCCATGGATGATACATATATGAGATAATGAAGTTTTGTGACAACGGGAGATAAGGAAACATGCTAGAAATAAAGTTAAATTTCCCTCATGTGTGAAGATGCATTCGGCCAAATAAATAGACTTTTTGGAATTGAGCTTTGTTCTATATTATAGTAGGTGATTTAAGGCATGAATTATTCTAAATTATTCAAAACTTACTAAGCTCTTAGAAGCTTACTCTGTTTATATGTTCCCTTCTGTTTTATAGATCGCATTTGAAGCTACGGTTCAAAGGATTCAAGTCCAAGTCACTCTCACTATCATCAATAAATTTTTCTTTGGTACTCTCGAAGGTTTAAACTTTCTTTTTCAAACAATGGCATGTATAGACTCAAATTCTCTATTTTGACTTTTCAATCCATTTTGATGTGTATATCCGAATAGCCATGCGGAAATGGCTTATCAAATTACCTTATAAATGTTCATGAATGGAGCATGTTATGGTTGAATATGGATGAATATGAAAGAATTATGCTTGTGGTTATAAATGTGGTGTGTATTATATCTATCTAGATGTATAATTGAAGTAAGTGTTAATAGCATGAAATCGAGGTGATATTTAGTATTAACTTTATAAATGTTTAAGTGTAATTGCTTGAAAAGTTAATTGTCTATAAACGAACTTGCATATTCGGCTAGACACTAAGATAAGGTTTCGGTTGACTTGCATGTAAATTTCTTCTATATGTATGATGAGTATTAGTTAAAGTAAATTACTAGTTCAATTTATAAATGTTATAGATATATGTGGGCAATGTATTCGGGTTAGGAATGCTTGAAACCTTATGCAAATTATTTTTGAACTATTACGTGTTTGTTCTGTAACCCCTCTTAACCCTCCGTCGACGGGTAAGGGTTTTGGGGTGTTACATTATGTTTTAAATATGTGAATAAAAACTTTAAAGAGTGAATTTGTATAAATCTGCTTGGTACAGCAGCAGTAACGTGTTTTGAAAAAATCACCATAAATTGTGGAAGCTGAATTAGAGGCTGAATAAATTATGTAATTAAAGCTTAATGAGTCTAGTTTCTTATAAAAGAAACCTTAAAAGCAAAGGAATTTCCGATAAAGAGATATTTAAAGTAGTGTGAGACAGTGGCAGATTGACTCCGAAATCCCCTGTTCTATTTTTAGAAAATCATTATAAATTGTAAAAAAATATCCATAAGATGTAATTTATATGCTTAGAATCCTTAATGAGTCTATTTTCAAGAGAGATATACAAGAAAATTTTCTGAGACCTGAACTAAGAGATAATTGAACTTTAGTATAGAAGGGTCGGAACTGTCCGACAGTGAATTAGGGGTAACTTTGAGGATTAAACTGTATTAATTGGTCAATTCAAAAATTCTCGAAATTTTATGGTAGAAAGGTACATGAGTCTAGTTTCAGGAAAAATTTATGGAACTTGATTTGGAGTTTCGTAGCTCCAGTTATGAATAATTTAGTGAATGTTGCTCAGGAAGTCAGCTTGTAGTGACTTGTGATATATATGTGATTGGCCGAATGTGTGTGCGTGTGTGGCAAAGGATGTATATATGTGTTTCTTATTTTGATTGTAAGTGAAATGATCAAGTGAGATATTTGAATAAGGATTAATAAAATTGAATTATTTAATTTAGCTCAAGAGCATAGAGGGACAAGTTCGGATAAAGGGAAAGCTAAAGTGGTTGAATAGCTGACTTATTGTTGCTCAGAAAAGTTCGAGGTAAGTTTTGAGTATTTGAATTTGGTATTTAATTTAAAATGCCATGATATACATATATGATAGATGAATGATGTCCCATTGTCCTTACCATAACAAGGTTATTGAAAAAGAAACCTTATACATGTTGATATATAGCCGAATGGCTATTAGAGAATTAAACAAAGAACAAGATTGGGGATATATGCTTATGTGTGTTTGCTTATTGAGCTGAAAGTTTAGTAAACGAAGTATACATGTATTAGATTTGAATGATGTTACGACACAAAGTCAATGAGCATGTTATATGTCTATATGCGAATGAGTGGACTTGAATTACAAATGTGATTTTGCTATGAGAAATGTGGTAACATGTGAATAGATATGCATGAAACTATGTGATGTGAATCCGGGTTAAGACCCGAAGGCTATATGCGGAGATTATATCCGGGTTAAGACCCGATGGCTATATGCGGAGATTATGTCTGGGTTAGGACCCGATGGCTATATGCGGTGACTATGTCCGGGTAAAGATCCGCTGGCTTTGTGTGGAGATTTTATCCGAGCTAAAGGTCTCGATGATGATTCGAGTAAAGTCTAAGATTAAAAGACTTCATAGTGACGATTGTTAATGAATGCGCTCAAAGCGTTAAGTTATACAGGTATGTACCCTAAGCTGTATGCAAGCTTGTTTTGGACCAAATCATAAGGTCATTATACAATTGCATATGTGAGTATGAAATGAGACTATTTATATGATTATAGTACAATTGGTCAATGTGAAAGGTTATGTGAAATTATGAAATATGTTTTTGTTTACATGAGCTCACTATCAAGTGAAAGTTATCTGCCTATTATATATGATGAGAACGTGTATATTCGGTTAAGGGGTGACATGCCCAAAGAAGTGGGAAACAAAAATGCGAACAACTATGTTATAATTTGATTTTTATCCGTTGTCATTACTTAAAACTTACTAAGCATTGTAATGCTTACTCCGTTTACTTTGTTTCCTCTGTTTTATAGATCTCTTTTTGAAGCTACGGACTCAGGGATTGAAGCTTTAATCACCTACACTATCGTCATTATTTTGGTACATTCAATAGTTATTTTGAGAACAATAGCATGTATAGGCTAATCTTCTTTTGTGAATCTGAATTAGATTTTGAGTTGTATTTGTTCTAGCCATGCGAAAATGGCTTGCTTAATCTCTAAGTTAATGTCTATGTTTTGTTGGAAATTTTATGTGCCTTGTTACTTCGACGCATGGGTTATATGATGTCTATTGGTCGGTAGTCGTTTGACAACCTTGATAGTACTCTTATAGTAAATATTCGTGAGATGGTTGCCTTAGTCGAATTACCTTGAATGTTAGATTGTTCGGATCTAGAATTTAAATTTGATCCCTAATCGAATTTCGATGTACAACCGAATCTATGTCTTGTACGTATCTATGAACCTCAGTAGGTTGTATTTAGTTATGTAATACCTTAATACCCTATTTCGGTGACAGACAGGGGTATAGGGTGTTACACGACACACAATCATCAGTAAATAAGATAGGCACATAGCCTTAGGCAAATATAATCGGCACAAAGCCATGATCCCAATAGCACAGAGCCATATGTTAGTTGCCACAGAGCCATACTCAGAATAACTGGCATTAAGCCCTCAGTCTGTCCACAGTCGTCTCGTGCGACCCGTGTGACTTTATCAGAACAGAACTTCCTCCATATCAATATCCCCACCCAATATGTTGTGTATGCTATGCTCAATCATCACACATGTATGCAGAATGGCCATGTTCAGTATCAGTCATTTTAACACATATTAAAAATATTAATTACACAATCACAGTCACGTCAGTCAAATCACTGTCATACAAACACAGTCAAATCCGTCAAACACACAGTCTAAGTCAGTCACTTGCCTACAAGGGCAAAACAGTCATTTAACACCCTAGGGGCAAAATGGTAATTTTACCCCACAGGGGTATCTTGGTAATTCTACCCTACAGGGGTATTTCGGTAATTCTACCCTACAGGAGTATTTCGGTAATTCTACCCTACAGGGGTATTTTGGTAATTCTATCCTACAGGGGTATTTCGATAATTCTACCCTACAGGGGTATTTTGGTAATTCTACCCTAAAAGGGTATTTAAGTAATTCTACCCTAAAGGGGTATTTAAGTAATTCTACCTTATAGGGGTATTTCGGTAATTCTACCCTAAAGGGGTATTTCGGTAATTCTACCCTAAAGGGGTATTTCAGTAATTCAACCCTACAGGGCTATTTCGATAATTTTGCAACCCAGGGGAATTTCAGTAATTTCATAAACCAGGGGTATTTCGGTAATTTCACAAACCAGGGGTATTTTGGTAATTTTGTAAATCAGGGGTATTTTGATAATTTTAAAATTTGGGGTATTTACGTAATTTGTAAACTAGGGTATTTCTATAATTTTGTAAACTGAGGGTAAAATAGTAATTCTAACAAATCAGGGGTAAAACGATAACTTTACTAATTAGGGGTAAAACGGTAATTTTACAAATCAGGGGTAAAACAGTAATTTTACAAATCAGGGGTAAAACGGTAATTTACATATTAGGGGTAAAACGACAACTTTACAAATCAGGGGTAAAATGGTAACTTTATATATTAGTGGTAAAACAGTAACTTTACATATCAGGGGTAAAATGACAACTTTACAAATTAGGGGCAAAACGATAATTTTGCAAATTAGGGGTAAAATAGTACGTTTACAAATCGGGGGTATTTCTGTAATTTTGAAAATCGAGGGTATTTCTGTAATTTTACAAATCGAGGGTAATTCGGTAATTTTGCAAATCAGAGGTATTTCTGTAATTTTGCAAATCGAGGGTATTACAGTAATTCTACCCTATAAGGGTATTTCAGTTATTTTATCAATCCTTCAGAATGTCTATAGTTGCCTCGAGCTACTCAAGTATTCTAAACAGAGATAACGTTACGAATGGGCCTAAGACTCGTTCTCGGCCCAAGTGGGCCCACACGCTTGTGTGGCCCTTTAGGCCAAAACTAGCCACAGATATGAGATTCACCTAGTCTAGTCCAATATTTACTACACAATCATATAATTTGCCCGATTGGGCCCACATGGCCCATTTCAGCATTCCGGCATTTGCCGTTCTACAGCTAGAGTAGGGTGAAGTACACACCTGATAGGTATCTAAAGTTAATCCACGCTCTGAACACTGCTATGCCCAAAAGCCAATAATAATTGCACCATTGACTCCCTAGGGGGTGTGTCGATCAACTACGGTCACCACCACCATGACCCAACGGCATACAGATCAACGAATGATCCAACGTCTAACCCAAACGAACACGCCACAATGTGAAAGGGATAAGCCAAGAAAAGTATCCTACTCTCTTCATGGTTTGCTCTATTTAAAGCCAACTCTTCACCTATTCTCATGTTAGCTTCCCGATGTGGGATTCTCCATCAATCCCCCAAAACTAAAGCATTAGCAAAATAATCAACCTTTGCGTGTAAAGGGATTCGAACCATAGTCCTCTCCATAACCATGTCACGCCACCACCACTAGGACACAAGCTCATTTGTGTCATAAGTTCAACACATTTAACTTTAAAGCCCGCCTACTCACTTCCACATTTATTTAAGAAAACCAAAATAGATTGCAAGAGCCAAGACTTGAACCTTGGACCCCCTTGCTTCCTTTATGGCATCACTTCCTTGTTCCTTAAGTGGCGCCACTTTGCCACTACTCCACACTCCTTTTTATGTCATGCTTTCACCGAAAATATTCTTAAAGCCTACCCACTAACGTCAAGGCTCCCATAAGAGAAAAACATAAATTTTTGCTAAGGCCCAGGTTTGAACCCAGGACTTCTCCAACACTCCCAAACCTCTTAGCCATCACACCAACATGCCATTCAGTGAATATGGGCCCGGGGCCCATTATGCAACCCAAGTGGGGCCTACGTGCTCGTATGGCCCACTAAGCTAGATTTTCCCATAACCATGTGTACGATACAGTCGGTCCCCTAATTCCCGTAAGTCCAAAGACAACGACTCGTGTGGGCCCACAAGCCCATTGGGCCCACACGGCCCATTCTCTTAGCCCAATTTTGGGGCGTTACAGAAAGTTTTGTATTAGTAAAGTTTCAAACACGAACAAATATCATGGTAAGTTTGTGTAACTTGAATTTGATTTTCATGAAATGTTTAAAATGCATGTATATGTGATATGAATACACAATGAATGGAAAATGATGAAATGTTTGATATACTTGGATAAAAAAGAGAAATAAGTCCCGGTTGAATAAAAGGAATTCGATGGATCAACGAGAAAGATGTTACATGAGCAAAAAAAGGATTTAACCCTGACGGGTAATCCTAATATAAGCCCTCCCGATGTATATGTTACAGAAATGGATTTAGTCAGATGGGTAATCTGAATTGAGACTAAATCTAGATTTAGCCTGGACTGGTAATCCAGATCAAGCTCTATAGAGTATTTGCAACTGAAAGGATTTAGCCTGGACTAATAATCCTGACAAAACTCTTTGAGCATATGTTAAGGGGATTTAGCCTGGACTAGTAATCCCGCTGTATGAAATAAGATTCAGGAGTGTGCTCTTTGATACGGATAAATGTGAATTGATAGAATATGAAATTGTACACTATAAGTGTACTACTGTGTATCCATCGAAATTCCAACAAATTCAACGGGATAAACAAGAAAATGGGAAATGGAATATGAAAGGTATAATTGACATGAAAATGGCAAATACATGGAAACAATGGATTTGATAAGCTTATCAATCTTTCATTTATATGTTGAAATTATATGATGTTATGTAACTAACTCAAAATGTTGAGAATGTGTATGATAGGGAATTATTCTATTGTTTAGATGTGTATATGTTTGATCTAGTTAATGGATGTATGTGGTAAGTTAAATTCTTGTTACGTGAGCTTACTAAGCACCAAGTGCTTACTCTATTTATTTTTCCCTGTTCTATAGTACTCATGAGCTCAGAAGGTCAGACTTAGGTCAGAGCTTGGTCACACTATCAACCCTCATATTTTGGTATACAACAATGTTCTATTTTGTGATAATGGCATGTATAGGCTAAAAATACTAATGTTAACATAGAAATTGTAATAGCCCGAATTAGGGCCTAGTCGGAATAGTGGTTTCAAGACCACAAATCTGAAGTAGAAAAATAGATTTCATGATTAGTGTTTTTGAGTCTATGATGTGATTGGATGATAGTGAGAAAAATTCATGAAGGAAATTTTGAGAAAAAATGATTAATTGGTCCTTTAGGACTAAATTGCAAAAGTTGCAAAATTAAGTTTCTAGAAGCTTTAAGGATGAATTAGCATTAGCAAAATTTTTAGAAGTCCTTATTTGGCAATTAGACCAATTTTTGGCACTATGGACAAAAATGCCCATGGAAGGGTAAAATTTGCAAGAAAGGCCATAAGGGCATTTTGATCATTTGGTAAATTAATGAAATAAAAAGGGAAAAAGAAAGCAAAAAGTGTCCATCTTCTTCTTCCTATGTGCCGAATTTTGCAAGCCCTCCATAGTTAGGGTTTCTTTCATTTTCAAGCTTCAAGTAAGTGACTCCAACCCCCGTTTTTCATGTTCTTCGTATTTTTGAAATTCTTGTAACTTAATCTAGCTATTTCTACCACTAATTTGAGTTAGGGTTTATGTTTAAAAATATACCCATGCATGCAATGCAAGTATTTTGATGTTTAGTGGTAGAATATGAAAGTTTGAAGTGTAGTAAACACCTTTCTCTAGGTGATTTTTCATGAAAGTCCCTAATAGCGACTAAATTGTAAAGTTAGTAAAATGCGTAGTAAATGTAAAAATTGATGAGAAATGTGGGCTGTTATGAGCATATGAAAAGTTCAGCTAGGCTTGGGTAGTCAAGAAAATAAGTGCATTTCATTTTACGAGCCTGGGGACCATTTTGCAAATATTCAAAAGTTTAGGGGAAAAATTATACTTTTTGCCAAATATGAATTGTGGGTTATTTAGCCAATGTGGGTACTAAATAAGCTAAAATTGTCATTTTAGATCAAGAAACACGAAGCCCGGACCGAAACCCGGGAAAAAGTAAAGTAGTGGACTAAACCGAGCATTCACCCACGTTTTGGACTCGAGGTAAGTTGTATGTAATAATTTAGCTAACTGTGTAACGTCCGCACGCCCGAGACCGTCGCCGGAGTCGAGTTTGAGGTGTTATCAAACTTAATTTATCATTAAACCAACTTTACATCATTTATTTTAATTTTCGGAATATGCAGAATCTCTGCGTCATGGTCGCTTAAAAAATCAGATCTCGAGTTACGAAACTCGAAATCAAGATCCGTAAATTTTCCCTAAATCTAGACTCATATATCTATTCACTAATTTTTTCTAGAATTTTTGGTTGGGCCGATTTGTACAGTTTATTAGTTAAAGTTACCCCCGTTTTAGGACTTGACTGCACTAACCTCTGTTTACTACGAACCACTTTTCTCTCCATACAAAATTCATATGATTATGCCGTTTCCTTATCTTGAAACTAGACTAACTCAGGATTCTGTACATATAAAGTACACCTCTTAACTATTTTTTTACAATCTATAGTGAATTTTCAAAATTAGAACAGGGGATCCAGAAATCGTTTTGGCCCTGTCTCACTAAAACTCAAATATCTTATAAAATATAATCCCTCCACCTATTTCGTTTCTTCCATTTGAAAGTAGACATAATAAGCTTCAATTTCATAACTAATCCATCACCAAATTCCATTTCTATGATTTTTAGTAAATTTTCAAACTCACGTCAGTGTTGCTGCAATGTTCTGTTTTATGGTTAATTTCATTTTCATAAAAGCTTTCATGTACTAGATAACCTATTATCCTTCCATGACATCCAACATAATCTATATTAGCCATTTCAATGACTCATCATTATCAAGCATTTCCTCAACCAAAACACCACCATATCACAAGATTATTTACACAAAGTAGGTATATTGCTATACATGCCATACTGAGTTTTACAAGCCATTTACCAAAAAGTCCTTCGGATAGTGTGATCGAGCCTTCGACCTATCCCGACTCGAGCCGGCTTGTCCAAAACTACAATGAATGAAAAGGAGGGAGTAAGCATAAATGCTTAGTAAGTTCACATGCAAATAACAAGTAACATAACAAAGTCATTATGCCAAACAACATTAGCATAGCATCACCAAAACATATGTCACAATTCTAATCATCATACTTCATCTTACCACATTTTTTTATTGTTGTGTCGAGTTTCAACCCGAGGGTTAAGTACATACCTGTCCAATATGGCCATTTCTCAACATTACCGAATTGTCACTTACATCTTGAGTGCCTTTCCATTTCACTTGAATTTTACCCGTTGAACACATTGGAATACAACTCGGATACACGGATCATTTGCACACAAGTGCTATATATGTAATTAATCAATTATGTAACCCGCCCATAAGCGAACTCGGACTCAACTCAATGAACTCAGGCGTTCGCATCCATAAGTGAACTCGGACTCAACTCAACGAGCTCGGATGCCTAGTTACATCTCACGAACTCGGACTCAACTCAACGAGTTCGGACATTTGCGTCCATAAGTGAACTCGGACTCAACTCAACGAGTTCGGATGCCCAACCATCCTAGTGACATGTCACTTGTATCCTAATCTATTCCCAAGGTTCAAACGGGATTTTCCACAATCACACATTTCCCCGTCGTTCTCCTCGGAATATCGGAACTAATATGTTGCTTGCATCTCATATTTATCAATTTAATCGCATACTTTTCATACCAATATATAATATTTCACAAAGCATAATATTCATAATAACAAGTATCATATCATATAAATAGCATTAAATCACTTAAAATAGCAATTATGTTACATTATTTACACATGAACTTACCTTAGTACCAAAATACAAAGATTTTGCAATTTAGTCCGCAATCTTTTCTTTTCCTCGATTGAGGTCGATTCCACGTCTTTCTTGATCTAAAATAACACATTTAGCTTGTTTAATACTCACATTTTCAAATTAGTCCTTAATTCAAATTTTGGCAAAATTATAATTTTGCCCCTAAACTTTTGCATATTTACACTTTTGCCCCAAAGCTCAGAAATTAAATTTCATTTCAAATTCTTATGTTTTAGGACATGCTGATCATTTATTTTCTATTAGCAAGCTCAAATTCCCACTATAACACATACTTATGCACAACATGTACTTTTACCGATTAAGCCGTTTTGTTCGTTTTTACTTAAAACCGAGTAGCACAAGTTGTCTAACGCAATTTAAAACCTCATATTCTATCATAAAACATCAAAATACACAAATTTCACCTATGGGTATTTTTCCAAATATGAACTTTAGCTCAAAATATTGCTATCATAAGCTATACCAAGCTACCGGGATTTCAAAAACGTAAAAATCATTAAAAACGGGGCTTGGAATCACTTACTATGAAGCTTGAAAATTGAAGAAACCCTAGCTATGGAGAGAGGGAGAATTCGGCAGCAACCAAGGAAGATGATAACTAATTTTGTGTTATTTTTCCCTTTTTATTTCATTAAATATCCAAATGACCAAAATGCCCCTCCTTACTAAACTTTCAAAAATTCCTTCCATGTCCTAATTTTTTCCATGAACTTAAAATTGGTCCTAATTAATATTTCAAAGCAATTTCATACTAAAAACTTCTAGAATGCAAGTTTTGCAACTTATTCGATTTAATCCCTAACTTCAAATTAAGCACTTTACGCTTGGAATTTCTTCACGAAATTTTCACACCATCATAAAATCATATCATAAACATAAAAATAATTATAAAATAATTATTTCTACCTCAGATTTGTGGTCACGAAACCACTATTTCGATTAGGCCCTAATTCGGGATATTACAACTCTCCCCTCTTTTAAGGATTTTCGTCCTCGAAAATCTTACCGGTAAACAGATGTGGGTATTGTTTTCTCATAGTTTCCTCGGTTTCCCATGTAGCCTCTTCTATTCCATGCTTTTGCCACAACACTTTCACAAGAGCAATACTTTTGTTTCTTAGTTGTTTGACCTCTCGAGCTAAAACTTTTATCGGTTCTTCTTCATAAGTCATATCTGGTCGTAATTCAATTTCGGTCGGTGAAACTACATGCGAAGGATCCGAATGATACCGACGTAACATAGATACATGGAACACGTCATGAATTTCTCTAACTCAGATGGTAATGCTAACCGATAAGCTACCGGTCCAACTCTTTCAGTTATTTCATACGGCCCGATAAAACGCGGACTTAACTTACCCTTCCGTCCAAATCTGAGGACTTTCTTCCACGGATACACCTTTAAAAATACCTTATCACCAACTTGAAACTTGATTTCTTTTCTTTTCAAATCTGCATAAGATTTCTGTCTATCCGAAGCAGCTTTCAAACAATCTCGAATTACCTTCACTTCTTCTTCGGTTTCTTTGATTAGATCAACCCCATAGATCTGATTTTCCTTGAGTTCGGTCCAATACAAAGGCGTCCGACACTTACGACCATACAATGCTTCATAAGGTGCCATTTTCAAACTTGTCTGGTAACTGTTATTGTAAGCAAATTCCACCAACGGTAAATATCTTTCCCAGCTTCCTTGAAATTCTAATACACAACATCGAAGCATGTCTTCAAGAATCTGAATTACTCTTTCTGATTGCCCATCAATCTGTGGAAGAAAAGCAGTACTGAAATTTAACCTTGTACCTAATGCTTCTTGCAACTTTTGCCAAAACCGCGAAGTAAATCTCGGATCTCTGTCTGAAATGATTGACAATGGTATTTCATGTAGTCTAACAATTTCTCTAACATACAATTCAGCTAACTTGTTAAGAGAATAATCCGTACGTACTGGAATGAAATGAGCCGATTTAGTCAATCTGTCAACTATTACCCAGATGGCATCTTTCTTTCTTGGTGTCAACAGCAACCCTGAAACAAAATCCATAGTAATCCGATCCCATTTCCATTCAGGAACCATAATAGGCTGAAGTAATCCTGAAGGCACTTGGTGTTCTGCTTTCACCTGTTGACAAATTAAGCTTTTGGACACAAACTCTGATATATCTCTTTTCATTCCATTCCACCAATACATTTTCTTCAAGTCATTATACATTTTCGTGCTACCTGGATGAATCGACAAATAACCACCATGTGCTTCCTGCAAAATCTTTTGAATCAATTCTTCGTTCTTCGGTACACAAATCCGATCTTTAAATATCAAGCAACCATTAGGACCGATTCTGAAATCTGACTCTGTATCAACCTCACATTGCTTTCTTTTGGCTTGCAATTCTTCATCGTTTTTCTGAGCTTCACAAATCTCTTGTAAAAACATCGGTCTTACTTTTAGCTCGGTCAGAATGGAACCATCATCTGACATTTCCAACTGAGTGTTCATAACTCTCAAAGCAAACAACAGTTTTCTACTTAAAGCATCAGCAACCACATTTGCTTTTCCTGGATGATAGTCAATCACAAGCTCGTAATCTTTTAATAACTCCAACCATCTTCGCTGTCTCAAATTCAAGTCCTTTTGTGACATCAAGTATTTAAGACTTTTATGGTCGGTGTATACCCGACATTTTTCACCATACAAGTAATGTCGCCAAATCTTCAAAGCAAACACCACCGCAGCCAACTCCAAATCATGAGTAGGATAATTCCTCTCGTGAGGTTTTAACTACCTCGAAGCATAAGCCACAACCTTTCCTTCTTGCATCAGTACACATCCCAAACCATTTAGAGAAGCATCGCTATATACCACAAATTCTTTACCTGACTCGGGCTGTACTAACACTGGTGCCTCTGTTAATAACTTTTTCAATTCTTCGAAACTTTGTTGACATTCTTCCGTCCATTCAAATTTAACATCCTTTCGAAGTAATCTAGTCATAGGAGCAACAATTATAGAAAATCCGTTCACAAATCGTCGATAATATCCGGCTAGTCCCAAGAAACTTCTAACTTTGGTTACATTCTTCGGTGGCTTCCAATCAACAATAGCTGAAATTTTACTGGGATCAACCCGTATACCATCACCCGAAATAATATGACCCAAAAATCCAACTTCCCGAAGCCAAAATTCACTTTTACTAAACGTGGCATATAACTGCTTGTCTCGCAAAGTTTGCAAAACTATCCTCAAGTGCTCAACATGCTCTGTCTCATCTTTCGAATAAATCAAGATATCATCTATAAATACCACAACAAACTTATCCAAGTATGGCCAAAATATTCGATTCATCAAATCCATAAACACGGCAGGAGCATTTGTTAATCCAAACGGCATAACTAAAAATTCATAATGACCGTACCTTTTTCTAAAAGCAGTTTTAGGCACATCTGACTCTTTTACCTGCAGCTGATAGTATCCAGATCTCAAATCAATCTTTGAAAACCATGTTGCTCCTTTCAGCTGATCAAACAAATCATCAATTCTTGGCAACGGATACTTGTTCTTAATTGTCACTTTGTTTAATTGCCGATAGTCTACACACAATCTCATCGAACCATCCTTCTTTTTCACAAACAATACCGGAGCACCCCAAGGCGAAAAACTCGGTCTCACAAAGCCTTTGTCTGTCAACTCTTGCAACTGTGACTTTAATTCTTTTAATTCTGTTGGTGCCATTCTATACGGAGCAATCGAGATTGGAGCTGTTCCCGGCATCAACTCTATACCAAATTCTACTTCCCTGACTGGAGGCAAACTCGGTAATTCTTTGGGAAATACATCCAGAAATTCACATACAATCGGCACTGATTCCACTTTCTTTTCCATTTCTTTTGTATTTAATACATACGCCAAATAAGCTTCATAACCCTTTCTCAAATATCTCTGAGCTGACATTGAAGAAATTACACTAGACAATGCCTCTGATTTATCTGATTCAACCCGCAGAGTTTCGCCATTTTCACACTTTAGTTCAATAACTTTCTGTTTACAATTTACTATGGCATCATGCAATGTCAACCAGTCCATACCCAAAATAACATCAAACTCATCAAACGGCAACAACATCAAGTCGGCCGGAAAGTAATAACCCTGAATCATTAAAGGACATTTCTTACATACTTTATCAACTATAACACATTTGCCTAACGGGTTTGACACTTTAATCATAAATTCTGTATTCTCAACAGGTATATTCATGCTAGACACCAATTTCATGCACACATATGAATGAGTAGAACCGGGATCAATTAAAGCAGTAACATTAACATCATAGAGAGAAAATATACCGGTAATCACATCGGGTGAGGAAGCATCTTCACGCGCCTTAATGGCATAAGTTCTAGCTGGAGCCCTTCCTTCAGATTTAACTGCTGAATCTCTGGCTGCATTCTTGCTGCTTGCTTCACTCCCAGCTTTTCCTGGATACCTTCCTCGCGAATCTGCACCACTAGCTTTTATACTATGAAATTTTTCTTTTTCAATTATCTCTGGGCAGTCCCTAATAAAATGATCCAGAGAACCACATCGGAAACATTCGTTTGCTCTGCACGGAACAAAATGATTTCTGCCACACCGCTGACACTCGGGTTTAACAAATCTCGTGTTCCCTACACTAGCTGCCGAAGTAGTTTGGGACTTAGGACCCACATTTTGCTTCTTAAAATTCCCATAGGATTGTCCAGCTGAAACTTGGGAACGAGGATTCATATTTCTTGATCTTCTGGGTTGCTGTGAGGGTGCATTAGTCATTGGTCTTTTCTTCCAATTTCGTGTCTCAGATTCTGCCTTTTTCTTTTCTTTAAGTAGTTCTTCAGCCTTGCAAGCTCGATTGACAAGTACCACCATTTCTTTTAATTCAAGAATCCTAACAAATACTTTAATTTCTTCATTGAGCCCATCTTCAAATCGCCTACACATTTTGGCCTCGGTAGGAGCATATTCTCTAGCATACTTACTCAATCTGACGAACTCTCTTTCATATTCAGTGACTGTCATACTACCTTGCTTTAGCTCAAGAAACTCTTTACGCTTCTGGTCAATAAATCTTTCACTGATGTATTTCTTTCGGAACTCCTCTTGAAAGAATTCCCAGGTTACTCTCTCTTTCGGTACCACCGAAATCAATGTCTTCCACCAATTGTAGGCTGAATCCCTCAACAAGGATATAGCACATTTCAAGCATTCCTCAGGTGTGCAGGATAGTTCATCAAATACCCGGATAGAATTCTCAAGCCAGAACTCTGCTTTTTCCGCATCATCATCTACATTAGCTCTGAATTCTTCGGCCCCGAGCTTACGAATTTTATCAACTGGAGTTCTTTGAAATTTTATCATACCCACATCTTGAGGCATCGGGGGTACAGGTTGAGGAATTGGGGGAGGTGGGGGAGGTCGTACATTCGGGTTCATACGAACGAACTCAGTGTACCATGCACTCATCATTTGGAGAAAGGCTTCCCGATCCCTTTCTCCTCCCTGACCAACAGTAGATGGTGGATTTTCAGTCGACGCGGCCCCTTCAGCTGGAGCTGGCGCATTACTCTCTACTTCATCAGCCACAGCTAGATTGGGATCCATTTACTATATAAAAAAAAGTCATTTAAAAGGTCAGAAGTCGTCACACTATCATAATATACACATATGGTATGTATAGCAAAATCCGTACATAAAACACGTTAGTCCGAGAATCGACTAAACCTGCTCTGATACCACCAAATGTAACGTCCCCATGCCCGAGACCGTCACCGGAGTCGAGTTTGAGGTGTTACCAAACTTAATTTATCATTAAACCAACTTTACATCATTTATTTTAATTTTCGGAATATGCAGAATCTCTGCGTCATGGTCGCTTAAAAAATCATATCTCGAGTTACGAAACTCGAAATCAAGATCCGTAAATTTTCCTTGAATCTAGACTCATATATCTATTCACTAATTTTTTCTATAATTTTTTGTTGGGCCGATTTGTATAGTTTATTAGTTAAAGTTACCCCTATTTTAGGACTTGACTGCACTGACCTCTGTTTACTACGAACCACTTTTCTCTCCATAAAAATGCCGTTTCCTTATCTTGAAACTAGACTAACTCAGGATTCTGTACATATAAAGTACACCTCTTAACTATTGTTGTACAATTTATAGTGAATTTTTAAAGTTAGAACAAGGGATCCAGAAATCGTTCTGGCCCTGTCTCACTAAAACTCAAATATCTTATAAAATATAATCCCTCCACCTATTTCGTTTCTTCCATTTGAAAGTAGACATAATAAGCTTCAATTTCATAACTAATCCATCACCAAATTCCATTTCTATGATTTTTAGTAAATTTTCAAACTCACGTCAGTGTTGCTGCAATGTTCTGTTTTATGGTTAATTTCATTTTCATAAAAGCTTTCATGTACTAGATAACCTATTATCCTTCCATGACATCAAACATAATCTATATTAGCCATTTCAATGACTCATCATTATCAAGCATTTCCTCAACCAAAACACCACCATATCACAAGATTATTTACACAAAGTAGGTATATTGCTATACATGCCATTCTGAGTTTTACAAGCCATTTACCAAAAAGTCCTTCGGATAGTGTGATCGAGCCTTCGACCTATCCTGACTCAAGCCGGCTTGTCCAAAACTACAATGAATGAAAAGGAGGGAGTAAGCATAAATGCTTAGTAAGTTCACATGCAAATAACAAGTAACATAACAAAGTCATTATGCCAAACAACATTAGCATAGCATCACCAAAATATTTGTCACAATTCTAATCATCATACTTCATCTTACCACATTTTTTTGTTGTTGTGTCGAGTTTCAACCCGAGGGTTAAGTACATACCTGTCCAATATGGCCATTTCTCAACATTACCGAATTGTCACTTACATCTTGAGTGCCTTTCCATTTCACTTGAATTTTACCTGTTGAACACATTGGAATACAACTCGGATACACGGATCATTTGCACATAAGTGCTATATATGTAATTAATCAATTATGTAGCCCGCCCGTAAGTGAACTCGAACTCAACTCAAAGAGATCAGGCGTTCGCATCCATAAGTGAACTCGGACTCAACTCAACGAGCTCGGATGCCTAGTTACATCTCACGAACTCGGACTCAACTTAACGAGTTCGGATGCCCAACCATCCTAGTGACATGTCACTTGTATCCTAATCTATTCCCAAGGTTCAAACGGGATTTTCCTCAATCACACATTTCCCTATCGTTCTCCTCGGAATATCGGAACCAATACGTTGCTTGCATCTCATATTTATCAATTTAATCGCATACTTTTCATACCAATACATAATATTTCACAAAGCATAATATTCATAATAACAAGTATCATATCATATAAATAGCATTAAATCACTTAAAATAGCAATTATGTTACAGTATTTACACATGAACTTACCTTAGTACCAAAATACAAAGATTTTGCAATTTAGTCCGCAATCTTTTCTTTTCCTCGATTGAGGTCGATTCCACGTCTTTCTTGATCTAAAATAACACATTTAGCTTGTTTAATACTCACATTTTCAAATTAGTCCTTAATTCAAATTTTGGCAAAATTATAATTTTGCCCCTAAACTTTTGCATATTTACACTTTTGCCCCAAAGCTCGAAAATTAAATTTCATTTCAAATTCTTATGTTTTAGGACATGCCGATCATTTATTTGCTATTAGCAAGCTCAAATTCCCACTATAACACATACTTATGCACAATATGTACTTTTACCGATTAAGCCGTTTTGTTCGTTTTTACTTAAAACCGAGTAGCACAAGTTGTCTAACACAATTTAAAACCTCATAATCTATCATAAAACATCAAAATACACAAATTTTACCTATGGGTATTTTTCCAAATATGAACTTTAGCTCAAAATATTGCTATCATAAGCTATACTGAGCTACCGGGATTTCAAAAACGTAAAAATCATTAAAAATGGGGCTTGGAATCACTTACTATGAAGCTTGAAAATTGAAGAAACCCTAGCTATGGAGAGAGGGAGAATTCGGCAGCAACCAAGGAAAATGATAACTAATTTTGTGTTATTTTTCCCTTTTTATTTCATTAAATATCCAAACGACCAAAATGCTCCTCCTTACTAAACTTTCAAAAATTCCTTCCATGTCCTAATTTTTTCCATGAACTTAAAATTGGTCTAATTACCATTTAAGACCTCCTAATTAATATTTCAAAGCAATTTCATACTAAAAACTTCTAGAATGCAAGTTTTGCAACTTATTCGATTTAATCCCTAACTTCAAATTAAGCACTTTACGCTTGGAATTTCTTCACGAAATTTTCACACCATCATAAAATCATATCATAAACATAAAAAAAATTATAAAATAATTATTTCTACCTCGGATTTGTGGTCACGAAACCACTATTCCGATTAGGCCCTAATTCGGGATATTACAATATGCATGATATAAATTTATGATGATGATATGCTATGTAATCATGGAAATCCCATGAAGTTATTTAACATGATTATCATCAAGAAAGGATGAAATTATAGATGAGAATTATTGGTCAGTAATGTTAAAGAATACGAGGGATACCGAAGTCATGACATGAATTATGTAGGTCCTGTATAAGACCATGTCTAGGACATGGCATTAGCACCAGTTGAGATCCCATGTAAGGCCATGTCTGGGACATGGCATTGGCATTGACGTGTGGTCCCATGTAAGACCATGTCTGGGACATGGCATCGACTCCAAGGTGAGATATAGATCCCCTACAAGATCATGTCTGGGACATGGCATGGGCATCTAAGAGAGATCCCGTACAAGACCATGTCTGGGACATAGCATCGACATCAAATTACGATCTCGTGTAAGACCATATCTGGGACATGGCATCAACATCGATATGAGATCCCGTGTAAGACCATATCTGGGATATGGCTTCGGCATCGACTTGAGATCCCATGTAAGATCATATCTGGGATATGTTTTTGGCATCCTATCATGAGAGTGGCATTCAAATATCCTTCTGTGACAGCCCTATTCTGACCCTAGTCGAGAAGTGGTTTCGGGACCGCTAAACCGAGTCGCAGAAATAATTGAATATAATATTTTATGTCTAAAATATGTGATCATGCATGTGTGAAATTTGAATGCTTTGATTTTTGTCAATTTGAATGTGTTTCTAAGTAAAAAGGACTTATGTGAGAAGCTTTGAATATATGTGTGGCTTATTTTAAGTGATTAATTTTGAATGATGCAAAATGAGTGGATTTGCATGTAAATTTGCCGCATTTATTCTTAGTGGCCGGCCAACCTATGACATGGTGTCATATTGTTTGTTTCATTTTATATTATGTGGATTATATGCATATTATATGTTTAAAATAAAATTTAATATAAACAATATGAGATAGTGGGAGGAAAAACCAAAGTTGGTTTATTTCTTTTTCTTCTTCATCCTTTGCCGTGAATAGAGAGGGAATAGAGGGTTTTGAAGCTTAAGGCACTCGGTTACCTATTAGCTTCTATTAAGGTATGAATTTCAAGTTAATTTCCTTATATTCTTGTGAAATTGGCATGGTTAGGGCATTGCTTAGCTAGCCCATGTTTTAATTTTGAATTTGATTGTGTATTGAACATTAGGCCATGGGAATCTATACTTGAGTAATCAGTGATGATGATTTAAATGAGAAATAGATTGTGTGGTGAATTGAGCTTAGAAAATTTTAGTCTTTTGACTAAAATGATTTGTTAACATTCGGCAATTGTATTGAACTATGAAATTTCTTGCAAATTGTTATTAAGCAAGGTATAAAGGTTATGTACGGGAACTTAATGAATTTTTTTTGGAGGATATCCTTTTCGTGAGTGAATTAGATGTAAACGAGGTTTGAATATCTATGCTTGTATATTTTACCGAAGGATATTTTAGTGAATGAAATGAGTATTTGTTTGCTAAGTGAGTTTATATGCTCCATGTTTGTGAGATGTTTTATATATATATATATATATATATATGTATTCAAAGTTTTAATGTTTAACTAGTTGTTTTAGTGATGGTTGAATAAGAGTACAAATGGAGCATGGATTAGTTTGACAAATAAAAGGATGAATTGAATTTTACTTGGAGTAATTGTAACATTGATATGTAAATCTTAATGGAAGTACCATGTAGATTAGAGTAGAATGCCGAATGTGAAATATAGATAGAAGTAATCTTATGAATTTGGCCAATGAGTTAAATGTATTTCGGCAATGTGATAAAATGTGTATTAAGGTAAACTCACTATTTGATATGTGACAAAAATTATATACAATATTAGTTGAATTTTTGTGAATCATGGTGAAGTACATTCGGCTACTTGATAATTGTAAGCATGAAATATTAAAATTGATTCAAGAATAAATACATATGAGTTTATGAATAGTTGGTTAATTATTGATATGTGTTTAAATAGTAAAAATGGAAGTGCCGTATGTTTCATGTGCATGAAATTGATAATACTTTGATTTCTTTGACTTGATAAGAGGATTAAACTAGTTTAATTGTTTAAATCAAAGCTCAAGATCAAAGAGAGCCCAATTCAGATAAAGGGAAAGCGAGATTGGTGGAATAGTTGATCCGTAATAGCTTAACCGCATTGAGGTAAGTTCTTAAGTGTCTGAACTTTTGGGATTTTAAGAGTAAATTGTAATAGATCTGCTTGGGACAGCAGCAATAACATGATTTTAGAAAATCACCATAAATTGTTGGAGTTGAGTTAGAGGCTAAATAAATCATGTAATTAAAGCTTGATGAGTCTAGTTTCTTATAAAAGAAACCGTGTAATTAAAGGAATTGCCAATAATGAGATATTTAAAGCGGTGTGGGACAGAGTCAAAAAGGGCTTTGAGGGCCCCTGTTCTGTTTTTAGAAAATCATTACAAATTGTACAAAAATGATTATAAGATAAATTTTAAATTCTTAGACTCCTTAATGGGTCTAGTTTCAAACAAAATAAACGAGAACATATTTTGAATTCTGTACAATGAGAAATTTGATTCATAGTGAAGAGTGGTCAGAATAGTCAAACAGTAAAATAGGGGAAATTTTAAGAAAAATCTGGTATTGATTGGCCAAACCAAAAATTCTAAAAATTTTGTGGATAGAAGATATATGAGTCTATTTCTAGGGAAAATTAACGGCACTTGATTTGGAGTTTCGTAGCTCCAGTTACAAATAATTTAATGACTGTTGCTCAGGAAGACAGCTTGTAGTGAATTTGTGATTATGTTGTAAACATTGATAAAACTGTTTGAGTTGCTTATAATCTATTGATTAAAACCATATGTGAATTCTGAATTGTGACGTTAGGAAATGATATATGAGTGTTGGATGGATCTTTGATGTTAAAATTTGTGAAATTATAAGTTTATAAGTATTGAATTATTGGAGATGAACATGTCATTGCCGAATGTATATTAAAATGTTAAATAATTGTAATTAAGAACATGTTTGATTAAATATTGGTAATCAATGTACCGAATCCATATTAAAATGAGGCTATAAGCCATAAATGACTAGTATACCTAGTCGATTTTGATATGATGAAATTGATGTACAAGATATGTATATGTGGTGAGGCCGAAATGGCTAATATTAAATGTGTGCAAGTTATCCGAATGGCCTTTATGAAAATATGTGCTATCTTATTTGCATAGTGAGGCCGAATGGTTACTTAGAAATGTAATATGGCTGAGTGGTTATTTGAATGAAAGCAAAGTATATGATGTATTAGCAAGTGATGATAAAAGCATTATCTTATATATGTGCTTGTGTATGTGGTGTGACCGAATGGGCAAATGTGAAATGTACGTATGTTTATGTGTATATAATGTGGCCGAATGACCAATTGTGAAAAGTGTGTATTATTAGATATTTGATGAGGCCAAAGTTAGTAAAAAGTATATAAAATAAATTGTGTTGAGATTGTATCCGGGTTTAAAGTCCTGCAGGCTTCGTGCTGGTAATATGTCTGGGTTTAAAGTCCCGTAGGCTTCTTGCTAGTAATATGTTCAGGTTTAAAGTCCCGTAGGCTTCGTGCTGGTGTTATGTTCGGGTTTTATACCTCACAGGCCAAGTGCTAGTGAATTTGATAAAGTATATGACTACGAGATCCTATGCTCAGATGATAAATTGAACTCGTATTACACATTAAGTGATTCAGGTATGTGATATATATATATATATTATATGTGAGATTGATCTGACGAGAATTAAGAATGTGTAATGAGAAGTATATAAAAAAATGTTGTAAATTCATATGTATATTTGTATATGTGTGGATTCAGTTATTATGCAAAGTTACAAGGTAGTTTTCGATATGCCATTTAACTATGAATGTTGAAAGTAAGTGTGGGTAAGAAATGATACACTAGTGAAATTTGAAAGAATTAAAGTTAATCCGGAAGCTTGTAAATACTATGTCTATATGAGTTTGAGTATAAACGGAGTAAAATGATATGTGTTTGTGCATAATCGGCCAAATAGTATTGTACTTAGAAAGTGTTATGTGATTTCGAACATTCAGTTTGTTTTTAAGTTCAACTGTTTAAATTGCTTAAGACTTACTAAGCTTATGAAAGCTTACTTTGAATGTTATGGTTCTTTGTTTTGTAGAGCATTGACTCTTACTATTGGCTCGGGGATCGTCAGCAGTCGGCACACTATCCACTGTTTGGTATTGCTATGTTTTAGGTTAACTTATGGCAAGTATAGAATAGACTAATAATGGAAGGATGTTTTGGTTGATGTATTTAAGCCATGCGAATATGGCATCTTTTGAATATTTACTTATATAAGTTTTAAATTCGATCTCTGGTTGTGTCTAGCATTTATATAAATAAATGATCTTTACTTCAAGAAAATGTTCAAAATTTTTACTGTTCTGATCTGTTTCCTAATTTTCGGTAACGCCTCATCCTATTCCGGCAACGGTTACGGGATAGGGGTGTGACACCTTCGGTATGATAAGTCAATTTAACGAGAAAAGTATGTGAATTAATGAGTTATGGATAAAGACTAAAGATTTGTGATGAGTGATACAAGTGTGCATGAATAAGTTACGAGAAATTTGATAGTATAATGTTATGAGTAATACAACAAGAGAGGGCATGAGTAAGTTACGAGTTCATAAACTTTGAGAACGAGTAAGCCATGAAAATGAGTAAATTATGAGAATGAGAAATTCATGAAATTTAGTAAAATTTTAAAATGAGTAAGAAAATTTATGGCATTTAATGATATTAAATGTGTAGAAAATTTATGGCATTTTATGATATTTAAATGTGGATGATGTTTCATGATTTATGTTGCTACATTATTCCATGCAACTTACTAAGCATTTATGCTTACTCCTTTTTCCTTTCCTTTCTCCATGTAGATTTGCCAAATTAGCTCGGGGATCATAGAAGTCGGAGCTTGAAGTCACACTATCAAGCCATCCATTTTGTGTATTATATAGTTAGTCATTTTTGTGTATGGCATGTAGAGGAAAGCTTGTCAATTGAGATGTGTCACTTTGTTTGCCTAATGTGTTGACTATTTGTATTGCTCAAGTCATTTTGTAATAGCCTTTGAAAAGAGGCTAATATTGATCAAGTTAATTGCTAAGTGAATGTTATGGTTGTGAATGTTTGGATGATTTATTGTGTCGTGATAAGTGATATGAATTGGCATTGTTCTGACTCAAATTCAAGGTGGAAAAAGGCTTGGAAAATAGCCTATAGTTGTCCACACGGTTGAGCACGCGGGCATGTGCCTTGGCCGTGTGTGACGCATGGTCAACCTTCATTGGCATGTTGATAGACTGTGTGTCCCCTACATCTAAGGTAGCTAAGTCAGTGTTACGCACAGGAAGACCACACGGGCGTGTGCTCTAGCTGTGTGAAAATTTAAGTTATTCTTTAAGTTAAGTCAGATTGTAGCACGAGGTATGAACACGGGCATGTCTAGGCTGTGTGAGGGACATGAGCCATAGACACAGGTGTGTGCTTAAGCCGTGTCAAAACCCCTGTAGGTGAAATAAAAATAAATTCAGCACTGGCTAGGGACATGGGCGTATGTGATCAAACGGCTACTCACACGGGTGTGTCCCACCTTGCACGGGCGTGTGGCCTTGTTTTAGGTAAAATTTTTCTAAGTGCCAGGAAGTTCTCGGATCAGTCTTGGAACAGACCCGATGTACCTTTTTGGGTCTCGTAGACCTAGGATAAGGATATTAAGAGAAAGTTTGAGAGGTTTTAATAGGAAAGGAAATTTATAACCCGAGTTTACATGTTCAAGCATGATTAAGTACAATAACGCCTCGTACCTCGTCCCAGTCTCGTACTCAGGTAAAGGGTATTACAGAAATGGATGGTTGTGAACTTAGCCATTGGTATGGCTAATGATGACTAAATTTTGAGTATGTATATAAAGTAAATCATGGTTTTATACATGATGATATGGTACAAAATTTGATAGATTAAATATGTAAGACTATAAGGTAATTTGGTACTAAACATGCATAAGAGAAAATGGTTATTGTATGATGAAATTGATGGGAAATCATATATGAATTGCTTGGTTGGTATTGGAATGATTAGGTGTAGGTATGGGATGAAAAATGAGTGAGAAATGAGGCTTGGACATAGCCTTGTTTTTGTCCACACGGGCGTGTGTGTAACAGCTTGGTTTAGACCCTAGTCAGAACAGTGGTTTTAGAACCACAAATCCGGGGTTGTAAAATTATTTTTGATATTATTTTGGCATTTATAGCATGTAAATTGATAGGTGTGAAATTTTCGTAATTTAATTTTACCGATTGGTTGTCTAATTTGATAAAAGGACTTAATCGCGTAAAAAGTAAAAGTAGCATACTAATTGTTAAAGTGCTTATTTGTCATGATTTAATTAATTGGATTTCCTTATAATGTTATTATACCAAGATTAAGGTGAATGGACATTTATGGACAACCATTAATTTATTTATAAGTTAAATTGCCATGGGTAAAATAGTAAATTATGTATTAAAGTTAATAAAATAAAAGAAAAACACAAATCACATGCAAAAATTCACCTTATTGCCGAATGTTGAAGAAAAAGGAAGCTATGGATGAAGCTTTTAGGTTCGGCACATAGGAAGTTTGAATTAGAGAAAAAAAGAGGAAACCGGATTTGGATCGGGGAAAAGTCGAAAATTATCGAATAGTCATCCGGTCCGTTCATGTTTGTACGAGGTAAGTCATAAGTATATAATGTTATTAAATTGAAATGTATTTGTATTAGATGTGCTGAATTGAGTTATGTATAAATATATATATGTATGTGTTGAAATGAATTGAGCTTTGGAGAATTCGTTTGGAGATTTGTTTAATTGAATTTGTGAGTTTGGGAAAGTTCGTATGTAACGAGCTCTATTATAATTGTATTAATATGCTGTAATATTGCATAAATGGTGAATATTAGATTATGGATGTGTACGACCATGATTCAACAGTGGTTTGATAGTAGTTCGAAATGATTTGATTACGATTTGATATTGGAAAATCCCGATTGAACCTTAGGAATAGTTTTGGATGTTAATGACATGTTATTAAGGTATTGAGTTGGCTTCGGGCCATGATATCGACACTTTGGGTGCGATTTATGCCTTGATTTGGCTTTAGGCCATGGTATAGGCACTTCATAGGAGTTACCTTGATTTGGTTTCGGACCAGGGTATAGGTACTCCTGAGATAAGTTACCTTGATTTGGTTTCGGACCATGGTATAGGTACTTATCGTGTAAGATCTATGTGTGTTCAAATTCTATTCCAGATGGTTCAACGGGTAAATGAAAGGAGATGATGTGTATAAGATTTATGCAAGGTGGTACAGAAATGTGTATGAGAATTATACGAAGTGGTGTAGAAATGTGTATGAGTTTTCTATGAGATGGGTACATAAACGTGTATGTTCAAGATACATCTGATTCAGGTACATATGATGAGTATATGATATTCAAGAATGAAAGGTGAATATATTTCCAATGATGATATATGAAATACATGACATTGAATGAAAGGTACATTTACAAATGAATGTTGTGGTACATATGTTCGTTGTATGAAATTGAAATTGAGTTAAATGGGTCAGATAAATGTGAAGTTTATACGTTTATGAAAAGTGAGAGAAAGTAAAGTACTTAATGTAATCATATGATTTTATGAGTATGATGAATGTATATGTGGTTGAGATTTGTTAATTTCAGTCTAGTTATATTGAATTATGAATATCATTGAGATAAATTATTTGCTTATGGCTTACTAAGCATTCAAAGCTTACTCTGTGTATTTTTCCTATTTTTATAGAGTTTTGGAAACTTGCTCGGATTGGAAGCTGGTGGAGGCCTTATCACACTATCCAGTATTTGTTTCGGTAAATAAAAGCTTTAAGATTTGGTTATGTGGCATGTATAGGCTAGTTTTGATATGTTGGTTTGGAATTTGTAGATATATATATATATATATATATAATAGCCATGAGATTTGGCTTAATTTGTGAATTTGATATGTGTTATAAGTTGTCTATATATATAAATAGCCTTGTGTGTTAGCATGCTTGGTGAATATGGTATATAGTATGTATAATGGTATGAATTGGTAAGGAGTCTGAGATGATATCTTGGTAAGTCAAATATTTGTTATTTAGATGTCATATTGATCGGTAAAGATTGATGAATTGGTATAGGCTTAAATAGTGAATTGGTATGACCAAGTGAAATGGCTGAATTGGTATATTTAGATATGGATGATTTGGTGAGTTTGGATATGTATGAAATGGTTTATTTTTGGCTATGAAGTATGTAATTTTATATGTACATAAAAGACATGTTTTTGAGTTGGTAAATGAACGTGGTTTAGGTTGATAATCTTATGGCATGAAGTATACATGCTTTGATAATGAATTGGTTGCAAATTGAGTATGAAATGTATTAGTTTTGTGCTTGTAGGGAGGACCAAAAATTGGGTGACACAATGGTATTGTAAATGGCCTATTTTATGCCTACACGGGTAAGGACACGAGCGTGTGTCTCTGTCATGTCGCTCAGGGGCCACTTCGAAGTGAGCCTAGACTGACCACATGGTCACACACACGGGCGTGTCCTGGGCCGTGTGGCCAAGTCAATAGCCTCCCTAATTCCCACACAGCCTGGCATACGTGTGTGTCTTGTGGCCGTGTAGACAAGTTAATATATATGCCCTATTTCTCCACAGCCTAGATACACAGGCGTGTCTAATGCCGTGTGAGGCACACAAATCTGAGTAAGATTTTTGGTAAGATTTTTGGGGACACAAATCCGTGTGAGGAAAACGTGAGAACCCAATATTAAAACCTATTCACCGGTAAGATTTTTGAGGATGAAAATCCCTAAGGGGGAGAATTGTAACAGCCCGAATTAGGGCCTAGTCAGAATAGTGGTTTTAAGACCATAAATTTGAGTAGAATTAAAGATTTCATAGTTATTTTTTTAAGTTTATGACATGATTGCATGATAGTGAGAAAATTTCATGAAGGAATTTTTATGAAATAATGATTAAATTGTCCTTTACGACTAAATTGCAAAAATTGCAAAATATGAGTTTCTAGAAGTTTTAAGGATGAATTGGCATTATAAAAATTATTGGAGGTCCTTATTTAGCAATTTAACCATTTATTAGCATGATGGACAAAAATGCGCATGGAAGGAAAATTTTCTAAAGAAAAGGTATAAGGGTATTTTGGTTATTTGGATAATTAATGAAATAAAAAGGCAAAAAGAAGCAAAATTGTGTCCATCTTCTTCCTCCTTGTGCCAAAAATTGAAGGGTCTCCATAGCTAGGGTTTTGACATTTTTAAGCTCACTAATCAAGAAACACGAAGTCCGGACCGAAATCGGGGAAAAAGCAAGGTGGTGGATTAAATCGAACATTCACCCATATTTTGGATCCGAGGTAAGTTGTATGTAATAAATTAGCGTTATGAATTATGAAAATATATTGTGATGTTATTCTATGAAGTTCATGTTATTTTCATGAGATTTATTGATATGATTTCTATAGAGAAATGATGATGCTATAATAGAAAGATCCCAGTTAAATTTTAAAGAATGCGAGGGATATCGTAGTCATGCCATGAAAATATGTAAGTCCCATCTTAGTCCACGTCTGGAACATGGCATCGGTACCAAATTGAGATCCCATGTAAGACCATGTCTGGGACATGGCATTGGCATCAACGTGGTGTCTCGTATAAGACCATATCTAGGAAATGGCGTCGGCACCAAGACGAGATTTAGATCCCCTGTAAGACCATATCTGGGACATGGCGCTGGCATCTAAGAGAGATCGTGTATAAGACCATGGCCAGGACATGGCATCGGTATCAGTTTATGATCTCGTTAAGACCATGTCTGGGACATGGCATCGACATCGATATGTGATCCCGTGTAAGACCATATCTAGTATATGGCTTCAGCATTGACTTGAGATCCCATGTAAGACAATTTCTAGGATATGGCTTTGGCATCTTACCATGAGAATGACTTTACGGGTATCCTTCGGTATTCTCAGTAATTTAATGAGAAAAGTATTCGAGTTGATGAATTTAACGAGAAAGATTAAAGTTTTTTGATGAGTGATACAGGTGTATATGACTAAGTTCCGAGAAAATGAAAACATAATGATATGAGTATGGTGGTAAGAAAAGCATGAGTAAGAATACGAAATGATATGAACATGTCGGTAAGAAAGAGTATGAGTAAGCCATGTTATTATGTAACGAATTTCCATGACATATCATGATACCTTATTTGGATGTTTATTCCATGATTGATGTTGCTACTTTATTTCATGCAACTTACTAAGCAATTATGCTTACTCCCTTTCTTTTCCCTTTTCCTTGTAGTCTTGCTAAGCTAGCTCAGGGATTGTTAAAAGTTGAAGTTCGAAGTTACACTATCACGCCGTCCATTTTGGTATAGTATAGTTTAGTTATTTTGAGTATGGCATGTATAGAAAATTTTGTCATTTTGATATGTGTCATTTTGGGTAGCCAAATGTGTTGGCTAATGATATCACTCAAGTCAAGTTGTAATGGCCTTTGGAAATGGGCTAGTATTGTTTAAGTTCAATTTATGCAATGTTGATGAAGTTCATGAATGTGCAAGTCTACATGTTTAAGTAGAGTAGTGATTGATGAGAATGATATGCATGGTGGCACGTAAATGCCGTAATTGTGAATATTTAGAAGTATATTTATGCCATGATATCTGATATTGAAACTGGTCTTGTGGTTGGTTAAGTTTCAGGGTGGCAAAGGGCTTGGAAAATAGCCTATAATATTCCACACGGGTGGACACACGGGCGTGTGCCTAGGCTGTTTGCAACACACGGTCAGCCCCATGGGCGTGTTGATAGGCTGTGTGTCCTCTGCACTTAAATTATGCAAAATAGAATGTCCAGTAGTAAACACACTGGTAGAGAGATGATCGTTTGTCTCCACCGTGTGGAAGGCAAGGCCTAGCACACGGGCATGTGGCTTGGCCTCGTGACTTAAATTGCATGCTGACGTCATACACAGAATGTCCAAGTTTTCACAGACGGGCTAAAGCACGGGCGTGTCGAGCCCGTGTGAAGGACACGGGCGTGTGCCAGGCCGTGTGAAAACCCCTGTAGGATCAAAATGAAAAATAAATTTGACATGGGCTAGGGACACGAGTGTGTGTGACCACACAGGCTGCCCACACGGGCGTGTCCTATTTCACATAGGAATGTGGCCCTGTTTTAACCAAAAATTTCCTAAGTGCACGAAAGTTTGGTTCTAAACCATTCCCGATCTATAATTTGGGCCCCATAGCCCATAATAAGGATATTAAGAGAATATATGAAATATTTTTAAATAGAAATGAAATTTTATAGCTCGAGTTTATATGTTTAAGCATGTTTAAGCACGATAATACCTCGTACCCTATCTCAGTGTCAGACTCGGGTAAGGGGTGTTACATTTAGTGGTATCAGAGCTAGTGTTTAGTTAATTTTCGGACTAACCTAGCATATGCACGAGTCTTGCTATACATGCCATACTTATGTATATATGAGATATGATAGTGTGACGAATCTTAACGATTTAAACGTGTTTTCTTATAGTAAATTGATCCTAATAGAGCTAAGGCAGACGATGTAAAGAGCAATACGCCGGCTCTTGCTAAAGGGATGGTGCTAGCTGAAACCGAAAATAGGTCAGCTACAGTAAGTCAGGGAGGAGAGGCCCAGGAGGCCTTATTCAAAATGATGAATGAGTGGTTCACAGAGTTCATTCGGACGAATCCAACCGCTCAACAGCAAGCTGCACCCCCTCTAATTCCTCAATCTACCCTGGTAGCTCCCCAAATCGTTGAGGTAGTAAGACGAGAAAAGCCCCTAGTTGATAGAATATGGAAACAAGGGGCAAAAGAGTTTCGGGCTACGAAAGATGATGATCTGGAAGGAGCAAAATTTTGGCTAGAGAATACCATCAGGGTATTCGATGAATTATCGTGCACACCTGAAGAGTGCATGAAGTGTGTCGTATCCCTCCTATGAGATTTTGCCTATCAGTGGTGGAACACCTTTGTGTAAGTGGTATGAAGGGAAAAAGTTAATTGGGACTTTTTCTAAGAAGAATTTCGCAAGAAGTACATCAGTTTAAGGTTTATTGATTAGAAGCACAAGGAATTTCTAGAATTGAAACAAGGTCGAATGACCGTGACTGAGTATGAGCGTGAGCTCCTGAGACTCAGGAAAGACACTCAGAAATGCGTATCCACTGAGGCTATTATGTGCAAAAGGTTTGAGGATGGTTTAAATAAGGACATCTGAATGTTTGTCGGTATTCTAGAGCTGAAGGAGTTTGTAGTGCTCGTGGATAGAGCTTGCAAGGCCGAAGAATTGGCCAAGTAGATGAGGAAAGCTGAGATGAAGTCTCGTAACTTAAGAAAGAGATAGTTGGGCAAGTCGTTCCAATCCTCCTCCAAGAAATAAAAAGAATTGACTGCATGATCAGCTACTTCAGCGGGGTTTTCAAGTAAAGGCAAAGGTAAACAATATTCAGTCTCCAAAGCTTAGACTACCTCTATTGCGAGTGTGGGTAATACTCGACTAGTAGGCCTAAACGCCCCCAGTATGGTAGATGCCACCTTGGCAAATGTTGGGCAGATGAACGGGCTTGCTTCAAATGTGGTTTTCAAGACCACTTCATTTGAGAGTGCCCTGATGTGGTTGGAAAAGACCGAGATTAGAGTGCAAGATCGGGTAATGCTCCCTTCAGAGTAGACCCTAGAGGAAACCGGGTACGGGAACGAGTAGTAAAGGCACACTGAAAGAATATATTGCGAGACTCGAGGGTAGTGCACCAGTAAGGACATAAACTATTGCGCTCGTGAAGTGGCATCATCGCCTGATGTAATTACGGGTACATTTTTTGTCCGTGAAACTTCTGTTATTGCTTTGATTGATCCGGGATCTACCCACTCATATGTTTGCATAAAACTAGTCTCTAGCATGAATATACCTGTAGAGTCTATGAAATTTATGATAAATGTCTCCAACCCCCAGGCAAATGTGTGTTAGTAGACAAAGTATGACGAGATTATCCTTTGATAATTAAGGGTCATTGTTTCCCAGCTAACCTCATGCTTTGTCATTTGATGAATTTAATGTGATCCTTGGTATGGATTGGTTAACCACTCATGATGTAATAGTCAATTGTGGTAGAGAATTTATTGAACTAAAATTTGAGAATAGTGATATGCTTCGGGTTAAATTAGAGAAATACCAGAGTTTGCCTTGAGTGATTTCTTCCATGGTCGCTCATAAATGTATAAGAAAAGGGTATGAAGCTTACTTTGCTTTTGTGATGAATACTAAAGAGTCAGAGTTGAAAATTACGTCAGTGCCAGTAGTTTGAGAGTATCAAGATGTATTCCCAGAAGAGTTGCCCGTATTGCCTCCGGTTAGAGAGGTAGAGTTTGGTATAGAGTTGGCTCCAGGTACTACACCTATTTCTGTTGCTCCTTATAAAATGGCTCCTACTGAATTAAAGGAATTGAAAGCTCAGCTACAACAATTGATAGATAAAGGTTTTGCAAGACCAAGTCATTCTCTGTGGGGTGCTCCTGTGTTATTCATGGAAAAGAAAGATGGTTCTATAAGGTTGTGTATAGATTACCAGCAACTTAACAAGGTGACCATAAAGAACAAGTATCCTTCGCTAAGGATCGATGATTTATTTGACCAGTTGAGAGGAGCCACAGTGTTCTCCAAGATAGACTTGAGATCCAGGTTTTACCAATTAATAGTTAAGGAGTCCAACATGCCGAAGACTGCGTTTCGGACAAGGTATGGCCATTATGAATTTCTTGTCATGCCATTCAGTTTAACTAATGCTCCTGCAGTATTCATGGATTTAATGAACCGGATCTTTTGGTCATAATTGTATAAATCTGTTGTAGTCTTTATTGATGACATCCTGATTTATTCGCCCAATGAGAATGAACATGCTAAGCACTTGAGGGCAGTTTTGCAAACTCTACAAGACAAACTACTTTATGCCAAATTTAGTAAGAGTGAATTTTGGCTTAAAAAAGTTGGATTTTTGGGCCATATCATTTTAGGTGATGGCATCATAGTTGATCCAAATAAGATCTCGATAATTGTTGAATGGAAGTCGCTGAGAAATGTATGAGAGGTCAGAAGCTTCTTGGGATTGGCCGGTTATTACCGGAGATTTGTCAAGGGATTTTTCATGATCGCTACTCTAATGACAAAGTTATTACAAAATGGTGTTAAGTTTGGGTGGAAAGAAAAATGCCAGTAGAGTTTCGAGAAATTAAAGACATTGTTGACTGAAGCTCTTGTTCTAGTACAACCTGAACTTGGGAAAGAGTTCCTGATTTACAGTGATGCATCCTTAATTGGATTAGGTTGCGTAATTATGCAAGAAGGCAAGTGATTGCATATGCCTCGAGAGAACTGAAGCCCCATGAAGGGAATTTTTCGACTCATGACTTAGAGTTGGTCACAATAGTATTTGCGTTGAAGATTTAGAGGCACCATTTATATGACGAACAGTACAGAGTGTTCACCGATCACAAGAGTCTTAAGTGCTTAATGACATAAAAATATTTGAACTTAAGGCAACGGAGATGGATTGATTTCTTAAAGGACTATGAGTCTGTTATTGACTACTATCCAGTGAAAGTGAATGTTGTTGCCGATGCTCTTAGTTGGAAATCGTTATTTGCCTTGAGAGCTATGAATTCACAATTGATCTCAATCGATGACAGTTTGATTTTAGCAAAAATGAGAGCTAGACAAATGTTCATTCAAGAGATTTGTGAAGCACAGCCAAGTGATAGAGAATTGCAAGCCAAGAAAGCTCAGTGCGAATCGGGTACCGACTCAGATTTTTAGATCGATTCAGATGGTTGTGTAAAGTTTTGAGGTTGAATACTTGTACCAAAGGATGACGAGCTTATTTGGAGAATTCTACATGAGGCACATAGTAGTCGTATGTCCATTCACCCCAGTAGTAGCAAAATGTACAACGTTTTGAAGAAATGGTATTGGTGGCCAAACATGAAGTGAGATATCTCCGTGTTTGTATCGAAGTGCTTGATTTGTCAGCAAGTAAAAGTAGAACATCAAGTACCCTCCAGTTTATTATAGCCTATCATGGTTCCCAAGTAGAGATGGGACCATATTCGTGACGGGTTTGCCGATAACACCAAAAAGGAAAGATGTTCTTTGGGTTGTGATCGAAAGGCTTACTAAGTCAGCCCATTTTATACCAGTGCGTACAGATTATTTTCTTGACAAGTTAGCTAACTTGTACATTGTAGAGATTGTAAGACTACACAGAGTACCATTATCGACCATTTCGGATAGAGATCCGAGATGCACGCCACGGTTTTGGAAGAAGCTACAAGAAGTTTTGGGCATAAAGCTAAACTTTAGTACTGCTTTCCATCCACAGACAGGTGGTCAGTCGAAGAGAGTAATACAGGTGCTTGAGGATATGCTCAGATGTTGCGTATTGGAATTCCAAGGTAGTTGGGAAAAGTATCTACCTTTGGTCGAATTTGCCTAAACCAACAGTTTTCAGTTGAGTTTGAAAATGGCGTCTTATGAGGCATTATATGGGCGTAAGTGTCGGACGCCTTTGTATTGAACAAAACTCAAAGAAAATCAGATTCATGGGGTTGATTTAGTCAAGGAAACAGTGGAGAGAGTAAAAGTGATTCATGACTGTTTGAAAGCTGCGTCTGATAGACAAAAGTCATATGCAGATTTGAAGCGAAAAGAAATTGAGTTCCAAGTCGATGATAAAGTATTTTTGAAAGTTTCTCTGTGGAGAAAAGTTCTTAGATTCGGCCAAAAAGGTAAATTAATTCTACGTATATCGGACCTTATGAGATCATCGAGAGGATAGGCCAGTAGCCTTTTGGCTAACTTCAACGTCTAAATTGGAAAAAATCCATGATGTATTCTATTTGTCCATGTTGCGACACTATTGATCGGACCCTTCACATGTGATTACCCCGACAGAGATTGAGATTCAACTGGACATGGCATATGGTTATGAACCGGTTAAGATTTTGGCTCGAGAAATCAAACAGTTAAGAAATAAAAGTATAACCCTTGTAAAAGTTTGTGGCAAAGACATGGGGTAGAATTGGAAACATGGGAACTTGAGGAAAACGTGAGAACCCAATATCCAAACCTATTCGTCGGTAAGATTTTTAGAGACGAAAATCCCTAAAGGGGGAGAATTGCAACAGCTCGAATTAGGGCCTAGTCAGAATAGTGGTTTTGAGACCACAAATTTGAGTACAATTTAATATTTCATAGTTATTTTTTTTGTAAGTTTATGACATGATTGCATGATAGTGAGAAAATTTCATGAAGGAATTTTTATGAAATAATGATTAAATTGTCCTTTACGACTAAATTGAAAAAAATACAAAATATGAGTATCTAGAAGTTTTAAGGATGAATTGGCATTATAAAAATTATTAGAGGTCTTATTTAGCAATTAAACCATTTATTAGCATGATGGACAAAAATGCGCATGGAAGGAAAATTTTCTAAAGAAAAGGTATAAGGGCATTTTGGTTATTTGGATAATTAATGAAATAAAAAGGGAAAAAGAAGCAAAATTGTGTCCATCTTCTTCCTCCTTGTGCCAAAAATTGAAGGGTCTCCATAGCTAGGGTTTTGACATTTTTAAGCTCACTAATCAAGAAACACAAAGCCTGGACCGAAACCAGGGAAAAAGTAAAGTGGTGGATTAAATCGAACATTCACCCATATTTTGGATCTGAGGTAAGTTGTATGTAATAAATTAGCGTTCTGAATTATGAAAATTTATTGTGATGTTATTCTATGAAGTTCATATTATTTTCATGAGATTTATTGATATGATTTCCATAGAGAAATGATGATGCTATAATAGAGAGATCCCGGTTAAATTTTCAAGAATACGAGGGATACCATAGTCATCACATGAAAATTTGTAAGTCCCGTGGATGACCATGTTTGGAACATGGCATCGACACCAAATTGAGATCCCATGTAAGACCATGTTGGGACATGGCATTGGCATCGACATGTGGTTCCATATAAAACCATGTCTGGGATATGGCGTCGAAGCCGAGACGAGATTTAGATCCCCTGTAAGACACGGGTAGAAAGATGGTCGTATGTCTCCACCGTGTGGAAGGCACGGCCTAGCACACGGGCGTGTGTTAAATTGCATGCTGACGTCATAAATAGAATGCCCAGGTTTTCACACACGGGTTAAAGCACAGACGTGTCGAGGCTGTGTGATGGACAAGGACCAGGGACACGGGCATGTGCCAGACCGTGTGAAAACCCCTGTAGGTTTGAAATGAAAAATAAATTTGACATGGGCTAGGGACACGGGCGCGGGTGACCGCACGGCCTGTCCACACGGGCGTGTCCTGTTTTACATAGACATGTGGCCTTGTTTTGAGCAAGAATTTTCTAAATACACGAAAGTTTCTGGTTTGGTTCCAAACCATTCCCGATCTATGTTTTGGGCCCCGTAGGCCCATGATAAGGATATTAAGAGAATATATGAAAAGTTTTTAAATAGAAATGAAATTTTGTAGCTCAAGTTTATATGTTTAACATGTTAAAGCACGGTAATACCTTGTACCCCGTCCCGGCGTCAGACTCAGGTAATGGGTGTTACATTTAATGGTATCAGAGCTAGTGTTTAGTTGATTCTAGGACTAACCTAGCATATGCACGAGTCTTGCTATACATGCCATACTTATGTATATATGAGATATGATAATGCGACGAATCCTGACGATTTAAATGTGTTTTCTTATAGTAAATAGATCTCGATAGAGCTGAGGTAGACGATGTAGAGAACAATGCGCCGATTCTCCCTGAAGGGACGGTGCCAGCTGGAACCGAAAATAGGCTAGCTACTATAAGTTAGAAAGGAGAGGCCCAGGAGGCCTTCTTCCAAATGATGAACAAGTAGTTCATAGAGTTCGTTCGGACGAACTCAGCAACTCAACAATAAGCTCCACCCCCTCTAATTCCTCAATGTACCCTGGTAGCTCCCCAAATCATTGAGGTGTAAGACGAGAAAAGCCCCTGGTTGATAGAATCTGGAAATGAGGGGCAGAAGAGTTCCGAGCTACTAAAGATGATGATCCGGAAAGAGTAGAATTTTGGCCAGAGAATACCATTAGGGTATTCGATGAATTATCCTGCACACTGAAAGAGTGCATGAAGTGTGTTGTATCCCTCCTACAAGATTCCGCCTATCAGTGGTGGAACACCTTTATGTTAGTGGTACAAAGGGAAAAAGTTAATTGGGAGTTTTTCTAGGAAGAATTTCGCAAGAAATACATCAGTCCAAGGTTTATTGATTAGAAGTGCAAGGAATTTATAGAATTGAAATAAGGTCGAATGGCCGTGACTGAGTATGAGCGTGAGTTCGTGAGACTTAGAAAATACGCTCGGGAATGCGTATCCACTGAGACTATTATGTGCAAAAGGATTGAGGATGGTTTAAATGAGGACATCCAAATGTTTGTCGGTATTCTAGAGCTGGATGAGTTTGTAGTGCTTGTGGATAGAGCTTGCAAGGCTGAGGAATTGGCCAAGTAGATGAGGAAAGCTGAGATAGAGTCTCTGTGACAGCCCTAAATTGACCCTAGTCGGAACAGTGGTTTCGGTACCACGAATCTGAGTAAAAAAATATTTAAAAATTTATTTTCTGTGTTTTAAATATGTGAACTTTGATGTGTTAATGTTTTGTGATTTAATTTTGAAGTTTGGGTGCTTAATTACAAAGAAAGGATTTAATTGCATCAAATAAATTATATGTGTGCTATAATGAAAATGCTAAGGTGTCATGTTTCTATAATCATAGGGACTTGAATGGCAAATAAGCCATTTGAAATGTGATGCACGGTAGTGGAGTAGATAAAATATTTTTATGTGCATGATATTTATATATATATATATGCATTATATAATATGAATTGTGGATTCATTAATTATTATGAATTTTGGTGTTAAAAACAAAGTATATATTTATATATATATATTGATGGATGGTAAAGCCACTTGGAAACTGCTTCCACATGTGCTTTAGTGATGGGTAGTAAAGTAAATTAATAAATGGTGATTATATGTTTATAGAATAAAAAGAACATAAAGCAAACATGCATTATTGGTTTTGCTTTGTTATTTTTGATTTCTAAAAAGAAAAATAGAAGAAATGGGGTGTTCGATTCATATCAAGCTCGATTAAGGTAAGATTTTTATGTAAATTTTTGTAATTTTTGTGAAATTGAGATTCTTATTAAGTGATTTATATAGCCCATGACTCAATTTTGTTAATTGAGTGAATTTATGCATTCGGTCATGGATGTTTGCATTTCCTTGATGTTGTTTTGATGCTTTTGTGTATTGAGGGTTGATAATAGATGAATTGAGCTTGGTAGAATTGAATATTTATGGCTTATTTGTTTAATAGCAATCAGCCATTTGGTGAAATGCAAAGCTAATGTCTAATTGTTAGTATTTATATGTGTGTTAGCTGAATTTGAACTTGAGTATTGAATTGAGCAAATGTTGAGTATTAAAATGCTGGAAAATGAATGTTTGCCGTGTGAGTGATTTGAGAAAAAGGATATTTGAATGTTAAATTATGCATATGTGGCTGAATGTGAGAATTTCCAAATTTGGGGCATTTGCATGGTTAATAAACCATTTTGTTAAGCATTCGGTAGTGGAAGTAGATGAAATGATATTATATGCTTTATAATAATGATAAGTAAAACTTAATATATGTTATAATATATATAACATGATTATAATATAAGTAAAGGGTGATAAAAACAAAGTATTGTCTCCTTGTTTTTTTATTATTGTTGAAATAATAAGTAAAAAGAAAAAGAAAAGAGACAAGAGGTTCGGCCATGGTTTAGCTTGGATCAAAGGTAAGTTGATGTAATTCTTTGTAATTTTAGCATATTTGGAGTTGTTATTTAACATCATAACTAGCCCAAAACATCAATCTCAAAATAGATGCATATTATACATTCGGTCATGAATTTTAATGTGTTATATTTTGAGAGTTATATGTTTTTTATGCTTAATTGGTTGTTAGTTGAGTTTTAAGTTGATAAATCTTCATAAATGAGGCCTTAAGGACGAATGGTACACCGCTATGAGGGCTGATGTGGAGTTTGTTAGACATATGCAAAGAGTACTAAAATGGTTAAAATAATATACGGGTATTGGTACTTAGTTGGGAAATTTTCAAGCTATATGTTGGAAGTAAAGACGTGATTGTTATGGTTTAAATTGAATGAATAAATCAAAGATGAGAGTATTCGGCTATGGTTGTTTGAGTGGTTTAATGTTTTTGATTACATGGTTAAAAAGGGTATGAAATTAGTGTTTTATATTAGAAGTGATACTAACTTTTATATATAGGTTTGCTTATTGTGATATTGATTAATGATTTGGGTAATTTTTAATATGTGAAATGATTTAAAGAGGGAGGTTTCGATTGTAAATGATAAATGGTAATCAGCTAGTATGTTCATGTATACATAGCTGCCGAATGTGAACTTAGATAGTAGTTGAGTAATGTTTGTGTTTTGAAATTGGTAATAAGGAGGTTGAGATATGTAATTGTATTTTGATTAATGTGGTGCCTTTAAAAGTCTTAAAGGGGTATACGGCTATGGTTAGAAAGCTATGAAGTTAGTTTTTATGTTAGAAATTGATATTAGCTATGATTATAGCATAAGTGCCGAATGAAAAATAAAATAGATTAAATGACTTAGAAAGTTGATTGTCTTAATTTTTTTTAGCTCAAGAGCAAAGAAAGCCAAACTCGGATAGAGGGAAGGCGAAACTAATTGATTAACCGATCCGTAGTTGTTCAACAACCCTTGAGGTAAGTTTTAAGTAATTGAACTTAGCTTACTTTGATTATAACATAATGAAATAGTAAAAAACTATATTTTTATGCTTCGGTACATAGCCAATTGAATAATGTAAAAATGTAATAAGGTAGCTGAAATGTATCTATGTACTTATATAGCCGAATGGTGGTATAGAAGTAATATTTAAAGGTTGATAATTATATATATGTGTTTATATAGCCGAGTGGAAGTATGAAATGCAATTGGGTAGTGATAGGAATACATATGAAATTAAATGTCACTAAAGCGTAATGATGTGTTGTGTTACCAGAAATGATATGTGAAACATTGTACATGGATTATAAAGCTATGATACTCGGGCCTTTAGCCTAGCAAGCTTCGAGCTGGTGATTAATTCTTTATTTTTGTATATTTATATGTTAAAGGAAAAATAGCAAATAAAATGTTTGATTCTATATAGTGAACATACCGAATGTATTTTTAATGTTAAATTATGAGCGATTATGGCTAACATATTCAAGTGGATTGTGTATGGTAGTGAATTGTGTTAAGAGTTTTATAAGGAGTGAAAAGTGACATGTGTGATATGTGTATCGAGAAGATAGTGTTATTGAATGATAGTTATCGGAAAAACAAGGGTAAGCATGATATGCATGATTCTATTAAAGGCTGAATATAATAGCCGATTTTGCTATGAAGTAAAATATATATATATATATAAGTGGTATTTAACTTGTTATGTGATGCAATTGTCGAATGAGTGATGAGACAAGATATGGACCAATATTATAAAACGAATGAAATTATTGAATGTGATTTTGAGTTAGAAGAAAAGAATTTAAGATTTTAATAGTATTTTAGTTATAACTTGAAGTTGCAATTTATATATATGATGTTATATAGACTTGGTTAAGACATTTTAATGTGTAATAATGAGTGAACATGGGCACTTTGTGTGCGAATGAATACGAGCACTATGTGTGCGAATGAATGCGAGCACTATGTGTGCGAATGAATACGAGCACTATGTGTGTGAATGAATAGAGGCATTGTGTGTGCGAATTCTTTAACCGAGCACTATGTTTGCGAGATCGATTGTTGGGGCATTAAGTGTGCGAAATGATTCAAGAATTATGGCTATTGGAAGAAACAAATGATGTGAATCTAAATTGTACAATTCATATACAGTGATGTGATTCATGTTACAAACCTAACAGGCAATATGCCAGTGATGTGATTCAGGTTATAAACCTAGGCCAGTGATATGATTCAGGTTATAAACCTAGCAGGCAAAATGCCAGTGATGTGATTCAGGTTACAAACCTAGCAGGCAATATGCCAGTGATGTGATTCAGGTTACAAACCTAGCAGGCAATATGCCAGTGATGTGATTCAGGTTATAAACCTAGCAAACAATATGCCAGTGATGTGATTCAGGGTTTTTACCTAGCAGGCTAATTGCTGGTGAACTAATTAAAGTCGGAGATTTTGCGACCTTGTGCTAAATTTGTAATAAAATGGGTTCAGGACATTAAGTTGGCCAGGTATGTGATATATACATATATCAGATTGATTGGAATGGAATCAAGAATGTGTAATGAGAAGCATATGTGAAGATGTTGTAAGTATATATATGTATATGTATATATGTGTGCATTCGGTCATTATGAAAAGATATATGAGAGTATTCGATATACCATTTAACTATGAATGTTGAAAGTGAATGTGGATTTGAAATGGTACACTAATTGAATTTGATTGAATTAAAGATAACATTAAAGCATATAAATGCCTATGTCTATATGAGTTCGAATTTAATTGGAGTAAAATGCTATATGTGATTGTGTATAATCGGCCAAATGGTATTATACCTAGAAAATATTATGTGATTTTGAACATTTGGTTTGTTTTTTTTTTTAAGTTCAACTATTTAAATTTGCTTAAGACTTACTAAGCTTATGAAAGCTTACTTTGAATATTATGTTTCTCTGTTTTATAGATCATTGATTCCTTCTACCAGCTCGGGGATTGTCAGCATTTCGTCACACTATCTACTGTATTGGTAACATTATGTTAGGACTTAGCTTATAGCATGTATAGAATAGACCATTAGTAGATTGATATTTTGACTATTGTTTATAAGCCATGCGAATATGGTATTCTTTTGGATGTTTATATAAATAAATGATCTTTTATTCAAGAGAATGTTCAAATATTGCGATTTGTTTTTGTGATGCCTTGTAACCCACTCCAGCAATGGATACGAGTTATAAGGGTGTTACAGTCTTGTGACTTAAGAAAGAGATAGTTGGGCAAGTCGTTCCAATCCTCCTCCAAGAAATCAAAAGAATTTACTACACGATTAGCTACTTCAGTGGGGTTTTCAAGTAAAGGCAAAGGTAAATAATATTTAGTCTCCAAAGCTCAGACTACCTCAGTTGCGAGTGTGGGTAATACTCAAACCAGTAGGCCTGAATGCCCCTAGTGTGGTAGATGCCACCTTGGCGAATGTTGGGCACATGAATGGGCTTGCTTCAAATGTGGTTCTCAAGCCCACTTCATCAGAGAGTGCCTCGGGATGGTCGAAAAAGATAGAGGTCAGAGTGCAAGATAAGGTAGTGCTCTCTCTAGAGGTAGACCCCAGAGGAACCCGGGTACTGGAACAAGTAGTAAAGGCACACTGAAAGAACATACTAAGAGACCCATGGGTAGAGCACTAGCAAGGACATATACCATTTGTGCTCGTGAAGGGGCATCATTACCCGATGTAATTACGGGTACATTTTCTCTCCATCAAAATTCTATTTTTGCTTTGATTGATTTGGGATCTGCCCACTCACATGTTTGCATGAAACTAGTCTCTAGCATGAATATACCTGTAGAGTCTATGAAATTTATGATAAAAGTCTCCAATCCCCTAGGCAAATGTATGTTAGTAGACAAAGTATGCCGAGATTGTTCTTTGATAATTAAGGGTTATTGTTTCCAAGCTAACCTCATGCTTTTGCCGTTTGATGAATTTGATGTTATACTTGGTATGGATTGGTTAACCACTCATGATGTAATAGTAAATTGTGGTAGAAAATTTATTGAAATGAAATGTGAGAATGGTGATATGCTTCGGGTTAAATCAGATGAATCCGAGAGTTTGCCCACAGTGATTTCTTCCATGGTTGCTCAGAAATGTATAAGAAAAGGGTATGAAGCTTACCTTGCTTTTGTGATGAATTGTAACACCCCTTACCCGAGACCGTCACCGGAGTCGAGCACAAGGCGTTACCTAACTTACCTTACTAGTTCAGGGCATTAAAATTTACTTTTAAAATTAATTCATTCACATTCATCCAATATATCCCTAAAATGGACCCTCGAGGCCCTAAACATGCAACTGGAACAGTTCGGGACCAAACCGGGAACATTTAAAAATTTTCCAATTACTTGCACAAATTAAAACAATTTATTTCACTGTTCATAATAAAATTGTCCACCTACGTAACAGTCACTAAATTAATTATAACTCGAGTTACAAAACTCAAAATTTAAATTTGCAAATTTTCACTGAAACTAGACTCATATATATTTTTACCATAATTTTTCCAGAATTTTTGGTGTGGCCAATTGGTACAGTTTATTAGTTAAAATTTCCCCTGTTTTGCAGCCTAATAATCACCTGACCTCTTTTCACTAAAAATAAAGTATCTCATAGTACAGTCTTCATTTAGTGTTTCCACTTGTTTCTAATGAAAATAGACTCACTAAGGAATCTATATAGATAAATTATGACTCATAATTCTTTCTGTACAATTTTTAGTGAATTTTTAAAATATCTCAAACTACAGACTTCCTTTGCTTTCTCTGTTTCTTTCCTATGAAAATAAAGTCAATAAGCTTTAATTTTATTTCTCATTCACCATTTAATTCCATTTCTACAATTTTTAGTGATTTTTCAAATTCACGTCATTGTTGCTGTTCCAAAACTGTTTCATGGCCAACTTTTACTCTTTCATAATATCTTTGCATAAACTATCATTTAGGCATACATAACATCAAATCATGTTCTTAATTAGCCATAGAATAACTAATCACTATCAAGTATTCACATGCCATTCTTTAATCGTATCATAAGGACATACACACAAAATGACCAGGTCCCTATACATGCCATAACTTGAAACATTTCAAATTACAAAATACCGAGATAGCCTTTGATAGTGTGAGACGAACTCTGACATCCTTACAATCCCCGAATTGGCTTGGCTACACTATAAAAGAGAGAAAGGAAAACGAGTAAACTACAATGCTTAGTAAGTTTAAAAGTAAATAAATGACAACATTCACCAAGTATAAATATACTTATATTATACCATAAACTAACAAAATCTTTATTTTACTTCTCCACTTACTCTTTAACTTTCCTGTTTATCATTCCTTTACCTAAACTTTCTTGTAACATAGCTTGTATATTAGCCCAATGAACCGTTTGGAATACTCAGGATACTTGAGTTTTCCTGCTTGATAATAGCTTGCCAAAGCCATGCTCTAGGCATGGTGTTACATGGGATGTTCGCTGTCCTGGCAAAGTCATATATTTGATATGGACTTACATGGGATATTCCTGAACTATCTCAACCTGCCAATGCCATATGTCTGATATGGAGTTACATGGGATGTTCCTCAACTGTCGCAACCCAAAATGTCATGACATTCCGTATCCCATACATTCCTAAGGTTTAAATGGGCTTTTTGATACTTTTTTCTCTGTTACCTCATCTTTGATTCAACTTGGAATATTCTCATAAAATAAATATATATATGCTGGAAATTAACAACATTAATATAAAATATTGAAATATTGCATTTATTTACCGTAAACTTACCTGGTGCAAAAATATGATCAACTTGACAACTTAGTCTTCTACCTTTTTCTTTCCTAGGTCTATCCCCAAATTTCGTTCTTCTTGATCTATAATTAGCAAATTTAGCTTATTTAATACTCAGATTTATCAAAACAGTCCTTAACTTAACTTTGGCAAATTTATGATTTTACCCCTAAACTTTTACATATTTACACTTTTACCCTAAAGCTCGGAAATTAAACTTTTTCCCTAATTCTTATGTTTTAGGACATGTTGATCATTTCCCTTAATGGCAACATCAAATTCTCACTATAACATGTACTTATGAACATTAGGTATTTTTACCGATTATGTCGTTTTACTAGTTTTCACTTAAAACCGAGTAGCACAAGTTGTTCAACATAATTTAAAACCTCATATTCTATCATCAAACATCAAAATAAACACATTTCACCTATGGGTATTGTTCCAAATATGAGCCCTAGGTTAAATTATTGCTAGAATAAGCTAAATCAAGTTACCGGGACCCCAAAACGTAAAGAACATTAAAAAGGGGACTTGGAATCACTTACTATAGAGCTTGGAAGCTTGAAGCAAAGCCTAGCTATGGAAAACCCTTGACATTCAGCCTAATGAAGAAGATGATAACATTTTGCCATCTTTTTTCCTTTTAAATCTTTTTAATTACCAAATGTCTAAAATGCCCTTTATTAAAACTTTGGTTAATTTTATCTATGTATGTCCATTTTTGTCCATGAAAACCTTCTAATTATCATTTAAGGACCTCTACTTCAATTATGCTCTTTAATTTAATCCTTTCCTATCTAGAACTCATATTTATCAACTTTTGTAATTAAGCCCTAATAGGCAAATTAAACATGCAATTCATGAAATTTTCTATCAATATTCTAACACATGCATCTATTCACTCGGTAAATCATAAAAATTAATCAGAATAAATTTTCTATCTCAGATTCATGGTTTCACAACCATCGTTCCGTTTAGGCCCTATTTCGGGATATTACATTTCTCTGCCCTTTAGGGATTTTCGTCCCCGAAAATTTTACCTGTGAATTTGTTTCAATATTGTTTTTGCAGAGCCTCTTTGGGCTCCCATGTAGCCTCGTCTACCCCATGCCTATTCCATAATACTTTCACTAGTGCAATACTTTTGTTCCTTAGTTGCTTGACCTCTCGAGCTAGAATCTTTACCGGTTCTTCACTGTAAGTCATAACTGGCTGAATCTCAACCTCTGTCTGCGAAATCACATGTGATGGATTAGGATGGTAACGATGTAACATGGACCATGGAACTCATCATGAATCTTCTTTAACTCTGTCAGCAAAGCTAACAGATATGCTAATGGCCCAAGTCTTTCAATCGCCTCAAACGGACTAATAAAACGTGGACTTAGTTTGCCTTTCTTGCCAAATCTAAAGACTTTCTTCCACTAGGATACTTTCAGGAACACTTTGTCGCCAACTTGATACTCAATCTCTTTTCTTTACAAATCTGTATAAGATTTTTGTCTATTTGAAACTGCTTTCAAGCAATCTCTGAATAACTTTCACTTTCTCTTCAGTTTCTTTAACTAAATCAACTCCATAAATCTGATTTTCTTTAAGCTCTGTCCAATACAAAGGTGTGCGACATTTACGTCCATACAAAGCTTTATACGGTGCCATCTTCAAACTCGAATGATAATTATTATTATAGGCAAACTCTACCAACGGCAAATATTTCTCCCAACTACCTTGAAATTCTAAGACACAACATCTAAGCATATCCTCAAGTATCTGAATAACTCTCTCTGACTAACCATCGATTTGAGGATGGAAAGCTGTACTAAAACTCAACTTTGTGCCCAAAGCTTTCTGTAACTTCTTCCAAAATCGCGAAGTGAATCTCAGGTCTCAATCTGAGATAATCGATAACGGTACTCCATGTAGTCTAACAATCTTTGAAATATACAACTTGGCCAACTTCTCAAGTGAATAATCCATACGAACTGGCATAAAATAAGCTGACTTCGTTAGCTTATCAATCACAACCCATACTGCATCTTTATTTCTCAGTGTCAACAGCAATCCTATTACAAAATCAATGGCAACTCGATCCCATTTCTACTCAAGAACTAACATAGGCTACAATAAACCTGAAGGTACCTGATGTTCAACTTTTACCTATTGACAGATCAAGCATCTAGAAGCAAACTCTGAGATATCTCTCTTCATTCCTACCCACCAATACATTTTCTTCAAATCAGTATACATCTTTGTACTACCTGGATGAATAAACAAGGAACTGCTATGTGCTTCCTCTAAGATCTTTCAAATTTGGTACACATACTCGATTTCTGAACCTCAAACAACCATCAGAACTGATTTGAAAATCTAACTCTATACCCGACTCACACTGAGCTCTTTTGGCTTGCAACTGACTGTCATCTTTTTGAACTTCACAAATTTTTTCAAGAAACATTGGCTTAGCTCTTAATTCGACTAAGATAGAACCATCATCTGATAAGGTTAAACTACTGTTCAAAGCTCTTAATGCAAATAAACATTTTCTACTTAAAGCATCAACAACTACGTTTGCCTTAACCGGGTGATAACCGATCACTAGTTCATAATCTTTAATCAACTCTGGCCATCTTCTTTGCCTCAAGTTCAAATATTTTTGAGTCATCAAGTATTTCAAACTTTTATGATCAATAAATATTTGGCATTTCTCACCATACAAGTGATGTCTCCAGATTTTCAACGCAAATACAATGGCAGCTAGTTCTAAATCATGTATCGGATAATTTTTCTCGTGCGGCTTTAGCTGTCTAGAGGCATAGGCAATTACCTTTCCTTCTTGCATAAGTACACAGCCTAGTCCATTCAAAGACACATCACTGTAAATCACAAACTCTTTACCCAGTTCCGGTTGTACTAAGACAGGAGCTTCAGTCAACAATGCCTTTAACTTGTCAAAACTCTGCTGACACTTTTCAGTCCATTCAAACTTGACATCTTTTTGTAGCAATCTTGTCAATGGGGTAGCTATAATGGAAAATCCCTCTACAAATTGTAACACTCTGAATTTGGGCCTAGAAGTATTGGGCCTTGAGTCTGGGTTCAGGTAGAAGACGGCCTGAATAATTTAGATGTTTTAAATATTATTATTAAAAAATATATTATTGTTATTAATTTGGTGTTTAGTTTAGTAATTAAATAAATTAGGAGGGACTTATAGTATGGGAAAAGTCCTGGGCTCGGCCTAGGGCTCTAGCAAAAAAATTAATTTTTGGATCCTTAGGGAGATTTGGGCATTAGGCCTTATAAATAAGTTAGGCTAAGATTAGGCACAAGGAAGTGCCTGGCCCGGTGGCTAGGGACACTAGGCAGTAGGAAGGGGAGCTGGGGTTCAATTCCCAACGTGCGCAAATGTGGGTTTTTTTTAAAAAAACCTAGGGACCATTGCAATGAGGCCTTATAATTAAGTTGGATTAAAAAGAGGACACAAAGGAAAGCCTGGCCTAGCGGTAATAGGTGCTAGGAGCGTGGAAGAGAGCCTGGGTTCGAAACCTCGCTCGCGCAAGCTGTCATGTTTTTTTGAGTAATCTAATTGCAACTAAGTAGGCCTTAAAAGAAGTTGGTAATGGAGTGTAACACAAGAGCACCTGTGGCGCAGTGGCAACAGCGTGCTAAGGGGTCTAAGCGGGCGCGAGTTCGAACCTAGGTGCAGGCAAAATTTTGGTTTTATTTTTTTAAAGAGCCGAGGCTTCAGTGGGTAAGACTTATATATAATTGCGATAGTATATCATCGAAAGCAAAGTTACGTCACAGTGGCCAGCAGCGTGTGTACGTGCTTGGAGGTCTCGGGTTCGAGCTGCTGTGCGCGCAGGAGGGCTACCTTTTTGCTGCAGCGTGGGGGGAGTAGTTGTGCTGGACTGAAACTCTCCCTAGCAGCAGTTGAGTCAATTGATCGGTGGGACTGGATAAGGCTGCTGCTAATCGGTGGAAAGTTTGAATGAAATTCAAACTTTGTATTTAGCTAAAGTCAAGGGGGTAAAATATGGTATTTGATTTGGGAAGGACTTTTTTGTGCCAAAATAGGCTCATTCGGCTATAGGTAAATAAGTGCCGATTGCTTTTATTTTTTTGGCCTTTATGAGTTATCTTCTTCTTTGAGATTTGGGGTATTTTTTTAGTGTGTTAGCCGACTTGGTTGGGGGTCATCCATCTATTGTTATTTTTGAAATCAATTGCCATTCTTTTTGTTCTTCTTTTTTTCACCCTTGCGAAACCGAAACCTCAAGCCTTTCCTTTGTCGACCACCTTCACTTTTCTTTACACAATTTCTTCTTCTTCTTCTATCTCTTCTTTCAAAGCTGAACCTCCATATTTTTAGTGATTTGGGAACTAAACACTAGATGTTTTCTCTGCTAGCGCTTTAAGTTGAATCCACTGTGGATCTGAGATTGGAAAGGTGTTGGAAACACTTCTGACAAGTACATCGTTGGTGGTAAGTACTCAGAATTTTATCTTCCATTAATTAGTGATTTAAGAAAGGCTGAAAGTCCCTAAACCCTTTAGGGATGCTATTGATTTTGGTCAAGATTTAAACTAGTATTTTCATTTGATTTATTATGTGTTAGTGTGGATTTAAGGCTAGCGATCAAGATCTATTTGGAGGCTACTAAGATCAACGATTTCAAGGCGGTTTAGACCTAGATCTAGTAGTTAAAGATGGGCAAGGTAAGTCGTTAATAATGCTTTATTTTGGCTGAATATGGTAAGTGAGCATTACGTTGGTTATCATCAATTTGTTATGTGTAGTGTGGACTGAAGATCAAGGAGCAGTTAAAGGCTAGTGCTATTGGAGTGACTAAATTTAGATCTAGTCACTGTTCTTGGCAAAAGGTAAGTATTCAAGTGATTTATAGGTTATTGCCGATTGTATAGGGATTAAGGTAATGATAATTTCGGTTAGATGATAGATTAACAATATGGTTTCAAATGATTGTAGGATATACGCGTGGAAGAGCTCGTTAACATTCGTCGTAAATCAGGTGTGTACCGAACACCCTCTTGTAGTCTAAATCGGCAAAAGCTGAAAAGCTGAAATGCCAAAATTTTGACATTTCGTGGGCTTGCAAGCGTGCAAGCACTCGTGGGTCGGTTGGAAGCGTTAAGATTCTGTAACCGAAATCGGTAAAGTTGGTGAGTACGTGATTTCATGCGCTTTGGTAAATTTGGGCCTCGGTGGCTGAAATTAGGCCCAATGGGCTTACGGGCCCATATGGTAAAAGTAAGTGGTAAGTGTATTCTGGTATACTGCAGGTTAAATCTGTTAATCTAGACTTAGAATTTGGGCTAAACGGGCTTAAGTAGCTAAATGACACGATAGGGCCCATTAGGGGTTTTAGGGCCCAATAACTAAAAACTGCTAAAATGGGCTAAATTAACTACTAAGATGAAAGTTGGACTATTAAGGACTGAGATATGCATAAAACCCTAAAAAATGGCATAATTATTGAAATACCCCTTAAGGGTGAGAAATTACTATCCCTAGGTGCAAAATGACCGTTATACCTCTAGGGTTAAATTTGACTGAAATGCATGTTTTACTATTTCTGTTCACTGTATGCCATGGCATGATTATCTGTTGCATGGGACTGGGTTTATTGATGGAGGAAGTGCAAGTGGCATTGCCACAATTACTGAAAGAGGCTTTGCCTCGTATTGATTACTGAAAGAGGCTATACCTCGTACTGTTTATTAAAAAGGGCTTTGCCTCGATATACTGTTAGTGGCTTGGCCACATTATCTGAGCAGCATTGCTGCGACTGTGGAGTGTAGCGGCTGGGTGGGTTGAGTATTTTCCCCACATGGTGTGTTTATGGCTGGTACGGGTGGAGTGTAGCGGATGGACATAGGATGGGCTCTGGGCTTTGCATACATGCATTACACTGTTTTGTTTCTGTAATAGGCCTATGGGCTGTACTGTTATCCGAAAAGGGCTAAGGCCCAGTAACTGATTACTGAATAGGGCTTCGGCCCAGTTATTATTGAGACTGGATAGGGCTTAGGCCCAGTGGGCTTGAGCTGATTTGGGCTCTGGATGGGCTTTCTTTGCACACTGAGTTTCCCAAACTCACCCCTTTCTCTTCCATCCATACAGGTGAGCCTTAGACTAGTGGACTTAGAGCTGGGAGGGATTCAGAGTGGCCACATGGACTGGACTGTTGGTTTTTAATTAAGTCTTTTTATTTCCGCATTTATTTTTAATTATTTTCATTTTGGTTTTGGGTTGTAATAAGGCCGCTTAAATTATTTTTAACTTTGGGTTTTTACTTTATATTTACAAATTGATTTAAATGATTTAAACAAAGCTGCGCGGGTTTTCTCAAAATCAATCAATCTTTTCAAAACAAAGCACTCATAATAAATGAATAACAAATCAATAAACAAGATAAATTTTAAACGGTTAGTGGATAGGACAATCTGAAACTAAACCTGGATTTTCTTCCCAAATTACAAGTACAATTTTACAAAACTCACCCTAATCTTAGTAACTAGGTAACATGGTTAGTTCATCGTTGATGTGACACACCAGACTTGGTCGTAAAGTCTGGGCTGGGTTTGGGGTGTTACACAAATCGTCTATAATAACCGACGAGACCAAGAAAACTTCTGACATCTCATACATTCCTGGGAGGATTCCAATCAACAATGGCTGAAATCTTGCTCAGATCAACTCTAATACCTTCACTTGAGACTATATGTCTAAGAAAACGAACTTCTCGTAACCAGAACTCACTTTTGGTAAACTTGGCATAAAGCTAATTATCTCTCAAAGTCTGTAAAACTGTTCTCAAATGCTCTGAATGCTCAGTCTCATCATGAGAATAAATCAAGATATCATTAGTGAACATAACTATAAATGTATCCAAGTAAGGTTTGAAAATTCGGTTCATTAAGTCCATGAAAATGGTAAGAGCATTAGTTAAGCCAAATGGCATCACAAGGAACTCATAATGGACATATTTAGTATAGAAAGCAGTCTTCGGAACATCTGACTCTTTAACTCGCAACTAATAATATTCGGATCTCAAATCTATCTTGGAAAACACAGTAGCTCCCTTCAATTGATCAAACAAATCATCACTTTTAGGAAGTGGATACTTGTTCTTAATAGTTACCTTGTTAAGCTGCTGATAATCTATGCACAATCTCATCGAACCATTTTTCTTTTTCACAAAAAGTACTAGTGCACCCCATGGTAAACAACTAGGTCTTGCAAAGCCTTTATCTCTTAATTCCTGCAACTGAACTTTCAATTCTTTCAATTCCATTGGAGCCATTCTATAAGGAGCAATAGAAATGGTGTTGTACCTGGAACCAACTCAATTCTAAACTCAACTTCTCTGATAGGAGGCAAACCTGGTAGTTCTTTCGGAAACACATCAGGAAACCCACATACCACATACACTGATTCAATTTTCAACTCTTGATCTTTAGTATTCAACACAAAAGCAAGATAAGCTTTATATCCTTTCCTCAAGCATTTCTGAGCAGACATAATAGAAATCGTGGCAATTGAACTATCTGACTCATCTAAATTAACCCAAAGAATTTTACCATTTTCACATTTCAACTTAATGAATTTATTTCCACAATGCACTATCACACCATGCACAGTCTACCAATCCATACCAAGAATCAAATCAAACTCATCAAATGGCAATAGCATGAGATCGAATGGAAAACAGTAACCTCTAATCATGAAAGGCAATTTTTACATACTTTTCTACTAGTACATGCTGACCCAATGGGTTCGATACTTTAATCACAAATACTGTAGACTCTATGGACATGTTCATACTAGGCATCAATTTCATGCAAACATAGGAATGAGTCGAACCCGGATCAATCAAAGCAATAACATTAACATCATGAAGAGAAAATGTACCCGTAATTACGTCGGGGGAGGATGCCTCTTCACGAGCACGGATGGCATAGGTCTTTGCGGGTGTTCTAACATCTAGTCTCACGACTAAATCTCTAGACACACCTCTGTTACTTGCCCCTGTTCCCAGGTTTCTCTGTGGTCTACCTCAGACCGGAACATTCCCAGACTTAGCACTCTGTAATTCTTCCTTTTTAACCATTTCTAGACACTCTCGCATAAAATGATCTGGAGCACCACACTTGTAACAACCACACTCATCTGCTCGACACTGGCCAAAATAGCGTCTACCGCACCATGGACACTCTGGTCCGCCCAGTCTGACACTGCCTACACTCGCAATTGAGGGAGTCTGAGCTTTCAAACCCATATTTCTATTATCTCTATTTCTGCTTGAATACCCAGCTGAAAAGTTTGATCTAGTAGAGAACACTCTAGGCCTTTTGGATGTAGACTGAAATGGCTTGCTCATCTGTCTTTTCTTCGTATTTTGCATCTCAATTTTAGCTTTACCTTTTTCTTTTTCTTTCAGCAACTCCTTTACCTTACAGGCTTTGTCAACTAAAACAAAAAACTCTTTTATCTCTAGAACACCAACGGACAGTTGAATATCATCATTGAGCCCATATTCAAATCTTTTGCACGTAATAGATTCAGTTGACACACACTCTCTAGCATAATTGCTGAGTTTGACAAATTCACGCTCATACTCAGTTGCTGTCATCTTACCCTGCTCTAGTTCAAGGAATTCCTTTCTTTTCTGGTCGATGAGCCTCTGATTCATATACTTCTTATGGAACTCTTCCTGAAAGAAATCCCAGGTAACTCTTTCTTTTGGTACTACTGACACAAGTGTCGTCCACCAATGGTAAGCTGAATCTCTAAGAAGTGACACCACACACTTTATACACTTTTTTGGTGTACAAGATAACTCATCGAAAACTCTGATAGTATTCTCGAACCAATATTTAGCTTTCTCTGCATCATCAGCTTTAGTAGCCCGAAACTCTTCGGCCCATTATTTTCTAATTTTATCAACTGGTGGCTTCTCTCTTTTGATTGTATCTATGACTGGGGAAGCTACATGGGCAGTCTGAGGATCGTGAGGGGGTGGAGGTCTAACAGCCAGATTCGTACGAATGAACTCGGCAAACTATTCATTCGTAGCTTGGCAGAAGGTTTCTGGAGCCCCTCCTCTCTGACTAACTGTAACGGGCCTTTCACTACTATCTGGTGGTACCATCCCTTCTACAGGAGCGGGTGTGTTACTTTCTACATCATCTGCACCAACTCATTCGGGATCCATAACTATAAAAGAAAAGCATTTTAAAATCGTCAAGAGTCGTCACACTATCAAAATATAAGTATAGCATGTATAGTTAGACTCTTACTCATACAAAATATTCTAAGAACTGACTAAACTCTTGTTCTGATACCAATAAATGTAACACCTCTTACCCGAGACCGTCACCGAAGTCGAGCACGAGGGGTTACCAGACTTACCTTACTAGTTCGAGGCACAAAAATTTGCTTTTAAAATTAATTCATTCACATTTATCCAGTATATTCCTAAAATGGACCCTCGAGGCCCTCAACATGCAATTGGAACGGTTCAGGACCAAACCGGGAACATTTAAAAATTTTCCACTTACTTACACAAATTAAAACAATTTATTTCACTGTTCATAATAAAACTGTCCACTTGTGTAATAGTCACAAAATTAATTATAACTCGAGTTACGAAATTTGAAATTAAAATCCATAAATTTTTCCTGAAACTAGATTCATATATCTTCTTACCATAATGTTTCCAGAATTTTTGGTGTGGGCAATTAGTACAGTTTATTAGTTAAATATTCCCCTATTTTGTAGCCCAGTGGACCTGACCGCTCTTCACTAAAAATCAATTATCTCATAGTACAGTCTTTATTTAGTAATTCCAATTGTTTCTAATAAAAATAGACTCACTAAGGAATCTATACATATAGATTATGACTTGTAATTCTTTTTTCAAAATTTTTAGTGAATTTCTAAAATCAGAACAGGGGATCACGAAATCCCTCTGGACCAGTCTCACAAGAATTTAAATATCTCAAACTACAAACTTCCTTTGATTTCTCTATTTCTTTCCTATGAAAATATACTAAATAAGATTTAATTCTATATTTCATTCACCATTTAATTCCATTTATACAAGTTTTAGTGATTTTTCACATTCATGTCACTACTGCTGCTCCAAAACTGTTTCATGGCCAACTTTTACTCTTTCATAATTTCTTTGCATAAACTATCATTTAGGCATACATAACATCAAATCATGTTCTTAATTAGCCATACAATAACTAATCACTATCAAGTATTCACATGCCATTCTTTAATTGTATCATAAGGACATACACACAAAATGACCAAGTCCCTATAAATGCCATAACTCGAAACATTTCAAATTACAAAATACCGAGATAGCCTTTGATAGTGTGAGACGAACTCCGATGTCCTTACGATCCCCGAATTGGCTTGGCTACACTATAAAAGAGCAAAAGGAAAAGGAGTAAGCTACAATGCTTAGTAAGTTTACAAGTAAATAAATGACAACATTCACCAAGTATAAATATATTTATATTATACCATAAACTAACAAAATCTTTATTTTACTTCTCCACTTACTCTTTAACTTTCCTGTTTATCATTCCTTTACCTAAACTTTCTTGTAACATAGCCTGTATATTAGCCTAATGAACTGTTTGGAATACTCAGGATACTTGGGTCTTCCTACCTAATAATAGCCTGCCAATGCCATGCTCTAGGCATGGTCTTACATGGGATGTTCCCTGTCCTGCCAAAGCCATATAACTGATATGGACTTACATGGGATGTTCCTCAACTGCCTTAACCTGCCAATGCCATATGTCTGGTATGGACTTACACGGGATGTTCCTGAACTATCTCATCCCAAAATGTCATGACATTTCGTATCCCATACATTCCTAAGGTTCAAACGGGCTTTTTGATACTTTTTCTCTGTTACCTCATCTTTGATTCAACTTGGAATATTCTCATAATATAAATGTATATATGCTGGAAATTAACAACATTAATATAAAAATATTGAAATATTGCGTTTATTTACCGTAAACTTACCTCGGTGCAAAAATACGATCAACTTGACAACTTAATCTTCTACCTCTATCTTTCCTCGGTCTATCCCCATATTTCGTTCTTCTTGATCTATAATTAGCAAATTTAGCTTATTTAATACTCAAATTTATCAAAACAGTCCTAAACTCTAACTTTGGTAAAATTATGATTTTACCCCTAAATTTTTGCATATTTTCACTTTTGCCCCAAAGCTCGAAAATTAAAATTTTCCCCTAATTCTTATGTTTTAGGACATGCTGATCATTTTCCCTTAATGGCAACATCAAATTCTCACTCTAACATGTACTTATGAGCATTAGGTATTTTTACCAATTATGTCGTTTTACTCGTTTTCACTTAAAACCGAGTAGTTTAAAACCTCATATTCTATCATAAAACATCAAAATAAACACATTTCACCTATGATATTTTTCCAAATATGAACCCTAGGTTAAATTATTGCTAGAATAAGCTAAATCAAGTAACCGGGACTCCAAAAACATAAAGAACATTAAAAACGAGACTTGAAATCACTTACTATGGAGCTTGGAAGCTTGAAACAAACCCTAGCTATGGAAGACCTTTGACATTCGGCCTAATGAAGAAGATGATAACATTTTGCCATCTTTTTTCCTTTTTAATCTTTTTAATTACCAAATGACTAGAATGCCCTTCATTAAAATTTTGGTTATTTTTATCTATGTATGTCCATTTTTCTAACACCCCAAACCCAGCCTAGAAGTTAGGTCTGGATTTGGCGTGTCATATTGAAGTGTTTTTCAAAAGACTCGTTTTCATTGAAAACCCATCTTAAAGGAAAAACTTGAGTACAACCCTAGTTACGTTTGTTCATTTTTAACACGTGGTACATTGAAACATTAATTACTTGTAAAATCTTCTTAGTTGCAGAAGCTAATTTTAAAAGAAATCGATTTACGAAAACGTGGTGTTTAAAAATAATTAACATTTTGGAAAAACCGTGATTTACTTCTAACAGATATAGATCAAAATAAATAAAAACCCAAATAAAAGAAAATTAAAATCCTAATGGCCTTATTACAAAATTTTAAAACCCAAACAGAATCTAAACCATAAATAAAGTTCAAAATGAAATAAGAAAGTAGTTGTGTGGCCATCTCTGAGTCCCTCGTAACACCGATCCTCCTAAAGCTAAGGGTTACCTGCACAGTTAATTAACGGGGTATGTTTATGAAAACTCAATGTGTAATCCCCTTACTAGAGTAATAATTAGTGTACAGAAGCAAATACAGAAACATAAATAGTCAGGGCCAGAGCCTTTTAACAGTAGCGGTACAGTCTATTTCAGAGCATACGTGGGCCAAAGTCCACTACAAAAACATTTGGGTCATAACCCATAACAGAATCAATTGGGCCTAGCCCAAATAAATAATAATAGTGACCAGACATGCAGAACAAACTGGGCCGAAGCCCTATACAGAACAATATGGGCTCAAGCCCTTTACAGAATCAGAATAGTATATGCATGAAAGCCCAACCCAATCCAACCATCATACCACCCATGCCAACCCAACACACCTTGTGGGGAATAACTCGACCCACCTAGCCCACACACCAATACGCAGCCATGCTGCCAATAACAAATAACGTGGCAGAGCCACCAAAATCAGAATACGTGGCGAAGCCACTATTAACATAAATTCCTCCAAAACAAGCCCAACCCTATGCAGAATATCGTGTATGTCATGCTCAATCATCACACGTCTATGCATAATGGCCATGCTTAGTAACAGTTAATTAAACACGCATTAAAAGCATATCAGTCATACAACCACAGTCAAATCAGTTAAAACACAGACACACAATCATAGTCGAACCAGTTTAAACACAGTCATTCCCTCACAATCAGCTCAGTTGTAGCCCAAGTCAGTCATTTACCCGCAAGGGCAAAATAGTCATTTTGCACCCTAAGGGCAAAATGGTCATTTTACCCTACAAGGGTATTTCGGTAATCCTACCCTACAGGGGTATTTCGATAATTTTACAAATTCAGGTCATTTCAATTATTTTGCAAACTGAAAGTATTTCTGTAATTTTGCAAACCGAAAGTATTTCTGTAATTTTGCAAACTGAGGGCATTTTTGTAAATTTACAAACTGAGGGTATTTTTGTAATTTTGCAAACCAGGGGTAAAATTGTAATTTTACAAATCAGGGGTAAAATGGTAATTTTACAAATCAGGGGTAAAACGGTAATTTTACAAATAATGGGTTAACGATAATTTTACAATTCAGGGGTAAAATGGTAATTTTACAAATCAGGGGTGAAACGATAATTTTACAAATCAGGGGTATAACATAATCTTACAAATCAGGGGTAAAACGATAATTTTACAAGTTAGGGGTGAAACGGTAATTTTACAAATTAGGGGTAAAATGGTAATTTTACAAATCAGGGGTATAACGGTAATTTTACAAATCAGGCGTGTAACGGTAATTTTACCCCTTAGGGGTATGTTGGTCAATAGCTATGTTATTGAGTCTCGGTACCTAATACCACCTCCTAAAAGGTGTAACGTTGCTTTGAGAAACACGAATAACCTATTTGGCCAAAACAGTGTTTATGGGCCCAAATCCCATTTTGGGCCCAAGGGGGCCCACACGCTCGTATGGCCTGTTCAGTCTAATTTCACATACATCATCGTGAACCTTATCATCCAATCTAACCACGGTCACTTACAGGGTATTTTACCTGTATGGGCCTGTAAGCCCATTGGGCCCATTTTGGCCCATCGAGGCCCATAACGGCCCAAGTGCACAGAAATGCACACGATAGCCTCGACGGACCTTTGCCCATGGTTTGTGTGCTCGATTTGCCCCACAAACATTCGCACGCCCGTAAGGCCTTAAATGTCGACGTTTCGGCATTTCGGCTTTTTGGATTTTGCTGATCAATAGTCGAAGCAGTGCGAAATACATTCTTTCGGCTTATTAGCTGATCAATAATTAGAGCAGTGTAAACGGTTACACACCTAATTTTTGGAAAGTGCGACGAATCCCTCGACACCGAGCCTACAATTGTTCCAAAATGCGATTAATCCTTTGCTTAATAGTGTTTAAGTACAGTATACCTAGAACAACAACCCTACCTACATTGATTGCGAAATGAAAAACTTGCTCTCCTTTGATTGATGATTAAAACATTCCACACCACTATTGACCCGTTGAAATACAACAAACCTTATTAGCAAAACCAAATTTCAAATGTGGCTTTAAGCCACAACATCTAGTTTTAGAAAAGAGAGAGACATTCGGCCTCCAACAAACAAGGTAACACACTTACCTTACCCATAGAGTAGAAGAAGGGACTTGATTGGCTGCACCCTTGCGTTTTCACCCCTTGGAAACACCGATTTTACTAACACACCCTTAAAGAAGCGCAACAAAAAATAGGAATGATAAGGATTTGGCCAACGTTTCACCAACAAGGAAGGTCAGGGAGAAAGAGAACACCCAAAGAACGGTGAAAAGCCAATACAAGAAAGAATAAAGTAGAAGTAAGAATAAAGAGAGGAGAGGATTTAGCTACAAAGATTTAACACAAGAAAATTCAGTCACCCCCAAACAACTGCTGAAAGAGAAAGAGAAAGGACCAAACCAGTAGGTAGAACATTTGACAGAGGGAAATGTAAAGAAGAGAAAAGCAAAGCTTCAAGAGAAAAGGGCAGTTAAAGTTCAGCACTAGATGTCTTGGCTTCGGCAAAATGAACTAAAACGATTAAAAACTATTGTTAAAAGAGAAAAGAACCTGAATGACTAAGAATGCAAAAAGCTCTAAAAAGTGAAAGACAAAACAAACAAAAGAAAACCGAGAGGAAAGCTACCAAAAACTCAAATGGAAAACACCCAAAGAACCTATACCAATTCGGCACATCCCACTACGAAAAGGCCCTAGCTGAATTTGCTTACTCAAGATTACCTAATTCGATTACCACATCCCTCACACCTCAAAACCCATAAAAATCTCCACTGATTTCTCCTTAATTTCCTCCAACCTCCCATTTAAATTCAAATTCAATTCAAACCTTATCACCAATTCAAGTTCAGAGTTTCAGTCCAACTCCAACGCCTTCTCAACTCAAGCTGGAAAAAAAAACAATCATTTGCTAGCAATGAGATTTGAACCCAAGCCCCTTTCATTAATCAAACACGCCACTTGCCTCCTTGCCATCCAACTCTTTGTGTCATAAATCTAAAACATTTAAATATAAGCCTATGAGCCAAAGTCTAGGTTCATCTAAAAGAAAACCAAAATGACTTGCAAGTGCCAAGACTTGAACCCTTGCTCCATTGCAACGCTAATGACACCACAACCACTAGACCACATGCTCCCTTGTGTCACATTTTACCACATTTTATTCTTAAAGCTTACTTCCCAGCACCCAAGGTTTAATACACTTTTACCAAAATTTTTGGTAAAGCCCAGGTTTGAACCCAAGACTTCTCCAACACTCCCAAACACTCCTAAATCACTTAGCCACTAAACTAAACATGCAATTTATGAAATTTTCCTACACAACTAAAATCAAATTTCTCCGACACACGAAGCCTATTTCTACTAGGCCCAAAATTCGGGGCATTACAATTTTTGTCCATAAAAACCTAATGGTCTAATTACCATTTAAGGACATTTACTTCAATTATGCTATTCAATTTAATCCTTTCCTATCTAGAACTCATATTTATCAACTTTTGCAATTAAGCCCTAATAGGCAAATTAAACATGCAGTTCATGAAATTTTCTATTAGTATTCTAACCATGCATCTATTCACTCGATAAATCAGAAAAATTAATCAAAATAAATTTTTCTATCTCGGATTCGTGGTTTCACAACCACCATTCCATTTAGGTCTAATTTCAGGATGTTACATGAATACTAGAGAGTTTGAGTTAAAAATTGAGTCAGTGCTAGTAGTTTACGAGTATCAAGATGTATTCCCAAAAGAGTTGCCCGTATTGCCTCCGGTTAGAGAGGTAGAGTTTGGTATAGAGTTGGCTCTAGGTACTACACCTATTTCTGTTGCTCCTTACAAAATGGCTTCGACTGAATTAAAGGAATTGAAAGCTCAGCCACAAGAATTGATAGATAAAGGTTATGCAAGACCAAGTCATTCTCTGTGGGGTGCTCCCATGTTATTCATGAAAAAGAAAACTGGTTCTATGAGGTTGTGTATAGATTATCAGCAACTTAACAAGGTGACCATAAAGAACAAGTATCCTTTGCTAAGGATCAATGATTTATTTGACCAGTTGAGAGGAGCCACAGTGTTCTCCAAGATAGACTTGAGATCTGGGTTTTACCAGTTAAGAGTTAAGGAGTCCGACGTGCCGAAGAATGCATTTCGGATGAGGTATGGTCATTATGAATTTCTTGTCATGCCTTTCGGTTTAACTAATGCTCCTGCAGTATTCATGGATTTAATGAACCGTATCTTTTGGCCATACATGGATAAATTCATTGTAGTCTTTATTGATGGCATCCTAATTTATTCTCTTGATTAGGACGAACATGCTGAGCACTTGAGGATGATTTTGCAAACTCTACGAGACAAATAGCTTTATGCCAAATTTAGTAAGAGTGAATTTTGGCTTAAAAAGTTGGATTTTTGGGCCACATCATTTCGGGTGATGGCATTAGAGTTGATCCAAATAAGGTCTTGGTAATTGTTGAATAGAAGTCACCAAGAAATGTATCCGAGGTCAGAAGCTTCTTGGGATTGGCTGGCTATTATCAAAGATTTGTTAAGGGATTTTCCATGCTTGCTACTTGAATGACAAAGTTATTGCAAAATGGTGTTTAGTTTGAGTGGACAGAAAATTGCCAACAAAGTTTTGAAAAATTAAAGACAATGTTGACTGAAGCTCCTATTCTAGTAGAACCTGAACTTGGGAGAGAGTTCGTGATTTACAATGATGCGTCCTTAAATGGATTGGGTTGCATACTTATGCAAGAAGGCAAGGTGATTGCATATGCCTCGAGCGAACTGAAGCCCCATGAAGAGAATTATATGACTCATGACATAGATTTGGCCGTAATAGAATTTGCGTTATATGACAAATAGTGCAGAGTGTTCACCGATCACAAGAGTCTTAAGTACTTAATGAAACAAAAAGATTTGAACTTATAGCAACAGAGATGGATAGATTCACAAAAGGACTATGAGTCGGTTATTGACTACCACTCGGGGAAAGCGAATGTTGTTGCCGATGCTCTTAGTTAGAAATCATTATTTGCCTTGAGAGCTACTAGTACACAATTGATCGTAACCGATAACGGTTCAATTTTAGCAGAAACGAGAGCTAGACAAATGTTCATTCAAGATGTTTGTGAAGCATAGCCAAGTGACAAAGAATTGCAAGCCAAGAAAGCTCAGTGCGAATTAGGCACCAACTCAGATTTTCAGATCGAATCAGATGGTTGTGTAAAGTTTTGAGGCTGAATTTGTGTACCAAAGGATGATGAGCTTATTCGGAGAACTCTACATGAGGCACATAGTAGTCGTATGTCCATTCACCCCGATAGTACTAAGATGTACAATGCTTTGAAGAAATGGTATTGGTGGCCAAACATTAAACGCGATATCTTTGAGTTTGTATCGAAGTGCTTGATTTGTCAGCAAATAAAAGTAGAACATCAAGTACCCTCCGGTTTATTACAGCCTATCATGGTTCCCGAGTGGAAATGGGACTATATTCATGATAGGTTTGCCGATGACACCAAAAAGGAAAGATGTTGTTTGGGTTGTGGTCGATAGGCTTACAAAGTCAGCCCATTTTATACCGGTGTGTACAGATTATTCGCTTGACAAGTTAGCTGACTTGTATATTGCAGAGATTGTGAGACTACACGAAGTACCATTATCGATCATTTCGGATAGAGATCCGAGTTCACGTCACGATTTTAGAAGAAGCTACAAGAAGCTTTGGGCACAAAGCTAAACTTCAGTACCGTTTTTCGTCCAAAGACCCATGGCCAGTCGAAGAGAGTAATACAGGTGCTTGAGGATATGCTTAGATGTTGTGTATTGGAATTCCAAGGTAGTTGGGAAAAGTATCTACCTTTGGTTGAATTTGCCTATAACAATAGTTTTTAGTCGAGTTTGAAAATGGCGCCTTATAAGGCATTATATAGGCGTAAGTGTCAGACACCTTTGTATTGGACAGAACTCAAAGAAAATTAGATTCATGGGGTTGGTTTAGTCAATGAAACAGAGGAGAGAGTAAAAATGATTCATGGCTATTTGAAAGCTACGTCTGACAGACAAAAGTCGTATGTAGATTTGAAGCGAAAAGAAATTGAGTTCCAAGTTGAGGATAAAGTATTTCTAAAAGCTTCTCTGTGGAGAAAAGTTCTTAGATTCGACCGACAAGGTAAATTAAGTCCGCATTATATCGGACCTTATGAGATACCGAGAGGATAGGGCCGGTAGCCTATCGGCTAGCTTCGCCATCTGAATTGGAAAAGATCCATGATGTATTCTATGTGTCCATGTTACGACGCTATTGATCGGACCCTTCATATATGATAACCTCGACAGAGATTGAGATTCAACCGAATATGACTTGTGGTGAAGAACCAATTAAAATTTTGGCTCGAGAAATCAAATAGCTAATAAACAAAGGTATAACCCTTGTGAAAGTATTATGGCAACGACATGGGGTAGAAGAGGCAACATGGGAACTTGAGGAAAACGTGAGAACCCAGTATCCAAACCTATTCACTAGTAAGATTTTCGGGGACAAAAATCCCTAAGGGGGAGAATTGTAACAGCCTGAATTAGGGCCTAGTCAGAATAGTGGTTTTGAGACCACAAATCCGACTAGAATTAAATATTTCAAAGTTATTTTTTTAAGTTTATGACATGATTGCATGATAGTGAGAAAATTTCATGAAGGAATTTTTATGAAATAATGATTAAATTGTCCTTTAGGACTAAATTACAAAAATAGCAAAATATGAGTTTCTAGAAGTTTTAAGGATGAATTGGCATTATAAAAATTATTAGAGGTCCTTATTTAGCAATTAAACCATTGATTAGCATGATGGACAAAAATGCGCATGGAAGGAAAATTTTCTAAAGAAAATGGTATAAGGGCATTTTGGTCATTTGGATAATTAATGAAATATAAAGGGAAAAAGAAGCAAAATTGTGTCCATCTTCTTCCTCCTTGTGCCAAAAATTGAAGGGTCTCCATAGCTAGGGTTTTGACATTTTCAAGCTCACTAATCAAGAAACACGAAGCTTGGACCGAAACCAGGGAAAAAGCAAGGTGGTGGATTAAATCGAACATTCACCTATATTTTGGATCCGAGGTAAGTTGTATGTAATAAATTAGCATTGTGAATTATGAAAATTTATTGTGATGTTATTCTATGAAGTTCATGTTATTTTCATGAGATTTATTGATATGATTTCTATGGAGAAATGATGATGCTATAATAGAGAGATCCCAGTTAAATTTTAAAGAATACGAGGGATACCGTAGTCATGACATGGAAATTTGTAAGTCTCATGTAAGACCATGCCTGGAACATAGCATCAGCACCAAATTGGTATCCCATGTAAGACCATGTCTGGGACATGGCATTGGCATCGACATGTGGTCCCGTATAAGACCATGTCTCGGACATGGCGTCGGCACGAGTTTTAGATCCCCTGTAAGATCATGCCTGGGACATGGCATTGGCATCTAAGAGAGATCCCGTATAAGACCATGTTTGGGACATGGCATCGTTATCAATTTACGATCTCGTGTAAGATCATGTCTGGGACATGGCATCGACATCGATATGAGATCCCGTGTAAGACCATATCTGGGATATGGCTTCGGCATCAACTTGAGATCCATGTAAGACCATTTCTAGGATATGGCTTTGGCTTCTTACCATGAGAATGACATTACGAGTATCTTTCGGTATTTTAAGTAATTTAACGGGAAAAGTATTCGAGTTGATGAATTTAACGAGAAAGATTAAAGTTTTGTGATGAGTGATACAGGTGTATATGATTAAGTTACGAGAATATGAACACATAATGATATGAGTATGATGGTGAGAAAAGCATGAGTAAGAATACAAAATGATATGAGTATGATGGTGAGAAAAGCATGAGTAAGAATACAAAATGATATGAACATGTCGGTAAGAAAGAGTATGAGTAAGCCATGTTATTGTGTAAAGAATTTCCATGACATTTCATGATACCTTATTTGGATGTTTATTCCACGATTGATGTTGCTATTTTATTTCATGCAAATTACTAAGCAATTATGCTTACTCCCTTTCTTTTCCCTTTTCCTTGTAGTCTTGCCAAGCTAGCTCGGGGATCATTAAAAGTCGAAGTTCGAAGTCACACTATCAAGCCATCCATTTTGGTATAGTATATAGTTTAGTTATTTTGAGTATGGCATGTATAGAAAATTTTTTCATTTTGATATGTGTCATTTTGGGTAGCCAAATGTGTTGGCTAATGATATCACTCAAGTTATGTTGTAATGGCCTTTGGAAATGGGCTAGTATTGTTTAAGTTCAATTTATGCAATGTTGATGAAGTTCATGAATGTGCAAGTCTGCATGTTTAAGTAGAGTAGTGATTGATGAGGATGATATGCATGGTGGCATGTAAATGCCTTAATTGTAAGTATTTAGAAGTATATTTATGCCATGATATGTGATATTGAAATTGGTCTTGTGGTTGGTTAAGTTTTAGGGTGGCAAAGGGCTTGGAAAATAGCCTATAATTGTCCACACGAGTGGGTACAAGGGCATGTGCATAGGCCGTGTATGACACACGATCAGCCTCATGGGCGTGTTGATAGGTCGTGTGTCCTGTGCACTTAATTTATGCAAAACAGAATGCCTAGTAGTAAACACACGGGCGAAGCGATGGTCATGTGTCTCCACCATGTGGAAGGCACGACCAAGCACACGGGCGTGTGGCTTGGCCTTGTGACTTAAATTGCATGCTGATGTCATAAACAGAATGTCTAGGTTTTCACACACGGGCTAAAGCACGAGCGTGTCGAGGTCGTGTGAAGGACATGGGCCAGGGACACAAGCGTGTACCAAGCGGTGTGAAAACCCCTGTAGGTTTGAAATGAAAAATAAATTCGACATGGGCTAGGGACAGGGGCTTGTGTGACCACACGGCCTACCCACACGGGCGTGTCCTGTTTCACATAGGCGTGTGGCCTTGTGTTGAGCAAACATATTCTAAGTGCAAGAAAGTTTCTGGTTTGTTTCCAAAACATTACCGATCTATGTTTTGGGCCTCGTAGGCCCATGATAAGGATATTAAGAGAATATATGAAAAGTTTTTAAATAGAAATGAAATTTTATAGCTCGAGTTTATATGTTTAAGCATGTTTAAGCACAATAATGCCGCATATCTCGTCTCAGCGTCAGACTCAGGTAAGGGGTGCTACAATTATATTAAAAAACTTCCCATATATGTTTTTTTATATACAAGCTTCTCGGATCATCTAGTTGCAGTTGTGTTGGATTTCATGCATTTAGACACATAAATGATCACATTTTATTGTAAGTCTTTGTAATCCATTGAATATATTTGATGTTGCAGACCTTGATTTTTCTAACTAAAACCTCTTTCAATGGAAACAATTGACCAGTGGCAAACTCACAACTATCTTCAATTACAGGGAAATAAATCAAACATTTTATGGACATATTAGAGAAATTCATGCCTACGAGTGTCAAAGTTGAAGGTCCAATAATATCATGGACGTTAGTATGTAGGAATATTGTGACTTAGTGGGACTAAAAACAACTGTATCGTATTCCTGTAATGCCATCAAAAATCTAAGTATTTATTTTTGTATGTTGCATAAATGCATGCTTACTCAGTGGTTAAGTGTCCTGAGAAGTGTTGGAGAAGTCCTGAGTTCAAGCCTTGGCTTGTACAAAATTTTTGTTTTTACTCAGTGGTTCTACTAGTTTGGTCTCTATCATCGTGGGTATTCAATTTAGGACAGTGGGCCGATTTCTTTCCTTCCCTATTTTCGGTATTATACCTTCGATAAGTAGTTGTGCGCTTGGTTCAATTTTCGTGCGTGTAGTATGTTAGTTGATAAAGTTGTTTCGAATGCATGTATTTGCTAAGGTAGTTTGTAATCGGTGTTGGGTATTGGATTAAGGATGTGTGAGTTCAATCAAGGCAAGTATAGTAAATATTTTGAAATAAGTGTACGAGGAGATTTTAATCCTTTTGGTCAAATGATTAATGGAAGGTCTTGATGGAATGTAGGTTTTGGTACTCTTGGACTATTCACATGTTTTTACAAATAGGAGTGTAACCACACTAAACTTTAGATCGGCAAAAGCCAGAAAATGTGATCTTTGATGCCATTTGGGCGTGCGCTCGCCTGTGTGGTAATTCGAATGTATAGACGTGGACATTTGATCGTAGAGGCCACCATTAGCGATTTCATGGGCTAGGGCCATTTTGGGCCATGTTGGGCGAGTTGGGCTATGTCGGCCCAACGGGCTTATGGGCCCCACACGGGTAAACCACACGGGTGTGTGGAATATTAGGCCAAGTTGTGTAACCCACGCGACCAAGGCCATTTCTGGGGTTTGTGGGCCACACAGGCGTATGGGCCCACATGGGCCGCATTATGGGCTTTGGGCTCATTTTCACTATTTGACTGCTAAGGTTGCACTGCCCGAGACGACTATGGACCTACTGATGGGTCGGTAAGTATACCTAGACCCTAATTGGATGAAATGACTGTTGTACCCCTATGAGGTAAAATGACTGATATGCCCTTATGATATGTATGGCTATAATCGAGCATGACACTTTTGCATACATGTATGATATTATGACATGACATATTGCATGGGGATGGGTTTATTATATTTGGAGGAAGTGTATTGTACTGGCAGCTCTGCTGCAAACACTGTTTAGTGCCGCAATGATGCTATATTTTGGAGTGTAGGGATGGGTGGGTTGATTTTATCCCCATATGGAGTGTAGGGCTAGACGAAGTGGAGTGTAGAGGATGGATGGGTAAGATATCTGATTGCATTTCTGTTACTATTACTGAAATGGGCTAAGGCCCACACTGATATTGATACTGTATTGGGCTAAGGCTCTACCTGATACTAGACTGTTATTGAACCGGGGCTAGGCCTAGTCTGTACTTGCCTATTGTGTTACTGACTATTTGTTTATTAAGGGTTTGCACACTGAGTCTCATAAACTCACCCTTCTGCCTATCTGCGCAGGTAATCTTTAGACGAATCGGTGATGCGAGGTACTCAAAGGTGGCCACACTACTCGTTTAATTTGATTTAGTATTTTTATAATTATATTTTGATCATTTGGGTATTTTGATGTAATAATGGCCTCTTTTGGATTTTATTTTTAATATGGGATTTTTGTTACTTTGTTTTATAACTACTAGTAAATGTAGTAAATGAGGTTTTCAAAACAAGTCAAACGTTTTATTAAAATACATGCAAGTACGCAACTGTCTGAAAAGCTACCACTACTAAATAAGATTTTGACAATGCATAACATTTTTAAAAGTAAATGGTTTTAGATAATAAACCATGTTTTGAAAATGAATGTTGTGTTTTTGAATTAGTGAAAGATAATAAAAAGGAGGTTAAGTAGAAAGAGAGTTTTTACGACAACCTGTTTTATGAAAAACACTTTAATGTAACATCGCCAGATTTGGCCATAACGTTCAGGCCGGGTTTGGGGTGTTACAATTTCAACTTGGGATAAATATCATACTTGACTCCAATAACAACTTTGGCCTAGGCTTGAACTTGGGCTTTAACTTTGACTTTAATGAAATAATAAATGTCATTGTTAGGGGTGCATTGTCCTCAATACATGATCAGACACAAAATCTCACTTATGCAAAAACAAATAGATATGTAGAAAATGCAATGAAAACAGTTATGAATGCATCAAAAACACATGAGAAAATGAAAAAAATAAAAAAATGCAAATGAAAAGTAAAAACAAAAGCTTGGAAAGGATTTGTGTTAGTTTAGTTGGATAGGGTAGATTTCCTAGCAGCATACTTGTAGCGTTGTTTCTGTTTGAGCAGATTGATTGACACCTTTTCATCATCATCATCTAATTTCGTGAGATCATCAATCAGTCGATTAATCTCATGATCTTGCTTCAATATGGGTGCAGTGGTTTGAGGTGTAGTAGCAGGTTCATGTGGTGCAGAAGTTTGATTCATGTTATCTCCTTCTTTATCTGAGTTAATGTTCATCGATTCTGTTTTCTCTTCCTCCCCTTCTATTTTTTTGTTCATGTTTTCTACAGTGGCTGGATGTATGGTAGTCTATCATAGAGGCTTTAACTTTATCCTTATCTTCATCCTCACGATCCGATAACAACTCTTTGGGAAAAGTTGGGAATGTAGGCATGGGCCTAGTAAAGTTTTTCGAAGAGATTTCTTGATGGTATTACCCCTTCTACTGACATAGCCCTAAAATAAAGTCATTTCTTCTTGAGCTCTTCTGAGATCAGTAGCTGTCCTCAGTTGATGCTTCTCCATCAAACGAAATTGTTGTTTCAACATCTCAAGAGCACCAAGCACTTGCTACTTGAAATCATTGTGAAATGTGGATGGAGTGGCATAGGTACCAGTAGGTGGAGAAGAGGTTGATGCAGAGCTAGGATGTTGTGGCACTTCTTCCCTTGAAAGTCTGATGACAATTTGTTTGGTAATGGCTCATTTGTTAGGGATTTTGTCCTCATTTTCTTGGATTGGAACATTGACCCATTGACAAAATGCAGTAATGAGAGATGGAAAAATCAAGGTGCCTGCATTCTTTTCTGCGTAATGATGAACTTCTCTAAAAATAATTTTTCCAACATTTATCTTTCTTCTAGTCATAATAGAGTGTGGTAACAACATGTGTTCCTTTGAAATAGTAGAGTTATGAGTTGAAGGGCTAAGGCAAGATTTAAGAAAATGGTATCATACCCTACAGTGAGGCTTCAAAGAAACACAGTCGATAGTGTAGCGGTCATTCCAAGAAATTATCCATTTGGTCCCTTCCACGTAAATCCTCAAGAACTTGATTGAGTTCTTCCGTTGTTATTGTCTTAACAAATTGAGAATGTTCATCAAGGCCTTTATGTAAACCATATTGTGTGTTGATGGAGTATTCATTGAATAACACCGAAACACCGCGTATATAGATGACAACATTATCTGGAGAGGTTAAATGGGCATAAAATTCCTTTAAAACTTTCGTGAGGACATCGTCAGGATGAAGGCAAAAGAGTTGCCATCCATGTTTCTCTACCACAGAAGAAATTGCTTTAGTGTATCCCATAAAGGCTGTGTCTTGAAAAAGAAAGCATTTTTCCATACAAAAGCGTCACTTTGATGTGTTCGTGTTGTACTTTTCTTCAGCGGCTTTGCTGAAAAATTTTCTTAGAGGCATAGAGGTTGATAGAGATGGCATACGTCAAGTGATTTGAGAAGAAATAGTAATTGTAAAATGAAAAAGGTAAGACCTTTACGATTATGGAGGAAAAATTGAAAATTGTTTAAAAAGAAAGAAACTGAAAATAACTTGGAGAAAGAAAATGAATCAACTATTGTAAAAATGAGAGAGAATATAGCAGTGATGTGGGGGATAAGATAGCTTGAAATTATGGCTTGGCATGGAAAAGTTAGAATTAAGTGGGAAAAGAAAAAAATAATATAGAAATTAAGCTAAAAATTCATAGACATGCTAAGTGGGCTAACTATTACAAAGCTTGGGCTAAAATCTACCTGCAACAAAAGAAAGAAATAAAAATTAATTAAACTGATAAAAGAAAGAAATCAAAAGAAAATTAATAAAAATAGGAAAAAAATCATATGTAGTTCGAAGAGTAATGGAATGTTTATCATGAAGCATGGGGCTCCCCAATAATGCTTCAAACGTTGGCCATTGATTTTGAAATCAAAGCCAATCTTGTCATCTTTGACTTCTACAACCCTATGAGGGTAAATATGCACTATCTCAAATGGGCCAGACCAACTAGACTTCAATTTGCCAAGAAACAATTTCAACTTGGAATTGAACAACAACACTTATTATCTAGGTTCAAATTGTCGTAGTAAAATCTTCTTATCATGCCATCGCTTTGTCTTTTCTTTATACAGTTTGGCATTCTCATAAGCTTGAGCTATAAATTCCTCCATCTCATTTAGCTTTAGTAATCGGCTATTGCAAGCATTAATCTAATCCATGTTCAATTTCTTAATTGCCTAAAATGACTTATGTTCAAGTTCAACTGGCAAATTGTAAGGCTTCTCGTAGATTAACTTGAAAGACAACATTCCCAATGGTGACTTGAAGGTAGTGCGATATGCCTACAAAGCTTCATTCAATTTGGTTGACTAATCTTTGAAGGTGAGAGTGACCATTTTCTCCAAAATCTACTTAATTTCTCTATTCGAGACCTAAGCTTGTCCATTTGTTTGGGGATGATATGTCATGGAAATTTTATGTTTAACCTTATATCTCAAGGTAATAGCAACTAATCGGCAGTCAAAATGAGAAACTTCATCACAAATCGAAGCACGAGGAGTACCAAAACTGGTGAAAATATTCATATGGAGGAACTTTAGTACCGATTTGGCATCATTCATAGGGAGAGCGACAACTTCAACCTATTTGGAGACGTAATCTATGGCCACAAATATGTATATATTGCCCTAATAGGGTGGAAAAGGACCCATAAAGTCAATTCCACACACATCAAACAATTAAACTTCTAGAATATTTTGCAATGGCATTTCATACCTCTTTGATAAGTTCCCAACTCATTGACAACGATCTAGTAGTTGCTCTTTTGGAAAATCCTCTTTAATGGTTGAGTATTATTGTCTTCATTTCCTACTTAAAATTGTGACAAGTGATTAGCCACTTGATTTTCTATGCCTTTCCTATCTCGAGTTTCTAGATTAAATTCCTATAGAAGCAATATCCACCGAATTAATCGTGGCTTGGCATCTTTCTTGGTCACCAAATACTTAATCGCTGAATGGTTTGTATAAACTGTAAGTTTGGTGTCAACAAAATAGGATCTAAATTTGTCAAATGCAAATACCACAACCAATGGTTCCTTCTGAATAGTGGTGTAGTTCAACTGCGTATCTATTAGCATCCGACTGACATTGTAGATGGCATGAAACACTTTATTCTTCATTTTCCCAAGCACAACTCCTACAACAAAATGACTAGCATCATACATAAGTTCACAAGGTAATGTCCAGTGCGGTGTTATGACAATCGGTGTTGTTATTGATTTCTTTTTCAATACCTTAAATGCTTTCACGCAAGGCTCATGTAACTTGAAAGCTCTATTATGTTCTACCAATGCACACAAGGGTTTGGATATCTTCAAAACATCCTTAATAAATCGTTGATAAAATCTGAATGGCTAAGGAAATTTTGAATACTTTTAACTGTAGTGGGTGGTGGCAATTTATCAATAACCTCAATCTTTGCTTTGTCTAGGACAATCCCTTGCTATGAAATTTTATGTCCCAGAACAATGCCTTCATAGATCATGAAATGACCTTTTTCCCAATTTAGAGCAAGGTTAGTCTCTTCACACCAACAAAGAACTAGCTCCAGGTTTTTTAAACAATATTCAAAAGTGTTGCCAAACATTGAGAAGTCATCCATAAAAACTTCAAAAATTTTCTCCACTATGTACGAAAATATTGCCATAATGCAACATTGAAATGTTGTCGGGGCATTGCACAATCCAAATAGAATTCGTTTGAAAGCAAAGGTTCCATAAGGACATGTGAACGAGTCGTTTCTTGGTCAATAGTAGCTATGGCAATCTAGTTATACCCTGAAAAACCACTAAAAAGTAACAAAAGGCTTTTCCCAATAATCTATCTAACATTCGATCGATGAATGGCAAAGCAAAATGGTCATTCCTGGTTGTTTTGTTGAGCTTTTGATAGCCCATGCAAACTCTCCATCCCATGACAGTAAGAGTTGGAATGAGTTTGTTATTATCATTACTAACCATACCCCTTTTCTTGGGTACACATTGAACACAACTCACCCAAGAACTATAAAAAATAGGACAGATTAGTGCAGCATCAAGCCATTTGATAATCTCCTTTTTAACAACTTCCTTCATAATAGGGTTCAGTCTTCTCTGCTGCCCAATAGAATTGCCATGGAAATCCTCTAGTAAAATCTTATGCATGAGATGGCTAGACTGATTCCCTTGATATCCTCAATTTTCGACCCTAGTGCTTTCTTAGATTTCTTCAAAACCTCTAACAATTGATCCTTTTGATCAGATGTTAATTCCATAGAGATAACTATTGGCAACGTGTTGTTGTCTCCCAAGTAGGCGTACTTTAAATGTAATGGCAAAAGCTTCAATTCCAAAATAGGAGGGACCTTTATAGAAGGTCGAAAGGTTTAAAAGAAAGCTCTAATAAATTTAAAAATTCAAAACTGCTCTTTGCTCCATTATCAAGTTGCTTAGCCTCCATCCGTTCCCTAAGTTCTTCAATCAATTCCTCTTCATTCAACTCAACTAAGTCTGCTTCACTATCAGAATTGTTGCAATAAAATTCTGCCAATTCTTCCTTCATAGATGTGTCAATAATCTCAATGGCATAACAATATTGATCTGTATCTTCACACTTCATGGCATCAAAAACATTAAAGGTTATCTATTGGTCATTAACTCTCATTGTTAATTCACCTTTCTGTATATCAATTAATGTTCTACCAGTAGCTAGTAAAGGTCTTCCAAGAATATTGGTACCTCTTTATCAACTTCACATTCTAGAATAATAAAATCTATCAAAAAAATTAAATTTATTAACTCTTACTAATATATCTTCAATTTTACCTTCCGGATGTGCATAAGAATGATCAACTAGTTGCAGCATGATAGTTGTAGGAGAGTCTCGCCTTTTCAATTGCCAATTTCCTAAAAATAGTCATATACATTAAATTTATGCTTGCACCTAAATTACATAATGCCTTGCCTACATAATGATTTCCAATTGAGTAAGGAATATTAAAACTCACTAGGTCCTTCAATTTCGGTGGCAATTTGTTCATCAACATTACTGTGCACCCTTCATTGAGAGCAACAGTTTCAAATTCCCCTAGTTTGTGTTTCTTTGACAATATGTTCTTTATGAACTTTACGTAATTGGACATTTGCTCCAATTCTTCCACCAGTGGTATGTTGATATGAAGTTACTTCAGGACATCCAATAATTCTTTTAATTGAAAAGCTTACTTAGATTTTTGAAATTGTTGAGGAAAAGGTGGAGGTGGCATTCCTTCAACTTGTTGAGGTTGTTTTGCCATGGCATTCTTATGGTTCTACTTCAACATTTTTTTTGCTTGCTCTTTTCAATTGTAGATTGCTCCACTACTAGTTCTGAATTCACTGTATGCGTGAAATCTGAGCTATCTTCTGCAATTGCGACATCATTAACAACTCTAGGTAGTAAGTACCACTTCTGAGTGTAATGGCTTTGCAATGTTACTTCTCTTAAGATCTTGAATTTTCAGTATCACTCGGCAATGCTCCCATACTATCTTGAGCTTAATGCACTGGCAATTTGCCCTACTTGGTTTTCCAAAGCCCCTAAAGATACAACTTGGCTCTATATAACAACATCGTTCTTGGCCATGTATTCTTTCAACAGACCTTCCATAGATGAGGATGATGATGAACTTTGTTGAACATTTTACCGTGGCATAGGTTGATTGTAACCAGGTGGTGCACTTGTGACATTTTGTCGAACAACATGACTGGAATTTCCCACTCCTTGATTACTCCCACTGAAATTAGGATGTTGTTTCCATCTAGGATTGTATGTATGGGAATATGTGTTATTGTTTCAATTGAAATTTCCCATGTAACATAGTGAAGTTGGATTCGATTGGAATTCATCAAAAACATGATCTTTCCCATAATAAACACATGTTAATTATGCTACTTTCATTTCCTGCACTACAACTGGCCTCTTCAATGTTTTAATCATATTAGTTAGGAATGATACCTGAGCTGTTCATGAAGTGATCGCATCAAGCACTATAGCTCTAGCAACTCTTCTACCAATACCCACTCTTGTAGTCGGATATTGATAATCATTGTTAGCTATCCTTTCCAGAATATCATATGCCTCATTATACGATTTATCTAGCAAAGTCCAATTGGTAGATGCATAAACTACCATTCATGTATGTGCATTTAGTCCATTATAAAACATTTCCATTTGTGTCCAATGTTGGAAACCATGCATCAGGGATTTTCTAATCAATTCCTTGAATCATTCCTAAGCTTTATACAATGTCTCATCTTCAAATTTCTGAAAATATGTAATATCGTTCCTCAATTTGGAATTCATGTTTGGAGGGTTGTATCGCAACAAAAACATTTGACAAAGTTCATTCAAATATGCCACTGTTCTTGATGGCAAAACATTCAACCATGTTCTAGCACGATCTCACACGGCTGAGATACATGGCTGAGATACACGCTCGTGTATTAGGCTGTGCAGGCATTCAAAGTAGGGACACATGTTCGTGTCCCAACTCGTGTCCATTCCCGTGTAACTCTCTGACTTGGGTCACACAGCCAAGCCACACACCTCTGTGCCAGGCTATGTAACTGCTTGACTTGCAACACTTTGAAACCTACAGGGGACACACGACTGTGTTGCATGGTTGTATGTCACACACGGCCATGTCCCTAGTTGTGTGGACAAAAAATAGGCTATTTCCAAGCCATTTTTCTCACCCAATCATGCACATACCTACAACAAATTTTCCATATGTAAAAAGCATTCAAAATGCACCAAATAATGCATCCACAAGCTAAACCAATAAGGTATATGTGTATACAACCAATATGCCCAAAAGGCACTTCAATCAAAATAATTAAACATGTATAACTATATGTATAGTTTAGCCAAAGGTTCAATCAACTTATAACTAAGTTTATGCCAAAACTTACCACTTTATTTACCTAGCAAATTCACACCAAAAATACCAAATTGGCCATTTGACATTTAGCACCATTAGCCATATATCTCCACTACATTCCAAATACCTAAATGACTGTATTGAACCATGTTAAAGAACATTCCATTACACACATTTTAAATACCATTTCAAGTTCAATCATTTAAGCATCATAAAGACTATAAAATCAACCATCATAAGGTCATATATATATACCATAATTACAAGCCAAAACATAATGGCTATAACATCAACCAAAACACCTATACATGTGCATATTTAACCAATTATCACTTAACTTGTTTCCATGCCAAAACATAACATAATTGATACATAACAACCATACCAATTTTGGTTATTTCAAAACATACCAATTTGACCATATTAACCACAACCAACAAGCTATCAATAGTACCTTAAGTACCTCAAATCCAAGACAACATTTCATACCATAATCAACAACCAAAATGACATATATATCAAACTTATCAATTAAGCATTAGACATAGTCCACCTATGCATGCCCTTAAAACGGCAACCAAAACACATAAATCTATAGATAAAATGGATGGATAGTATGATGGATCTCTGACAGCTTCCAACCCTATCGAGCTTTTGATAATCTATAAGGTAAAGGCAAAAAATAACTACGTAAGAAATGAATGCTTAGTAAGCTATTATAAACTTTATGTAACACCCCTTACCCATATCCAACGCCGGGATAGGGTACGAGGCATTACCTTACTAAATCACATGCAAACATTCAAGCTCAACTCAAAGAAATGCGTTGTAATTTAAAACTTTTTCAAACACTATCTTGTGGTTCTTCATATTGGCCTACGAGGCCTAAAACATGGTTTGGAAATGGTCTGGGACCAAACCGAGTGCTTAGAAAACCTTTAAAAACATTTACTAAAAATAGGGCACATGCCCATGTGGAAGGGCAACAGGCCCGTGTGGCCTCTAAACATGGCCGTGCTGATGGCCCGTGTGGTTCACATGGCCTAAGCACTCAAGGACACGCATGTGTCCCACCTCCGTGTGGATTTATTTTCTAACATCAACCTACAGGGGTTTCACACAGCCTGACATATGCTCGTGTCCCTCACACGACCTTGACACACCTGTGTCATTCATGTAACACCCCAGACCCGGCCCAGACATTATTTCCTAATCCGGCGATGTCACATTGAAGGGATTATTTCCGAAACGACTTGGTTTAATTAAAATCATTTTCAGTAGAAAATTTGCTTGGTGAAAAGCTTAAGTTTATGATTTAGAAACCCAAATGCTTGTAACTTGTTATATTATGATGAAAGCCCATGTTTTAAGAAAAAACGTCCAAATGTTTATGTTATTTAGAAAGCATGTTTAACTTTAGAAAATTCATTTAAGTTTGAGAATTCGGCAATTGTAAACAATAATAAACCCAAATGAAAAGTCAAATCGGACATACAAGGCCTTATTACAACCCAATGAAAAATAAATTAATTTAAACAAAGTAATTTAGAACTATTTTAAAACTTTTAAGTAGCTTGCAGTGTGGCCACCTTCGAGTCCTTTTCCACGTCGAGTCGTCTACTGAGGGTCACCTAAAACATTAAATAAAAGGGGTGTGAGTTTCGAAACTCAGTGTGTATGACCCTTGGCAATCAAATCAACATGCATTTATCACATTAGGCCTAAGCCCTATCAATATTGGTGGTCTTGGGCCTTAGCCCACGATGACCTCAAATCACATCAGTTTCACATGAATGCAATGCACCTATCCCAAATCCAACCCTGCACTCCATTTCCCTTCCAACCCTACACTCCTGTGGGGATATAAATATCAACCCACCCATCCCTACACTCCAATGGTAGCACCAACAGCGTCACTACTCAAACATTGCAGCAAGGCTGCTAATCATATAATGGGCTTAAAGCCACCGGTGGATCCACGGTCATCAAGTGACTATGCGATCCTCGTAAATCTTCCTCTGTACCATCGAACCCACTCAAGTGCAACATACATCTTATGAATGCAACATACACATTTTCCACGCGTTAAGCACCCAGGGGTATTTTAGTCATTTCACTACCCAGGGGTATTTTGGTAATTCTACCCTACAAGGGTGTTTCGTTAATTCTGCCCTACAAGGGTATTTTAGTAGTTCTTCCCTATAGGGGTATTCTCGTAATTCTACCAGATAGGGGTATTTTCGTAATTCTACCCTACAGGGGTATTTTCGTAGTTTCTTAATATTTGGGGTTTTTGTTATGAACTTTGGCCCATCAACAAGTCCTCGCGGCTAAAGTGAACAAATACTATGCACCATGTCAGATTCTAGAGAAGATGAGGTGGGTCACTAGGATCGCTTAAGTACCAAGCTCCCCCTAGATCCAATCCTAGACATGCACATGCCCATTACCACACTCTAACCTTGCGACTTTTCCACAAACATGTTTGATTAATTAATTAAATTTTATTCTGTCTAAGAATTCATCAGAACTAGGCTTAAAGTCCATTAAAACCCTAGCATGCATCCCTAAAATCACATATAGCCCACTAAGCCTAATCATATCCATATGGCCCATTAAGCCCAATCATGTTTATGTAGCCCATTAGGCCCGATCATAATCAAATCTTTCAACCATCCATATCAATCCATCATTCAATTTCACATAACAACTTTTGCCGATTTGGGCCCGCGAGCTCGGTAGGCCCATTTAGCCCCATCTGGCTTGGTGGCCAAATAGTGGCTCGAGACCATGAGATTGCTCTTTTAGCCCTGGTAATCGAATCGATATCTCGACACGAATGTTCGCACGCTCGTGTGGTTGCTGGCACCGACCTTTTAGGTTTTCGGCTTTTCGGCATTCTAGGTTTTCGGGATTTTAGGTTTTGTAGATTTGTCATGTGTGTCGTGTATGTACACACCTAGTTAATGAGACGTGTTACACTATCCTCAGCCTTGAACCTACAACCAATGCCAATCTCCAATCAATCACATACTTAACCACAATATTTACCCAAAAACCGAAGCCTTACCATAACCTTACTGTGTGCCACCAGTTCTAATAGCCCCTCCTTAGCTACTATTCACGAATATCCTTAGATCTGTATTAATCTTAATCGTTAAAGATGAAATAATAGGTGAGTTGTTTCCACTTAAGTCACCCTTTCTCTTACTATAGACTATTTGGCCAACATATCCCAAAATCAAGAACACTTACCCAAAACCCGAAACGAATAGATAGCTTTTCGGCAGAGACTTGTAGATCCCTATCACGTTTGCAATCTTTGAACTCTACCCTTGTTAATATAGGATTAATGACAAGAGAGAGTTAGATAGCCCTTCGGCATTTACCAAAACGTACTAAGGATGTTTAACTGAGTGCTTACCAAATCTAACCTTTGATCTTGAGACCTAGGTAGCTACTGAGCGAGATCCGACTTTTAAAACTTGATTAAGAGTAGATAACAACAACTAATTTGTGATGGAGGAAAAACAACAAGGAATCAGCAAAAAGATAGGGCTATTCGATTATAAGGGAGTATTCGGCTTTTAGAGAAAGAAGAAGAACACAACAGCAATAGGGATTTTGGTAAAAAGGAATGATGGTTATTCGGCAATGGAAGAGTTTGGCAATAGAAGAAACAGAATGAGAGGGAGAAGAGAATTCGGAATAGAGAGAAGAAGAAAAGTAATGGAAAACCAAAGAACCTTTCAAAGGAATTTAGCACCCCCTTTTATAGCCAAAAGCCAAACTACCTTCCCCCAAAGTCCCATTCGGCACCAACACCTCCACACCTCAATCCCTTATCTTTTCTCTATTATCTTTACCTTAAACTTCTCTCCTGAAAACTTTCTTCCAGAGTCCACTCTAGCGCCACTACCTTCTTCCATGTGCAAAAATAAAGTCCCCAAATTCACCACTCTACGCCTCGAACCTTAGACCTCTTTACCTGATAGTAACGCCACCTTATAGCTCCCCAAGTGGTGCCACCTTGCCACTGAGCCACAGGCCCAATTGTGTCATATTTTCCCCTTAATTTGTTTAAGAGGCCTAATACCTGAGACTAGGGTTCCACTAAGGCAAAAATTAAAATTTTCCATATGGTCTTCCCTATCCCTAAGACTTCAAATAACCCTTATAATACCTTAAAATTAATATTCTAAGTGCTTCTTATACATACCAACTTTAGTGCATAGAATTTAGAGTTTTGGGATTTTAGGGCGTTATAACTCTGCCCCCTAAAAAAATTTCGATCTCGAAATTTACCTGACTGAAACAAGTGAGGGTATTGTCACCGCAGCGCCTCCTCAGGTTCCCATGTAGCCTCCTCGGTACTATGGTTACGCCAAAGCACCTTGACCAAAGGGACGAACTTCCTTCTCAGCACCTTAACATCTTGATCAATTATTTGAACTGCTCCACTTCAAAAGTTAGGTTTGGTCTAACCTCGATCTCCTCGACTGACACGATGTAAGAAGGGTCTGAGCGATAATGCCTTAGCATTGATACATGGAACAAATCATGTATTTGACTCAGTTCAGAAGGCAATTCCAGCTGATAGGCAACTGGCCCAATTTGCTTCAACACCCGGTATGGCCCAATGAATCTAGGGCTTAACTTGCCCTTCCGTCCAAACCTTAATACCTTATTCCAAGGGGAAACCTTGAGAAAAACCAAGTCCGCCACTGCATACTCAATCTCTCTCCATTTGAGGTCAGCATATGACTTTTACCTATCCGCCGCCTCCTTCAACCAATCCCGAATAAGCTTTACCTTATCCTCGGTGTCTGCTACTAACTTCGGACCCAATACCTGCCGTTCACCCAACTCAGCACAAAAAGTCGGAGTACGACATCTTCGCCTATATAACGCTTCATATGGTGCCATTCTGATACTTGCCTGATAACTATTGTTATATGCAAATTCAGCTAATGGCAAGTAATCCTCATAACTACCTCGAAACTCAATTACACACCCTCTCAGCATATCCTCCAGAACTTGAATTACCCTCTCCGACTGACCATCAATCTGAGGGTGAAATGCTGTACTAAAATCCAATCTTGTACCCAGTGCTTCGTGTAGCTTCTTCTAAAAGTGAGACGTAAATCGAGGGTCTCTATCAGATATAATAGAGACTGGCACCCTATGCAATCTCACAATCTCCGCCACATACAACCTTGCTAACTTCTGTAATGAGTAGTCGGTACAGACCGGTATAAAATGGGCAGACTTAGTTAACCGATCCACAATAACCCACACAGAGTCCTTCTTAGTAGGCGTCAAGGGTAGCCCACTAACGAAATCCATAGTAACCTGCTCCCACTTCCATAGTGGGATCTTAACCAGCTGGAGTAACTTGATGGTAGCTAATGTTCCGCTTTCACTTACTGACATACCAAACACTTGCCCGCAAACTCCGTAACCTCGTGTTTCAACCTTGGCCACTAATAAAGCTCTCGTAAATCCTGATACATCTTGTTACCTCTGGGGTGCATAGCATAGGGACTGCTATGCGCTTGCCGCAGTATAGACTTCCTTAGCTTTTCATCTCGTGGCATACAAATTCTACCACGGAAACACAACAACCTGTCACTATTTAACCCAAAATCTATCGCTTCCTCATTCTCAATTTGCTTGAATCGAGAACCCAGAGTTTCATCCAACGGCTGCTTAACCTTGATCTGCTCAACCCATAGTGGCTTCACTTGTAACTCGGCTAACAAACTACCGTCGTCATACAAACTTAACCGAGCAAACACCGCCTTTAAGTCCAATATGGCTCTACGACTTAGGGCATCTGCCACCACATTTGCTTTGCCCGGCTGATATTCGATTGTGCAATCATAATCCTTTAACAGCTCAATCCATCTTCATTGCCTCAAATTCAACTCCTTCTGAGTTAAGAGGTACTTCAGACTCTTGGATCTGTATAGATGGTGTACTTCTCTCCATACAAGTAATGTCTCCAAATCTTAAGTGCAAATACCACTGTTGCCAACTCCAAATTGTGGGTTGGGTAATTTCCCTCGTGAGCCTTTAGCTGGCGTGACGCATATGCAATCACCTTCCCTTCTTGCATCAAAACATAGCTCAAGCCCACGTGTGACGCGTCACTATAAACCATAAACTCCTTCCCAGGCTCTGGCTGAATCAAAACAGGGGCCTCTGTTAAAACCTTCTTAAGCTTCTCAAAGCTTTCTTGCTATTTATCAGTCCACACAAATGACACTCCCTTCTGAAGGAACTTGGTTAAGGGTGCAGCAATTAAGGAGAACCCTTCAACAAACCACCTATAGTATCCTGTCGGGCCTAGAAAACTCTGAATTTCAGACACCGTCTTAGGTGGTTTCCAATCCAACACTCCTTTCACTTTTCGAGGATCAACCCTAATCCCCTCCGCTGAGACCACATGTCCTAAGAAAGTGACTTTCCTCAGCCAGAATTTGCACTTGCTAAACTTAGCATATAGTTGCTTCTCCCTTAGAATCTGCAACACAATCATTAAGTATGCATCATGATCATCCTCCGTTCTCGAGTATACTAAGATGTCATCTATGAAGACTACCACGAACTGGTCTAGATAGGGTTGAAAAACCAGGTTCATAAGATCCATAAAAGCAGCAGGTGCCTTCGTTAGCCCAAAAGGCATCACCAAAAACTCGTAATGTCCATAATAAGTTTTGAAAGCTGTCTTATACATGCCTGCCTCTTTAACCCTCAGTTGATGGTACCCTAAACGCAAGTTAATCTTTCAGAAAACTGAGGCTCCCCTAAGTTGATCGAAAAGATCATCTACCCTAGGCAATTATTCTTAATGGTTAACTTATTTACCTACCGATAGTCAATGTACATTCGCAAAGACCCATCCTTCTTCTTCACGAATAACACCGGTGTTCCCCATGGAGACACACTTGGTCAAATAAATCCCCTATCCAACAATTCCTGAATCTGTGCCTTAATTTCCACCAACTCGTTTGGTGCCATCCGATAAGGTGTGATGGACACTGGAGCCGTACCAGGTAATAGCTCAATTCCAAATTCTACTTCTCTATTAGGTGATAGCCCAGGCAGTTCCTCCGGAAAAACATTAGGTTATTCTTTTACTGTTCCCAAATCCTTAACAGTAAAACTCTTAGGTTCCACATCACTAATATAGGCTAAGTAAGCTTCACAACCCTTTCCTTGTAACACCCCTGTCCCATAACCATCGCCGGAATAGGTAAAGGACATTACCGGACTTGTAACTCAGAACAAAATCAGTAAAATTTTTAAACTTTACAAACATAATACAGTTCTATAATCATTCATCCAATCATGCTTTAAAGCTTATATAACCATACATACATTCATTTAGGATTAGATTGAAAACATGTGAAAGATAGGGAGAACATTTGAGAAAATTTTTAAGATAGGGACACACGGCCGTGCCCCTAGCCCGTGCATACCAACACGGTCGTGCTCCACTAGACACGCCCAATTCACTCAGACCGTGGCCAACACTGCCAAATCCCACACTGTTACTAGACACGCCCGTGTGTCCAGGCCATGGCCAACACTGTCAATTACCACACGGCTACCGGACACGCCCATGTCTAGGCCGTGTGCAAAATTACCTAAAACATTTAAGGTGCAAGGGTTACATGGCTAAGTCACACGCCCGTGTGCTCTGCCCGTGTGGCATAAGGTAGGCTTGGTTAAAGCCATTCTTGCCACCCAAAATGGGTCTCCCTACAAGCAAAACATAGCCATATAACCACAACATTTCATGCATAATTGACAACTATTCAACACCATATAAACATATAATGAACCATTTTAAACACAATTTCCAAACATTATTCATCATCTAAACATGTACCAAGTATGCATCATTTTCTTAGCTAACCAATTCAAACATTGCCATATAGAACACATCAAATTGGACATTCAAAATGGATTAAACATTTACAAAGCAAGCCATATCTCATAGCTTGAATTAGTATCAAAACATACCATATTCATTAACAAGCTAACCATAGACATAAACTTAGTAACTAGCCTATACATGCCATGACCCCTTTCAAAACAAAGGTCCAAAAGTACCAAAAAGCTATTTGGATAGTGTGATGGCGATCTCTAACACATCTGAATATCGAGCTAGCTTCCAAATCTATAAAACAGGGGATAAATAAACAGAGTAAGCTTCAAAAGCTTAGTAAGCCCGTATAATTATAGAAATTAAACCTTACCGAATCAATAAGATAAGTACATTAACAATGCCAATTCAATTTATATACTCAAGTTGCCTATTTCACAAGCATACACTTGTTAGTCCATATAATCTTATAAATCATTCATGTACAAAACGAAACATTCATACATCATAAGCACAAGTTCATTTCTTTGTACATGTAATTCATATCATATAGTCCATGTAAGTTTCATATCTCATATAACATATAATACATATGTCATCTAAATTCTCATGTAACATGTATCGGAAATTGCCCGTTGAACCCATAAGAACATTGATGGATACTCGGGTGATACACACACAGTGTATATACGTATAACCTATAATCCATCAATGCATCATGTATGCTCTTTTGAGCCTGAAATGGTAAGCTCGAAGGCTGAATATGTAATCTCGTAGGATGATCGGTAAGCCCGTAGGTTGAATGGTAAGCCCGTAGGTTGAATGGTAATTTCGAAGACTGAACATGTAATCCCGAAGGATGAACATGTAACTCATGAGCTATGGTCAGTCTGCAACAAATGCAGGAGCTCGAACCACCCTGTAGCCCTAGTAACATGTCACTCGTATCCTACGACTTTCTACGGTTCAAACGAGACTCGGTACTCAGATTGTATTTGTAATCTTTAAACATTTCCATGTCATTTCATATATGTATAACCAATATGCAATTCAATCCAATAATCTCATACATCCACTTGACAATTAAGCAATAGTTATAAACATATTCAACTTCAATTCTAATTATACGAACTTACCTTGGTTTAGTCGAATCTCGAGTCTATTCATCTACCTTTCTCTTTCCCCGATCAAGTTTCGAGATTCGATTATCTTGATCTATATTAATGCAAATTTAGCTATTTAATCACTAACATATTCAATTTAATCCAAAAACATATATTTTGGCCTATTTACAAAATAATCCCTATACTTTCAGCCACTTTACAACTTAGTCCTTTAAACACAAAATAGCAAATTACACAATAGAACCCTCAATTTATCATAGCCAAATATTCATATACTTCATATAAGCACATATATGCCATTCATTTACAATTCCCACCACAAAAATTCCACCTTTTTTAATTTAATCCTTAAAACTCATTTTCATCAAAAATTACTTTATAAAACTTGTATATTTCCAAATAAACATCAATAATTCACCATTTATCATCAAAATAACATGTATTCATCAATGGCATTTTTCAAAAACACAACCAATTTCAGAAATTGAGGTATGGGTCGGCTAGTATACGAAGCAACGATCTGAAAAACGTAAAAATCATTAAAAACGGATCAAAAACCGTACCTTAATTGAGCAAAATGCTAGCCAAATGAAAGAAAGCTTTTAAACCCTTAATTTTGTTTGATAATTCGGTGGAAGAACAAATGAAATAAGGTGAAATTTTGTTTTATTTTAACTATTATAACATATAATAATCAAATACCAATATTAACCTTTATAAAACCATTTATAAATCATATATCATAAGGGCATAAATGTCCACTACCATTTAAAATGGTAAAATAACCATTTAAGGACTCCCATTTTAAAAGCCATGATCAATAAGTCATTTATGAAATAGAACTCCTATTTATCGCTTTATGCGATTTAATCCTTTTTATCAAATTACCCAATCAAACAATAAAATTTTTATACGAAACTTTCACACAATGAATCTATCATGCTGTAAAACATATAAAAGCAGTTGAAATAATATTTTGACTCGGTTAAGTGGTCCCAAAAACACTTGTTTCGATTAGGGTCTAAATGGGCTGTTACATTCCTCACCAACTTCTCTGCCCTTAAAGCCGAAATTACGTTCGACAGGTAATCACGTTGTTCCCCGATCACTACTACTTCACCATCTTCCATAGTTCTTAACACTATCTGCTTCGCAGCACAATCTAAAGTTGCCCAGTGCCTCGTCAACCAATCCATGCCTAAGATGAAATCAAACTCACCAAATGGTCATTCCATCAAGTCCGCTAAGAAAGTAACTCCTTCAACTACCAATGGTACATCCCTAAACAATTTACTAACTTTCATCTCCTGCCCTAAAGGACTTAACACAGTCATTTCATTTGCAATGGTTGCAAACACATCCCTTAAGGTTTCAGTCCTATTGCATGCAATGTACGAATGCATTGATCCATAATCAATCAATGTAACGTAAGGTAACCCATGAATTAAAAACATACCCGTTATGACATCTGGAGCATCTTCTTCCTATCTGCGACGAGCAGCATAGACTCAAGCTGGCTGCCTTGCCTCTACCTGTCCTGCACCTCTGCTCGGTGCTCCACATCCACGTCCTGCGCCATTACCACCTCTAGCTTGTCCACGGCCCCTAGTGGTTGTTGACCACCTCTCTGCAGCTGATTACCTCTGCCCTCGGATTGCACTAGATCTGGCCTCCTCGGGCACTCTCTAATCCTATGTTCCATAGATCCGCAGCTCAAACAAGCTCCTATTCTCCTCCAACATTCGCCCGTATGCCCTTTTCCACACACATCATAAGGTGGTATCCCAATGTTAGCAGTAGCAACAGGGGCCCCAGCTCTAACCGGCCCATTCACTCTGGCCCTTCTCGTAGGCCTCTGTCCAGCCCCAACAGCTTCCACGTTTCGTTTGTTTTTGCCCTTCTACTTCTTTCAGTTGAGGCGCTCCGTGCGCTTTACTTCCTCCACTATCTTTGTTTTCTCCACCAAGGCCACGAAGTCCCGCTCCCTTTGTGGAGCAATAAGTACCCTAAGGTTGTCTCTTAAAATCTTCCTCAAACTGCACGCATCATTCATATTCCGTTGCGACTATTCCTTTATCATATCGACTAAGGCACAGAAATTCAACCTCATACTTTGCTACCGACTTATCTCCCTGAGTCAGATTCAAAAACTCCTTCCTTCGGGCATCCACATAGCCCGCTCCAATGCACTTCCCTTGAAACGCCGATTTGAAGAACTCCTAGGTGGTTTGGTCTGGTTGGTTGCCCTCCTATACGGTCAACCACCACTGATAAGCTTCCTCCCTAAGTAAGGATATCTCCCCTTTCAAATTTTGTTCCATCGTACAGTCTAAGTCGTCCATTATTCTCTCCGTGTCTTCTAACCTGTACTCCACCACATTCGGGGCCACCCCAGCTACTCCTTTGAAAATCTTTACCCCATTAGCTCGAAGTTGCTTCGTGATCGACCCACGACTTCCCGTACCATTATTGGGCCCAATGACCCTTTCTAAAATCCCTAACATGGCCTGCAATACTGCATCCTTTGTAGCAGCAACCTATTCATATGGTCTCGTTTCAGCTGCTGGTGAGGTCGGAGCCTTCTTTACTTCAACGTTGGGCATATGGCCCTACGCAGATGACTTAGCCCTAACACTTCCACGGCCTCTGCCGTGGCCTCTTGCACCTCTTCTAGCGCTCATCATTGCGTGCGTATTTCTAGATTAGAAATTTTATGATATTAGTTCATAGTTCCACTGTTTAAAGCTTATGTCTTATGCACGTAACAATTTAAAAGTTATTTCACCGTCGTAAATCCACTACAGGCTTCAGTTTCCTACGGCCTTTAGCCTCTAAGAACCTATTGTCTAAAGTAGCCCAATATCTAAATACAGTTCAGTAATTTAAACAAGTTCAGTAATAGAAAAACTTACTTGGCTCGACGTCAAGGGCTCAGTGAACCACACTTCAAGAATCCTGCAAAAACATTTTAATCTAGTTGTTTAAAAAACCCAAAATCTAAGGCCCATTTCATAGCCCAAGCTTTGCAACCGGGCTTTGATACCACTAAATGTAACACCCTAGATCCGGCCCAGTCGTTATGGCTGAATTCGGCGATGCCACATTGAAGGGATTATTTCCAAAACGACTTGGTTTAATTGAAATCATTTTCAGTAGAAAATTTGCTTGGTTAAAAGCTTAAGTTTATGATTTAGAAACCCAAATGCTTGTAACTTGTTATATTGTGATGAAAGCCCATGTTTTAAGAAAAACGTCCAAATGTTTATGTTATTTAGAAAGCATGTTTAACTTTAAAAAATTCATTTAAGTTTGAGAATTCGACAGTTGTAAACAATAATAAACCCAAACGAAAAGTCAAATCAGAGATACAAGGCCTTATTACAACCCAATAAAAAATAAAGTAATTTAAACAAAGTAATTTGGAACTATTTTAAAACTTTTAAGTAGCTTGTTGTGTGGCCACCTTCGAGTTCTTTTCCGCGTCAAGCCGTCTACTGAGGGTCACCTTAAACATTAAATAAAAGGGGTGTAAGTTTCGAAACTCAGTGTGTACGACCCTTGGCAATCAGATTAACATGCATTTATCACATTGGGCCTAAGCCCTATCAAAATCGGTGGTCTTGGGCCTTAGACCTCGATGACCTTAAATCACATCAGTTTCACATGAATGCAATGCACCCATCCCAAATCCAACCATGCACTCCATTTCCCTTCCAACCCTACACTCCTGTGGGGATATAAATATCAACCCACCCATCCCTACACTCCAATGGTAGCACCAACAGCGGCACTACTCAAACATTGCAGCAAGGCTGCTAATCATATAATGGGCTTAAAGCCACCAGTGGATCCACAGTCGTCAAGCGACTATGCGATCCTCACAAATCTTCCTCTGTACCATCAAACCCACTCAAGTGCAACATACATCTCATGAATACAACATACACATTTTCCACACGTTAAGCACCCAGGGGTATTTAAGTCTTTTCACTACCCAGGGGTATTTTAGTAATTCTACCTTACCAGGGTGTTTCGATAATTCTGCCATACAACGGTATTTTAGTAGTTCTACCCTACAGGGCTATTCTCGTAATTCTACCCTATAGGTGTATTTTCATAATTTTACCCTACAGAGGTATTTTCATAATTTCTTAATATTTGGGGTTTTAGTTATGAACTTTGGCCCATCAACAAGTCCTCACGGCTAAAGTGAACAGACACTATGCACCAGGCAGGATTCTAGAGGAGAGGAGGTGGGTCACTAGGACCGCTTAAGTACCAAGCTCCCCCTAGATCCAATCCTAGACATGCACATGCCCATTGCCACACTCTAACCTTGCGACTTTTCCACAAACATGTTTGATTAATTAATTAAATTTTATGTTGTTTAAGAATTCATTAGAACTTGGCCTAAAGTCCATTAAAACCCTAGCATGCATCCCTAAAATCACATATAGCCCACTAAGCCCAATCATAGCCATATGGCCCATTAAGCCCAATCATGTTTATGTAGCCCATTAGGCCCAATCATAATCAAATCATTCAACCATCCATATCAATCCATCATTCAATTTCACATAACAACTTCTATCGATTTGGGCCCACGAGCTCACAGGCCCATTAGCCCCGTCTGGCCCGGTTGGCCAAATAGTGGCCCGAGACCATGAGATTGCTTTTCGTGTAGTTTCTGGTTCCAACCTTTTAGCTTTTCGGCTTTTCGACTTTTTGACATTCTGACTTTTCAGGATTTCAACTTTTACCAATTTGTCGTGTGTGTCATGTGTATACACACCTGGTTAATGAGACGTGTTACACTATCCTCAGCTTTGAACCTACAACCAATACCAATCTCTAATCAATCACATGCTTAACCATAATATTTACCTAAAAACCGAAGCCTTACCATAACCTTATCGTGTGCCACTAGTTCTAATAGCCCCTCCTTAGCTACTATTCATGAATATCCTTAGATCTACATTAATCTTAATCGTTAAAGATGAAATAATAGGTGACTTGTTTCCATTTAAGTCACCCTTTCTCTTACTATAGACTATTCGACAACATATCCCAAAATCAAGAACATTTACCCAAAACCCGGAATGAATGGATAGCTTTTTGGCAGAGACTTGTAGATCCCTATCACGTTTGTGATCTTTGAACTCTACCTTTGTTAATATAGGGTTAATGACAAGAGAGATTTGGATAGCCCTCCGACTTTTACCAAAACACACTAAGGATGTTTAACTAAGTACTTACCGAATCTAACATTCGATCCTGCGACCTAGGTAGCTACTGAGCGAGATCCAACTTTTAAAACTTGATTAAGAGTAGATAACAGCAACCGATTTGTGATGGAGGAAAAACAACAATGTAACGCCCCAATTTTTAGGATTTTTAAGATTTTGCCTGAACTTAATTTTTGCTTGTCTGGATGTACTAAATTATATTTTTTAGTGTGTTAATGGGCCCTTCGAAGGCTTAAGCTTAAGTTAAAACCTGGTAGAATTTTAAAATTTTAGGCCTAAGGGAGAAGGGGCTTTGACTAAGTGGGCTTTTAAAAAAATGTTGGTAAATTAAGACACAAGTAAGATAGTTTTAAAGTGGCAAGGTGGCACCACTTAAGACACAAGGAGTGGCATGTAGAGACTGTGCAAGAGCTAAGGTTCGAGTCCATGGAGAAGCAAGGTGTTGATTTATTTTTTCAATGCATGTGTAAGACATGTAGTGGACTCTAAGTGAAACTCTATTGAGAGGAGTTTGAAGTGCTCATGGGATTGAGTCAAGAAGGGATAAGGGGAGAAAATCTAGGATTTTTGAAAGGGAACAAAAGTTGGCCGATTGTGGGGGTCTTGGAGGAACATTTTGGCAAGTGGGTTTTAGAACTTCCATTTTTGGCAAGTGTAGTTTTAGTGTGCCGAATGCCCTCTTTGGTTCCTTTCGGGTTTTGTTTTGGGCAAGTTTTGGTGTCAATTAGGTAAGGTTCAAAGTCGTGTTTCCTGTTCGGTTCACTTTGCTTCTTTTCCCTCCTCTTTCGCTTTTGTTCAAAAAGCCGAAATCCCGAAATTGGGTGGTCTCCTTTGCCGATTTACCTAGAGCCGAATCCCTCATCTCTATTCTTCTTTAGCCAAATCAAGCATCTATCTCCTCTCTTCACCCTCTTCTTTTCTTCTTCACCTTTGCTCCACCGATTAAGGTAACCCCTTTTCTCAAAGCCTTGTTAGCCGATTTCTTTCAAAAGTCAGAACCCGAATCCATAGTTACCGATTTCTCCTTTGGCCGAACTTCTTCTTCTCATTGCTACTCTTTCAAGAGCCGAACCACTTAGATCAATATTTTTCTCACGTTTTAATTAGATCTACAATAGATCTGGGCTAGGCTGATAGTTGGGGACTCTTCTTTGGCAAATAAAGTGTTGGTAAGTACTTGAAACCCCTTTCTTTCATAACTTAGCGATTCAAGAAAAGCCGAAAGCCCCTAACCCTTCAGGGTGGTTGTCGATTTTGGCTAAGATTGATATTAGTCTTTTCTTTAAGTTTTCTTGTGATCTAGTGTGGAAAAGAGGCTATCTATCGAGGAGCATTGGAGACTAGGACTGTTGGAGCAATCTAGATCTAAATCTAGTTGTAGAATCGACGAAGGTAAGTGATTAGTGGCTTTAGTTAGGGTTGGCTGAATAGGTACAACAAGTTGATAATGATTATTTAATTGGATCTTTAGTTAACAGTGTGGTTAAAACGATTGTAGGTTAATTCGGTGCGGATCTCAACATAGTACGCAAACAGGTGTGTAATCGACACCCACTAGTAGACTAGATCGGCAAAAGTCGAAAAGCTGAAATGCTGAAATTTTAGCATTTCGAGGGCTTACGAGCATGGGAGTGCTTGTGGATCAGTTTGAATCGGCAAAAATGGTAATCACAAATGGTAAGAGTGTGTGTGCGCATTTTCGTGCATATTGGTGGTTTTGGGTCTCCCCGAATTTGGGCCCAATGGGCTTATGAGCCCATATGGGTAAAAATGAGCGGTAAGCATATTTTGGTAGTCTGACTGTTAAATCTGCTAAAACAAATGTAAAATTTGGATTTAGTGGGTTGTAGTAGCTAGTGGACTCCATTGGGCCCATTAGGGGTTCTAGGGCCCGATGACCCTATATTACTAAAATGGGCTAGATAAGTTGCTTGGATTACGTTAGGACTGTTAACAAACTGTAATGAGCATGAAACCCAAAAAACTGGCAAGTTTACTGAAATACCCCTTAAGGGTGGAAATTACTGTTTTACCCCTAGGTGCTAAAAGACCATTTTACCCCTATGGTTAAGTTGACTGAATTGCATGCTAAATTATGTCTGCTCACTGTATCCCATGTCATAATTATATACTGTTGCATGGGATTGGGTTTTGATGGAGGAAGTGCTAAGTGGCAATGCCACGTACACTGTTAGAGGCCTTGCCTCGTTTTACTATTTTAATGGCTTGGCGACGTTATCTGATTAAGCAGCTAAGCTGCGACTATGGTGTGTAGGGCTGGGTGGGTTGAGTTATTCCCCACATGGTGTGTAGGGCTGGTACGGGTGGTGTGTAGGGTTGGATTGGGCTTGGGATTGCATCCATGCATAAAATATTGTTTTGTTACTATAACGGGCCTAAGGCTCATACTATTTTCTGGATAGGGCTAAGGCCCAGTTAACACTGTACCTGAATAGGGCTTTGACCCAGTTGAGCTTGTACTGATCTGGACTCTAGTTGGGTTAGCTTACACACTGAGTTTTCACAAACTCACCCTCTTTCCTTTTCATCCATGCAGGTGAACCCCAACCTTAGAAGACTTGGAGCTGGAGGGATTCGGAGTGGCCACGTGGACTACTTTTTGGTTTTATTATTTTTCTTAAGTTACCTATTTTAGTATTCAGTAGTTTTGGGTTTTTAAATCTATAATAAGGCCGCTCGATAATTATTTTATTCAGTTTATTTATTTATTTATTACCTATTTAAAAGTGATAAATTAAGTCTGCGCGGATTTTTATATCAAAATTAACGAACGTTTTCAAAATATTCCTTACGTGACAATTAGATAACATAATAATAATGACACTAACAAGATCTCGAAAAAAAAGAAGTGAACTTCAAACTGATAGTGGATAGGATTTTGTAAATTAAATAGCCTTTCTTTTTCTCAAAACACTTAAAACGGTTTTGTTGAGTCACCCTAAACTTATTAATAAAAAAACAAGGCATAATTCACTGTCCATGTAACACACCAGATCTGGCCATAACTTCTAGGCTAGGTTTGGGTGTTACAAATAAGGAATCAGAAAAAAGATAGGGCTATTCGATTATAAGGGAGTATTCAGCTTTTAGAGAAAGAAGAAGAACACAACACCAATAGGGATTTCGGCAAAAAGGAATGATGATTCTTCAGCAATGGAAGAATTCAACAATGGAAGAAATAGAATGAGAGGGAAAAGAGAGTTTGGCAACAGGGAGAAGAAGAAAAGTAATGGAAAACCAAAGAACCCTTCAAAGGAACTCGACACCCCCCTTTAATAGCCAAAAGCCGAAACTACCTTCCCCAAAGTCCCATTCAGCACCAACACATCCACACCTCAATCCCCTATCTTTTCTCTATTATCTTTACCTTAAATTTCTCTCCTGAACACTCCCTTCCAGAGTCCACTCTAGTGCCACTATCTCCCTTCCATGTGCAAAAATAAAGTCCCTAAATTCACCACTCTACGACTCAAACCGTAGACCTTTTTACCTGATAGCAACGCCACCTTTTATCTCCCCAAGTGGCGCCACCTTGCCACTGAGCCACAGGCCCAATTGTGTCCTATTTTCCCCTTAATTTGTTTAAAATGCCTAATACTTGAGACTAGGATTCCACTAAGGCAAAAATTAAAATTTTCCCTATGGTCTTCCCTATCCCTAAGACTTCAAATAACCCTTGTAATGCTTTAAAATTAATATTCTAACTACTTCTTGTACATACCAACTTCAGTGCACAGAATTTAGAGTTTCAGGATTTTGGGGCATTACAATTCACCCGTGTAACTCTCTGATTTGCCCCTTCTGAATATACTAAGTTCACACGACCAAGGCACATGCCCGTGTGCTCATCCCATGTACAACACTGACTTGGCCAATTTAAGGTGTAGGGGACACATGGTTGAGCCACACGTCCATAGAGCGGGCCGTATATGACACACGGTGTAGACACACGGCCATGTGTCTACCCATGTGGATGGCTGTAAGGCTATTTTCGAAGCCTTTCCATCACCCTTTTCATGCACACACTCATACCAAAATCATCAACGTAAATCATGACATTAATAGACAACACCATATCCATAAAAGTGGTAAACACATATCATTCAAATGCTATGTTTGCCATATAATAACTTTACGAAATTAACAAATCAAGTTTCATAGACCTTCACTTAAGAAATTCCAAGGCAGTCTTGGTTAAAAGTCAAATTATACTTCATAGACTATCTAGTTTATACATGCCACTTAACTGTATTTACAGGCTTTAAACACTAAACCATAGCAGGATAGTGTGTTGTAATCTCCGTTATCTTCCAATCTGAGCAGACTTTCGAAACACTATAAACCTAGGAAAATAAACAAGGTGAGCTATAAAGCTTAGTAAGCTCATATGACTATTAGATTAATGTGAGCTATCAAGTACATTTCGAATAATTACACAAATATAAAGTGTTCATATGGTCTCACCATATAATCATTTACTCCCCTTATATAGTTAACCTCGACTTTTGGAAACTTATTCATTTCAAGATTAGTATGATTCAAATACATACCTATCACTCATTTACCATTACTTATACATAAACAATATAAATTACTTCACATTTGATTCAATAATCATTCCGTAAGCATGAGATACTATCTCATTGTCAAACCCATAACTTTTCTCTTGATTGTAGCATGGATTTATGACAAGTCTTTAAGTTTCTACAACTCAATATTCACATGAGCTTCATACGTACCTGTATCACTTATCTCAATTTCATTGTCGCTTTCTTCTTGACGTTGTCTATTGATTCACTTACACATCGATAACAACACTTTATCTTAGGTCATTATTAATAAATTTCATAAATTCATAAATATTTCACATCTCATTTATAAAACTAGATATGAATTACACAATGTCTGTCTTACCCATTGAGTCACTTGTAACATCATCGAACGCATCAGGAATTACGTATGTACGGTACACTGCCATACTCCAGATATGGTCTTATGTGAGATCGTTTGCCGATGCCATGTCCTAGACATTGTCTTACACTGGCTCACATCTATCTATGATGATGCCATGTCCTAGACATGGTCTTACACTAACATGTATCGAGGCCGATGCCATGTCCCAAACATGGTCTTACACTAGCTCTCATCTATCTGTGCCGATGCCATCTCCTAGACATGGTCTTACACTAGCTCTCATTTGTCTGTATCGATGGCATGTCCCAGACATAGTCTTACACTGACACATATCGAGGCTAATGCCATGTCCCAGACATGGTCTTACACTAGCTCTCATCTATCTGTGTTGGTGCCATGTCCTAGACATGGTCTTACATTGACACATATCGAGGCCGATGCCATGTCCCAGACATGGTCTTACACTAGCTCTTGTATCGCCATGGTCCAACCATGGTCTTTTTCTGCCAATTCATAGCGAGTCGTAGTACGATCATACTTGACCCTGCATTCCTCCTAATTATCCTTCAATCCGATCTCATACTTGCATTTTATCATGGCCAGATGACAACGTAGGAAATATTACAATATCTCTTTTTCAATTTAATAATTGATCAGTGTAAATTAATCATATGAACTTACCTTGTTCGCAAAAACAATGAACTAAGTTGACTATCCGATACTTTGATCTCCCTCGTTCTCTATCCAAGTTTCATTTCACCTCAATCTATAAAATAACTATTTTTATTTATTTAGTCATCAATTTATACCATTTACTCCAAAATTCACATTAGGGCAACTTTACACTTTTGCCCCTAATGTTTCACATTCTTGCAATTTAGTCCCTATCATAAAAAGTGCAAATTCATGGAATTAAACACAATTCATGCTTAGCCAAATTTTCTAATTACTACTAGCTGTCTATAAAACACACTTCGGCAAATTTACAGCTTAGCCCCTAAACTTTCACAAAGTGACAATTTTTGCCCTAAGCTCGTAATACGATTTTAATCAAATTTTCCCTTTCCACAAGCCTAGAGGAACCTTTATTGATCTTATAGTAGGTCACAATTTCAATGATTTCACACATTTATCATCTATTTTACAACCTATGCAAAATGGTCCTTTTAAGGGGTTTTTATGAAAATCTTTCTATAAAAGTTGTTTATTAAGCAACCAAGATTCATTTTCTTCCATAAAAATCCAACAAATAACATGAACACTTTCATGGCAAAACCATAGACTCTTAACCATTTTGCAAAATAGTCCCCCCATTTGTTAGCTTAAGCTACAAGGGTTCCAACAATGTAAAAATCATAAAAAATCATCATCATAATCACTTACTTGGTTGAGGACTAAAGTTGCTGAAATTTCTAAGCTTCCATGGTTGTTTTCTTATAGGAAAAATTGGTGGACGAGAGAAAGAATTGAAAAGATGATGACTAGTATTTGTTTTATTATTATTTAATCTATTAAGTTACCAAACCTCAACCTACCCCTTTGACTATTTCATTTCATTGTCTCCTATGACTGGCCATCTCCATTTTAATGGTCTAATTGCTCTTTTAAAACCCAACATTTAGTTTCTCTAGCTATTTAACTTATATAGCTAGTAAATCAGAACTTTTAACTTTTATGAGATTTAGTCCCTTTTCAAAATTGAGAGAGCAATTGTTAAAATTAATTTACCAAAAATTTCATGCACTCATATAATCTTGCTATAACTCATATAATAACATTAAAAATAAATTTTCTGACCTCTGATTAGTGGTCCTGAGACCACTATTCTGACTAGCCCTTAAATCGGGCTGTTACACTTTAAGCATAATATTCCATTTCAATATTCAGCTTTATAGAATAAACATAAATCTATGCCAATGTTATAAGATTCATAAATTGATATGATTATCAACTCACAAATGAGTAAGTTCCTTAATGTCACATACATTTATCATTCATAATATGATAGGATTTTATGGGACTTAATAGATAATCATCAACTTTTCTATAAGATCATACACTTTCCAATCTACTTTCTTTTCATTCCGTTACCAATGCTTATCATAAGCCTAAACAACATTATCAATACCTGACTTAGTGTATTGCTCCATGATATAGTATATTCATTCATAGCATACGTAAACTTCTCACATATAGTGTAACACCCCTAACCTGAATCCATCGCGAAAGCAGGGTTACGGAGTATTGCCGGAGATTTCAAAGCAAACGGATAGAAATTTCAATCATGTCATAACATATCAATATCAATATCAAAACCAATTCAAAACATACATATTGTCCCTTATATGAGCCCTCGAGGCCCTAAATATGCGTTAGTAATAAGTCAGGACCAAATCGAAAACTCAGAGAATTTTTTTGAAAACAGTAAAATTTTTGAAAGTTGCAGGGGTCACACGGTCGTGTGGCTACGCCGTGTGACATGCTCATCTCTTAGACTGTGTGAGCATTCAAAATGGGGACATATGACCATGTCCTAGCCTTGTTTGTCTCTGTGTAACTCTCTGACTTGGTCACATGTCCAAGCCACATGCTCGTGTGCTAGGCCATGTACCCTTTGAAGTTACCTCAAATGCTCGTGTGTCGGGCCGTGTGCTAGGTCATGTAGTAGCCTGACTTGCAACCCTTTGAAAGCTATAAGGGACACCATGTTAACTAGCCATATGTCACACACAGCTGAGACATTTGGCTATGTCTCTGCCTGTGTGGATGAAAATAGGCTATTTTACAAGCCATTTTTCTCACCGAATTTGGCTTCAACTACATTCAACTTTGTATATATAAACAGGCCATATTAAGGCATCTAACACAAGCATAATCAATCCTTATACAAATGGTATGATCTCATACAAAACTAATATGCCCTTAGGCACCTCAAATGAAAAATATAAACATGTTTAAACATGTATTCAATATAACCAAATGTTCAACTAACTTATATGCATACTTGCATCAATACATATCATGTAAATCACTTTACCAAAACATACCAATTGATGTTAAACATGCCCTTTGATTTCTCACATAATTAGACATATATGTCTTACACAGCAAGGTACCAATTCACAACCATTTCAACAACTCAAAAAACACTTATACAAAATGCAAATATAACTATCATTTTACCTTCCATCATTCATCCATCAACTAAACCACACATCAACCAAATTAAGGCTACATATATGCATACGAAAATATACCAAAACACAAGCCAAACCAAATGTCTATAATCTCAACAAAATAATAGGCTAACATTAGCCAAAATAACCTATACATGCCATTATAACCAAGATTAAACAACCGAATGTACCAAAAGAGCCGGTGGATAGTGTGATATAGCTTTAATAAGCTTCCAACCCGAATGAGCTTCTGAGTCACTAAAATAACAAAAAATACACAGAGTTAGTAAGTTTGTATAACATAGAATTTAACTTACCATTTATTCACATATAAGGCAAGTAATCAAAGCATATCCCAACATATATTGGCCAAATGCCTAATGTGACAGCCCTAATTTGACTCTAGTTGGGAAGTGGTTTTGGGACCACTAAACCGAGTCGTAAAAATAATTGAATGCTATGTTTTATGCCTATTATTTGTGAAAATGCTTGTGTGAAAAATTCATGCTTTGATTCTGCCATTTGAATGTTGAATTAACAACAGGGGACTTAGTTGCTAAACTTTGTAAATTTAGTAGGTAAATGATCAAATGGCTAAATTAAGTAAGTTGTTAAAAATTGAGGACTTGCATGTCAATTTGAACCATTTCTCATGTAGTGGACGGCATGGTGATTAAATAATGATATTGGGTGCATTATTTTTATGAAATATAATAAAAAGTTTTCATAAAATGATTAAAATAAAAGATAATGGGTGAAAAGAACAAGGAGATTTTCTTTACTCTTGTTTTAGCCGATTCTAAGGAAAAGAACAAGGGAAGGGGTGGCTTTGAGCATTCAGTCATTTGGATGCAAAAATTCCAAGGTAATTTTGATGTTGTTTTGTTAAATTTTGATGCATATGTGTTTTCTTCTTCCATCTAGCCGAAACCCACTTGACAAATTTTGATTTAAGAAGCATTTTAGGTTTGGCTTTAGTGAATTTTAACTAGGGAATTGAGTTTGATGATAGAAGTAGTGAGTGAAGGTTCAATGGACGTCGTGATGCTAAATTCACATATTTATGAGCTTGTGAGTTTGTTATTGACATGTATGCTTAGTGTGAATGATTTTGTTCAAAGGGGACCCTTGACCATGTTGTGGTTGAGGAATTTGGCTTGTTAATTTAGTGCTTTTATTTTGGGAAATGGTTGTAATACATTCATGAGCTATGAAATTCAGAAATTTGATATTTGAGATAGAGGAATGGAGATTTGTTAAGTAATTTGATGTTAAATTGTGAATGTGAGCTTTGAATGGCTTAATCTCCTTGAAATAAACATTCGGCTTTGTCATATAGATGTTAATTGACATTATTTTAGATGGTGTTTTTAGGAAATGAATGAATGAGAGTTTGGACTAGTTAAATTATACTAGACGTGAATAGGGAAGTGAAGTACATTCGGCTATTAAGGTGAAAGGTATAAATTATGCTTAATTTTAGAAATTTGATATATGTGTCTTGATTTATATGTGATATTCGATCATGTGATGTGGTTTTTATTTGTTTTTAAAATATGTTTTGTAAATGGCAGAATGGGGTTTTATGAAAGCAAACGAGGAGATATGTGTATTTGATAAGTGTACTTACCTTGTGATTAAGTAGTATACATGTGAAATTATTTGGGAACACATTCGGTTATGTGAGTTCAGTGTGTGGTTGTGAACCGGGCATTGGTTGAATATTTGGTTTTAATCTATGTTTAGGTATGTTTGGACTTGCAAATTATTGAATTAAAAGTTAAATTAATTGTATTTGTTATATCAAAGCCGAATGTGAACCTTGTAGATGAATTGAGGAAAAATGCTTGAGTGCTATGTGATTAAATGACATTCGGCTAAATGGCTATTAAAATGAGTTTTTGAAGCTTAAAATTTATGCAAGGTTAATTATGAAAGTAATTCGAAATGCATGAAATGAAATTGCCGCTTGTAGGCATTGATATGAAATTATCCTTGATTTGAGAATTATTATTTGGAGTTATAAAGCTTGAATTGTTAGTAGTGAGAAAGCCAATTACATTATGATACCATGTTTGCTTAATCAATTAACAATAAGTTACGTCTGTTTGATCAAGCTCAAGAGCATAGAGGCGCAAATTCGGACAAAAGAAAAGCTAAGGTGATTGAATAGCCGGCAGTAGTTGTTCAGATATACTCTAGGTAAGTTTTTAAGTAATTGAGTTTAATCCTTTCGTAAGTTTTGAGTAATCAAACCTAGTATATAATTAAAGATGACATGATATACATATGATAGAAGAATTATGGCTTATTGTCCTTACTTTAATAAGGTTATATGTGAAATAATTTATATACATGGTATGTAGCTGAATGGCTACGAGGAAAATAAGCTAAGATAGTAGTATGGATATGTGGTCGTGTGTGTTTGCTTGATGAGCCGGAAGTTTAGTGAAAAATGTATATATATGTTTTAAGGTCAAATGATATTTATGATATGAGGTCAAGGTGTATATTATATGCTTATATTCGAATGAAGCAAATGAATTACAAATGTAATATGCTATGTGAAATATATTAACATGTGAATAAATATACATGAAACTCAGTGATGTATTATATCCAGGCTAGAGTCCCGCAGGCTTCGTGTTGGTATTATATCTGGGCTAGAGTCCCCCATGCTTCGTGCTGGTACTATATCCGACTAAAGTCCCGTAGGCTTCATGCTAATAATATATCAGGGCTAAAAGTCCCACCGGTGATTTGAGTAAAGTTTAAAATTATGAGACTTCGCGATAATAATTACCAACAAATATGTTCAATGCATTAAGTTGGCCAGGTATGTATCATATACTCGTTCGTGAATTTAATTTGGATTAAATTATAAGTATCTAACGTGATGATGATACATCCGGCCATTGTACAAGGTTACATGAAAGTATGTGATTTATTTATGATATATGAATTTCAATTCAAGTGAAATCATATGCAAAACTTTGTCTTATGCATATGTGAATATTCAGTCAAAGTGTGGAACTATATGAAATGATTCGAATTAGCTATGTTATATGAATACTGATTTAAGAGAAGTTAAAAATGCTCAATGCATGTTCAGTGTTTGTATATCTAGTCGTATATGTGTTCCGCCAAAAATAAAAAATGAGATAATAGGCCATAGGGATACTATTTTCAAATTTGAATGATATCTATTCGATTGAGTTTAAATGATTGTATTGCTTAAAACTTACTAAGCATAGAAATGCTTACACTGTTTATCTTTGATTCTCTATTTTATAGATTCCGTTTGCTATCTACGATCTCGGGGGATTCAAAATCGAAGTCATCCATACTATCTAAACTTGATTTTGGTATTTTTAAAGACTTTATGTTTTGTTAGTGGCATGTATAGGCTTAACTCCTTTTTGAAACAAGTTATTTTGGTTATGTATTCGTACAAGCCATGCGAAAATGGCTCAATCATTTTGCTTGTTTTTATGTTGCATAAAAAGATTTTATGTGGTCAACGTTTATAATGTGAAGTGTTATTTCAATTTGATTTATAGTCATAAAATACGTATACGTGAGTTATAATAGAAAATATCAATTGTTAATGATTGAAACAGTATTGAAGTAGTAGTGTAATTAGAATATGATTAATGTGTAATATAGAGCAGATGATAGTTGATTTAATGTCATATGGTATCTGACAGTTATGTTTTGCTTGGTAATACCTTATAGCCCTATTCCGGCGACGGATAATGGTTAAGGGTGTTACACCTAAACACATATACCTCAACCATGTTAGTCATGTAAACACCTCTATAATCCAACTCATGGATGAGCTCAACAATTAATCAAATTGCATATACATGTATCATCCATTTCATATACTCATATATCATGTAATATCATTTCCCATGTAATTCATATCTATACCTGTAATAGTTCGTATTGAACTCATATCATATCGTATCAGAACATTGCCCTTTGAACCATTTAGAATATCGTTAGATACGCGGGATAGCTCACACATAGTGTGCTAAACTATAATCCATCAATTTAGGTACATGTATGCTCAAACGAGCTATGAATCAGTATGCTCTCATGAGCTGGAAATCGGTAAGCTCATACGAGCTAAGAATCAGTAAACTCTGACGAGGTAAAATCAGTAAGCTCATACGAGCTGTGGTGTGTCCGCAACACATGCAAGACCTCAACTAAATAGGCAACCCTAATGACATGTCATTTGTATCCTACGAATTCCTAAGGTTCAAACGGGACTAGGTAATCATCGTATGTTGTCAGATATGTGATCGGTACTTATACATGGCAATTATACAAATCACATACATATAATTCAATTACAACTTATAAATACTCAATTCAATTACACAAACTTACCTCGACGAGTATATGTAGATACGGAGGCTATTAATCTGAGATTTTTCCTTTACCTCGATCTAACTTTGTACGAGGTTTGTCTTAATCTATACAGATAAAATTAATTCAATTTAATATATTTCTCATTGAAATTAGTCCAAAACATATTTTTGGCAAAATTACCATTTGCCCCTATACATTTAGTTCTTTACAATTTAGCCCTTCATAAAAATGGAAATTTACACAATTTCATCACAACCCACTATAGCTGAATATCAAATAGGTCCTTAGCATGCACTCTACTTCAATTATTTCATAATTTCACCATGTAATATTTCCTAATTTTCAATTTAGTCCCTATTTGACAATTTCACTAAAAATTCCTTTACAAAAGTTGTTTACCTAACAACAACCATTCATTTTCTATCATCAAACTTCAAAACTCATATATAATCATCAATGGTAAAACCCTAATAGTTTAACAGTTTAACAGATTAGTCCCCGGGCTAGCTAGATTAAGCTACAACGATTCCAAAAACATAGAAAACATAAAAAAGTATATTAAAAATACATACCTAATTGAATGAGATAAGATTGCCAAAAGTTGAGCACAAAAAATGGCTTTCTTCTTTGTGAAATTCGGTTGAAGAAAGATGATACAAAATGGTGTTTAATGTGGTTTGATTTATTATTAACTTTAATTACCTAATTACTTAATGAACCTTTATTAACTTTACAAATTACAAAAAATGCCAACCATTGCAATCCACTAGCACTATTATGAGCTAATTACCATGTAAGGACCTCCACTTTAAAGTTCTATAGCTATTTAATACCATTAGCTATTAGAACTCAACTTTTGCACTTTATGTGATTTAGTCCTTCTTATCAATTTAAGCATGTAAACGGTAAAAAGTTCTTAATGAAATTTTTATACGGTATTCCCATCATGTTGTAGACCATATAATAATAAAATAATATTTTCAACTTTGAATTTGTGGTCCCAAAACCACTGTTCTGATTTCACTAAAAACGAGCTGTTACATATATTACTTCATTCAAACTCGTTACTTTCTTTTCATCAAATTTCATTTCAACTATGAATTTACCATTTCAGTACCTTTCTTCACCCGTTTCATATGTATAACACATAATATAAATGCATAATATCAACCATGACTACAAACTAGTGCATTTAAACATATCTAGTTTGGAATCGACTACATAATCAACCATTGCATAAGAAATTACATCCTTTGATTTATTTCACCTTTTAATGGACATAAGCACATTACTAATTGAGCACTTACAGTTTCAATGTATTTCATTAAGATTAAACATGATATAATTCAATCATAAACTTGGCACAAGCTCAAGCACCAACAATAACACATGTTAGCATAATTAAATATAATTCATGTGAACTTAACATAGATAACCATTATACTTGAGCATGATCCAATAGGATTTATCATCCTTCATAACATATCCTGTTTTCCATGTATATTATTTCAATAAGTTTCATACACACATGTCTTAGTTCATATTGGACACTTACCATTTCATTTACATAAAACAAAAGACATAAACATAACATTTAGCATAGTCACAATCTAGTGACTAAACACATAACTTAGCAATATCATCACATGGTAAGATATGGTACATAAACATATCGTCACTTAAATCATACCTTTCAAATCATGAATATTCATACTTTGATTATTGGTACATCATACCTTTCCATATTTGTCCTAGTGAAGTCAATTGGAACCTTTACTAGAGCTCACACAAGTGTGCTAAATGATGGTCATAACCGTCCCTTTTCATATTTAGTGGTCGAAACCATAACTTTTCATATTTGATGGTCGAAACCATCCCTTTTCATTAATCGATGGCCATCACCATCCCTTTTCATAGTTGATGGTCGTCACAATCCCTTTTCATATTTGATAGACGAAGCTATCCTTTTCATATTCAATAGTCGTTACCACCCCCTTTCATAGTTCATGGTCATCACCATCCCTTTTCACAATTGATAACCGAAGCTATCCCTTTTCATTAGTCAATGATTGCTGACATGCTGTTTGATTTCTCCACTGAAACATAATTTGAAATTATAAATGCATAGCATTTAAAACATAATTTAAAATGTTATTCAAAGATACGAACTTACCTAGACAAATTAAAGAAATGTCAAAGTACATGGGCATTTTAGTAATTTTCCATTCTTCTCGATTTTTTACCTAATCTTGATTTGTCAAATTTGGTGGCCCCGAAACCACTGTTTCCTTCACCACTAAAAAACGGGCTATTATAACTCTCCCCCTTACAAAAAGTTTGTCTTTAAAATTTCTTATCTGATAATAACCATTAAGTCGAGTCTTTCTTCCATTAAACAATTATGATGTTCTTCTGTCATAACTTATCATTAGTAGTGTAACTTGTAACACCCCTAACTCGCATCTGATGCCGAAATGGGGTTACGAGGTATTACCGAACGAGACACACCTTCCGTACATTCGTAGATACATATATGCTAAATTCACATTTTTAAAACACAAGTCTATTTAAAACATTATTTAAATCATTTAAAATCATACCACAATTAAGTATGAAAACTCAAAATCATGTATAATATACTTTTCAAATACATACAAATATTCATGTATCATCTTCATAGGTAAACCGAATACCTCATAAAATTTTAGCATTTAATACCTTAATGATATACATGTACTAAGTGATCAAACATAACATATGCGACATTGATCTTTAGAAACATAGTTTATTATACTTCCATAAACTACTTTCATTTAATACACAACTAACCAAACCAAATTTACTTAATACGAATATAAACTTCTTACTTTATTATAGCACACATTACTATTCAAAGGATCAAAACCAAATACAATGGTCGATTATAAACTTCCTAAGTTCAATAACATTAATAAATGTAAATTTTCATATACTCAATCTCATTTGAATTTCTAAACTTAAATACTAATACATTAATATCATTTGATACTTAAAAATAATTTAACATGTATAAGCAAATGACATATATTGAGTATGAGACAAAATATCTATCTTATTAGTTGAATTGTAACGCCCCAAAAATCCCAAACTTTCATTTTTGTGTGTTGTAGCTTTGTTTGCATGTTAGCATTATTGGGGTATTGATTTTGAAGTGTTAAAGGGTCTTTATAAAGTTTTGAGTTCGAGATTTGGTATAGGAAAAATTTTGGTTTTTAGCCTTAAGGGAACTTTGACTTCAAGTGGTATGTCTTTTAAATAAATGAGACTAAGATAAGACACAAAAGGAGTTGTGGTCTAGTGGCAAGTCTTGCCACATTAGAGGCAAGGAGGAGGCATCACATGCAGGGCAAGGAGGTCTAGGGTTTGGGGGGTGGCATGGTATTACATTGGGGATTTATTTTGCACCCTTGGACAGCCAGTAGTTGGGTTGAAGTTGAACTCTAAAGGGGAGAGTTTGAACTGGTCATATGAGAAATTTAAGGAGGGAATCATGGAGCATATCTTGGAGAAAATTTAGGGGATTTGGTTGTGGAGAAATAGAGCAGATTTGGGAATTACGGGAAGGCGAATTCAGCATAGGGTAAGGTGAATGTCATTTGTGGTTTTTGATTAGTATAGTGCCGAATTCCTTTTCTAAAATTTTAGCTTCTAGGTATTTCCTTTTGGTAGCTGATTTTGCTAAGAAGAGTTTTTGTGTTCTCTTTTCATTCATTTTGGTACATTTGCTTCTGGCTCTCAAGACCTTAGTTCTACTGTTTTCTAAGCCAAAATTACTACCATTGAGGTCACTTACTAGGTGATTTCTCATCCTCTAGTTCTTTCCTCCCAATTTTACTTTCTTATTGCCGGATCTCTACTTCTTCCTTTCTTCCTTCTTATCAAACCCTTTTCATTCCTTTGTTTCTAATCGAATCTTCTTACTCCCAATTTGTTTTCTTTGTGCCAAACATCCTTTCCTCAACACTAGTCTCTCAAAGCTGAGTAACTCTACCCTCTTTTGGCTGAATTTCTTTTTGTGCCGTCACTATCTCTTCAACCTGGACCAAACCGATTCTTGTTTTCAACCTTGCTCTCTTGAGTTCTCTTAAGTTGAATCTACTTTAGGCTATCAAGTTTGTGGGGTCAGGAATTAAATCTTGGTATGTAATTGTATTCTTTCCTTTTGGGCAATTATGGGTAAAAGCCAAAGGGCTCATGTTATTCTTTTGAAATCGGGGAAATAGTTTGGTTGTGAATCTTCTGATCGAGTGTAATCTTCTCCTGTTCCCCAATTGTTATGTTCGTTTCCATAGGGATTCTTTAGCATTTGGGTCCTCGAGGGTCAGGATCTCTTCTTCACCAAACAATCAGCTTTAGAGGGTAAGTACTGTTGGCTGTATGTCTTCCTTAGTTAGTATTTGTTTAACTTAGTTATGTGATGTGGAACTTAATGATGGATGTGGTAGAAATAAACTACAAAATTAGGAAAATCTATTCTTAATCAATCGATTTAAGAGGTTTAAGTCGATTTGGTCAAGGTAAGTATTAATCTTGGGATTCGGTTTTGGTTTTGGAAAGACTGTCAAATCTTATGAATCGAAGGTCTAACAAAGTATCTTCTTCGAATATAGGTTCTACGCTCGTGGGCTGTTACGTTTCTCTCTATTAAGGTGTGTACACACACCGCACACACACTATAGATCGGCAAATCTAGAAAAGTTAAAAAGTCGAAATGCTGAAAAGCTAAAAAGCTGAAAGTTTGGCTACGGTAACCACATGAATGCGTGAACACTCGTGTGGGGATACCAATACGATGAGAGAGGCCCCATGAGCGATCTCATGGGCTTGGGCCACTGTTTCGCCAACTGGGCCAAAATGGGCCAAATAGGCCTAATGGGCTCGTGGGCCCGACTCGAGGAAAATTGATGGATTGTAAGAAATGATGAGCCGGTCATGTTGACTACATGGCCAAGGGTAGATTTGGGCTCAGCGGGCCTCACGAGAGTGTGAGCCCTACTTGGGCCATATAATGGGCTTTTGGCTCTAGGGTATTGATAGTTGCTAAAAGTGACATTAATCTCGTTGGATGATTGTGGACTTAATAATGGGCCGAATCATGTACTTAGGCCCACGATGAGAAATGACCAATATGCCCCTTAAAGGCAAAATGACTAAAATGCCCCTACATGTTATATGTAAGATTTTGTATACCATATATATATATTTGAATTGCATTCACGTGATATTATGTTGCATATGGGTTGGGATTATGCATTGAATGAAGAAGTTGATATTTGAGGATCACATGGTCACTTGACGACTGTGGATCCACCGATGGCTTTTAAGCCTAATATATGATTGACAACTTTACTGTAACATTGAGTGGTGTCGCAACTGGTGCTACAATAGGAGTGCAGGAATGGGTGGGTCGATTAAATCCCTAAAGAAGTGTAGGGTTGGAGGGAAATGGAGTGCAGGGTTGGATGGGCTAATTGAGCATTGCATATATGATATCATTTATGATATGGGCTCAGGCCCTACTGAGGCCATTATGGGCTTAGGCCCCAATGCCACCGTTAATGAAATGGGCTTAGGCCGAAAATGATTGATGCTTGTTTGATAATCGTTAAGGGTTGTACACACTGAGTTTTTGGAAACTCACCCTCTTTTTTTTAATTTTAATTTTACAGGTGATCCATGTAGACGGTTCGACGTACAGAAGGACTTGGAGATGGCCATACCACGAGTAGTTTTAGATTTCTGTATTTCATTTTAATTTAGCTAGTATTTGCTTTTTATGGGTTTTTGGTTATGATAAGGCCTGTCTTCTGGTTTGATTTGGTTTTGGATTTTACTATCGTATTTGCTAAACTTTAAAGTTGAATTGGTTTTTCTAAAAAATAAAGTAAAGTAATATGTTTGCAAATCATAACTAAAAGCATGAAAGTTTCAAAACAAGAGCTTTTGCTGTAAATGAACAAAGGAAATTAACAAGGAATATAAACTAAGGTTTCCAAATAACAAACTCAAGGTTTTATCTAAACTTGCAATTAGACAAGTTTCCACTGGTTTTCGTTTTAAACTAAAGTACTTCGTTTTTGAGGTCGATTTTCTAAATAAAAGAGTTACAACATGAGAACATTGTTTTATGTCGAAAACAACCTAACGCTTTCAAGGTTCTTCAACAACTTTGATTTGAACGAACTACCCTTCAATGTGACATCGCCAGATTCGACCATAACGTTGGGGCCAAGTTTGGGGTGTTACATGAATAACCATATACCATTTCAAAGCTTATGCACATACGCATATATTAAAACTAAACAAGTCATATGTATATAATTGTAATAATACAATGACCGGCATATTATAATTACCAAATGACCAATTTCAAATCTCATTAATCAAAACATGGCACACTCACTTAACAAATATTAAGCATTTCCTAAGTACTATAGTCGAATCAAGCATGTAAAGGTTATAAGTTTTCTACTTTTACAAATTACACACTTTTCATCAATCACAAGGCTAAATTTCTATTTATAAGGAGGATAATAACTAGCATTATAACAAGATCAAATATATCCTTTCACTCATCCCAAAAGTATATATATATGCATATATACATACGTATATAACCATGACAATTTGAGCCATTTACTAGTTACCATATAAAACCATGTTATGCCTAATTATTATAACTAATCATTCAAGGAATTATTATTTTATCCATTAACAAATATGTCATATGTAACTGAATACTCAATGTTTCTATCTTTAGCCGATTATACATATATATCATGTCAAAATTCATAAGCTCATCTGTAACAACCCGGTTTGGACCCTAGTCAGAATAGTGGTTTTAGGACCAGAAATCTGAGTCTGAAAAAAATATTTCAATATTATTTTCTGTGTCTATGATGTATGAATTAGCATTTGTGAAACTTCTGTGATTTAATTTGTCTATCTTTGTGCTTAATTATGAAAGAGGACTTAATCATAGCAATTTCAAAAGTGCATTTCTAATTACTAAGTACTGTTTTGGCATGATTTATTGAAGATGAAGTCCTTAATTTATAAATAGACCATTGGCTTGTTAAGTGGACAATAATGGCCATCCACTAAATGAATTTTTATGTTTTCATAAAAGGTTAAATTAGGAAATTATTTATTAATTAAATTATATTAAAACAAATGAAACAAAAACATGGCCATTTCCACTTTGTTTTTGTCGAAAATAAAAGAAAAGAAAGAAGGGTTTTTGTTCTTCATATTCGGCCATGGTTTGATCTCCAATTGGGTATGTATTTTTTATCCGTTTTTTATAATATCTATGTTTTTGTAATTGTTTCTTCGAAAGCTTCCATGCCCATGTCTCAATTTCTATTTTTGATGAAGATTATAAATAAAGCCATTAATGGTAGTTGAAGCTTTGTGATGAATTTGGTCAAATTATGATAGATAGGTATTGAATAAACATGTATTGCCATGATATTTTGATGAATTTGAGTTATGTAGGCTAATTTGTGAAAATGAAAATTTTGGAGGACTAATTTGTAAAACAAATGGAATGTATGAGTTGGAATGAGCTACATATACATTCGGTCAAGCCATAGTCTTGGTGAAATTAGCGTATTTGAGATTTTATGAAATTTGGACTTAAATGTTAAAGTATGAAACTATAAGGACTAAAATGAAAAATGCCCTAAATTTGTATTTATGGATTAAATTGAATGAAATGAAGGATTGAATAGTTGAATTGGAATTGTTTTAGATCAAGAACAAAAAACAGACTTAGATCGAGGGAAGTCCAAAATCGTAGAATAGTCGCTCGAATCCGTTTAAATCCGTACGAGGTAAGTCAAAATACAAATATGTGTCATATTGATGTCTGTTATAAATTCTTAATTTATAAACTGTATTGGATGGCCATAAGAGCCTAAAGTATTATTTCGAGTTATTTTTGAATGTGTAATAGTAAAAGGATATCATATAAGACCTCGTTCGGGACGTATGCATTGATTAGAAAATTACATGTAAGACAGTGTCTGGGACACTGGCATCGTAAATGTTTCGTGTAAGACCCTGTCCGAGACAGTGGCATCGATATTAAATAACATGTAAGACCATGTCGGGGACGTCGGCATTGTATAGGGCCTTTATGATCTCTGTAACATTTCTTAATGATATGAGGAGAAATTTTGAGAAATAAATGAATGCATACCATATGTGTCTGACTCAGGTATGTCTATTTGTACTAATTGCCCAAGAATGAAAAGTATGCAAATTATGTGAACTAAAAGTATGTATTAAGTGAGTAAATCTGATTTGTAAATTATCTGTGGAAAATGGTTATCGTATTACGATTTTGCATTGCGTAATTTTTGTATTTGGCTTACTAAGCTCAGTGTAGCTTACTCTATTTATTCTTTCAACTATTTTACAGATATCGTAACTACTATAGACTCGGGGAACATTCAAGGATCGTCACCACACTATCGAGCTTGATTTTGGTACCTTTTGAATGTACAAAGTTTAAATATGGCATGTATAGGCTAGAATGTCTATGTATTAAGCTCGGGATCTGTTTACTTTTATTGCCATGAGAATTTGGCTAGCAAATGGTATGTTTGTTTTGGTCATCTTGAAACATGTCAATGTGAAGAAATGGTAAAATTTGGATGTGGTATGAACGAGATATGTACTATGTGTTTAGTCATGAACTTTGTTTGTGATATAGATATGCTTGGTATGAGATTTAAACATGAATGTGTATATGAATGGCTTGATCATGTGGAGGTATGCTTAGGTATTGAATTTTAGTTGAAATTGTGTTATTAATGTGGCATGAATTGGCTTGTAGGGAATGACCCTTAGTAGGTGGAAAGTATGACTTAAACCAAGTCTGCTTAGTGCCACACGGCTATGGCACACGGGCGTGCCTTATGGTCATGCTAATTTTCTAGTATTTACACAAAAACTCACACGGCCAAGATCCACGGTCGTGTCTTGTGGCAGTGGCGAAAAGTCAGTATGCTTACTCTATTTTGGCACGGCTTGGGTGCATGAGCGTGCCCAAGCCTCATGTGGGGCACACGCTCTTGTGACCTCCTAAATTTAGAAAATTTTATATGTGTTCTGAAGTTTATAATTGTGTTCGGTTTGGTCCCAACCCTATTTCAATGCATGTTTGAGGTCTAGTAGACTTCCGTAAGGGACTTTATGTTTGAATCTTGTTACAATCTGTAAATATTCTATTTTGATTTGTTCTAAAATTTTTGGTAATGCCCCTACCTATTCCGGTGACGGTAACGGGATAAGGGTGTTACATTTGGTTGGTATCAGAGCTATGATTTAGTCGATTCTAGGACTAACGTAGCGTGTTTGAGTCTAGCTATACATGTCATATATCTGAACTGTGATAGTGTGATAAATCCTGACGAATGAAATATGTTTTTCATATAGTAATGGATCCCGAAAGAGCCGTAGCTGACGATGTTGAAAGTAACGCGCCTGCTCCCGCTCAAGGGACAGTGCCATATGATTCTAGATTGGTTACAAGTGGTAATGAGGGAGAAGCTAAACAAGCTTTCTTCCAAATGATGAATGAGTGGTTCACTCAGGATGTCTGAACAAATTCAGCTGTTCATCCCCCACCCCTGAATGTTCCTCAACAAATTTTGGTTGTACCACTTGTGATAAATCCGATTTGTCTGAGTAAGCCTCTGGTGGATAAGATTAGAAAGTATGGGGCTGAAGAGTTTCGAGCTACAACTGATGATGATGCAGAAAGGGCTAAATTTTGGCTTGAAAACACGATCCAAGTTCTTGATGAATTATCATGTACCCTGGAGGAATGTGTTAAATGTGCGGTTTCATTGTTGCGAGATTCGGCATACCATTGGTGGAAAACATTGACATCCGTGGTTTCGAGTGAATATATCACTTGGGATTATTTTCAGACTGAATTCCAAAAGAAGTATATCAGTCAGCGTTTCATTGATTAGAAACGTAAAAAGTTTCTTGAATTGAAATAAGGTAACAAATTTGTTACATAATACGAGCGAGAATTTGTAAGATTGAGCTAGTATGCACGGGAATGTGTAGCTTCAGAGGCCACTATGTGTAAAAGATTTTTCGAAGGCTTGAATGGAGACATTAAACTTCTGGTTGGAATTCTCAATCTAAATGAGTTTGTTGTGTTAGTTGAAAGGGCTTGTAAAGCCGAAGAAATTAGAAAAGAAAAGAAGAAAGCTGATTCTGAAGCTAGAAAAGTTCGAAAGAGATCTTCGGGTAGATCATTTCAGTCTGTGCCAAAGAAGTTTAGAGATGAATCTAATCGTTTGAAGACTAATATGGGACATTCTGGCAGAGATCATGATAGATCATGTTCAAGTTTTAAAACTCCTGTTACATCCGTTGCTAGTGTCGGGAATGTTAGATCTGAGAAACTTGAGTGTGCACATTGCGGGAAAAGACATTCGGGAAGTTGTAGATTGAAAGGCCGAGCCTGTTTTCGATATGGGTCCCTGGATCATTTTGTTCAAGACTGCCCTAAATCTGTTGATCAAGAGGTAGTGAGAAATCTGAGATGAAGTAATATCTCTGCTAGAGGTAGAACTTCTAGAAATACAGGAGATGTTAGTGTGTGTCAAAGAACTACTAAAGATACAGTTGTGCGATCTGAGGCTCGAGCGCCCGCTAGAGCTTATGCTATTCGAGCGCGGGAAGAAGCTTCGTATCCTAATGTGATTACTGGTACTTTTACTCTCTATGATACCTCTTTAATTGCTTTGATAGATCCTGGATCAACGCATTCTTATATCTGTGTGAATTTAGCATATAGTAAGACTTTGCTTGTAGAGTCTACTGAATTTGTTATTAGAGTATCAAACCCCTTAGGCAAAAGTGTCTTGGTTGATAAGATTTGCAAGAATTGTCCGTTAATGATTCGAGATATCTGTTTCCCTGCTGATTTGATGTTATTGTCATTTGATGAATTTGATATAATTCTGGGTATGGACTGGTTAACTCTGCATGATGCTGTTGTAAATTGCAAACGAAAAGTTATTGATTTGAGATGCAAGAATAGTGAAATCGTTAGAATTGAGTCTAGTGAATTGAATGGTTTACCAACTGTGATATCTGCATTTAAAGCTCAGAAGTATGTAAGAAAAGGTTGTGAAGCCTACCTTGCTTATGTGATTGATTCTAAAGTATCTGATAAAAAGATTGAATCTGTGCCGATCGTTTGTAAATTTCCTGATGTATTTCCTGAAGAACTTCCAGGTTTGCCTCCGATTCGAGAAGTTGAGTTTGGGATTGAATTGGTCCTGGGAACTACTCTGATTTCAATAGCTCCGTATAGAATGCCACCGACCGAATTGAAAGAATTAAAGACTCAGTTGCAAGAATTGACTGATCACAGTTTTGCTAGACTAAGTTTCTCACCGTGGGGTGCTCCTGTTATGTTCATGAAAAAGATAGATGGCACGATGAGAATGTGTATTGATTACCGTCAGCTCAACAAAGTAACGTTAAAGAATAAATACCCTCTGCCCCAAATTGATGATTTGTTCGATCAACTAAAAGATGCTTCTATATTTTCAAAGATAGATGTGAGATTGGGTTATTGCTAGTTGCGAGTAAAAGATTCTGACATTCCGAAAACAACTTTCTGAATAAGGTACGGGCATTATGAATTTTTAGTTATGCCTTTTGGATTAACGAATGCTCCTGCCGTGTTTATGGATCTGATGAACAGAATTTTCAGATCGTATATAGATCACTTTGTTATTGTATTCATTGATGACATTTTAATCCACTCGCGGAATGAAAGTGAGCATGTTGAACATTTAAGAATCGTACTTCAGACACTGCGTGATAAGCAACTTTATGCAAAATTCAGCAAATGTGAATTCTGGTTACACGAAGTTAGTTTTCTGGGTCACATTGTATCTACATCAGGTATCCGTGTTGATCCGAATAAAATATCAGCTATTTTGGATTGGAAACCTCCGAGAAACATTTCTGAAGTCCGTAATTTTCTGGGACTTGCTAGGTATTACCGTCATTTTGTAAAAAATTTCTCTATGATATCAACCCCATTGACTCGACTACTTCAGAAAAATGCAAGCTTTGAATGGTCTGAAAAGTGTCAAGAAAGTTTTGATCGGTTGAAAGCTCTGTTAACTAAAGCTCCAGTACTCATGCAACCTGAATCAAGCGAGGAATTCGTTGCGTATACTGATGCTTCATTGAATGGATTAGGCTGTGTTTTAATGCAAGAAGGCAAGGTTATAACGTATGCCTCTAGACAGTTAAAGCCACACGAAAAGAACTATCCAACGCATGATCTTGAGCTAGCTGCGATTGTATTTGCTTTGAAGATTTGGCGCCATTATCTGTTCGGTGAGAAATGTCACGTGTTTTCTGATCACAAAAGTTTGAAATACCTGATGACTCAGAAAGATTTGAATCTGCGACAACGAAGACGGTTGGAACAGTTAAAATATTATGAGCTTGTTATTGATTATCATCCAGGTAAAGCAAATGTTGTAGCTGATGCTTTAAGTTGAAAATCACTATCTGCAGTATGTACCTTAAATGCTAGTGCTAATCCGTTTGTTAATGATTCAGTGTTAGCTAAATTTAAAGCAAAACCTTTGTTCTTGCAACAAATCATTGATGCTCAGAAAGTAGATAATGAATTGTTAGTGAAACAAGCACAGTGTGATTCTGATTCTAATTTTCGGATTGGTATTGATGATTGTTTGAGATTCAGGAGTAGAATTTGCGTTCCAAGAAATTCTAAATTGATTCGGATGATTTTGAGTGAAGCTCATAATAGCAAATTTTCTGTACATCCGGGTAGCACAAAGATGTATAATGATTTAAAACGGGTATACTGGTGGCCAAAAATAAAAAGAGATATTTTCGATTTTGTTTTGAAATGTTTAATATGTCAGCAAGTAAAACCTGAACATCAGGTGCCTTCTGGTTTATTACAACCGATTTTGATACCGAATGGAAGTGGGACCGAGTAACTATGGATTTTTTTTTCTGGTTTACCTCTATCTCCAAAAAAGAAAGATTCAATCTGGGTTGCTGTTGATCGCTTGACAAAATTTGCTTATTTTATTCCGGTACGATCTGACTATTCACTTGATAAATTAGTTGAACTTTACATTTCTGATATTGTGAGATTACACGGAGTACCACTATCTATTGTGTCTGATAGAGATTCAAGGTTTACTTTGTGATTATGGAAGAAGTTGCAGGAGGCTTTAGGTACGAAATTGCATTTCAGTACTACTTTTCATCCGCAGACAGATGGTCAGTCTGAGCGGATCATTCAGATACTTGCGGACATGCTTAGATGTTGTATTCTGGAATTTAAAGGTATTTGGGAACAATATCTACCTCTGATTGAATTTGCGTATAATAATAGTTCTCAATCGGGTATTAAAATGGCCCTATATGAAGCTTTATATGGTAAAAAATATAGAACTTCATTATACTAGTCTGAGCTTAGTGAAAATAAGATATACGGGATAGATTTGATGAAAAATAGAACAGAAAGTGAAAGTGATTAGAGATAATCTGAAAGCAACTTCTGATCGTCAGAAATCATATGCGGATCTAGAATGAAAAGATATTGAATTTGAAATTGGCGAGAAAGTATTTCTAAAAGTGTCTTCATGGAAGAAACTGTTTCGGTTTGGCAAAAAGGGCAAATTGAGTTCGAGGTTCATAAGGCCATATGAAATCATTGAACGAGTTGGGCCGGTTGCTTATAAACTGGTGTTGCCACCTGAGCTAGAAAAGATACATAATGTATTTCACGTGTCGATGCTTCGACGTTATAAATCTGATCCGTCTCATGTGATATACCCTTTTGAGATTGAATTAAAGTCTGATTTGTCTTACGATGAATAATCGATCCGTATCTTAGCACGAGAAATAAAAGAATTGAGAAACAAGAAAATTCCACTGGTAAAAGTACTGTGGCATCGTCACGGAATAGAAGAGGCTACCTGGGAGCCCAAAAGTGCAATGAGACAACAACACCCGAAATTGTTTAACGGTAAGATTTTCGAGGATGAAAATCTCTAAAGGGAGAATTGTAACAGCTCGGTTTGGACCCTAGTCAGAATAGTGGTTTCAGGACCACATATCTGAGTCTGAAAAAAATATTTTAATATTATTTTTTGTGTCTGTGATGTATGACTTAGCATCTGTCAAAATTCTGTGATTTAATTTGTCTGTCTCTGTGCTTAATTATGAAAGAGGACTTAATCATAGCAATTTCAAAAGTGCATTTCTAATTACAAATGTACTGTTTTGGCATGGTTTATTGAAGATGAAGTCCTTAATTTATAAATAGACCATTGGCTTGTTAAGTGGACAATAATGGCCATCCACTAAATGAATTTTTATGTTTTCATAAAAGGTTAAATTGGGAAATTGTTTATTAATTAAGTTATATTAAAATAAATGAAACAAAAACATGGCCATTTCCACTTTGTTTTTATCGAAATAAAAGAAAAGAAAGAAGGGTTTGTGTTCTTCATATTCGGCCATGGTTTGAGCTTCAATTGGGTATGTATTTTTGATCCATTTTTGATAATCTCTACGTTTTTGTAATCATTGCTTCGAAAGCTTCCATGCCCATGTCTCAATTTCTATTTTTGACGAAGATTATGAATAAAGCCATTAATGGTAGTTGAAGCTTTGTGATGAATTTGGTTAAATTATGATAGATAAGTATTGAATAAACATGTTTTGCCATGAAATTTTGATGAATTTGAGTTATATGGGCTAATTTGTGAAAATGAAAATTTTGAAGGACTAATTTGTAAAACAAATGAAATGTATGAGTTGGTATGAGCTACATTTACATTCGGTCAAGCCATAGTCTTGGTGAAATTGGCATATTTGAGATTTTATGAAATTTGGACTTAAATGTTAAAGTATGAAACTATAAGGACTAAAATGCAAATTGCCCTAAATTTGTATTTATGGATTAAATTGAATGAAATGAAGGATTGAATAGTTGAATTTGAATTGTTTTAGATCAAGAACAAAGAAAATCGGACTTAGATCGAGGGAAGTCCAAAATCGTAGAATAGTCGGCTCGAATCCGTTTAAATTCGTACGAGGTAAGTCAAAATACAAATATGTGTCATATTGATGTCTGTTATAAATTCTTAATTTATAAACTGTATTGGATGGCCATAAGAGCCTAAAGTATTATTTCGAGTTATTTTTGAATGTGTAATGGTAAAAGGATATCATATAAGACCTCGTTCGGGACGTATGCATTGATTAGAAAATTACATGTAAGACAGTGTCTGGGACACTGGCATCGTAAATGTTTCGTGTAAGACCCTGTCCGAGACAGTGGCATCGATATTAAATAACATGTAAGACCATGTCGGGGACGTCGGCATTGTATAGGGCCTTTATGATCTCTGTAGCATTTCTGAATGATATAAGGAGAAATTTTGAGAAATAAATGAATGCATACCATATGTGTCTGACTCAGGTATGTCTATTTGTACTAATTGCCCAAGAATGAAAGGTATGCAAATTATGTGAACTAAAAGTATGTATTAAGTGAGTAAATCTGATTTGTGAATTATCTATGGAAAATGGTTATCATATTACGATTTTGGATTGCAAAATTTTTGTATTTGGCTTACTAAGCTCAGTGTAGCTTACTCTATTTATTCTTTCAACTGTTTTAAAAAAATCATAGCTACTGTAGGCTCAGGGAACATTCAAGGATCGTCACCACACTATCGAGCTTGATTTTGGTACTTTTTGAATGTACAAAGTTTAAGTATGGCATGTATAGGATAGAATGTCTATGTATTAAGCTTGGGATGTGTTTATTTGTATTGCCATGAGAATTTGGCTAGCAAATGGTATGCTTGTTTTGGTTATCTTGAAACATGTCAATGTGAAGAAATGGTAAAATTTGGATGTGGTGTGAATGAGATATGTACTATGTGTTTAGTCATGAACTTGGTTTGTGATATAGATATGCTTGGTGTGAGATCTGAATATGAATTTGTATATAATCATGTGGAGGTATGCTTAGGTATTGAATTTTAGTTGAAATTGTGATATTGATGTGGCATGAATTGGCTTGTAGGGAATGACCCTTAGTGGGTGGACAGTATGACTTAAACCAAGTCTGCTTAGTGCCACACGGCTATAGCACACGAGAGTGCCTTATGGCCGTGCTAATTTTCCAGTATTGACACAAAAACTCGCACGGCCAAGACCCACGAGCGTGTCTTGTGGCTGTGGCAAAAAGTCAGTATACTTACTCTGTTTTGGCACAGCTTGGGTGCATGGGCGTGCTTGAGCCTCGTGTGGGGCACACGGCCTGTCACACGGGCGTGCGACCTCCTAAATTTGGAAAATTTTATATGTGTTCTGAAGTTTATGATTGTGTTTAGTTTGGTCCCAGCCCTATTTCAATGCATGTTTGAGGTCTAGTAGACTTCTGTAAGGGACTTTATGTTTGAATCTTGTTACAATCTGTAAATATTCTGTTCTAATCTATTCTAAAATTTTTAGTAATGCCCCTACCTATTTCAGCGGTAACGGGTTAGGGGTGTTACATCATCCATATCATTCAATTCTATAATCAATCATCTATTTAGTAACCAAAATTCATAGCAGATTACATTCATTCAATAAAGATAATTTATTTTACAATTAATCATTTAATGTAACTTATATAAATCATTACAAACATATGCATCTTTTACTAATCTAACCGAATAAAACTTTCTAAGCATCCAAGTACCATTTATGCATAAACTATTCATCTCAAACCAATTACCATTACTTTAACCCATAATCATTTACCACATACACCACACTCATATATCATGCATAATACTCAACTAATATATCCAACCACAATTTCACATCATATCAAATATGCCACACACATATATCTTGACCTAACTTTACCTCCATTAGCAAATATATATATCAAACGTAATTTGCATATAATTATATATATAATGACCGAATCATCAAAACCAAACTTAAAATAATTAAATAAGCCATTTTGTATGGCTTTTATACATAACCAAAGTTCATTATTTCAAAACGTAATGTAGCCTATACATGCCATAGCCCCAAAAATGCAACTTATAAAATACCGAAGATGGTTGATAATGTGATAAGCTTCTCTGGCGATTCCCGAGCTCATAACTTGAATCCAAAATCCTGGCCGCATGCTCATGTAATTATATTAGGAAAATATCATTCACTTATCAAGGCCCAAATTCCATTATATAACCAAGTATACTTACTCTCATATTCACGAATTCATGAATCAAAATACAACCTCATATACAAACACTTATTGTAACACCCCTTACCCGAGACTGTTGCTGGAATCGAGCACGAGGCGTTACTAAACTTAAACTATCACTTAAGCAACCTTAAATCATTTATTTAAACTTCTCGAAATATACTGCCATTTTGCGTCATAGTCGCTTAAAAATTTATATCTCGAGTCTCGAAACTCAAATCCGTAAATTTTTCCTAAATCTAGACTCATGTATCTACTTGTAATATTTTTCTAGAATTTTTGGTTTAGCCAATTAGTACAGTTTATTAGTTAAAGTTTCCCCTGTTACACAGTTTGACTACTCTGACCTCTGTTCACTACGAGTTAATTTTCTCTCGCTAAAAATTCAAATAAGCATGTCGTTTATTTCATTAAAAACTAGACTCAATAAGAAATCTAGGAATATAAATTATAACATCTAATTATTTATGTACAATTTATGGTGAATTTTTAAATTCAGAATAGGGGATCACAAAGTCAGTCTGGAGCAGTCTCACTCAAGTGTAAATAATTCATAATATACAACTCTTCTACTTACCCTGTTTCTTCCATAGTAAAATAGACTTATTGAGCTTTAATTTCATGCCTCATTCACTGTTTAAATCAATTCCTACTATTTCTAGTGATTTTTCAAAGTCACGTCATTTCTGCTGTTTGAATCTGTTTTTAAGCTACTTTCACATTTTCCTTAGTTTCCATGTGATAGTTACCATTCAAGCATACAAACTATTAAACATGTGTATCATTAGCCCTTCCATTAGCTATTCACTAGCAAGTATTTACACACCATTCATTGAACATATCATACCAAAAGAAGCCAAGTCCCTATACATGCCATACATGAAATGAAACGTCTAACTATACCAAAGAAATTCCTTCGATAGTGTGTCCGAATCTCCGACGTTCCTTTCAATTCCCGAGTGAGCTTGGAAATAACTATAAAAAGAAGGAAAATAAAGAGAGTAAGCACTAGGCTTAGTAAGTTTACAAGCAAATAAATTACAACATTCATCATAAACGATAATTATTCAATATATCACCTAGCATCATAAGCTTTCTTTACACCTCATTTCCTACCTTCTTCCTTATTCACTTGTCTTCTTTCTTACCTGATCTTTTTAGTACTCATGAATATAACTTACCTTTCCCATGCTGATAAATTTTCCATAATTTAACTTGTACAATAGCTCGTTGAACCGCTCGAAATACTAGGGATACTCGGGTTTTCCTGTCTGATAATAATCTGCCAATGCCATGTCCTTGACATGGACTTACATGAAATGTTCCTGTCTTTCCAAAGCCATATATTTGATATGGACTCACATGGATTATTCCTGTCTCCAAAGCCATATATCTGATATGGGCTTACATGGCTCATTCTTGTCCTGTCCTGTCAACCCCAAATGTCATGACATTTGTATCCCTATATTTCTAAAGTTCAACGGGACCTTTCGATACTCTTTCTCTGTCATCTCGTCTATGATTCGACTTTGAATATTTTCGTAAAATAAATGTATAAATGCTGGAAATTAACAACATTAATGTAAAATAATGAAATATTGCATTTATTTACCGTAAACTTACCTCAATACAAAATATGACTAAACTTAACAATTTAGTCCTTTACTTTCTCTTTTCCCCGATCTACTCCCGAATTTCGTTCTTCTTGATCTATAATAGCAAATTTAGCTTATTTAATACTCACATTTATCAAAACAGTCCCTGACTCCAACTTTGGCAAAATTACATTTTTACCCCTAAACTTTTGCATATTTACACTTTTGCCCCAAGGCTCGGAAATCAAACTTTATCACAAATTCTTATGTTTTAAGACATGCTGATCATTTATTTACCAACAACAACCTCAAATTCCTACTATAACATGCACTTATGAACAATAGGTATTTTTACCGATTAAACCCTTTTTCTCTTTTTTACCTAAAACCGAGTAGCCCAAGTTGTCTAGCATAATTTAGAACATCATATTCTATCATAAAACATCAAAATAAACACTTTTCACCTATGGGTATTTTTCCAAATATGAACCCTAGCTTAAATTATTGCTAGCATAAGCTTTATCGAGCTACCGGGATTCCAAAAACGTAAAAATCATTAAAAACGGGACTTAAAATCACTTACTATGGAGCTTGGAAGCTTGAAACAAACCCTAGCTATGGAGAACCCTTGAAATTTCGTGCTAATGAAGAAGATGGACATATTTTTCCATCTTTTTCCCTTTTTTAATCTTTTAATTACCAAATGACTAAAATACCCTTCATGCCTTTCTTTGAAAATTTTTCATGTTCAAGCCCATTTTTGTCCAAAATTTTATAATTGGTCAAATTGCTATTTAAAACCTCCTAATTAATATTCCAAAGCAATTTCATACTAAAAGCTTCTAGAATGCAAGTTTTTGCAACTTATTCAATTTAGTCCCTAATTTCAAAGTAAGCACTTTATGCATAGAATTTCTTCACGAAATTTTCACACTATCTTGCAATCATAACATAAACCTCAAAATAATTATAAAATAATTATTTCTATCTCGGATTTATGGTCACGTAACCACTATTCCGATTAGGCCCTATTTCGGGATGTTACACTTATTATACGGCCGAATATACATGATCTCTTATACACATATTCAAGAATCATTTCAAAAATATTCATATTATTTATTCAAAAGGTCGTATACACATTCCATATTTACATACGTTCTTCACTTATTTTATATATGATTTGCAACAAATATCAAGTAACTTACTTACCTTATTTCAAGTGGGTAATAAGCTAATTCAAACCTGGTCATTTTAGCTCGTTTGACACATTCGATCATGACTTACAGTTGCCTGATGAACCATTCAGAATTGGATAGGACACTAGGATAATCACACATATCGTACAATGCCAACATCCATGTAACACCACTATCCCGTAACTGTCGCCGGAATAGGACGAGGCGTTACCAGAAGTTTGAAAACAGATCAGAACAGAAAAATTTTGAACATTTTCTTGAATAAAGAACATTCATTTACAAAATTGCTAGACAGAAACAAAGATCGAATTTATAACTTATAAAAGTAAACTTCCAAAGGATGCCATATTCGCATGGCTTATAAACAATAGTCAAGATATCATGCTACTATAGTCTATCCTATACATGCCATAAGCTAAACCCAAATCATTTGATTGCCACAATAGTAGATAGTGTGATGAACTGCTGACGATCCCCAAGCTGGTAGTAAGAGTCCGCAATCTATAAAATAGAAACACGAAACAACCGGAGTAAGCTTTCATAAGCTTAGTAAGTCTTAAGCAAAATAGTAACTTTGCTGAATCAAATACAATTATCTCATATACAGAAATCTAAGTAAAGTCTCATTTGGTCGAATATACCTAACCATAATTGCACATAGTTTAATTGACATTCTCATTGGCCTTGAGTTTAACGTCACAAAATGATTTCATCCAATATCATTTATCATTCATTTCCTCTATTCGATGAAGTAAGTCTGGAGCTTCATAACGAACTATAATTTCAATAAACATATCGCCTAAATAACACACATATACTTTCATGATAATGACCAAGATGGTCAAATATTCGCAAGCACACAAGACACCAATAGCATATAATTTCAATTAAATCTAAATCCCTTTATTATATTTTAATCAAATACGTTCTCATGACATCACATATTGGCCAAATATATCATAGTCACATGTACTGTGGTCACATTTATATTCATACACTCAATCGCATATGCATTATTTTCTATACTTTTGACTTAATCCAAATTAAGGTCACATACGAGTACATAATACATACCTGGCCAACTTAGTGTACTAAACATCTTTAATTATTGTTTCATCACTAAATCTCATAATCTTAGACCTTGTACAAATCACATTTATCAATGTCAAGGGATATCACCATTCAGTCAAATAGTTCAACCCTATGTATGCACATATAACTTATTTATTTCTTCCAAATTTGAAATCATATACTCTTTGCATCTAAAAGCTTCATTGCTACTTCTAATTCAATCAATCGAACTAAATCATAATACTATAACCACATTCAATTTCCATATTTGGAATCACATATTCATGTCATGATCTTTCATGAATAGTTTCATAGAATCAATACCCATTTAGTATAACGCATAACCATTTCATAATTGGTTCCCAAAGAACATTCATAAATCACCCGAAGTCAAATTCACATAGTAAGTAAGCATCACGTACATAATACTTAATCTTTGTATGCCTACAATTGCTAACCACTTGTTCATATGCACTCATTTTGTGCACATACCCGTATGTATATACGTATATAGAAACTAAATTCTCTAGTTCATAATCACATCACTATCTTCGAATAATTCAACACGACAATATTAGATTTCCGTATAGATACCTAAAGGACCAAACATGTTCCTTATCACATATACATAAGATGACTGAATATAATTCATACCTTGTATTTGCACATCTAACCAAATACTACTCAACTTGATAGATTTTCATGTAACTAATTTTTATCATTACCTTAGGTATGCAAATAATCTTTAGTTTGAAATAATTCAACGGTACTTAGCCTGCTAGGTTCAAGAACCTGTATTCATTACCAGCTCGAAAACCAGCCTGACTTTAAACCCGAGCATATCACCAGCATGTAGCCTGCGGGACTCTAACCCGGATAGATTACCAGCACGAAGCCTGCGGGACTTTAGCCCAGATAGATTACCAGCACGAAGCTTACTAGGTCATAGACCCGAATAATATCGTACAATAGTCAATTCACAAAGTTATTCATATATCATTTCATATACTTTTAATATTCACATAACACAAACGTCTTAAATAGGATGATGCTTTTATTCGTACCTACTCATACAACACATAATTTGCTTTCATTCTATAATAACCATTAGGCCATTCAACATTCTTCTTTGCCATTTGACCTCAATAAGTACACACATATATATATAACTTGCACACATTTAACATTAACCATTTTGGCCTCCCCATATATACATATCTTATACATTTTCCACATTAGCCATTCGGCAAATAGCACAACTATTATGGCATTTCTATATCATATTCACCATTTGATAATTTACTCACGTCAACTATATAGCTTTTATTCCATTTACGTGTATCATTCGATAATAAACATATATTATAAGAGACATTTAATTATCAAGATATAGCATGTCACCTTTACTAATACTTATGTTTAAACACTTAAAATTTACTAAAGTCTCAATTTCCTTTCTTCAATTTCTCAATCACATTAGTATTTCCACTCACTTTATATCATTAAACCATAATTCATCTCATAATACATTCGGTACTCATCCCATATTCAAAATTCTCATTTAATTATTTATGCCACATTCGGCTTACACTATCAAATCCCACCTTTATTCTTTATATCACGCTTCCACACATGTTTTCACTTAAATGTGCATATAACATATCGTAACTTCATCAATCACATACACTACTTTATCAATTTATATTCAGAAATTATCATGTTATGCTCATATTATAGAGGTTCATTTCATTTCTTCCATAATTTAACATAAGCATTTTAATTTAAGCACTCAAGAACTTACCTTGACTGTCGTCGAATAATTACAAATATGTTACTCAACCAGCTTTGTTTTCCTCTTATCCGAATTTTTGCCCTCATTGCTCTTGAGCTTTCAATTAAACAAACAAACAAATATTTACTCACTTAATATACCTCCTGACCGAATGTCTTTTAGCTAAATAATAGAAATCCCTTAACAAAATCACACTCAACCAAAAATTCGGTTATACGATTATGAAATTGAAAACATCATTCATGCTTAACCAAACATTTAACTATGATAGAAAATACTCACACCTATATATGACCAAATGCAACATTTCCAACAAATCCCTTTTCCTATAATTTTTCCCAGTAAGGCCGAATACCCTTTAGACCACCAAAAGCATAATATTAAACATTTCATATTTGCACATTTCAAAACCCTCCATCAACTCAAGAAACAACAATTTACACGAGTCCTTAATTAAAGTCACATTCGGTAATATGCTTAATCCAATTTATCATCTAACAACACCTTATTACTATTTCAATTCACAAACATTACTCAACTAATTTCTTAATTCCACATTTGGCATCTAAATTTACCTAAACACATTAGCCAATTGCTATTTTTATCATCAGATTCAAGCTTTCAAAAATCTCAAATTACAAACAAACACTCGGTTCCTCAATTAGGGGGGTCATTCGGTAATTACCACAACCAATTTAACAATTAAACATTATCTTAACATTTAACACAAGATTTCACTACTTGACCACATTGGCCGTATAGCTTATAAGATTTTTAATGGCATCACATTAGTCACAAACACAAGTACACATCTAAATACCCTTATAACCAAGTCTAAACACTTGAATATTTTTCTTTAAACATTTTCCACATTCGGCTACTTACACGAGAAAGAGATATCTAAATAAAATGTTTAACTTCTTAGCCGATTATCACTTGGCAACATATAAATAATTACTAACATCTAAGCATTCATCTTGTATATAAGCATAAAATCAAAACACCAAAATGTCATTCAAAGAAACATGGACCTCTAGCCGAAAATTCTCCAAACCAAAAAAATGCACTCCTTCAACCTTTTACCATGGCATTTAACTTAACACATCAAAACTTCATGATTTAACACCCAACCAATTGTACATGCTCATTGTAAGACACCATTAACCAAATTTCACAAGTTCAATAAAAATACAACCATGTCCCAACCAAAACATCAAAATCTCATCTAAACTCTCATTTTACATCAATGGTCGAATGGTTAACTAAACATAACCCCAAAATTTTGCACATGGGCTATGCTAAGGACCTATCAACATCTTCAATTCCCATATTTACCAAGAAAAATTTCAAGAATACATACCTTGAATGGATTAAAAGCTAAAGCTGAAAACCTTGGCTTCTTCTTCTTCCCATTTATTTATTTATTTATTTATTTATTTTGGTGGTTTCGGCAAGATGAAAGTATGGACATGAGAACATAGTTTTTATCACCACTCACCTATTTTATTATAGTTTATTTTATTAACAAACATTTTAACTTTAATGGTTTTATAATATAAAAATGCATATAATAATATCAATTGCTACCACTACTGTATATCAAAATGAAAGGGTTTATTTGCCATGTAACACCCCATAATTTAAGACATTACATTCGGCCAATGCAACATTTAACCACCTTATTTTCTAAGTTTCTCAACCAAGTCCATTTCAATCAAATAAATATACCATTAACCCAATTCTCATATTATTTTATCAAATATGAAAAGTTCAAGTATACTAAGCATAGGATATAGCATTCGTATACTTTTTTGACTCGGTTCTGTGGTTCTGAACCATATTAAAAAATTCTTTAATAATTTGACATCCAATTGGCAAAATTAAAACACCAATTTTCATATAAACTTTGGCACATACTAAGTCACATATAAAACACACAAATTATAACATTCAATAAATTTTCTAACTCGGTTTAGTGGTTTCAAAACCACTTTTCTGATTAGGGCCCAATTAGGGCTGTTACAGTCCCAGACAGGGTCTTACATGAATCACATATCGGAACATATTGATGCCAACGTATGAAACGTGGTCTTACTCGCACATCACATATCATTTTATCGTTCTCTATTTCGACACTTAGTGCCATCATATAGCCATAGCTAATACATTCTCGCACACTTAGTGCCATCACATAGCCGTAGTTAATATGTTCTCGCACGCTTAGTGCCATTTTTCATTCAATCACATTCACACTTCCCATTCATATTTTCGTTCAATTCACAGCCAATTAACATTACTAAAATAAATCATATATCATACGAATAGAACTTGAACCAAGAAATTTGAATCAATTTCTGTATTAAAATTCATAGCTTATAATCATGTATAAATACAATCAATCTACATGTGTTCGGCCAAATGTAACATGAGCATCAATTTACTTTCATAGTATATTTAATAGTTGATGCACAAATAACCAAGCCATTTACTAAATTTGCATCAAATCATCTTGTTTAATAGAAACATAAGATACTACTAATATAATCAATTTTTATAGCCTTGGCTGAATATAAAATTTGCTTTTTACTTATGCTTATTTCAATGATCACTTTTAACTTTATTAAATCTCAATACAAACATATAATTTCACATAGAACCGATTCCAAATATTAACTTTAATTTGCATTTCACTTTATAAATATCACAAATGTGTATTTATACATATAATACAATATCCATTTGTTTAATACTTTAAAATCTACATGCCAATATCACTTATCTTATAATGTAACAAATTTCATAATCAAGACCAAAACGATGAATACATATTCGGCTAAGCATAAATAAATATACTGTCATTACATTGCAACATATATATATATATAGTTCGTTTTTAGTCAAATAAATAACCTCTATTTGCTTATAAACTTACCTTGGACAATGTAAAATGGAATCGGATGACTAGTCGACACCTTTCGTTTTTCCCCAATCCAAACCCGGTTTCTTTGGTTCTTGATCTAAACATATTGAAATTAATCTCATTCAAACACATTTTCATTCAATTTAGTCCCAAAACACATAAATGGGAAATTACCATTTCACCCCTAACATTTACAATTTTTACAATTTAAACCCTATTGCGCAAAACATAAAATATGCAAAAATTTGAACACACCCATGTTAGGCCGAATATTCCTAGTGTCCATACAAGTCCATATCTTTCATTTATTTCACATTTTAGTCCCTCAAATAATTATTTTTGTAATTTAGTCCTAATTACTCAAAATCATCAAAAATTCCAATACAAAACATGTTAATCTAAAACATATCTTTCATATTTCATCATCAAACAACAAAAATAACAAGCTCTCAACAATGGAATAACTCAAAATATTCACCAAAATAGAAAATTTAAGCATGGATTTTGTAGTACTCGAAGTAATGATCTCAAAAACGTAAAAATTATAAAAAACTAACTAAGAACAAACCTTAAATCGAGCTTGGAGGGATGGCCGAACCTAGGTTTCCTCTTTTCTTTCTTTAGTTTCTTATTTTCGGTGGATGAACAAATGAAAAAAATATGAATACGTTAACTTGTTTTAATTATTATATGTTTATTAACCATATTACTAATTCAACCTTTATAATTTAATAAAAATCATTATTTTCCTTAGCCATTACTGTCCATCTGTATTAGTAATAGCATAATTACAACTTTAAGGCTTCAATTTAGAAAGCCACTAACAATTCAGCCCCTTTTAGAAATAACCACTAAATTTTCACTTTACGCGATTAAGTCCTTTTTTTTTAATCGGACACTCAAACGATAAAATCAAATCACGAACATTTCACAGATATAAATTTAAAAAAAAATAAACACAGGAAATAATTTTAAAATATTTTTCTAACTCGGATTTGTGGTCCTGAAACCACCGTTCTGATTAGGGTCTAAATCGGGCTATTACATAACTACCGAGAAATTTACACTGATCGTCTGTTGAAACATAACTGAAAAACTTAGATTATAAAACTCTAAATGATGCTGCTGCCATGTCTACATTTGTAACTTTTAGCTGATTTTTGTTCTCCTTTCATAGAAAGCGTCAAGCAATATCATCTAACACAAGCGCGACAGCTTCAACTATTGAGATGACTTTAACTCATAATGACATTTCCTGATTAAAACTAATATGATAGATATATTTTTGTATCATGTCTTCTAGAATATGAATCCCTTATTCTGACTGTCTGTCAATCTACCCGTGAATGCACAAAATTTATTTTTGAACCTAAGGATAAACTCAAATGCATATAACTCAAATTACTTTTCAACTAAATAACCCACTTTAATTAAAACAATTGAGTCAATTTTATCTATCGGATAATTGCATTTCAAAATAATCCCTCCTTCTTGTTGTTAAGACAACCCAAACATACAATCTATCATAATTCCCTCAGAAGACCAATCAAAGATCTCTACAAATTACATTAACTCAAACGAAAAATAACGCCCCATTTTAACTCACGGACATAAATTGAGATTACCTGAGGAATGAGAACCAATATAAAAGTTTAAGCCCAATCTTCCACTGTCTATACTTTTGCTGTTACTTACCTCGTTCATGAAAGCTAGAAATGGGATATATAATGAAACAATTTCAGTTATTAACATCGAATCTTTAAATCATACCGAAGTCGCCACCATTGGATGAATTTAAAAGCATTGTGCTATGATGAAATCGACGTTACAACTGTATATATAGAACAACACCTCAAATATCAATAATGCAGCCCGAGACAAAAGAGAAATATTGAATGTAGTCCCAATGACAACCAATACAGTAATAGAACCTCTATAATTTGAGTTGTATATCACCATGTTCCCATGATCGAACAAGGAGTTATAATTGTAATAGATGTAATTATCTCTAGTAATGAATATTCCTTACAGATGAATCATGTTTAATAGATTAAACAATAAGGATGAGAAGAAAATCAAAATAATGAAATTCAGGATATGGAGCTCTATTGAATCTCTATGAATACAACTCATATTGAATGATAAAGAGAGTGATGATACCCCAAAGAAAATCTAGAAGAAGAATATCGCTCGTATGCACTAGAAGCAGTTGTGACAAAGGCAACATAAATTGCATCAATATAATTCAAAACAACAACCAGTAGAAGTTGTAACAACCCATTTTTGGTTGAATCAGAACAGTGGTTTCAGAACCACAAATCTGACATTGAAATAATTGTTTTATTATTATTTTGGGCTCAACAGTATGTTAGTATGATTGTGTGAAAATTTCACTAAGAAATTTTATTGTTTGAATGCTTAATTTGATAAAAATGACTAAATCGCATAAAGTGAAAAATTAGAGTTCTAAAAGAAAAAGGTGTCAATTTGCTATGAATTTTGATTATGAGTGGCCTTAAGTAGTAATTAGACCATTATAATGGTTAATGCACATTTATGGACATTGGTTATGAATTATAAAGATTAATAATAAAGGTTAATAAACTAATTTGTTAAATAAATGATAATTAAAGAAAAAGAAAAATTGTCATCATCTTCCTAACACCATCATCAACCAAAAATAGGAAGCAAAAACATCATTTTTGGTTCTTCAAAAGTTTGACTATGTCCTAAGGTGCATGTAAGTGATTTTTGACTTGGTTTTTAGTGATTTCTATGTTTTTGAGATCGTTGCAATTAGGTCTAGCTAGCCCAAGGACTAATTTGAGAAACTGCTAAAGTGTTTGAGTGTTACCATTGTTGAATATGTATGTATGTTGATGTTTTATGGTAGATTATGTAAGGTTGTTATTAGATAAACAATATTTGTAAAGTGATTTTTGATAAAATTGACAATTAGGGATTAAATTGAGAAATGTGAAAATTTTGTGGTAGAAATGTGAAATAAATGAAAAATATGGGCTGCTATGATAATATGGGAAATTCGACTAGCATGGGTAAGGACCTAATTGCGTGAATTTGTATTTCTATGAGCTAAGGACTAAATTGTAGAGATGTTGAAATATTAGGGGCAAAAGTGTAATTTTACCATAATATGAAATTTGAATTAAATTGAATAGAGTGATAATTGAATATGTAACACCCCAAACCCGGCCTGGATGTTATGGCTAGATCTGGTGTGTCACATGGACCTACATCTAAGTTTATGACCTTTTTCTTGTTTGTGGCTTGAGTGAGATTTTCATTAAAGCAGCGAGTTTGTGAAAAAGTCATATTGTTAAGCCTTTAGGTTATCCATATTTTGAACTAGTTGAGTTTTGAAAACGTTCTTAAGAATTTGAAATCCCCGCGCAGCCTATGACTAGCAGTTTCGATAAAGTATGAATTAAACCATTATTAAAAACGAAACCAATAAAGAAATTTAAATAGCAGCCTTATTACTATTAAAACCCCAAAAATAGCATAATAAAATACTTAAAATGAAAAGAAAACCAAATTTGCAGATGCTGTGGCCACTCCGAATCTCTCACAGCTCCAAGCCCACTATGGTTGAGGGTTACCTGCAGAGATGAAATTAAAGGGGGTGAGTTTGATAACTCAGTGTGCAACACAATCTCAACCATAGGCCAAACAGATCAAGCCTCAGAATTAGATTAATTGGGCCTTGGCCCATTACAGAAATCAGGATAAGCCCATAGGCCCATAACAGACACAGATCAGATATATTATGCAATCAGAAAACCCAACCCAGATCCATCCATAACACCCCCGTACCAGCCTTACACCATGTGAGGAGACTACTCGACCTACCCAACCGCTACACACCATAGAAATTTGCAGCGAGGCTGCCAGATATTGTAACGAGGTCACCAGATACAGATATTGTGGCGAAGCCACCAGAACAGATATATATGTGGCGAGGCCACTAGAACAGATATATACGTGGCGAGGCCACCAGATTGCAGCGAGGCTGCCAGAACAGATATATATATATGTGGCGAGGCCACCAGATTGCAGCGAGGCTGCCAGAATGCTTCCTCCATCATAAACCCAAACCCCATGCAACAGATATCATGCAATGGCATATAATATATAGAATCTCATGCATCAGACATACACATGTATTATGAGATGTGACATACAGAAACAGAAAATCATACGTTTCATACAGATTTTACCCTAGGGGTATAAAAGTCATTTTGCACCTAGGGGTAAAATGGTAATTTTTCATACTTAAGGGTATTTTAGTCCTTTTCCATATTTTCAGAGATTTTACGCATGTTCAATAATTTGCAGTTCCTAGATATCCCCAAAAGTCCATTTAAGCTCAATTTCCAGTTTTGCCCTTTTTAAGCCTAAAAACCCCTAATGGCCTTACTAAATCCATTGAGTCTGTTAAACCTTAATTCTTATGCTCAGATTACCATTTAACCGAGTTATTAGTATTGTTCCACCAGAATACCTTTAACGATACTTTTACCATTTTGGGCTCGAAAGCCCCTTGGCCCATCTTGGCCCATCGAAGCCCATCTTACCAAAACATTCTGAATTGCACCTTCTGCAATTCCTCCACCACCGAATTCATGGTTAACCCAAATGGAGTAAACTATTACTCTTAAATATTGCACGAATGCGTTTTCGGTCACTTTTAACCAGTTGTCGGTCACTTTACGGTCATTACGGCTTTTACCACTTCAGTCTAAAAGTTGGGATTAGTTACACACCTGTTAACTGTCGAAACCGTTAACGAAATCCACGAACGAAAACCTATCGTTAATCACCTTAATGTTAGTTTAATAATCTTCAACCATAAAACCAAAATCTCTTTGCTATAATCGGCTAACATGGCCCAAACATTGAAATCTTACCCCTTTTTGTCGATTATAGACTAAATCCCGATGTCTAATCTTGTTAGTCCCCAAAATCCCTTGAAGCACGTCCTTTATTCCCTACACTAGCGCATACAAATAGAAGGTAAAGCCACAAGACCCCTTTGAGTCCTAACGATAGCCTCCCTTATAGGGGTTTGGCTAAAACCTTGAACATAAACAATTAACGGGAAAAAGCACTTACCACTATGCCCGTCGGTACAAGAAGAGTCCTAGATAGAAGTATAATCTTGATCTAAAATACTCCTTCCACAGCCCCAAAGCAAGATAAGTTTGGTCTAAAATTCGGCCTTGAACACCATAAAATATGAAGGTTCGGCTTATAAGGACAATTGAGATTCGGCCACAACAAGTATCTAGTCAATTTGTTACTGAAAAGAAGAAGAGAGGAGATACAAGCAAGGTGGGTTCAGTTTTGGAAGATATCAATAAAAGAAGAAGAAACAGAAGAAACGTATGAGGCTAACGATAAACTGACAAGGTGCAAAGGGGTTTCGGTCAACAGGAGAATCAGCAATGGAGTGTTTGTTAGCTTTTTGTGACTATCAAAAATGAAACAAGATAAAAATAGGGAGATATGAACGATAGAAGGAGGAAATAGAAGAGAAAGAATCTAAAAATTGAGATTGAAGAGGGAATAGGTAAGCAATTGGTTCAACAGAGGAAAATACGGCACAAGCCTGTGTTTTGGAAGCCCTATATTCGGCTTCTAGCAAAATGAAGAGATAAGGAGGAACCCTAAACACTATCCCTGAATATGACTCGGCTAACAAAAGAAAAAATGAATGACTTGCACCCAAAACTCCCTATCACATTCGGCACACTCAGGAGCCTAATTGCCGAAATACTACCTAAAGCAGAGTGCCGAATTTGCCTTCCCCAAGAGTCCTCTGGCCGACCACCATTTTCAAAATTCAAACTCCCTCAACCTCCTCCTAGATTTGCTCATTTGACCGATTCAAATTTCTCTCTAAGCAGAGTTTAACTCTGCTTCAAATTCTTACCTGCTTCATGCACAAAATAAAACGCCACCTTACATACTCTGGGGCTTGAACCTTGGACCTTCAAGCACTCTTAGGCGCCACTTTTATAGCTCCTAAGTGGCGTCTGATTGCCACTCCATCACTAGCCAGTTTATGCCTGATTTCACAGATATTTTCTTATAACACCTTCCTTCAAGAGACCCCTATCTCCTAAGTCAAAAATACAAAATTTTACCGAACTTCTAACCAACACCTGGGCCTTCCATAGGCCCATTAACACTCCCCAACCATGTATTACGCATCCAAATACTAGAGTCTAAACATTTTATCAGATAAAGAACAATCTAAGAGAAACCCAAAAATTAGGGCGTTACAGAATAAGTTAATTTGATATTATATAGATAAAGAAAAGTGAAGTTTGGATCTAGATTGGGGAAAGAATAAAGTATCAAATTAGTTGATCCCTTTCGTCGTTTTTATAAACCGAGGTAAGTTCATATTTTAATGAGCTTTAATATAATTATATTTTAAATACTTTATTATTGAATTAATTTTGAATATGATCCTTCGAAAATGTTCAACAAAGATTCGATGGTGTGAAAATCCCGGTTGAACCTTAGGAATAGATTAGGATACAAATGAAATGTCATTAGGGGTTACCGAGATTATGTGATTTGGGTGCTAGTCCTGTACGTCGTACCGGTGGCTAAGTTTTCTAGCATGTGTTGCAGATTCTCATCAGCTTATGTGAGCAGCACTATTTAGTTATGTCTTGACCGTCAGCTTGTGTGAGCAACACTATTTAGTTACATCTTGACTGTCAGCTTGTGTGAGCAGACCCGTTGGTAGCTCGAGAGTGAGCATTATATGAGATTGAGATAGCTTTGGCTATGTATGAGGCACTTAGTGTGGGAGATTCCAGAGTATCCGTTAGTATTTCAAATGGTTCAATGGGTATACTAGTGATGTGGATGAATATGAGATTAATACAAGTTAGTACATGTATGTACATAAATTATACGAGTATTGAATTGATGAAACTTTTAAATTTCATATCTAATCTTATGAATGAATATGTAAAAGGTTTGTAGATCAATATGAATTATATTATGATAGGATGATTGTTTAAATTGAGTATATTTGGTAAAATTTACTTCAAGCATACGAGCTTACTAAGCTTTGTAGCTTATTTTGTTTACTTTCCATATTTTATAGTGACTATCAAAGCTTGCTCAGATTTGGGAGTCAATGAAGATCTCATCACACTATCAAGATATCACTTTGGTACTTTTGAACAAGCGTTTTTGGTTATATGGCATGTATAGGAGTTATGGTAATTTTGGCTTATAAGTTAGTAATGCATTTTGCCATTCAATTTGGTTTGTAAGTGATGGATGGTTAGTTATATGTGTATACCCTTGAGACTTGGTCTTCTTTTGTATATTGGTTGTGTATATATTATGCCAATGGTCATTTCATTAAGTGGTTGATAATTGTTATGTGGTGTTTCTTGTGAATTGGTAACTTGAGTACCAAATGGTTGAAATGTGCGATTGAATGCTTGTGGTTTTAGGCAAAATATAACATATATGAAGATAACCATTTAGGTAAGCGTTTGGATGTGGAATTGGTAGGTTTTGAATGATTCATTAAGTTACTTTCAGTGTTTAGTTGTTGGTATAGATACTATATGATTTTGGCCTGACATTGGTTAATTATAAGTACCTAATTATGCATTGGTTATATGCTATTTGATATGTTTAAATTGATGTAGGTTTGGGTGAGAAAAATGGCTTGTAACCTAGCTTATTTTTGTCCACAGGGGCAGAGGCATGTGCGTGTGTCTCAATTGTGTGTGACACATGGCTAGGTGGCACGGCCCCTTATCCCCTGTAGAGTCTAATTAAAAGAAGTTAGGGAGTTACACGGGCTAGTAACACAGGAGTGTGGTTGGCCTGTGACACAAGTCAGAGAGTTACACAGGGTCAGACACGGGTGGGGACACAGCCATTTGATCCAATTTCGAATGTCCATACGGCCTGTGACACGAGCGTGTCTTTGGCCGTGTGAGACACAGTCAGCCACACAGGCATGTGTGCCCTGTATTTTGTAAAATTTCCTATGTTTTCCAAAAGTTTCTTGAGTTATCGATTTAGTCTCGAACCACTTCTAATGCATGATTTGGGCCTCTTGTGCTTGTATTAAGGACATCATGATTGAGTGTGAATGATTTATAATTTGATATGATGATTGTAGAGAACATGTATATGGAATGTACAATTATTTAGTTTATAAGTCTAATCTTGATTCGTTGAACTTAGTGGCCCCGAAACTACTATTTTTGTCACTACTAAAAAAAGGGCTATTACAGTCCTTACCATTTGAATGTAATGAATCTTCTCTGCTTGGATCATTTCAATTCCTTGCCATTTCTCGCAATTCTTTTCTCCTTCTTTTCAAAGTTCTCTCAATCTTAAGATCAAAATAATACTCTTTGTTGTCGGAAATATCTTTACTCATAAACTAACAGCAAACCTAAAAAGGAATAAAAGCAACTAAATAAGCTGAAACTAAGAAAATTAAGTCGATAATAACAAACCAAAATTCACCAATTGACCGATCCCCGGCAATGGCACGAAAAACTTGTCACGTGTGAATATGTGATGCGGATGTGCAAGTATACACTTTGAATCAAGTAATAAAGTGACAAGTGGGATCGTGTCCACAAGGATCGAAATAGGTAAAAATTTGGTTGAGTTATTACGATAAACTATACTAATTATTTAACACCCCATACATGACCTAGTCACCAAGCTCGAATATCAAGGTGCCGCACCATCATCTTATGCCAAATACAACAAGTCAAAGCTCATTCTCAACAAAACGTCTTCCGTTTCAACATTCAAATAGGTTTAGAGTCTATCTTAATCTTTAGTTATCGTCGTTACATACTAACATACATCAAATAGCCTTAAAATAATAATTAAAAATAATAATTAAACATACATATGGTTCATTTTAGCAAAATCATAAAACATCAACATAGGTATCGGTTCTAAAGACATGGTATCGATATTTTGCTCAAAAGGTATCGATACCGCTTGGAAAATTGGTACCAAAATTGCTTACTATTTTTCATTGAAAAACCCAAACTTTGAAAATCATCGGTACCATTGCCAAAGTATCGATATTTCTTCCTCGAGTATCAAATACTTGAGATAAGGTATCGATACCAAATCCTTATTCTATTTTAGTGCAGATTTGAAAATACAAATGTATCATTTTAAAAACATGAATATTGATAACTCTGCTCCAGACCTGAAAAATACAACACTTTTGAGCATAGAAGTCATTCCAACTTGTACCAGTTCAACATGCTATCATATCATCATCAAATAAGCACTAAAGCAACAATAATAATAGTTTCAAACATCAAAAGCAAATTTGAGCAATAGTTAACATGTTACAAAACAAATCCCAAAATCCTAAGAGCAATTAAATCATGGAGACAACCCAAAATATCATATCCAATACTAGTACAAAGACTACGACATTGCCTTATTCCCAAAACATAAACAAATAGTAAACACCTACGAATAATGAATATAGACTTGCTTAGATCACCCCTCGGAACCACACTGCTCACATAGGCACACAACTAATCTGCAAAGTTTAAGAAGGAAACGGGTGAGCTTAATAAGCTTAGTGAATGTTCAGAGTAACCAAAATGTATACACAGTATCAAATGTTACTTAAGAGCATACTACAACACATTCATAACCATATTCCATTCGAATTAGAATTACATGTTCATGCTTCATTAATTCATCTCACAATAATTCATAAAGACTAAAACAACATATACATGCTTTAATAACTCACAAGTTTGACTTATATATCCATAGGCATTTACAAGTTATATGAAAACAAGTCAATCCACAATTAGATATGCAATTTACTATGAGAACATACTAACATTTTCATGTAACTTAAATCAACTCATTTAACATATTATTAACAATTAAAAGCATTCGTCTCTTATCGTATTATTATAACATATAAGATCATATTTAAGCGATAAATTGGCATAACAACCACATAATAATTTAGGCATACATCTCATTACACATATATACATTTTAAGATAAATTGCATAGTAGCCACATACCAATTTTGACATACATCACATTACACATATATCACAATACACGTAATCGTATTTATAGATAATTTGACACTTGAGCTATGAAACATAAAAGTGAGCTCTACCATCACTCATCGGATACATGGATCTCCAACACACCACATAGACTCAGAGAGTCAAACATGTCATATAAGTGAAGCGTACAGCTAGCACTCTCCAACACACCAAACATATCTCGTTGAATGGAGCTTAGCTTGTAACACCCTAAACTCGGCCCAGATGTTATGGCCAGATCTGATGTGTCGCATGGAAGTTACATTCAAAATTGACTTCTCGATAAAAAGTTTCTACTATAAGAAAACCCCCTTTTGGTTTTGTTCATAAAACTGAATCTAATTAAAGCCATTTTTACTAGTTGGAAAATAGGTTAATGAAAAATGGTTGTCATATTTGTTGTGTTCATTTAAGTGAAGTTATGAAAACTCTTAATTTATTATTGTTTTTGAAAACGTCATGCGTGAATTACTTAAAACTGTTGTTATTAGTTTTGAAAACCCAGTTAACTACTTTACTAATTGAAATGATAAATCAGCCCAAATAACAAAAATTAAACAAAATAAAACCCATAATGGCGTTATTACATAATCAATAACCAAACTAAAATTTAATAAAAACAAAGTCCAAAAGTAGAAAACTTGTGGCCATCCTAAGCTGTCTCTCACAGCTCCAAATCGTCTATGGCTGGGGGTTACCTGCATATTTAAATTAAAAGGTGAGTTTCTGAAAACTCAGCGTGCAACTTTCCCAACCGATAACAGAGAACAGATATGCAGAATAGACTAAGCTAAAGCCCTATGCAGAACAGATCAGTCTGTGCCTTAGCCCTATTTAGAAACAGAGTGGGCTCAAGCACATTACGGATACAGAACAGTGGATGCATGAATAACCAAACCCAGTCCAACCATCACACCATGTGAGGAATAACTCGACCCACCCAGCTCGCACACCAATACGCAACCAAGCTACTAAAACAAACATCGTGGCAAAGCCACTAGATACAGATTACGTGGCGAAGCCACTATACAGAATCACGTGGCAGAGCCACTATAACAGAGCTACCTCCAATGTCAAACCCAACCCAATGCAGAATAACATATCATAATTGAATATATATCATGCATATTAACAGATGCAGATACAGTCATTTACATATATCAAGCAATCCATCTTTAGAAGTATAATAGCCTTTTAGGTAGACAGGGGTAAAATGGTAATTTTAGTAAGTTTTGAAGGCACGGTGCCTAATACGACCTTATATTAGGTCTAACGTCATGTTAAGCGACTCAGATAGTCTATATGGTCAAAACGGTGTATATAGGCCCAAAAACCCTATTGGGCCCAGGTGGGCCCACACGCTCATGTGGCCCGTTCTATCCAGTTTTACGAATGGCACTGTAAACCTTATCAATCAACATACCAACGATCACTTACCGAGCAATTTAACGATATGGGCTTGTAGGCCCATTAGGCCCATTTCGGCCCATCGAGGCCCATAATGGCCCAAGTGCACGAAAACGCGCGTAAAGGATTTAACAGTCTATTGCCAATGATTTGTGGGGCTCGGTTTGGCCCACAGGCATTCGCACGCCTGTAAGGCCTTAAATGTCGACATTTTAGCATTATGGCTTTTTGGCTTTTGCCAACCTATGCTATAGAAGGGTGTGGTTCCACACCTTTTGGTTTGTGACCCTTGAGGATCTCTTCAAACCTTTGGTTAGAAAAAGTCGCCTACCCTTCGATGATTATCTGAATCACATGCACGAATGTTATTAACCCACTATCCAATTGTTACTTTTTAACTACAAAACCTCTACCATAATCGGCCAAACATCCACAAGAAAACATAACCACTTACCTTCGCTAAAGACTAACCAATAGGCCTAGATTGCTTCAACAACACTAGCGATCTCCCACCTTCTACGAGATCAACTTCTACGAACGCCTAGGAAATCGAAGTAGACAAGAAAGAAAAAAATTAAATCCAATGAAAGGATCAAAGGCTGATTAGTATATAGAAGAAAAAGAGATTCGACTTCTATAAGAACACTCAAAAAGAGAGAAAGAGAGCACTTGCCCTGATTCAGTCTTTGATGTCACGAATTAGACACTTGGTTAAGAGGGGTATTCGACTATGGTTGCAAAAAAAAACTAATCAATACTCTGTCTAAGGTTGTCGAACAAAGAACAGAAAGAAAATAAAGAAAGGCAATCGATTGGTGAAGAATGAGTAAAGAAAGAAGAAATAATGTTCGGCTAAAACAAAGAAAAGGAATGAAATCGACTAAGCAAGTTTGGTTATGGCGTAAACTAACTGAAGAAGAAAAGAATTGAGATAAAAGAAAAGGAAGAATAATCGGCACAAGAAGTAGAAAAGAAAGAGAAGATATGAATCGACCCAATGTACTTGAAAAGAAAAGAGAGAATGCCCGAAAGGTAACTGTAACACCCTGAATTTTAGGCTTAGAAGAGATGGGCTTCGTGTGTCGAAAAAATTAGATTTTTGTTGTGTGAAGAAAAAAATAAATTTTTTATAAATTACATGTTTAGTTTAGTAGCTAAGTGATTTAGGAAGAGTTGGGAGTGTTGGAAAAGTCCTAGGTTCAAACCAGGACTTTAGCGAAAATTTTGGTTTTTTTAAAGTAACTTGGGTTGTCACAGGAAGGCTTTATAATTAGTTGGGGAGGAAAAACAACACAAAGAGCACCTAGGTTGTAGTGGCAGGAGTGTTTTGTGGGTGCTGAAGGGGCGTGGGTTTGAATTGTAGGTCAGGCAACATTTTGATTTTTATTTTAAGGAAACGGTGCCTTTAGCAAGTAAGCCTTATAAGTATTTGTGACTGAATTATAGCATAAGAAGAGTTGCAGTGCAGTGGCAAGTGGCGCTATGGGCCCTGAGAGGGCTGAGGTTTGAAACCCATCCCAATCCAATCAACACGCCACCCGTATCAACCAACACACCATGTGAGGATAAAATAGACCCACCCAGCCAACACACCAATATCGTAACGAAGCTGCGACAAGTATTAACGTAGCAATGCTGCTAGTAACAGTAAATGTGGCAAAGCCACCAGTATCAGTAAATGTGGCAGAGCCACCAGTACAGTACTACCTCCAAACTAGAATCCCAACCCCATGTAGTATGCCATGTTATAAATATTACATGTATGCAAAGTGTTATACTTAGTATAGTCATACAAACATCATACACTAATCAATCAACCTACCTCTATGGGTATAATGATCATTTCCAACTATTAGGGGTAAAATAGTAATTTTATCCTTTAGGGGTATTTTGGTCTCTTTACTTATTCTAGGGTCTCGGTACAGACAATGACCTTTTTAAAGGTCTATAATCGCCTCGAGTGACTCGGATAACCTAATTGGTCATAACGGTGAAAATGGGCATTCCTCGGCCCAAATGGGCCTACACGCTCGTGTGACCCAATCTGCCCAGATTCAGTTATGGGTATGCGAACACCATAGCCCAAACCAGAGTTTGGCACATAACAAAAATTTGGCCCACGAACCCATTGGGCCCACACGGCCTATTTTTGCCAAAGGTGGCCCATGATAGCCCAAGTCCACGAGAACGCTCGTGGAGGCCTCTATAGCCTATCACCTATGATTTGTAGGCTCAGTTCACCACATGAGTGTTTACATGCTCGTGAGGCCTCGAATGCCGAAGTTTTGTCTTTTCGACTTTTGTCGATTTACAGTAGAGAGAGGTGTGAGTACACACCATTTATGGCTTTTTGACAGTAATAGATTTCGGTATACAGTTACATACTTGATTACGAAACGTATGATTAACCCTTGAACATTAAACCTACATTGCAATAGAGTACTCCATTAGCTAAAGACAAGATAAGTTAATCATCCTCTCAATGCTTAGCCAAAAACCACCCTTCTTACCTTGTTAAAACAAATGCCTCTAATCCCCTAAGATTACCAATCAGAATTGATCACTTGCCCATGTCGAACATCTATTTTACAACAGATCCTATTAACCGAAGCAATGATTAAATATGTGGCCTTAATCCACAAACGTTACTTACTATCCATAGGAATATTTAGCCTAATCTACAGGTAAGGTAGTGCCCTTACCTTACTCGATTAACGAAAGACTACTTGATGACTTGAGTAACTTTTTCCCTCCTCTACTCCTCAGGACCTCCTACCCAATGCACCCCATAATGCATGAAAGGGACAAAAAGAATCAGTGCACACGAGGAAGCATTTGGCTTTAGAAAATAATAGGAGAAGATGGATTAAAAACGTAAAGAATTAACAGAAAAAAAGGAGAAAACTCTATAAGTACCTACCGATTCGTTAGAACTACTAGCAAACCAAGACCGTATACCATTAACGGAAAAGAAGGGTAATCGACCAAGATTCTTCCAAACTGCAAAAATGTAGCCTTCAGCCTACCACAACCCAAAACATTTGAGACAGAACAATAAAAAAACAACCTTCAGTTTAGAAGCAGAAAGGAAGAAGAAAGAAAGAAAATAAATGAAAAGGGACAAACAAGAAAGGTTTGGCTATGCGAGAAAATTGAAAGAATAATAGGGTAGAGAAGGGAGGTGTATTTCGGCAATGTCAAAATAGTAGAGGAAAAGAGAGAAAAGAGACTGTGTTAGGCAAAGAATGACAAATGCGACCAATTGGAAAATTTACCTATCCGGCTAAACAATAAGGTAGAGCACAAAATTAACCAAAAGAAACATAACACGAGAGCATCCAAAAAGACCCGAAAGAGCACAAAAGGCAAAATGCCGAATTCCCCTACCACACTTACCAAATTCGGCATCAAGAGAGTCCCAAATTCGGCCAACAACAACCACCCCACCACTCCTTGATCCACTCCTAAAATCTCTCCCTAATCTACTCCTTGAAAACCTCCAACTACAACTCCGCATATCACTCAAACACCTTGTCCATCAGAATTTCACTGCAACACAAACTCCAACCATGCATAGCATTAAAAAATAAACCCCCTTATTGCGTATGCCAGGCTTCAAACCCTAGTCCTCAGGCACCACTTCACACATCACCTGCCATTAGACCACTATTCTTTTTGTGACTTAATACATGCGCAATTATTTATAAAGCATATGTGCCAGTGACCAGATTGTTTTAAGAGCAAAACTTAAAAATTCTGCAGAAGCCAAGACTTGAACCTAGGCTTCTCTAACACTCCTAAACACACCCAATTCATTTAGCCATTAAAGCCAACATGCAATTTGTGTCAAATCATGCAAAAATTAAAAACTTCAATTTTTGGGGCATTACAACTCTACCCCCTTAAAGAAATTTTGGCCTCGAAATTTACCTAGTCAAAATAGGTGAGGGTATTGTTGTCACATCACCTTTTCGGGTTCCCACGTGGCCTCCTCAGAACTGTGATTGCGCCATAGCACCTTAACCAGTGGAACAGACTTTCTTTTAGTACCTTAATATCACGATCCAATATTTGTACTAGTTCCTGGTCGAAGGTTAGATCTAGCTTAACCTCGATCTCTTCAACCGGCGCTACAACTGAAGGATCATAGGGTAATTGCCAAAGAACCGAAAATATATCAAGGAGGAATGAGATGCCCTTAACAAATATTTTGGAAATTGAATTATTCGACGTATGGGGCATTGACTTCCTAGGCCCGTTTCCTTCTTCGTATGGAAAAAAGTACATTTTGGTTACTGTGGATTATGTATCCAAATGGGTTGAAGTTGAAGCATACCCTACAAATGATGCTAAAATAGTCATGCGATTCCTGCATAAGCATGTTTTTACACGATTTGGGACACCAAGAGCTATTATTGTGATGAAGGGTCTCATTTTGTGAACAAGTGGCTTAAGTGGTTGCTTGACAAGTATGATGTTAAGCACAAGATTGCTACTGCTTATCACCCCCAATCCAATGGGCAAGTTGAAAGAGTGAACCATGAAATCAAAGGCATCCTTGAAAAGGTAGCATGCCTTAGTAGAAAAGATTGGTTTCGAAGGCTCGATGATGCATTGTGGGCCTATCGTACAACATTCAAGACACCGCTAGGGATGACTCCCTATCGGTTAGTCTTTGGGAAGGCATGTCATTTGCCGTTAGAGTTGGAAAACAAAGCTTACTGGGCTTTAAAGAAGTTAAATTTTGATCTTGAGCAAGCCGGTGACAGAAGGATGTTACAATTGGATGAGTTGGAAGAGTTGAGGTTGTTCTCCTATGAGAATGCCAAAATGTGTAAAGAAAGATAAAAAAGATGGCATGATAGTCTCATATAGCCTCGCGAGTTTAAGGAAGGTCAGAAGGTGTTGTTGTTTAATTCAAGGCTAAAGTTATTTCCTAGGAAACTGAAATCCCGATGGAGGGGACCCTACACCATCTATCGAGTTTATCCTTATGGAGCTGTTGAATTATACAACAATCACGTTTAAAGTCAATGGTCAACGTGTCAAACACTATTGGGATGGTGAAATTGAGCGAGTTGAATCCTCGTTCAAATTAACAGACGCTTGATTTTTCATAAATTTGTTTTGTAAATAAATAAATAATTAAGTTTATTTTATTAATTTAGGACATTTAATTAATTCTGTCTAAGGAGATTGGAATTTAAGCGGGATCGCTATGACCCCTCCAACCTTTCCTAGGAATTAATTTAATGTAATTTGTTAAGAATAAATTTTAATTAAATTTCAAATTCTTAAGTACTAGTTTTATTTTAATTTTAAATTCTTTTGTTTTTTTTTTCATGTTAATAAAGGAGGCAAAAAATTGGCCTAAGTACTAATCAATTTTTCTTTCAAGCGAGTCTGTATATACAGTCCAAAATTGAGGCCCAAGTTAGCAAAAAGAAGGGAAAAATCTATGCCCTTGCCGCCACTTCTATTCCTTGCCGCCCAAGTAACCCTAATGTGGCTAAAATTGTGCTACATGTTGCCCTAATTTTTCCTATATAAACCCTTTTTCATTCTACTTCTTCTCACATCCATCAAGCCAGTTGCTTAGCCTAAAAAAATCCCAAAATTCTCTTCTTGTGTCGCTAGCCTCAAATCCTTAAAGAAATCTATAGTTTTCTTTTTCTATTCCCTAGAAAAAATACCCTAGTGCCGCTGAAAAAGGTTTGCCGAAGCATTGGCATTGCCGCCGCAAGTCGCTCCCGTAACTGCCACAAACCCACGGTGCTGCTGCAAGTCGTTGTTGCTACCACAATTCTGTCGCTGTCACAAGGGTTTACCGTAGCAAATCCCATCACGTTGCTGATCTTTTTCTCCATATTTTGCTGAAACTTTGCTGAATTTTTGAGAAAAAGGACCACATCTCGCAAAAGAACTAGATCGCCAAACACTACTTCAAAAAATCCAATTGTGATCGACGAAGAGGTGAAAGAGAGGTTTGATTCAATTTTCAAGCATCAACCCATGATGCTGGAAAAAGGTTTCAACTTAAAGAGCAATGATCTGAAGGTTGTTCCTGTGTCGATTAGAAAAGTAATCAATGCTCTCGAGTGGGAACGATTCTGTGATGCGCAATCACTTCCTTATGATGAACTAGTTCGAGAATTTTATGCAAGTCTGACTACACAAGATGCTACCAAGGTTATCGTTCGAAGAAAAAAGCTACCTCTTACTTTTAAATCCATCAATGATTTGTTCAATTTACCTGAAGTTGAAGAAGATGAGTACTACCCTATGATGAACAACATCAATTGGGATTTACTTCAACAAGTACTTAATGTTGTGACAAATCCGGGATCCCAATGGATTATACGAAAGTATGGAAGCCATTCTTGCCAAAGGGAATACCTAAAGCCAGTAGCAAATGTATGGTTTTGCTTTGTTCGCTATAGTTTTATTCCTATCTCACATAGTTCTACTATCTCGATGGAACGGATGCTGTTGTTATATGCTATCTTGATAAAAAAGTCTATTAATGTTAGGAAATTTATTCTCAAAGAGATTTATGATTGTGCTAAAAGGAAGAAAGGAAGTGCTTATTTCCCATCATTAATCACTTCACTTTGCTTACGAGCCCGTGTGAAAACAAAACCAAATTTGAAGGGGCAATATGTTCAAAGGTGTATTACAATTCATGACCATGAAAGACTAGTAGGAAGGGTGCAGCAGCTGAACCAAGGTGAGCAAGTAGAGCCATCTGAGCTAGAAACCGAAGAGTCAACAAATGCAACTAAAACTAAAGGTAATTCAGTTGCAGACTCTGAAGAAGAAGAATCTGAAGCAGAACCAATAGGTCCTAACCCAGCTGAAGGAGCTACAAACCCCAAACCTAGGGTGAGCCAGAAGAAGAACCAGTTAAACCGAGTGTTGAACCTGAATTTGTAACTCCAATACCAACTCATGCAAGTACTTCAAAGAAATCCGAGTTATCAAGTATGAAGGATATGTGCAAGTTCATGCACAAACAACAGCAAACTTACTGGAAATATGCAAAAATTAGAGATGATTCAATTTGAAACACCTTTAAGAATATCTCTAATACGTTTGTGCCTGAGTTCTCAGATGGTATCTTCGAGACATGGATGGAAGAAAGTGACGACGCAAGTGGGGATGGATCGTAGAAAGATAAAGGGAATGAGTCAGAAAATAAAAAGGGGGATTCTTGTCTTTTTATTTTATTCTAGGAACTTATTTCTTTAGTATTTAGGATTTAATTTTTGCAAAATAAAACCTAGCAAGCCTGAATAAATACTTCTTTAGAAAGAAAAAGACTAAGTGATATGGTAATGGGAATGAACATGTCTAGGATTGGGTTATAAGGAAAGACTTGGTATTTAAGCAGTATTAATGACTCAACTCTCTTTCTTTTTCAACCCTACCTAGTGTTCAGTTTTCATTCATTACTTTGTTCTTGCAATGAGGACATTGCTTCTTTTTAAAGGGGGTAAGGCAAATAGGTTACACGAGTTTTTTTTTGTTGTTGTTGTTTCAATCAATTTTTTTCATAAGTATGCTTTAATAAATGAATGTTTCAAGAATTTTTTTAAGATAGTTCGTATGAAAGCATGAATGATGATTTTATCTAAGTGATTGTATGTTATCGTGAAGAATGGAATAATTGTATGAACTTAATTGTAGGTAATGTGTAACACCCCTAGACCTGTACCCGTCGTAGGAGAGTCAAGAGGCATCACCCGACCATCATTTAACTAAGCAACATCTTACTCGGACAATTCATGTCATTAATATATTCATGTTCTGACACTCATATATTGGGTCAATGATCACCACTAACCATTTCTTTTAAGACCATTACTATTCATATGAATAAAAGAATGTCAAGTTTAGCAAAGCTCAGAACCAAAATCAGCTAGGCCGATTTACCAAGTTCAAAACAACATACAACATAACATACCAACAAATTTCATATAAACTCCATTTGGTCCTTATGCACAAATCGAAAGGTTGCATTCAACATCATTATTGATCACATTTAAAGCATACATGTTTCATAAAACATATATGTATATATATATCAAGATATGACCTACCTCGAACCTAATTTACCAAATGCATAACTTAACTGCCATTCACATATAACATAACCAAGTTTAAAACCGTGGACATGGATATAAGGTATTCGGGTAAGCCATTTTCGCATGGCTGATTTAATTACAATTTCAAAATCAAATTTGTTTAACAGCAAAATGTCAAGTCTATACATGCCATTTTCAAGGTTTAGTTACAAAAATACTGAGGGATGTTTTGATAGTGTGGATGACTTCAACCCTGGAATTCCCGAGACCGTAGCTACCGAGTGAGATTTATAAAACAGAAAGTAAGGGCAACGGAGTAAGCAATCATTTGCTTAGTAAGTTTTTAAGTAACAAAATCATTTAAAAAGAAATGGCATAGTAATATCTAAACTTGTTCAATTCATTCTTTGGCCGAATAAAAACACAAGTAAAATACTACTTATATCATTCATATCACAAAGGAAAGATCCATGTATTCAAATAACTTTAATCCTATAGCTGAATACGCCCATTTCATTTTCTATGGCAATCATGTATATACACATGCATTTCACCTTCGTGAAGTTGAACTCTTTTAAAAGAAAAATTGGAACTCATCCATCAAAATCAGATCATAAACGTTCAAGTGATTCTAAACAATGGTTTAAGTATCCCTACCGGATTTAAAAATCAAAATTCGATGGTAATCAAAGTCTCAACGAGAGTAGAATGCATACCTGGCTATTTTATGGTAGGTAGTACATTTGTTTAAAACTGTGTCAACATTTATTATAAGATTTCTCGTACAAATGCCTACGAAATTTTAACCCAGATATGATGCCCCTACGGATGGCCTTCGGGACCAAGCTCGGTTCTTAACACTGGCTCAAAAGCCCTTCGAGTCTAAGCTCAGATCTTAACACTGGCTCAAAAGCCCTTCGAGCCTAATCTGTCCCTGTTACTTCACATGAATACTAAGAAATCCTCAAATGGTTTTCAAACTCATGAAAGGTCGAGTTGCCATAGAATGTTTTTCCGAATGTTATTAAGCATGTTGAAAATAAATTAAGTTTAATTAGAGTAATTGTCCTACTTTATTTATGTTAGAATTGCTGCATATCGTGTTAAATTTGCTAAAATCTATTTCATTCATATAGTTGCATACTTAGGATAATTTGCATCAGGGATTATTGCATCTAGTTATTTTAGCTCTTTTTAGTCATCACTACTAATCAAATTGAGTTTTTATTCACCGAATTGCTAATATAATTTTATAATTAATTGACTTTGCACTAATACAATCCCTGTGGAGACGATAACTCTTTATACTTACTTATTACTTGAGCGACTGTGTACACTTGCACAAACCAAGCGTTACAAGTTTTTGGCACCGTTGCCGGGGATTGTTAATTGTCGCCAGAGTTATTTTTTTGTGAAATGATTTATTTTTCAATTTGGTTTATTTCTAACATTACTAATTTCTTCTTTTTAATTTTGTGAATTTCTTTCAGGAGTTTATGAACATGGATTAGATTATCGATTTACTCCCTGTAGACCTTGAAATTGAGCGGACCTTTAGACAAAGAAGACATGAACGAACAACCCAAAGACGAAACGAGATGGACCTTGGAAATCAAAATCAAGACCAAGGTAATGAAGTCGGTCATCTACGAAATCCCATCCTCATCGCTGATGATAGGGACCGATGCATCAAACAATATGCTCTACCACTCTTCAATGAGTTGAATCCAGGAATTAGAAAGCTAGATATTGAGGCAAACCAATTCGAGTTAAAACCAGTGATGTTTCATACGCTACAAACGGTGGCCAGTTCTGTGGTATGCCTACAGAACATCCACATCTCCACCTTCGATTGCTTATGGGGGTGAGTGATTCATTCAAGATAGCCGGTGTGACTGATGACGCACTGAGGCTGAAGTTGTTCCCGTACTCGTTACGAGATCAAGCATGGGCATGGCTCAATTCTTTGTCACCAAGTTCCATATCTACATGGCAAGAATTAGCAGAGAGATTTTTGGTGAAGTATTTCCCGCCTAGCAAGAACGCTAAGCTAAGGAACGAGATCACAACTTTCCAACAAGTAGATGACGAGTCTTTGCACGAGGCTTGGGAGCGATTCAAAGAGTTACTTCGCGAGTGCCCTCATCATGGGATTCTGCATTGTATCCACTTGGAGACGTTCTATAATGGTTTCAATGCGCATACGAGATTGATGGTAGATGCTTTTGCTAATGGTGCAATTTTGTCTATGTCTTATAATGAGGCTTATGAGATCATCGAGAGGATCGCAGGCAACAACTATCAATAGCCAACAAATCGTACAGCTTCAGGAAGACGTGTAACCGGAGTTCATGAAATTGATGCTCTCACTTCATTATTAGCTCAGGTATCATCTATCTCCTTGATGTTGAAACAGTTTACCACTAATAACTCTAGTAATTTTGCAGCTCAACCACCAAGTCCGTTTGAACTAGTTTCCTGTGTATATTGTGGGGAGGGTCATTCTTTTGAGAATTGTCCATCAAATCCTGAGTCAATATACTATGTGGGGAACCAGCAGCAAAATAGGAGTGGACAAGGACCCTAGTCCAACTTCTACAATCCTTCATGGTGCAACCATCCTAACTTTTCTTGGAGCAACCAAGAAAGTGGATCGAACAACTTTATACAGTAAAAACCCAACCAAACCCAAGGGTATATTCAGCAAGCTCCAAGGCCAGCCCAAGCTGAGCCATCAAACAGTTTGGAAAACTTATTAAAGGCATACATGGTGAAGAATGACGCTTTGATCAAGAGCCAAGCAGCAACATTGAAGAATTTGGATAACCAAATAAGTCAGTTAGCTACAAAGCTTCGCAATAGACCGCAAGGAACTTTACCGAGCAGTACTGAGAATCCAAGAAACTTAGGTAAAGAGCATATCAACGTAGTGGCATTACAAAGTGGTAAAGTTCTAGAGCCCCAAGTGATTGATGTTGAAGATGATCCTATGAGGAAAGAGAAAAGACAACCAACCGCTGAAATTCCTACACCAAAAGAGTCAGTATCTGCCAAGTCTAACAAGGTAAATCCTAACTTACTAAATTCAGATACTTTAACATCTTCTTTGGATGCAGATTTATCTATTTAGAAGAGTTTCCAATCCAACCTAAAGTTCCATCACCTCTATATCCGCAAAGATTGTAGCAACATAAGCAGAAACAGGAGGTGCAGTTCAAGAAGTTTCTCGATGTTCTGAAATAGATACACATCAACATCCCGTTGGTGGAGGCTTTAGAACAAATGCCAAACTATGAAGTTTATGAAGGATATACTATCAAAAAAGAAACGACTAAGTGAGTATGAGACTGTTGCTTTAACAAATGAGTGCAGTGCGTTCCTGCAGAACAAGTTGCCACCGAAGTTAAAGGACCTAGGAAGCTTTATGATACCTTACAACATTGATGAATCTTATAGTGGTAAAGCTTTGTGTGACTTAGGAGCAAGTATCAACTTGATGCCTAAGTCCATTTTCAAGATGTTAGGAGTAGGTGATGTACGACCTACAACTGTGATGCTTTAGCTAGCAGATCGATCTATAGCCTACCCCGAAAGAAAGATCGAGGATGTTTTGGTAAGAGTTGATAAATTTATTTTTCCTGCTGATTTCATTATCTTAAATTTTGAAGTAGATAAGGAAGTGTCGGTCATCTTTGGAAGACCATTCCTAGCCACAGGAAGAACACTAATTGATGTATAGAAAGGCGAACTCACTATTTCAAGACGGTCAGGTAACTTTTAACATTCTGAAAGCGATGAAATTTCTTGATCCAGCAGAAGAGTGTTCAGTTATGGAAGAAATAGAGACCTTGGTGTCTATGGAAAGAAATTGTGAAGAAGATCCATTGGAGAAAGCCTTAAAGTTTGACCATTTAGAGGATGAAAAAGGTGAAGAAAACATGGCTTTGATGGAAGCCAATTCGAGGAAGTTTATTCAGACTACACGGTTTGAACCATTAGAGTCAGAAGTCAGAGTATTTATTCAACCCAAGTTGTCAATCGATGAACCATCTAAACTCGAGCTAAAGTAATCCATTCTCATTTGAAATATGTTTATTTAGGTGACTGTTCTACTTTGCCTGTGATTATTTCAACAGACCTAACGGAAGATCAAGAGGAGCGACTAATTGCTGTTCTAAGGAAATTCAAAAAAGCAATTGGTTGGACCATAGCTGACATTCGAGGTATAAGCCCTTCTTTTTGTATGCACAAAATCATTTTAGAGGAAGGTGAAAGAGCTCAAATTGATGGGCAAAAGAGACTTAATCCGATTATGAAAGAAGTGGTGAGAAAGGAGGTAATCAAATGGTCAGATGCAGGAATCATCTATCCTATTTCAGATAGTTCTGGGTAAGTCCGGTGCAGTGTGTGCCGAAGAAAGGGGGGATCACGATTGTTGAAAATGAGCGTAATGAGTTGATTCCAACGAGAACTGTTACTGGGTGGAGGATCTGTATTGATTACAGAAAACTGAATAAAGCTACTCGGAAGGACCATTTTCCATTGTCTTTTATGGATCAGATGTTAGATCAACTGGTAGGTAATGAGTTTTATTGTTTCTTGGATGGATATTCGGGACACAACCAAATAGTTGTAGCTCCGGAGGACCAACATAAGACAATGTTTACTTGTCTGTACGGCATGTTTGCTTTTAGGCGACTGCCTTTTGGTTTATGTAATGCACCTGCAATATTTCAACAATGCATGATGGGAATATTCATTGATATGGTTGAAAATTTTGTTGAAGTTTTCATGGATGACTTTTCTGTTTTTGGTAACACTTATGATATTTTCTTGAATAATTTAGCTAAGGTCCTAAAGAGGTGTGAGGAGACAAATCTTGTCCGTAATTAGGAGAAGTGCCATTTTATGGTTAAGGAAGGGATTGTCTTGGGACATAAAATCTCAAAGAAAAGAATTAAAGTTGATAGAGCGAAGGTGGATGTAATTGAAAGATTACCGGCTCCAATCAATGTGAAAGGAGTCAGAAGTTTCTTAGGCTATGCTGGGTTCTACCGAAGGTTTATCAAGGATTTTTTGAAAATTTCTAAACCACTATGTTTATTGTTAGAGAAAGATACAGTGTTTGATTTTAACAAAGTGTGCTTAGAAGCTTTTGAAGATCTGAAGAAACGTTTACTCCTAGCCCCAATAATTGTTACACCCGATTGGAGCTCACCTTTTGAGCTGATGTGAGATGCGAGTGACAATGCTGTGGGAGCTGTGATGGGTCAAAGAAGAAACAAAGTCTTCCACCCTATCTACTATGCAAGCAAAACTTTGACGGGAGCCCAACTCAACTATACGGTAACCGAAAAGGAACTCTTTGCTGTAGTCTTTGCTTTTGACAAATTCCACACATATCTTATAGGTACCAAAGTTACGGTATTTACTGACCAAGCGTCCATTAAGTACTTACTCACCAAGAAAGATGTGAAACCAAGGCTAATTCGTTGGATACTTTTGCTCCAAGAATTTGACCTTGAGACCCAAGACAGAAAAGGAGTCAAGGATCAGGTAGCTGATCATCTGTCAAGGTTAGAGCAAGATGAGGCAACTCAGTCACGTGTGCCAATCAATGAGAACTTCCCATATGAACATCTATTTGAGGTAAGTCAAATTCACGAAACTCTTTGGTTTGCTGATTTTTCCAATTATCTTGCATGTAGAATAATTCCTCGAGAAATGACATACCAACAAAGGTAGAAATTCCTTCATAATAGTCGGTATTATTTTTGGTAGGATCCGTTTTTGTTCAAATTATGTGCAGATAACATAATCTGAAAGTGTGTAGCTGAAAGTGAGATTGCTGAGATCTTATATCATTGCCTTTCATCTCTAAGTGGGGGACACTTTGGTGGCTCACGTACCACAGCCAAGATTTTGCAAGCAGGTTTCTTTTGTCCTACATTATTTACAGACACTTACACTTATGTGAAAAACTGCGATAATTGCCAAAGAACCGAAACTATATCAAGGAGGAATGAGATGCCATTAACAAATATTTTGGAAATTGAATTATTCGACGTATGGGGCATTGACTTCCTAGGCTCGTTTCCTTCTTCGTATGGAAACAAGTACATTTTGGTTGCTATGGATTATGTATCCAAATGGGTTGAAGCTAAAGCATACCCTACAAATGATGCTAAAATAGTCATGCGATTCCTGCATAAGCATGTGTTTACACGATTTGGGACACCAAGAGCTATTATTAGTGATGAAGGTTCTCATTTTGTGAACAAGTGGCTTAAGTGGTTGCTTGAAAAGTATGATGTTAAGCACAAGATTGCTACTGCTTATCACCCCCAATCTAATGGGCAAGTTGAAAGAATGAACCGTGAAATCTAAGGCATCCTTGAAAATATAGTACACCTTAGTATAAAAGATTGGTCTCGAAGGCTCGATGATGCATTGCGAGCCTATCATACAACATTCAAGACACCGCTAGGGATGACTCCCTATCGGTTAGTCTTTGGGAAGGCATGTCATTTGCCATTAGAGTTGGAAAACAGAGCTCACTGGGCTTTGAAGAAGTAAAATTTTGATCTTGAGCAAGCCGGTGAGAGAAGGATGTTACAATTGGATGAGTTGGAAGAGTTGAGGTTGTTCTCCTATAAAAATGCCAAAATGTGTAAAGAAAGATAAAAAAGATGGCATGATAGTCACATACAGCCTCGCGAGTTTAAGGAAGGTCAGAAGGTGTTGTTGTTTAATTCAAGGCTGAAGTTATTTCCTAGGAAACTAAAATCCCTATGGAGAGGACCTTACACCATCTATCGAGTTTATCCTTATGGTGCTGTTGAATTATACGACAATTACGGAGGTACGTTTAAAGTTAATGGTCAACGTCTCAAAACACTATTGGGATGGTAAAGTTGAGCGAGTTGAATCCTCGTTCAAATTAACAGACGCTTGATTTTTCATAAATTTGTTTTGTAAATAAAGAAATAATTAAAATTTATTTTATTAATTTAGGACATTTAATTAATTCTGTCTAAGGAGATTGGAATTTAAGCGGGACCGCTGTGACCCCTTCAACCTTTCTTGGGAATTAATTTAATGTAATTTGTTAAGAATATATTTTAATTAAATTTCAAATTCTTAAGTACTAGTTTTATTTTAATTTTAAATTCTTTTGTTTTTTTTTTCATGTTAATAAAGGAGGCCAAAAATTGGCCTAAGTACTAATCAAATTTTTTCTTTTAAGCGAGTCTGTATATACAGTCCAAATTTGAGGCCCAAGTTAGCAGAAAGAAGGGAAAAATCTATGCCCTTGCCGCCACATCCATTCCTTGCCGCCCAAGTAACCCTAATGTGAATAAAATTGTGCTACATGTTGCCCTAATATTTCCTATATAAACCCCTCTTCTTTCTACTTTTTTTCACATCCATCAAGCAAGTTGCTTAGCCTAAAAAAATCCCAAAATTCTCTTCTTGTGCCGCTAGCCTCAAATCCCAAAAGAAATCCATAGTTTTGTTTTTATTTTCCCCTAGCCAAAATACCCTAGTGCCACTGAAAAGGTTTGCCAAAACATTGGCATTACCGCCGCAAGTCGCTCCCATAGTCGCCACAAACCCACAGCGCTGCTGCACATCATCGTCACTACCACAATTCCATCACTGTCGCAAGGGTTTGCTGTAGCAAATCCTATCACCTTGGCGATCCTTTTCTCCCTATTTTGCTAAAACTTTGCTGAATTGTCGAGAAAAAGGACCATGTCTTGCAAAAGAACTAGATCGCCAAACACTACTCTAGAAAATCCAATTGTGATCGACGAAGAGGTGAGAGAGAGGTTTGATTCAATTTTCAAGCATCAACCCATGATGCCGGAAAAAGGTTTCAACTTAAAGAGCAATGATGTGAAGGTTGCTCCTGTGCTGATTAGAAAAGTAATCAATGCCCTCAAGTGGGAACGATTCTGTGATGCTCAACCACTTCCTGATGATGTACTAGTTTGAGAATTTTATGCAAGTCTGAGTACACAAGATGCTACTGAGGTTATCGTTCGAAGAAAAAAACTACCTCTTACTTTTAAATCCATCAATGATTTGTTCAATTTACCTGAAGTTGAAGAAGATGAGTACTACCCTATGACGAACAACATCAATTGGGATTTACTTCGACAAGTACTTAATGTTGTGAAAACTCTAGGATCCCAATAGATTATAAGAAAGTATGGGAGCATTCTTGCCGAAGGGAATACCTAAAGCCAGTAGCAAGGGTATGGTTTTACTTTGTTCGCGATAGTTTAATGCCAATCTCATATAGTTCCACTATCTTGATGGAACAAATGCTGTTGTTATATGCTATATTGATAGAAAAGTCCATTAATGTTGGGAAAATTATTCTCAAAGAGATTTATGATTGTGCTAAAAAAAAGAAAGGAAGTGCTTATTTCCCATCATTAATCACTTCACATTGTTTACAGGCCCTTGTGAAAACACACCCAAATCTGAAGGGGCAATATGTTCAAGGGTGCATTACAATTCATGACCTTGAAAGACTAGTAGGAAGGGTGCAGCAGCTAAACCAAGGTGAGCAAGTAGAGCCATCTGAGCCAGAAACCAAAGAGTCGACAAATGCAACTGAAACTGAAGGTAACTCAGTTGCAGACTCTGAAGAAGAAGAATTTGAAACAGAACCAACAGGTCCTAACCCAGCTAAAGGAACTACAAACCCTGAACCTAGGGTTGACCCAATAGAAGAACCAGTTAAGCCGAGTGTTGATCTTGAATTTGTAACTCCAATACCAACTCATGCAAGTACTTTAAAGAAATCGGAGTTGTCAATTATGATGGAATGTGCAAGTTCATGCACAAACAACAGCAAACTTACTGGAAATATGCAAAAATTAGAGATGATTCAATTCGAAACACCTTTAAGAATATCTCTAATACGTTTGTGCCTGAGTTCTCAAATGGTATCTTCGAGACATGGACGGAAGAAAGTGACGACGCAAGTGGGGATGGAGCTTAGAATGACAAAGGGAATGAGTCAGAAAATAAAAAGGGGGGATTCTTGTCTTTTTATTTTATTCTAGGAACTTATTTCTTTAGTATTTAGGATTTAATTTTTGTAAAATAAAACCTAGCAAGCATGAATAAATACTTCTTTAGATAGAAAAAGACTAAGTGATGTGGTAATGGGAATGAACATGTCTAGGATTGGGTTATAAGGAAAGACTTGGTATTTAAGCAGTCTTAATGACTCACCTCTCTTTCTTTTTCAACCCTACCTGGTGTTCAGTTTTCATTCATTACTTTGTTCTTACAATGAAGACATTGCTTCTTTTTAAAGGGGGTAAGGCAACTAGGCTACACGAGTTTTTTTTGTTTTTGTTTCAATCAATTTTTTTTCAGAAGTATGCTTTAATAAATGAATGTTTCAAGAATTTTTTTTAAGATAGTTCGTATGCAAGCATGAATGATGATTTTATCTAAGTGATTGTATGTTATCATGAAGAATGGAATAATTGTATGAACTTAGTCATAGGTAATGTTTGCCATGAAAACTTAGTTTCTTCTAAGATTAGACATACATGAGGGTTTATATCTTTACAATTGACTTAGTGACTTTCTTGAGGCGAAATCCTAGGAGATATAAAAGTTTAAAATGATATAGGCAGCATTTCTTTGGAACGTTTGAGCCTTTCAAAGCCAACCTTGCGACATTTGACCCTTGAAACCAAAATTTTGAGCTTAATGGCCTGTTTATTGCAATGAACCTACATTACAAGCCATGTTCCCATTTTTTGAAAGTTATCCCAATTTTGTACACCCATCTTAACTTAATTGGTCTTGGTAGTCAATGTTTAAATGTTTATAAGATTTATGTGCTCATGCTTAAAAAAAAAAACACAAAAGAGTGAAGAAAAGTTTGCTCAGTCTGGAAAAAGAAAAATATATGAGCATAGGTTCAAAATAAGTTTGGGGGTGTTCCAAGGGTTCACTTGAAGAAGAAAGTTGAATTTCAAGTCCAAGACAAAGTTAAAGGCTAAGATTTTGAAACCGAAATTTGCCATCTCTTAAAATCCCTACCTTCAACCAATCCCCATTACAACCTTATGAAAGACCTATTGATTTGATGATTATGTCACCTACATTAGTGGAGAGGAAATACTAAGTTCAACATATGAAGAGCATAAATAAGCCTTATGATTGTTTTGCTTGATTGATGCGAAATTATGTTGAATGAAGAATATTATTTTCGGTAATGCCATGCATGCATATCATGATTCATGTTGGCATATCTTGAAACTTAGTATGAAACTCTCAAATGTGTGCATATGAGGTAATTATTAATGAAAAAGATCTATGAGCATGAATTTATTAAAGCATGATTATGGGACAAGGATTGATGCTACTCACATTCTTAGCTAAATTTGCATTAGCAAAACCTGGTGTTGTGTATAAACATTACTCGGGACGAGTAATAATTTAAGTTTGGGGGTGTGTAAACGGGAAAATATAAAGGATTTTTCCTATATAATTCATCACCTTTTTGCTTAATTTTATTGCTAAAACTTAGTAATTGTTTATTAAATTAATGAAATATGTGGAAAAATGAAATTAGGACATGGAAATTATTAAAATGTAATTTTATGTTTTATTATATAGTTTTTATGCATAAAATGTCTTATTTTATATTAATTTGATCATATTCTATTTTTAAGTTTTAAAGTGGGCCATGCATGATTTAATTTAATAATAAAATATAAAGTTATATTTAATAAATTATTTCTATATGTTTCATTAATAAAATTGGGCTTAATTAATTAAAGTGGTTAATTTGCATTGTTTGGTCCCCTGATTTTTCTGTTATTTTTAGACAGGAGGGAGAGCTTTAATTCAATTACAAAGCCGTCCCAATTGGACTAGATTAGCTCCTAATTTCAGCTGCACATGGAGGTTAATAAATCAACATTTGGGTTAATTCCATGAAGTCCCTAAAGATTTAAAGGAATCAGAGATTTACCTGAAGATTCACCGGAGACTAAGTCTTGCTCTTACGTGATGTGGCACATGAATCGAGCTAAAAATCAGCCACCTTACCTACATGTATGGCTGGCCACACTTGGAAGGATTTGAAGTGGATGAACACTTCCATTTTTAGTAAAATCACACCCCAACCACACCTATAAATAAGACCCTTCACCCCACTTCTCAAATAATCCCTCATTCACCCATTCTCTTCTCTTCTCTCATTTTCTCTCAATTCTCTCTTCTCCCCACGCCGTCGACCATCCTTCCTTAAGGGGTTTTAGCTACTTAGCCTATCAAGAAACCTTGGTTGGCCACCTTGAAGAGCTATCAGCAAAGGAGCAAGTAAGGGTCGAAGGAGTTCTCACCATTCAGAGTCTTGGGTGGCAGCCATCTGAATAGGGTTTAATCTTTCTTTTCTTAAAGTTGATTTAAATGTTTGCTATGAGTTCTTTGTTCTTGTTTTCAACAATGAAAGCTTAATTTTATTTAAGCTAGGATGATTATTTTAATTAAATAATATTTATTTGATTCATGCTTAAAATGTTTGTGCCTCAATCGATCATGCTTTCAATTAAAATCAAGTTTATATTTCGTTCATATGTGATTGAAATGCACTTGAATTAGCTGAGCAATCCTAACCAGACGACGGCTAATGTGTAATTCCTGAATTAGGGTCTAATCGGAATAGTGGTTTTGTGACCACAAATTCGAGATAGAAATAATTATTTTATAATTATTTTGAGGTTTATGATATGATTGCATGATTGTGTGAAAATTTCGTGAAGAAATTCTATGCATAAAGTGCTTAATTTGAAATTAGAGACTAAATCGAATAAGTTGCAAAACTTGCATTCTAGAAGCTTTTAGTATGAAATTGCTTTGGAATATTAATTAGGTGTCTTAAATAGCAATTTGACCAATTTCTAAAATTTTGGACAAAAATGGACATACATAGGTAGAAATAACCAAAGTTTTTAATGAAGGGTATTTTAGTCATTTGGTAATTAAAGATTAAAAAGGGGGAAAAGATGGCAAAATATGTCCATCTTCTTCATTAAGACGAAATTTCAAGGGTTCTCCATAGCTAGGGTTTGTTTCAACCTTCCAAGCCCCATAGTAAGTGATTCCAAGCCCCGTTTTTAATGTTCTTTATGTTTTCGGTGTCCCGGTAACTTGATCAAGCTTACTCTAGCATTAATTTAATCTAGGGTTCATATTTGGAAAAATACTCATAGGTGAAAAGTGTTTATTTTGATGTTTTATGATAAAATATGAGGTTTTAAATTATGCTAAACAACTTGTGCTACTCGGTTTTAAGTAAAAACGAGTAAAATGACTTAAATGGTAAAAATACCTATTGTTCATAAGTACATGTTAGAGTGGGAATTTGATGTTGCTGTTGGTAAATAAATGATCAGCATGTCTTAAAACCTAAGAATTAGGGAAAAAGTTTAATTTTCGAGCTTTGGGGCAAAAGTGTAAATATGCAAAAGTTCAAGGGCAAAATCATAATTTTTCCAAAGTTAGAGTTAAGGACTATTTTGATAAATGTGAGTATTAAATAATCTAAATGTGTTATTTTAGATCAAGAAAGACGTGGAATCGACCATGATCGAGGAAAAGAAAAGATTGTGGACTAAATTGCAAAATTTCTATATTTTGTACCGAGGTAAGTTCATGTGTAAATGTGGTAACATAATTGTTATTTTAAGTAATTCAATGTTATTTATATGATATAATGTTTATTATTATGAAATATTATGCTTTGTGAATTATTATTTGATAAGTTGAAATGCTATCAAGTATCGGTCTCAACATTTCGAGGAGGACGACAAAAATGTATGATTGAGGTGAATCCCGTTTGAACCTTGGTAATAGATTAGGGTACAAGTTACATGTCACTAGGATGGTTGAGTTCCAAACTCGTTGAGTTGAGTTCGAGTTCGTGAGATGTAACTAGGCATCCGAGCTCGTTGAGTTGAGTCCGAGTTCACTTATGGATGCGAACACCCGAGCTTGTTGAGTTGAGTCCGAGTTCGCTTATAGGTGGGTTACATGGTAGCTTGGCTACATAAATTCTATACGCTATTGAGTTTGTCTAGCTACGGATATGACACTTATGTATATGCAATCCGTGTATCCGAATTATATTCTGATGTGTTCAACGGGTGAATTTTAAGCGAATAAGGAAAATACCTAGAACGAAAGTGACATGGTGGTAAGTGTGGTGAAAGAGGAAATTGGACAGGTATGAGCTTAAACCTCGGGTTGAGAACTTAGTAAGATAAGATTGTGGTAAGATAGCAAGTATACTTGTAACATGAATGTCTTAGTGATATTTATGCAATTGATGTTAATGTTGAATTGCATGATTATGTTACTTGTTATTTGCATGTGAATTTACTAAGCATTTATGGTTACTCCCTTCTTTTCATTCATTGTAGTTTTGACAAGCCAGTTGGGAAATCGGGAAAGGTCGAAGGATCGCTCACACTATCTGGGGACCAATTTGGTATAATGCCTTGTGTATTTTGAATATGGCATGTATAGCATTATAACCATTTTGTGTGTATGATCTTTTGATATGGCTATTGAGTGGTAAAGAAATGCTTGGTAATGATTAGCCATTGGAATGGCTAATTATGATCATATTTGGTGATCTGTATGTTTAATGTGATACCTAATCCATGGAAATGCATAAAAGGGTGAAAGTTGTTATAAAATAGTACCATACAGCCGCAATGATATGAGTTTGAAAAATCACTAAAAATAGTATAGATAGAATTAGATGGTGAATAAATTATGAAATTGAAGACTATTGTGTCTATTTTCATATGAAAGAAACAAAATAGGTAAAGGAGTTGTATTTTATAACATATTTGAGTTTGGTGGAATAGGGTCAGAGCTATTTTTGAATTCCCTATTCTGACTTTAGAAATTCACTAAACATTGTACAAAAATAATTAGGAGTCATGCTATAGATTTACAGATTCCTTATTAAGTCTTGTTTTAAAGAAAACAAATGTCATAGTCATTTGAATTTTGTATGGAGAGAAAAGTGATTCGTAATGGACAGAGGTCAAAGTAGTCGAGCATTGAAATAGGGGAGACTTTAACTAATAAACTGTACTAATTGGCTTGAATAAAAATTCTGGAAACCAATTAGTAGATAGATATGTGAGTCTAATTTCAGGAAAATTTTATGGATTTGAATTTTGAGTTTTGTAACTCGAGATATGAATTTTTTAGCAACCATGACACAGATGAACAGCTTATTCCAAAAGGTAAAATAATGCTTTGAAAATTGTTTAAGTGTTAAATTAAGTTTATTAACACCTCCAACTCGACTCCGGCGACGGTCTCGGGTATGGGGGCGTTACAAAATGGACGCATAATTGAAATTTGCATGCTCAATTTAGATCCTTAAACTGATTAAATTGCAGGTTGCATAACATCCCTAGTACGACTCTGTTATCTGCATAGTTTTTAAATTTGTGTGATTAAATTGTTTCATACCTAATCCGTCCCTGTTACTTCACATGAATACTAAGAAATCCTCAAATGGCTTTCAAACTCATGAAAGGTAGAGTTGTCATGGAATGTTTTTCCGAATGTTATTAAGCATGTTGAAAATAAATTAAGTTTAATTAGAGTAATTGTCCTAGTTTATTTATGTTAGAATTGTTGCATATCGTGTTAAATTTGCTAAAATCTATTTCATTCATATAGTTGCATACTTAGGATAATTTGCATCAGGGATAATTGCATCTAGTTTTTTTAGCTCTTTTTAATCATCATTCCAATCAAATTGAGTTTTTATTCACCGAATTGCTAATATAATTTTATAATTAATTGACTTTGCGCTAATACAATCCCTGTGGAGACGATAACTCTTTATACTTACTTATTACTTGAGCGACTGTGTACACTTGCACAAACCAAGCGTTACAACAGTCTTAAGTCAGAGTCCTTCGGAACACAAACCCTTCCACAGAAACACAATGCCCCTGTTCAGCCCAAAATTAGAAGTCTCCCCATTCTCAACTTGTCAAAATCGAGGAATCAATGTCTCATTCAACAATTGTTTACCCTTAATTTGCTCAATCCACGTTGGTCTAACTTGAAGCTCAGCCAACAAACTACCATCATCGAACAAGCTGAGACGAGCAAACGTTGCTCTCAAATCAGAGACAACCCTTTGGCTCAGCGCATCAGCAACCACGTTAGCCTTACCAGGGTGATACTCAATTGAGCAATCATAATCTTTATGCAGCTCTATCCATCTTACTTCTAAGTAAGGAGATAATTGAGACTCTTGTGGTCTGTGTAAATAATACACTTCTCACCGTATAAGTAATGCCTCCAGATCTTTAATGCGAATACTACTGCGGCTAACTCCAAGTCATGGGTAGGATAATTCACCTCGTGAGGCTTAAGTTGATGAGACGCGTAAGCAACCACCTTACCCTCTTGCATCAACACACAACCCAAACCAACGTGTGATGCATCACTGTAGACGGTAAATTCCTTCCCAGATTCTGGCTGTATGATCTTGTGATGTGATGAAGTAATAAATTGATCGTACCTAAAAGACTAACTATTATCACGATAAAAGGCAAGCACACCTATCGAGTAGTAGTATAGCTAGTGGCAAGACCGGAATATCAAATCCAAGGAACTAAAAGTACTAGTAATAGCTTCCTTCTTATTATCTAGCCTAAGAATAAAGAGGGTTTGGTTGTAAACTATTCTAAATTAAACGAAAGAAATAACAAAGAGTAAATTGAGAGAGATTACTTTGGGAAAACTGATTGATAAGGACAATACCTAAGGAAGAATCCACCTGGACTTCACTTCTTATCTAACTTTGAACTAGATGATTTCTTCATTCGACTTGATCCATAGAGATCCCTAAGTTATGTTAATATCTCTGTGGAGAATAAGACCAACTAATCCTAGGTTGATTAATTGAAATCTCTTTCTAATTAAAACCCTTAGTCTTGCATTAACTCAGTCTATGGATCCCCAATTAGATTTGACTCTAATCTAACAGATTTTCGTCGTCCTATGTCTAGGACTGCAATCAACTCTGCTTAATTGTGTTGGATCTACTCTTAAACAGAGACTTTTGCTCCTCTACCTAAGCACATTCGACTTAAATTAATATCTCAGAAATATTAATTCAAGAATTAAAAACACAATTAAGAACAAGTCAAATATTTTTCATATAGTTTAGATAACAATAACAAGATTAGTCTTAGGTTTCATCCCCCTCAGATATTTGGGGTTTTAGTTCATAATTATAAAAAGAAACATCTCAGAATAAATAAAATAACAAAACATGAGAAAACCCAAAACTCCTGAAAGGATTGAAGGGAGATCTTCTGTCTTGATGTAGACCCTGGCTTCTGAGATGGATCAACCGGCTTTCATTCGAGTAATTTCTTGCCTTTAGCTTTTCGTCTTAGCGGGAAGACTGTACCCTTGGCGGGAATGATGCACAACCTTGTAGTTACCTCCTAGGGTCTTTATATAGAGTTTGGAGAGTCTTTCTTAGCCCCTAAGTAGCTTTTTCCTCGTGAAATTGAACTTTCTCACGATAGGGACACGCTCGTGTGAGTCGATGCTAAGTCGTGTTCAAGCCTGTTAAAGTGACACGGCCATGTGGGTTGCCCGTGTGAATCGAGTCTAGGCTATTCTCGAGCCTGTTTATGTGGTACGACTGTGTGACACGCCCGTGTGGTGAACTCCAGGCCGTGTTGATTCCTTGCTTTGGCCCATTTTCTCCATTTTCGGCCTGTTTCTTGTTCTTTTCACTCCCCTAAGCTCACCTGAGTATAAAACATGAAATTAAAGGTTTAGGAGCATCAAATTCCATAAATCAAGGCATAGTTCATTCATAAATGTGCTAAGCATGAGGTAAAAATATGTATAATTTACGGTTTCTCACTATATCAAAACAGGGGCCTTAGTCAGAACCTTCTTCAATTTCTCGAAGCTTTCTTGCTGCTTATCGTCCAATTAAACGGTACTCTTTTACGCAATAACTTAGTCAGAGGTACTGCAATCACAGAAAACCCCTCAAAAAATCATCTACAATATCCAGCCAGACCCAAAAAACTTCGAATTTCAGATACAGTTTTAGATTATTTCCAATCCAAAACAATTTCGAGTTTTCAAGGGTCAACCCTAATCTCCTCGGCAGATACCACGTGACCCAAAAAGGTCACTTCTCACAGCCAAAACTCACACACACTGAATTTTACGTATATTTGTTTTTCCCTTAGAATCTGTAGCACAACTCGAAGATGTGCATAATGATCCTTTTTGGTTCTCGAATACATCAGAATATCGTCTATAAAAACAATTACGAATCGATCCAGGTAGGGCTGAAACACTTGGTTCATCAGATCCATGAAAGCAGCTGGCGTATTCATTAGCCCAAACGGCATCATTAGGAACTCGTAGTAACCTTACCGAGTCCTAAATGTTGTCTTGTACACATCAGCTTCTTTAACTTTCAGTTGATAGTATCCAAAACGGAGATCTATCTTGGAGAATACTAAAGCTCCTCCTAGCCGATCGAATAGATCATCAATCCTTGGTAGGGGGTACTTATTCTTGATAGTCAGTTTGATTAATTATCAGTAGTCGATGCACATGCACATACACACATCTTTCTTTTTCACGGATAAGACTAGTGCTCCCCATGAGACACACTAGGTCGAATGAATCCTCGGTCTAGTAGTTCCTGAATTTGGGTTTTTAATTCCACTAGCTTATTTGGTTCCATACTATTCGGGGCAATCGACAACGGAGTCATTCCAGGCAGGAGCTCAATTCCAAATTCGACCTTACGGTTCGAAGGTAACCCAGGGAGCTCATCAGGAAATACAGTGGGCAAATCTTTAACAGTTCTGATATCTTCGATAGAAGGACCCTTAGAATTAGATATATCAATATAGGCTAGGAACGCCTCACAACCTTTGCGAACCAGTTTTTTGGCCCTTATTGCCGAGATCACGTTAGACAGATAGTCCTTTTGCTCCCCAATCACAACCACCTTCTCATCCTTAGTAGTTTTTACACCATACGCTTAGCAGCGCAATCCAAGCTTGCACGGTGTTTTATTAGCTAGTCCATACCCAAGATTAGATCAAATTCACTAAGCGGTAATTCCATTAAATCCACCAAAAAGATAACCCATTAACCTCTTGGGGCACACTTCTGAACAATTTATTTACCCTAACCGACTGTTCCAGTGGACTTATCACAAACATCTCATTTACTATACTCTCATACAGAATGTCTAGCGTTCCAGACATAGTGCATGCAATATATGAGTGCATCGACCCAATATTAATTAAAGCAGTGTAAGGTACATTACGAATTAAGAATCTACCAGTTATAACATCAGGGGTGTCACCATCCTCTCGATGAAGAGCAACATAGACCAGAGCTGGCTCCCTCACCTTAGTGTTATCGGTACCTCTGCTTGGTGCTCCACGACCTCGTTCTTCACCATTTCCACCTCAGCCTGTCCATGGCCCCTCGGTGGCTGCTGACCACCTCTCATCGGCTGGACATGACCCTGTCCTGTAGCTTGCGTCTGAATTGGTCTCTGAGGACAATTCTTAACCTGATGATCCATTGACCCACATCTAAAGCACACCCCAATCCTTTTCTAACACTCACCTTGGTGGGATCTCCCACAATCTACGCAAGGCTGTGGTCTAGCAATAGCAACAAGAACTCCAACTCGATTGGCTTATCAAATCTAGCCTTCTTTATAGGCCTTCTAGAAAAACCCGAGGGTCTGAATCCCTCCTATTTCTGCCCCTATCTTTCTCGCGGTTCTGACTCTCAGTGTACTTCACGTCCTCGACAATTTTCACCTTTTCTACAAGGGAAGCAAAGTCTCGATCCCTCTGCAGAGCTATCAGTACTCGTAACTCATCTCGGAGGCTGTCCTCAAAACGTACGCAACGTTCATACTCAGTTGCTACTATCCTACGAGCATAATGACCCAACCACAAGAACTCTCCCTCATATTCTGCCACTATCTTATTTCCCTGGGTCAGGCTTAGAAATTCCTTCCATTGGGCATCCACATAACTTGCGCCCCCATATTTTTCTTGAAAGGTTGCCTTAAAGAAGTCTCATGTTAACCGGTCGGCTTGTGTACCCTCTCTCACAGTAAGCCACCACTAGTAAGCCTCGTCCCACAGTAAAGACAATATACCTTTTAATTTCTATTCCGAAATGTAGTCGAGATCATCCATTATCCTTTCCGTGGCTTCTAACCAGTATTCTGCCACATTTGGGGCTACTTCAAAAAATACCTTTGAAAATTTTCACTCCATTAGACTAGAGTCACTCTGAAATTGACCCTCGACCCACTGCACCAGTACTAGCTCTAGCAACCTGCTCTAGAACGCGGAGCATAGCTTGGGATAGAACATCATCCCCAGTAGCTCGATCATAAGACCTCGTCTCAGTCACTGGTGAAGCTGGTGCCTCCCTAGCAGGCATGTGACTCGATGCTGAAGACGCAGCTCTAACACTTCCTCGGCCTCTACCGCGGCCCTCTATACCCCTTCCGCGAGTACCACTGGTGCTCATATTGATTTGCGTATTATCTCTTTTAGAAGTCTTATGCATCAGTTTGTAATTTCAGTAATTATTAACAAATGTTTTATGAAGAGCAGTAACTAAGTTGTTTTCGCAGACTGAGGTCTCACAACAGTTTTTAGTTTCCTATGGTTTCAGTTTACTCTAATTAGAGTATCACAGTACAGCCTTATATCTAAAGTGATTTCAGTCTATGACAGTAAACAGTATTAGAGAACTTACAAATTTGGCGCCGAAGGCCCGATGTGCCATACCTTTGAACCTTTCAAAACGTTTCAATCATTAAAATCAACTTTTAGAAAATATTTTTCAAAACCCATTCCATAGTCGAGTTTTGGAATCTAGCTTTGATACCACTAATTGTAACACCCCAAACCCAGCCTAGATGTTATGGCTGAATCTAGCATGTCACATCAAAGTGTCCTTTGAAATCGTACTTGTTGGTAAAAATCTATTTCCAAGTTAAAAACCATTTCAATTCTTTTAACAACATATCTCGTCAAAACGTTTGTCATGTTTGTTACTTTTGATTTCTCAATCCGATCTAAACCACAGAAGCTTTCTTTCAAAACCATGAAGTTTAAAATGCGTGTTTTTTGAAAATAATTATTACTATGAAAACTCGATGCTTCTTAGACTAGAATTTTAAAATGAGGGGTCAAAAGCCCAATTAAAAATTAAATCCTTCAAAAGGCCTTATTACAAATTTAAAACCCAAATATGAAATTTAAAATAAAGTCAATAGCAAAACATCTACGATCGGGTGGCCACCTCCGAGTCCCTTTGCGACCCAAATTGACTAAGATTAGGGATTACCTGTACAGTTAAAAGAAAAGGGTGAGTTTACGAAAACTCAGTGTGTAATCCCTCAACAGTCAAATAGTAAATAGTGCATGCAATAATAGTCTAGGCCTGAGCCTTATTCTATAAGAGTACAGTCTTGGCCTTAGCCCAATATAGTAACAATATGGGCCTAAGCCCAACACAGTATTAGTACAGTACAGATATGCAACGCATCCCAATCCAACCAACAGAACACCCGTACCAACCAACACACCATGTGGGGATAAAATTGACCGACCTAGCCAATACACCAATATCGCAGCAATGTTGCCAGAAGTAGCAATGCAACAATGCTACTAGTAACAGTAAATGTGGCAAAGCCACCAGTATCAGTAAATGAGGCAAAGCCACCAGTAACAGTAAATGTGGCAGAGCCACCAATATAGTACTCCCTCCAGATCAGAATCCCAACCCCATATAGTATGTCATGTCATAAATATTACGTGTATGCAAAGTGTCATACTCAGTATAGTCATACAAACATCATACACTCGTCAAACAACCTACCTCTAAGGGTATAATGATCATTTCCAACTATTAGGGGTAAAATAGTAATTTTATCCTCTAGGGTTATTTTGGTGTCTTTACTTATTTTAGGGTCTCGGTATAGACAATGACCTCTTCGAAGGTCTATAATCGCCTCGAGTGACTTGGATAACCTAGTTGGTCATAACGGTGAAAATGGGCGCAAGGCCCATTCTTTGGCCCAAGTGGGCCCACACGCTCGTGTGGCTCAATCTACCCAGATTCAGTCATAGGTATGCGAACACCATAGCCCAAACTAGAGTTTGGCTTTTAACAAAAATTTGGCCTACGAACCCATTGGGCCTACACGGTCCATTTTGGCCCAACATGGCCCATGACGGCCCAACTCCACGAGAATGCTCGTAGTGGCCTCTATAGCCTATCGCCCATGATTTACGGGCTCGGTTCACCACATGAGTGTTCGCATGCTTGTGAGGCCTCGAATGCCGAAGTTTCAACTTTTCGGCTTTTGCAGATTTACAATAGAGAGGGGTGTGATTACACACATTTTACGGCTTCTGGACAGTAATAGATTTCGGTATACGTTACACACTTGATTGCGAAACGTACGATTAGCCCTTGAACACCAAACCTACATTGCAATAGAGTACTCTGTTAGCGAAAGACAAAATAAATTAATCACCCTCTCAATCTTAGCCAAAAACCACCCTTCTTACCTTGTTAAAACGAATGCCTCTAATCCCCTAAATTACCAATCAGAATTGATCACTTGCCCAGGTCAAACATCTATATTACCACAGATCCTATTAATCAAAACAATGATCAAATGTGTGGCCTTAATCCACAAACGTTACTTACTATCCATAGGAATGTTCGGCCTAATATAAAGGTAAGGTAGTCCTCTTACCTTACTCGATTAACGAAAGACTATGCTTGATGACTTGAGTAACTATTTCCCTCCTCCACTCCTCAGGACCTCTTACCCAACGCACCCCATAATGCAAGGAGGGGACAAAAGAATCATAATCAGTTCACATGAGGAAGCATTCGACTTTAGGAAATAATAGGAGAAGATGGATTAAACACATAAAGAATTAACAGAGAACAAAGGAGAAAACTCTATAAGTACCTACCGATTCGTTAGAATTCCTAGCAAACCAAGACCGTCCACCATTAACGGACAAGAAGGGTAATCGTCCAATATACTTCCGAACTACAAAAAAGTAGCCTTCAGCCTACCACAACCCAAAATGTTTGAGACAGAAAAACGAAGAAACAACCTTCGATTTAGAAGCAGAAAGGAAGAAGAGAGAAAGAAAATAAATGAAAAGGGACAAACAAGAAAGGTTTTTGGCTATGCGAGAAAATTGAAAGAATAATGGGGTAGAAAAAGGACGTGTATTTCGACAATGTTAAAAGAGTAGAGGAAAAGAGAGAAAAGAGACCGTGTTAAACAATGAATGACAAATGAGACCAATTGGAAAATTTACCTATTTGGCTAAACAAGAAAGGAGAGCACAAAATTAACCAAAAGAAACACAGCACGAGAGCATCCAAAAAGACCCCAACGGTACAAAAGGCAAAATGCCGAATTCCCCCACCACACTCACCAAATTCGGCATCAGGAGAGTCCCAAATTCGGCCAACAATAACCACACCACCACTCCTTCACCCACTCCTAAAATCTCTCTCTAATATACTTCTTGAAAACCTCCATCTGCCACTCCACATATCACTCAAACACCTTGTCCATCAAAATTTCACTGCAACACAAACTCCAGCTATGCACAGCATTAAAAAATAAACCCCCTTATTGTGCATGCGAAGGTTCGAAGCCCAGTCCTCAGGCACCACTCCACATGCCTCTTGCCATTAGACCACTAGGCTTTTTGTGACTTAATACATGCGCAATTATTTATAAAGCCTATGTGCCAGTGACCAGATTCTTTTAAGAGCAAAACTTAAAAATTCTGCAAAAGCCATGACTTGAACCCGGGCTTCTCTAATACTCCTAAACACACTCAATTCACTTTAGCCATTAAAGCCAAAATGCAATTTGTGTCGAATCATGCAAAAATTAAAAACTTAAATTTTTAGGGCATTACACACTCGCTAATCTCTCATAAGAGGTCTAATTCCTCATGGAATCAATAAACATAGTAAACTTGATATAAAAGATATGTATAAAGAATAAGACAAGAGTAGAGTTTAGAGAATCCTATTTTGTATTTAATAATTGAAGCAATGAGAATACTCAAGAGTCGATCTTGTCTACAAAGTAAGTACTCTGAAGAACACTAAATGAACAGAACTAAAAGTAAACATAAAGCCTCAAAGAAAGAATAATTGAAAAGTAAATTACAAAGAAAATTTGAAAGTATCCAAAGTTTTCCTCCACAAATGCTAAACTAGCCTATTTGTAGAGTTGGGGTTGCCGTAGTTCTCAACCCTAGGTCAGTTGACATTCTTGTGTTTAACTTCAATTGTACAGACCAAAATTCCCCTTATTCATAATTATTATTGTACAGGGCCAATGTCGCGACACCCTAATGTTTATCTAGCAATTCTAGCATTCTGCTCCCTATGTTATTTTAATGTACGCATACTTTAACATAAATACCAGTATATAGAAATTATTAAGGTTTGCACGGTAGCATAGGTTTACATACATCTTATGGCATATGTTCGTATAACAAGGTACCAACATAAAGCATGAGTTCACACAAAAGCACGAGTTCACACAATATCAATTGTTCGTATACTTCCTGAGTTTGCACATCAACATGCGGATTTGGGTTTGCATACAAAACATGCTTTCCAACAAAGGAAGTCATCCATACAAGGGTGTTACACTTTTATACGGTATGCTAAATAGTAAGATTATCACTTCTAAGGGTTCACATGCATATTGAGGGTCGCAACATACAGGGGTCACATGAAATAGAATTTTGCAGCATAACTAACTCACATGTGAGGTTAAGACATTCTGGACACAATTAAAAGAATACAATATGGCACACATGCAAGGAAAAATAAGGAAACAATAAACTTTAATTGTACCGAGAAGAAGAAATTAGTGACAATAGTTTATTCTCAAGAATTCACAAAATAAATAAAGATAAACTTAAGGAAATTGTTTCAATAACAGTAGCAACTATAATAAAACTAAGACCACAAAATTAACCCCGTTGCCTTATTCCTAAGTTCATGATATTTGTTCAGGGATTAGCCTCACCCAGGTTATCCACCTTGCCACTGCCATCCGCGACTTACTTTCCTTTGAAGTAAGAGAAAGTGGTTGAGTTCATTGAGAACTTTGTGAATATTCAAAAAAATCAGAGTATGGCTAAAATATGAAGTTTAAGAAAGAGGAGAACTTAGTCTAAAAATTATTTCACGTGCTAGGTTCGCAGTGAAGATGCAAGTCCAGTTCGTAGAACCTGTTTGTCAAGAAACATATAAGTTTGTAAAACATATTTAGATGTGCTTGTTGAAAAGCATACATCAAAACTTGGCTTGTTCTTGTTTAGAAAATAGAAAACATAAACACAAACTTGTCATGTCTTTGCTTGCTCTTGTTCTGATACAAATTTTCTATATCATGGAACATGCTCTTATACTTGTCTTATCAGAATAGTTAAAGAATCATGAAACATGTTCTTTAACATTCGTTGTAATTTTTCTTCTCTTATCTATTGGATATGCATATCTCTTTATAATACGTCATAATGACTCGATGAGTCCTTAACATGTCCCATAAGTGTTGCATAAAGCTAAACATTCTATCGTATGCCAACATATTCTGATGAATGGAGCATAGCTTGACATTCCCTTATATCTCCTCATGTCCTTGGGCCTTAATGCACCAATCATAGAATTTATAGGTGAGTACTAACAATCCTTTGGTATACCAATTTATCCAACATAAGGCTTACATAAGGAGCTCACACAAAATATCTAAAGAGCTCGCAGAGAGAGCTTTCTTGAAAACACTTATTCATATAGAGCTCACAAAACTCAACTTATAGAAATCATACTTTAAAAACATTTCTAAAAAAATAGGCTCTCCTGGAACTTAGTTTTAAAATCATAAATTTCATAAAAGTGTAATTATTTTCCCATACGAATGACAACTCCAAAACACTCTATAAAAACCATAACTTTCTGAAAAACATAGTGGTTTACACATATGTGTGGTGATTCCAGAAGACCCACTGATAAGTTGAGATTTTAAACAAGTTTTGCTTTGCCTTTACCCTTGCTGGTAGATGGTCTAGTTGGTTCGCAACATACACAAACACACAAAAATTTCTAAAACAAACAAATCTTAAAGAATTGATACATGCAAGTGAACCAAACTTTCTCAAAAACCAAACCTAATAGGCCAAAGACCTAACCTTGTTGCTATGAACTTGATTCTGAACAGAGACATGACAATAGAGTATTCAATGAGAGAATTTACATGGAAAAGGGTTGTATTTATAGGCACTAATTCACTTGGTAATCTTAAGATACCCTACTTAACTTAGGAAAATAGTTACATGCATGAAAAGTATTCTAGACACACAATATCTTAATTTCCTAATTTAAGTCTAACTTGACTTTGATTGGCAAACCCTAGTCTGCCAAATCAATTGGCAAACACAAATTACAATGAATTTGGCACACACCTTTACTGTATCTTTATTGCTTCGCCGTATCTTTGTTGAACTCCTTACCTATATTCTTTCGTTGAACCCCTAATTCACAGAAACATTGGTGAACCCTCACTAGTGAGGCCAAAACTTTTAGGCCCTATCTCGGGATGTTACAAATCTCCCCCACTTAAGGTATTTTTTCTTCAAAATTTTCTTTTTAAAAAAATTTGAGGATGTTGTTGTTTCATTGGTTCTTCTATTTCCTAAATAGCTTTGCTAGTCTTATGGTTTCGCCACAACACTTTAACTAAAGGAATCCTTTTATTTCTCTAGACTTTCATCTCACGAGCCATAATCATCACTGGTTCTTCCTCATACGAAAAATCAGATCGTACTTTTGATTGTACTAGAAAAAACATATGTTTTCTCCCTACTTCTTGGTTAATTTGTTCCCATTTAGTTATTTTTAGCATACATTTTAGCATTTTTAGTTTAGTAAATTGCATTTTATAACCCATTGAATCTTAGCCTATTTTATCCTTAATTTTTCTATCTTTCTGCACTAATGTCGCTGCATTAGTTAATTCTAGATAGCGTCCAAAATTGTCATCACAGTTGACAGCTATCTGGTAAGAGCCAACCATGCGTGAGTTGTCTAATTTGGTGTAATTACCCTGTCATACAAGTACGGAAGAATCCTAATGGATGGACACTTGTACAATTGAGGAGAACATAAAAGGTTGACGTGATAGGAAGAAAGGAGGATTTTTGCTAAACCACCATTCTCTCACCCTATTTTGTAGCTTGTGGCCATGGTAGCTTGAGCCTCCCATAGGTGGGAAAATGTGAAGACTGATGCAAATCCACTCCTGATGATGAAATCTAAGTGCAGAACAAGAAGAAATGGAGAGATCTAGTCAAGTAGCCTAGGAATACTAGTCTCTATTCGATTCTTTCTTATTTCTTTGAAAATGCTGGTGATTACTCTATGTTTTCTACTATATGAAAGTACATTGAATGCTTTGTTAAATGTTATATTATTAAATCTTGTTTTTATTCTTTAATATTGGGGATTTGAATGTTCTAAACACGTTGCAGTCACTAAGACTGGAAGGTATAGTGACAATTTGAGCTAATAAGCATTTTAGTGAAAGTTAAGTAAGAACTAAAGGAATTCAGTCCACTTGTTCTTAATAGTGCCATATCGCCATCATCGGAAGGTGAGATTAACATGCATGGTTAAGTCCAAGATTAAATAAAAGACTGGCATTTGGTAAGATATACATCAATTTTTTTTTGCATTGACAATCATCTATCTTTTATACCTTGTAGGTATTTAGTATACTGCTGAAGATTCATGTTGGGGATCCTAGTTTATCGTTACCATATTTTATTTCATTATTTTTAAGATATTGCTTCGAAAATTACCCATACAATTTAATTCATTTTTTAGCTATTGCATTGACATTAATAGACAAAGAACTACCATCAATATGGGATCGATATCCGACAGACTCACATCTATCTACTATACTTGCATTGACAGTGTGCGCTTGCACATTTCTGCTTTAACATTAATACCCGATCAAGTTTTTGGCACTGTTGTCCGGGAATGGTGTTTTTTATGTTTATTTTTGTTCTTGTGTGTTTTTGCACTTTGTCTTCCTTATATAATATTTAGTATTCACTAACTTTGTTTTCTCTTTGTTGCTATTTTCCAATTTCATTTTAGGTGTTTTATAACCCGAAGCAATTCAAATTTTCTTGCTGGTTTTGATCCTGAAATTGAACGAACTATTCAGAGAAGACTCCGAGAATAGAGAAATATGGATTTACCAGGGGACAATGCAGCTATACGCCTGATGCACCAACAAAAAATTAATAATCCACTATTGCCACAAAATGCTCACATCCACAATAGAACCATACGAGATCGTGTAGTACCTATTCTGGATGATTTACAACCAAGAGTTGTTAGACCAACAATTCATGTTGGGAACTTTGAACTCAAGACAGTGACATTTCAAATGCTAAACTCCAATGGCTAATATGCTGGGCTATAATATGAAGATGCAAGAGAACATCTTAAATCCTTTTTATTTATCTGTGCTTCCTTTAGTCAACAAGGTGTTCTTGATGATGCCTTAAGGATGTAATTATTTCCTTATTCCTTACAAGGGAGAGCTCATACTTGGTTTCTTAGGCTACTTACTAGATCAATTACTTCTTGGAATACTCTAGCCACGTAGTTTCCTTTGTGATTTAACCCGTAAATAATGAATGCTCGTTTTCGAAATGATATTATTGCCTATCATCAGTTGGATGATGAAAATCTTCAAACCACATGGGAACGATATAAATCTTTTCTTCGATGTTGTCTTATGCACAACATTCAACCAGAAACACAAATCAAGATTTTTTATAATGGCTTGAATTCTCATTCAAGCTTGTCAACAAATCTGCCAATGGACCACTGTTGGATTGTACATACAATAATATTGTGTGAATTCTTTAGAGAATTGCTTAAAATGATTATCAATATCTCATCTCTAGAGCTACACAAGCAAAGACTACTCTAGGAGTTATTGAATTGGATGCAATATCCGTGTTAAGTGCCCAAGTCTCTTAGCTCACAAACATGATTAAAAATAAGCAACGGACAAGTGACGTTGCACCTATTCATGTTGCTCAATAATTGGATATACCTACCTTTTGCTTTGAAATTTGTTGTGACAACCATAGTTATGAAGATTGTCCACAACATTCAAAAAATACCTGTTATCTTAGTAATATTCGAAAATATTCTTATGGCAACTATTACAAAAACTCAGCACACAACCAATACTTTTGGGGAACTCAGAATATTGGACAAAATGCTGCGACATTTAGATATGGGAATGCATCTACTCAGGCCAATTATAATCCACGACAAGAGAATTATAATCAACAATAGAACTAAAATCAGCATCCTCAGTTGTATCCACAACAAGGTCAGATACAATCATATCAAACTCAGATGCAACCACAAATGATGAATCTGAATGATCAAGGATAGCGACAACAACAATATATATAAGCTTCTACTTTTGAATCATTAACTGCTTTTGAGGCGTTAATGCGAGAGCTATTACTCGCACAGATGCTATTTTTCAAGGAAATTCATCTTTCATTTGAGCATGGAGGCACAATTGAGATAGCTTGCTCCAAATCTAAATACTCGACCATAAGGCTCAATACCTAGCGGCACCGAGAATCCTAATCCAAAAGAGAAAGAGCACTGTAAAGCCATCACTCTTAGGAGTGGTAAACAAACTGGTGAGTCGGTTATAGATTCTACTATTGTAACACCCCTAACCCGTATTCGTCACATGAATAAGGTTACGGAGCATTACCGGACTTATCCCATAAACATTCAGACATTTCATATTCATTACTCACATCCAAACACATATCATTCAATTACAATAATATATTCCCTAATACGAACCCTTGAGGCCCAAAACAAGCATTAAAAATAATTTAGGACTAAATTGAGAACTCAAGGTAAATTTGGAAAAAACATTGAAAATTTTCAAAGTACAGGAGACACACGCTGGTGAGGCCAGGCAGTGTGTCTTACACGGTCAAGAGACACGCTCGAGTCACAGGCCGTGCAAACATTTGAAATGAGATCACATGGCCGTGTCAAGCCCGTGCTCGACCCCATGTAACTTATTAACTTAGGTCCACGACCAACCACATGCCCGTGTGACTAGCCAGTGTCACTCTTTGACATGCTTTCATTAGAAATCTTAGGGGACACACGGCCGTGTTTTGTGGTCGTGTGTCACACATGCCCATGTCTCTTCCCTTGTGGATGAAAATAAGTCTTTTCCTAAGCCATATTTCTCACCCAACTTTGGTACCAACCTACACACTTCAATAGCATATAACCACAACATAAATAGACATTCAAACCAACCAAAATCAGGCCTAAATATGCAATTTCATTGTCTACAAGCACAAGCTCTTGGACATCATAATTAGCCATCCAAAAAACATACCAATATCATCACCAAAAGCTACTTGAATGGTCAATTGCATATATACACATTTGCACCTAACACATAACCTATATGCCATTTCTAAATCTCAACCATATGGTACTCTACTTACCAATTCACAACAAGGCATTCATATAGCAATATATCAACACATAACATAAGGCCAATTACACATATTTACATAATCAAGTAGACCAAAATAAACCAAATCAAATGGCTAATTACAAGTACAAACATATAGGCTACATTAGCCAAAACACCTATACATGTCATTTAACCAAAAACATAAAGTCCAAAAGTACCAAAAATAGCCGATACATAGAGTGATGAGATCTCCGATGACTTCCAACCCGAGTGATCTTTCGAGACACTAGAAGACATGGGAAAATAAACAGAGTAAGCAATTAAGCTTAGTAAGCTCTATAACATAGAATTAAACTTACCATTTAATCACAATTTAGATAAGTAAACATAATATATCCCACTCAATTTGTCAAATGCCTAAGCACATATATTCACCAGTAGGTGAGTCATGTAAAGCACATATAACCATCAAATAGTATGGATGAATACAACAGTCAAGTAAACCTCATATTCATATATCATCTATTTCATAACACAATATATCATAAAATGTCATTATCATATAGTTCATGTATCATTTGCACTAATTCAAATTGAACTCATATGATCTGTAACAAGACTGTGCCCGTTGAACCACTTAAAACATCATTAGATACACGGGTATTACACATGAGCTGTATTGAATGATAATCCGTCAATTCTTGTACATGTATACTCTTTTGAGCTATAAACGGTAAGCTCCTTCGAGCTGAAATAACGATAAGCTCACATAAGCTGAGAATCGGTAAGCTTTTACGAGATGCAAATCGGTAAGCTCATACGAGTTGTGGTGAGTCCACAACACATGTAGGATCTCAACCAAATCGGTAACCCTAATGACATGTCATTCGTATCATACGACTTCCTATGGTTCAAACTGAACTTGGTATTCTTCAAACTTCATTTATTAAGCATTCGATAGACTTATATTCTAATTTCTCAATTCACATATGTACATTTCAAATAAGTATATATATATATAAATGCTCAATTCTAATTGCACGAACTTACATCGAATTCGAACGATGGAAAACGATCGTCTAATCGATAACTTTATCTTTTCCCCAATCTAAATTCATTCATTGCTTCTCTTGATCTATATTATCATATTTAACTATTTTAATTCTCATTCATTTCAATTCAATCCAAATTTCATGCTTTGGCAAAATTACTATTTTGCCCTTAAACTTTTGACTTCATTACAAGTTAGTCCATATCTCATAAAATTACAAATTCATGCAATTCAACAAAAACCCATGCTAGCCGAATTTTAAGTAAGCCCATAGCAGCCCATTGATTTCATTAATTCACATTTACCACATAATTTTCACTTTTCTCAATTTAACCCTTAATTTGCAATTTCATTCAATATCACTTTACAAATGTTGTTTAACTAACAACAAGGATGTTTTTTCTATCATCAAACATCAAAATACTAACATATTCATCAATGGCAAAACTCAAATACTTAAGCAGTTTTGCAAATTAATCCCTGGGCTAGTTAGATTAAGCTACAACGACCTCAAAAATATAGAAATAATTAAAAACGAGATGAAAAATACTCACATGCAGGCAAGAAAGTGTTAGTTGAACCTTAAGCTTCTCCCATGGCTTTTCTTAGGTCTAATTTTCGATGGAGGATGAATAAAGCAAAGATGGAAGGTTTTTGTTTTCTTTAATTTAATTTACTTTATTTACTAAATTACAAATTTAACCTTTATTTTAAAACATTAAAATCACATAATACATGTCCAAGAATGTCCACTAACTTTTACAATGGTCTAATTACCACATAAGGACCTCCACTTAAAAGTTCCATAGCTATTAGGCACCTTTAGCTATTAGAACATACTTTTACACTTTACGTGATTTAGTCGTTTTTCACAAATTAAACATGCAAACGATAAAATTTCTTAACAAAATTTTCATACGACTCTACTATCATGTTGTAGTCATTAAAATAATAATAAAATAAATATTTTGACCTCAGATTTGAGGTCTCAAAACCACTATTCTGATTTCACTGAAAACGGGCTGTTATAACTCTCCCCCTTAGGAATTTTCGTTCCCGAAAATCTTACCAGAAAATATGTTAGGGTACTATTTTCTCATAGCTTCTTTGCTTTTCCACACAGCCTCCTCGATGTCGTGACGTTGCCAATGAACTTTCACTAACACTATACTTTTGTTTCTTAACTCTTTAATTTCTTGAGCTAAGATTCTGATCGGTTCTTCGTTATACGACATGTCGTGCAGGATCTCAACCTCTATCAGAGAAATTATACGTGAAGGGTCTGATCGATAACGTCATAGCATAGATACATGAAACATGTTATGAATCTTTTCAAGTTCTGAGGGGAAATCAAGTAGATAAGCCATTGGCCCTATTCTCTCGATAATCTCGTACGACCCAATAAACTGCAGACTCAATTTCTCTTTGCGTCCAAATCGAAGAATTTTCTTCCACAGTGACACTTTCAATATCACTTTGTCGGGAATCTGAAACTCGATATTTTTACTTTTCAAATCCACATACGATTTCTGTCGATCAGAAGATGCTTTCAAATTATCGCGAATTACTTTCACTTTCTCTTCAGTCTCCCTGATCAAATCAACCCCGTGAATCTTTTTCTTACTAAGCTCGATCCAGCATAACGAAGTTTGGCATTTACAACCATGTTTATACCCATATATGATGACATCTTTATGCTCGACTGAAAGCTATTATTATATGCAAATTCAACCAATGGTAAATATTTTTCTCAGTTGCCTTCAAATTCTAAACAACAACAATGCAGCATATCCTCGAAAACCTGAATCACTCTCTCAGATTGACCATCCGTTTGAGGACGAAATGCGGTGCTAAAATGCAACCATGTACGCAAAGCTTCTTGCAATTTCTTCTAAAATTAGGATGTAAACCACGAATCTTTATCCGAAATAATGGAGACTAGCACTCCGTGCAATCTAACAATCTCTAAAATTTACAAATCAGCTAATCTGTTAAGTAAAAAGTCTATATGTACTGGAATAAAATGTGTAGATTTCGCCAAACGATCAACAATAACCCAGACAACATCTTTCTTTTTCAGAGATAAAGGTAATCCCCATACAAAATCCATCGTGATTCTATCCCAAATTAGACATTTGGTCACAAAGCTAGAAATATCACATTTCATACCTTACCACCAGTACAACTGTTTCAAATAATTTGTACATCTTGTTACTCCCCGAATGAACGACAAGCTACCACTGTGTGCTTCTTGCCAAATTTTCTGTATAAGCTCAGGATTTCACAGCATGTAAACTCCACCTCAGAACAATAAACAATTATCTGTTCCAATCTAAAACTCTGAATCAAGAGTCGACTCAAAATGTACTTGTTTAACTTTCAATTCACTGTCACATTTTTGAGCTTTACAAAATTGCTAAAGAAACATTAGTTTAGCTTTTAATTCAACTAATATCGAGCCATTATTAGATAAGGTCAATCTTGTATTCATCGCTTTCAAAGCAAATAAAGATTTTCTACTCAAAGCATATGCGACTACATTTGCTTTCCCCGGGTGATAATCAATGACTAACTTATAATCTTTTAATAGTTCGAGCAACCTTCGCTGTCGCAAATTTAGATCTTTCTATCACATCAGATACTTCAAACTCTTATGATCAGTAAATATGTGGCATTTTTCACCGAACAAATAATGTCACCAAATTTTTAATGCAAACACGATAGCAACCAACTCTATCATGCGTCGGATAATTTTTTTCATTCGGCTTTAACTGTCTGGAAGCATAAGCTATCACATTGCCTTCTTGCATTAAAACATATCCTAAACCATTCAATGATGCATCACTAAAAACCACAAATTCTTTGCCCGACTCAAGCTGAAAACCGGTGCTTCAGTTAACAATGTTTTCAACTGATCAAAACTTTTTTGACATTTTTCAGACAATTCAAACTTTACATCTTTTTACAATAAATGAGTTATCGATGTAGCTATCATTGAAAACCCTTTAACAAATCTTCGATAATAGCCGGCTAATCCCAGAAAGCTTCTAACTTCAAATATATTTCTTGGAGGCTTCCAATCCACAACAATAGAAATCTTACTCAGATCAACTTCGATTCCTTCCACTAAAACAATGTGTTCTAGAAATCCAACTTCTCAAAGCCAAAACTCGTATTTGCTAAATTTAGCAAACAATTGTTTATCTCGTAGAGTCTGTAACATAATTCTCAAATGCTCAGCATGCTCTGACTCATCTCAAGAATATATCAAGATATTGTCAATGAACATAAGAACAAATCTGCCTACATACAGTCTAAAGATTCTATTCATCAAGTCCATAAATACTACAGGAGCGTTAGTTAACCCAAATGGCATAACAAGAAATTCATAGTTTCCGTAGCTGATTCTAAATGTAGCTTTCGGGACATCTGAATCTTTAACTCTCAATTGATAACAACTAGATCATAGATTAATCTTAGAAAACACTGTTGCTCCTTTCAACTGATCAAATAAATCATCAATTTGCGACAATGGATACTTGTCCTTAATCATAAATTTGTTGAGTTGTCTATAATCGATACACAATCTCTTTAACTCATCTTTCTTCTTTACAAACAGAATTGGTGCACTCCAGGAAGAGAAACTCAGTCGTGCAAAACCTCTATCTATTAACTCCTGCAATTGAGCTTTCAACTCTCTCAACTCTTTATGAACCATTCTATACAGAGATATTGATATCAGTGATGTCCCTAGTACTAATTCAATAGCAAACTTGACTTCTTTGACTAGTGGCAACCTAGGTAACTTTTCTGGAAACACATCTGGATATTCACAAACTACCGTCATAGATTCAGTCTTTCATACACATTTATAACACCCTAATCCCGGCCCAGATGTTATGGCCAAATCTGGTGTGTCATATCACCTAGAACTAATCCCCGTTGCCTAGTTACTAAGTTTAAGGTGAGCTTTGTAAAAACAATATTTAGGTTTTAGGAGAAATTCCCAGTTTATTTGATGAACATCCTAATCTCTATTGGTTATTGAAAGGTTTACTTTTTATCTTTGATTGAGTTGTGTGATTGATTCTGAAAACGTTGGATTAAGTTTGAAAACTCATGTACCATATTCAAAATAATCAAGTGAAGTATGAATAAGTTATAGAAATAAACCCAAAAACATAATTGAAGCAGCCTTATTACAAACCCAAAAATTAAAAACAAAAATGAGTAATTAAAAATAATGAAATAGATAAAATAAGTTTAGAACCATAAACACAGTCTTCGTGGCCACTCTGAATCCCTCCCAGCTCCAAGTCCACGAACTAGGGCTCAGCTGCAAGGATGGAAGAAAAAAAGAGTGAGTTTAGAAAACTCAGTGTGTGGAGAAGACCATCCAAAGGCCAAGTCAGCTCAAGCCCACTGGGCCCGAGCCCAATTCAGTCTCAGTATCAACTGGGCCGAAGCCCTATTCAGTTACAGTTACTAGGCCGAAGCCCTATTCAGTTACAGATACTGGGCCGAAGCCCTATTCAGAAAACAGTACGACCCATAGGCCCAATATAGATACAGAACAGATAAATAGCATGTATGCAAGCCCATAATATGTGGGGAGACTACTCAACCCACCCAACCGCTACACACCACCCGCACCAGCCAGTACACCACGTGGGGAATAACTCGAACCACCCAGCCTACACACCACAGTCGTAGCATGGCTGCTTAGATAATGTGGCCAAGCCACTAACAGTATAACGGGGCAAAGCCCCTTTTCAGTAATACGAGGCATAGCCCCTCTCAGTAAATGTGGCAACGCTACTCACACTTCCTCCATCAATAATCCAACCCATGCAACAGATAAATACAATATGGCATATAGTAACAAAAACAGTCAGTCATGCATTTCAGTCAAATTTAGCCCTAGGGGTATAACGGTCATTTTACACCTAGGGGTAAAATAATAATTTTCCATCTATCGAGGTAATTTAGTAATTTTATCAGTTTTTAGGGATTTCATGCATATTACAATCACTACTAATCCATTTGTTGTCATAGTACTCTATTTAACTTAGTTTAACAGTTTTAGCTATTGGGCTCTAAAAACCCCTAATGGGCCCTACAGTCTATTGGCTCCTTAAGCCCATTTAGTCCAAGTTTCATATTCAGTTACCAGTTTTAGCAGTTTTGACCCTACAGTCTATCAGAATACCTTTAATGCCTATTTTTACCCATATGGGCTTGAAAGCCCATTAGGCCCACATGCAGCTCATCGAGGCCCAACTTACCGAGACGCACGAAATTATGCACCCAACCAACTTACTACTCGCGATTACAACTCCGTCGAATTCCAACCAACTTGTGAGCACTCGCATGCTCACAAGCCCACGAAATGCCAGAACTTCGGCATTTCAGCTTTTCGGCTTTTGCCGATTTGAACTATGAAAGGGTGTTCGATACACACACCTATTTTGCAATTCTACTGATGAGATCTCCTACGTACCTTCTCCTACAATCGATCACTTAACAAATTAGATCATGCTAATATTTAAACCAAATCGAATACTCACCATCATCCTTAACATACATATTCGGCCATCATCCATAATGGCCCTAAAGCTCTTACATTTGTCGACCTAGATCCACTAGATCTAAATCTTGTAGCTCGAACGTCCTTGATTTCCAAAACTCCTTGTTGATCACCTCCTTCACCAACTAACACACATAAAACTGAATACAACATTGAAAACACCCTTAGCCAAATCGACAGCCTCCCTAAAGGGTTAGGGAGTGTTCGGCTTTTCCAAAATTCCACGAAAGATTAAATAAAGGTTTCGATACTTACCAAGTGATCTACTTGCTCTCTAACCACCTTCCTATCTCATATCTACTATCGATCTAGTCTCAACGCAACTAGAAAAAGGATCACCACGATTTTGGCTTTTGAATCTCTACATAAGTACCCTTGTTGACTTAGCAAAGGAATAGATGAAGGGAACCGATAGAAAAAGAGATGGAAGATTAGAGATTCAACTTTTTGAAAGATTCAAGAAAAAAAATGGTTGATTTCGGTAAAAGAGGTAATCGGCAATGATATGGTTTCGGCTTTAAATGGTTGTCGATAGAAGTTTGAAAAAAAAAGGGGGAAGGAGTAGATCGATTCAGCTTTTAAGAAAAAGTGATGGGATGGAATCGATTTAAGGGTGCAAAAAGAAGAGAAGAAGAAGATTGGAAGAGAAAGAAGAGGAGAAGGGGGAGTAGATTCAGCTTTGAAGGAGAAATCGGCAAGAGAGCTTTTAGTGGTAGGTTTCGGCTTTTTTTTGGGATAGAAAGAAAGAAAAGAAAGAGGCAAGGGAACCCTAGCCTTACTATACCTAATTCGGCAATAGAGAGGGAGGCTCAAACACTTAAAGAAATCGGTACAAAACTCAATAATGCCGAAAATACTAAACCTAAAGCTAGATGCCAAATTGCAATACCATGAGTCCCTTAGCTGACCATTGCTTCTCAAATTCAAACATTTCTAAAATCTCTCCTTGATCTACTCTCATGAGCAATTCAAACTCTTCTCAACAGAGTTTCATTTGAGTGCCACCACTTGACCAACACATGCACACAAAAATAAAAGTACCATAAGCTTACCTTGTGACTTGAACCCTGGACCTAGAATACCATCCCACACGCCACTTTTTTAGGAGCTTAGTGGTGCCACAGTGCCACTTTGCCAAGGCCCTCTTTGTGGCAAATTCCACCAAGTTTTTTCTTAAGAGCCCACTTAACCAAGTTCCCCATTCACTTAGAATCCATACTTTGATAATTTTACCGAGTTTTTACCTCAGTTTGGGCCTCCTAAAGGCCCACTAGCCTACTTAAACACAAATTTAACAATCTTAACACTAAAAATTCAAGTTTTCACCAAAATCACAATAAACCCGAAAAAACGCCAAAAATCAGGGCGTTACACATTTCTGAGCTAGCATAGACAATATCACAATAGGCAATTCGCTCGAATCATCGAATTTAATACAAAAATCTCACCATTCTGATATTTTAACTCAATAGTCTTTCATCTACAGTTTACAACAGCATCATGCAGAGTCAACCAATCCATACCCAAGATCACATCAAATTCATCAAACGGTAAAAGCATCAAATTAGCCAAAAAACAGTAACCTTGAGTCATCAAGGGATAATTCTTGCAAACTTTATCAAATAGGACATACTGACCTAAGGGGTTTGACACTTTAACCACGAATTCAGTAGAATCAACTAGTAAACTCTTACTAGACACTCAATTTGTACAGACATTTGAATGAGTCGATCCAGGATCAATCAAAGTAGTTACATCAGTGTTATAGAGAGAAAAGTACTGGTAATAACATCTGGTGCCGATGCATCATCGCGAGCGTGAATAGCGTAAGCCCTAGATGGTGCCCGTGCCTCGAATCTCACTACTGACTATCTAGTTGCACTTCGACTACCACTCATATTTCCAGTATTTTAGGGTGGTCTCTTTCTAGCAGCTATATTGCTCAGCCTAATAGATTGAGCTTTTTCTTTCTCGGACTTCTGAGGGTAATCTTTAAGGTAGTGGTTAAAGGAACCACACCTGAAACATGCTCCGCTCTTCACCCGACACTCACCATAATATGGTCTGTTACAATGTCTGCACTCGGGTCTAACATTTCTAACACTACACACGTTAGCTATATATGTAGCCTGGGGTTTAGGAGTAAAGTGTCTCGTATCTCTATCTCCACTAGAGTGCCCCTAAGAAATAGTAGGACGATAGTGATGTTCTTTGAATTTATTAGATGTTGACTAATGAGACTTACCCGTAAATCTCTTTCTTGAATCTCTAGCTTCAAAATCAGCTTTTCTCTTTTCTTTCCTAAGCTCTTCAGCCTTGTGTGCTCTGTCGACTAACACAACAAACTCTTTCAGCTCAAGTATGCTAACTAAGAGCTTGATATCTTCATTCAACCCGTCTTCAAACCGTTTAAACATAACCTCTTTAGTTGGAATAAACTGACGAGCATACTTACTCAGTCTCATGAATTCTCTTTCATACTCAACTATGGTCATACGACCCTGTTTCAACTCTAGAAATTCCTTGCACTTTTGATCAAGAAACCATTGACTTATGTATTTCTTTCTAAATCTAGTTTGAAAGAATTCCCATGTAACTTGTTCCTTTGGTACCACACAAGTGAAAGTGCTCCACCACTAGTATGCTACATCTTTCAAAAGAGATATGGTGCATTTAACACATTCCGCTAGCGTACAAGATAGTTACTCAAAAACCCAAATTGTATTCTCAAGCCAAAACTCGACTCTCTCATGATCATCATCTACTATATCTCTAAACTCTTCAGCCCTGTACTTTCAAATTTTATCAATAGGTGGCTTACTCATACGCAAAGGTTCCAAACCTTGAGGAGCTACGGGAATCGGTTGGGGAAAAGGTAGGGGTAGAGGTTGTTGAGCAGCCAGATTTGTTTGGCCATACTCATAGAACCACTCATTAATCATTTGGAAAAAGGCTTCTTTTGCCTCTCGTCCACGACCCTCAGACACGGGTCTTAATCCAGACAGTGTTGCTCTGTGAATGGAGGCTGGTGCATTACTTTCTACATCATCAGAGTCAGCTCGATTGGAATCCATTTACTATATAAAAACATGATTTTAAAAACTATCAGGAGATATCACACTATCATTGGTTAAAAATGGCATGTATAGCTAGACTCACAAACGCTATGTTAGCCCTAGAATCGACTAAATCGTAACTCTTATAATGCCCTAAATTTTGGTCTTAAAAGTGTTTGGTCTTAAGTAGGCGAACATCTAGAAGGTTGCACATAAATTTTAGATGTGCAAGAAAATGACACAATTGATTGTCTACTTTATTAGTTAAGTGAGAATGTTTGGGAGTGTCTGAGAAGTCCTGGGTTCAAACCTGGGCTTTAGCAAAAATTTGTGGATTATCTTTTAAATGAACCTGGACATTAGCACGTAGACCTTATAATTAATTGAGGACAAAAGGTGTCACAAAAAAACCTGATGGTCCAGTGGTTTGAGGCGTATGGTAATTGCTGGAGGTTTGAGGTTCAAGTCATGACAAGGTAAAAAGAGTATTTATTTTGCTCTCTTGTCATGTGAGAAGTAGAAGTCGACTGAAGCTCTATAAGGTGGAATTTGAATGGGTCATGAGAAGTTGGTAGAGAAAATCAAGGAAAGGATTATGGAGGGATTTTAGGAGGAAAATAGGGAGTTTGAGTTGTAGAAGGTTGGTACTGAATTTGCTAAAGGAATTGAGTGTTCGATTTTGGTCATTGTGGCTTTGGGGAGAGTTTTCTTTTATTGATTTGTTTTAGACTTCTAGTTCCGAAATCAATCTTGGTCATTTAGGGTATTTCGTTTGTGCCGTTTTCCTCTCTTCTTGATTTCTTTTTTGTTTTCATTCTGCCGAAACCTCTGTTGGTCGAATGCCAAAATTTTGTGTTGTTTTTCCTAAGTTTTTTTTCTTCTTTTCTGTGTTCTAATCTTTGTCGAAGTACCTTTCTCTTAGTTCTCCCTTTTGTATTTTTCTTTGGCTGAACAGTGATAAACCCTTACTTTGGTTTCTTTCAGTTTTCTCCCTAGCTGATTGCCCCATTCTCCATTCTTTTCTTCTCTCATTTCTTCTTTCTAGATCGATTACTCACGGTCTTTCTCACCTCTCTAATTTTTGACCGATCGTTCTATACTCTGCTGTTAGTGATGAGATTTCGGTTTTGCAATTCTGACAATCGGTAGGTATGCTTATGTTTCTCTATTGTTCCAATATATGCTTTTCAATCTATTCTTTTTATCTTTTTCTGAAAGCTAAAGTTTCTTCTCATCGTTCAATTAAGATAATCAGTAAGAGCGTGTGATCATTTCTAGTTAGCAATTTTGGAGGATTAGGTCACCTCATTCGATCAAGGTAAGTAAGAGTTTTAATTTGGTGATTTAGTGTTCGTGAACACTAATAGTTAAAGGACTGATGGTATGTGGGAATGGTTGTAGGGTGTGTGCTTGAGGAACTTGGAGCGGTTTCGTAGATAGGTGGGTACTAACACCGCTTAAACTGTAGAATGACAAAAGCTGAAAAGCTGAAAAGCCGAAAGATTGGGCTTTGAGGCCATCTGAGCATAGGAACGCTCGTGTGAGGAATCAAGTCTGCGAAACATGTGCATGTGTCTGCAAAGGCCACCATGATTGATCTCATGGGCTTAGGCTGTTTTAGACCACGTTGGGCTGAAGTGGGCTTTGTGGGCCCAATGGGCTCGTAGGCCCAACACTGGTAAATGTAACGGATATGTGGGAATTTTAGACCCGGCTATGTCGTGCATGTGGCTAAAGGGCTTAGTAGGTCACACGAGAGTGTAGGCCCACTTGGGCTGTGTAATGGGCCTTGGGGCCATATCCACTGTTATGCATGTTGAGGTTAAGCAAGTCACTCGAGACGACTGTGGACGTTCTGACGGGTTGGTAGGTGAGTCTAGACCCATTCTATTAAAAATGATTGTAATACCCCATAGGGTAAAATGACTGTAATACTCCTTAGGGGAAATGACGCTCTTTATTCTATGTGTGACTGATTTGCTACATGATATATATATGACTATGATTGAGCATGACATTCTGCATTCACGAATGATGGTATGACATGACATTCTATATGGGGATGGGCAATTATGGACGGAGGAAATGCATGGATTCTAGCCATCCTAATTATGGCTCTGTGCCATCCTGATTATGGCTCTAGGCTATCCTGATTATGGCTCTATGTCATCTTGATTATGGCTCTACGCCATCTTGATTATGGCTCTGCGCCATCTTGTTTATGGCTCTGTGCCATCCTATTTATGGCTTATAACCATTCTGTTTAAGGCTCTTGGCCATTCTGTTCACTTGCAGCTTTGCTACGATTCTAGTTAGTGCCGTAACCGGTGCTAACTTTATAACTGTAGGGATGGGTGGGTGATATATTCCCCACTATAAGTGCAGGGTTGATAGGTGATGGAGTGTAAGGTTGGTTTGGGGTAACATGCATCATGCATACTAATAAATGATACGGCATACTACTCTTACTGATCTTGCTTCTGTAATGGCCTTAGGTCTAGGTTGTTATTGCTTACTGAATGTCTGATTGATTGTATATTAGGGGATTACACACTGAGTTTTCATAAACTCACGCCACTGTCTAACTATACAGGTGATCCCTAGTATTAGACGGATTGGTGCTACGAGGGACTCGAAGGTGGCCACACTACTACTCCTGTTTTGTTTTATTGGGCTTTTACTTACTGTTAAATTTCGTTATGGGTATTTATTTGTGTAATAAGGCCTTTCTAAATTTTCTAGCTTTTAATTGGGTTTTTATTTATTATGATTTATATCTGTTAGAAGTAGAGTGTGGTTTTCCAAAATGATAACTGTTTTCAAAACATCATGTTTTCGCAACACTATTGAAATGCTTCTACAACAAACAATGTTTTAAAAGTAATAACGATTTAAAATGGTTAACAAATGGCGAAGATGATTTAAGAATGAACAAAGAGGCTTTAACCTTCAAACGAGATTTGATTAGCAAGAACAAGTTTTCGAAAAACACTGGTGACACTGCCAGATTCGGCCATCACGTCTAGGCTGAGTTTAGGGTGTTATATTTAGTGGTATCAGAGTGAAGTTGCAAAAATCGGCTGTGGAATAGGTTCTAAATTTTTGGAGTTCCTAAAAATTATTTTCAAATGACTTGAAGTGTTTTGAAAGGATTATAAATTGTGTGGCACACTGAGTCTCTGGCGCCGAATATGTAAGTTTCCTTGATACTGTTGACTGATTTAAATTAAAATGCAATAAATAGGGAACACCGAGATTACTTTAAATACTAGACTGTGTTGTGATGCTTGAATTTAGATTTTGTATTTATTTTGTGTGTGTTCTTGAAATTTAGATTTTTAAGTTAGCGACAGTACTGATATGGATTTTGAAGGTAAGCAAGGTCACAAGGAGTTGCCTGTTTCACCGGATCATGAGATTGTTCAAGAGACAGAGGTCAGGGTAGGTTCACCAACTTTGAGTAGCGATAACCCAGGGCTTGGTACTGAGGCACTGACCCGGTTAGTAAGGGAAGTGCTAGAAGAAGTGGTTGAGGCTAGAGTTAAGGAGGTTGGTGAAACGTTTCAGGCTAGGTGCTTAGAGTGTAAGAAGTAGAGAGATCATAGTTCTTTGAGGCTAGAGCCTCATTCTGTAAAGCATGTTAAAATGCATCCGAACTTTTCTTCCTTGCAAGCATTATAAAAGGCGTCATTCGGTTGAACGCTGGAGGAAGTCAGGAGGATGTCTCAGATGCAGGTCTAAAGAGCATCGGATTTGGGATCGCCAAGTCACTTTTAAGTTAGGTATGTCTCGTTTGGGTGTGATGTTTTGGGATATGTTTCGGGTGTGTGTAAGAGGTTCCGAGTTCAAGTTAAAATGTGTTAGTGTTAGTGGGATCAGAGTGCGCAGCAGGAGCGTAGCGATGTAGCCTAGTTTGTGCAACTGTTCTGATAATTGGAAATTTCAAAGATGAAATTTCTTTAAGGAGGGCTGAATTGTACCACCCCAAATTTTGGGGCTAGAAGTGTTAGGTCTTAAGCATGCGAACATCTAGAAGGTTGCACATAAATGTTTAGTTGTGTAAGAAAATGACACAATTGATTGTCTAATTTGTTGGTTAAGTGATTTAAGAATGTTTGGAAGTGTTTGAGAAGTCCTGGGTTCAAACCTAGGCTTTTGTAAAAATTTTTGGATTATCTTTTAAATGAACCTGGTGTAACACCCTGATTTTCGGGATTTTTTTTGGGTTTTGGCAATTTTGGTGAAATTTTGAAATTTTGTTGTTAAAGTATGGAATTTATGTTTTAAGTGTGTTAGTGGGCCTTTAGAAGGCCCAAGCCTAAGAAAAACCAGGCAGAGATATCAAATTTTGGATTTAGAGTGAAGGGGACTTGGTTAAGTGGACTTTTAAGAAAAAAAGGCGAGTAAAATAAGACTCACGTAAGCCATTGGTAAAGTGGTAATGTGGTGCCACTTAAGTGCCTAAAAAAAGTGGCATGTGGACAGGTATGCAAGGGCCAGAGTTCAAGTCACAAGGTAAGCATTGTGTGTTTTAATTATTTTTGTACATGTGCCAGACATGTGATGGAATTCAAGTGGAACTCTGTTGGGAAGAGTTTGAGTTGCTTAGGAGATAGGATCAAGTTGGATAAGGGTGAGAGATTTTAGGAATTTCAATTTGAAGTAAGAAGTGGCCGGCCAAGGGATTGTGAAGTAGCATAATCAGGTAAGGGTTGGCCGAATGCTTTTGGAGTCTTTTTTGAAGTCCTAATTTGGTAACTTGGGTAGGTGTGTGTGCCGATTTGTGTAGGGGGATTGAGCTCTCGTGTTTGGCACTTAGGGGCTGTCTTGTGTGGCCGAATAGTTAAGGTGCCCTTAGGTTCCTTTCCTTCCTCTTTCTTTTCCTAAAAATCGAAACCTAGACTCCTACCTTTTCCTTGTGCCGAATTGTCCTTAACAAAACCCTCTCCTCCCTTCTTTCATCTCTTTCCTTTTCTTCTTTTCATCTCAAACCGAAAGAACCTCTTCTCCCCACTCATCTCTTCTTTTCTTTTCTTTTCTTTAAAACTGAATCTGCCATTCTCCTTCTATTCTCTTTGCTTTTCTTCTACTTCTATTCTTCTTTTCAAACTGAAACTAGTGTGGTCGAATTCTTCATTGGCCAAATCTTTACTTTTATTCTTCTTCCATTTACTTCTCAAACCGAATAGACATACTCTAAGATAGATCCAAAAGCCGAAATTGTTAGATTCTTTCTTTACTCATGCTTGAGGGTTAAACCTATGTCAAAGCTGGATTAGAATAGGATTAGGAGCATTCGTGACTAGTAGATCTTCGGTAAGTACTTAGATCTCTTCTTTCCATGCATTATTTTTAGATTTAAGAAAAGCCGAAAGTCCCTAAACGCTTTAGGGAGTCTGTCGAATATAGTAAAGAGTATTGCTAGTTCTTTTAACTGGTTTTATGTGTATTTGTTACGAAAGGGAAGATCTAGCAAGGAGCGTAGGAGGCTTGGACCATTGAAACAATTAGATCTAGATCTAGTCCCTATGTTTGACAAAGGTAGGTGTTCTAGGGCTTAAGGGTGATTGGCCGATTATGGTAAGCAAGATGGCATTAGTTATCGCTAATGCATAAGTCTAATTTGTTAAGTGACCGATTGTAGGATACCCATGGGAGATCTCGTTAGCATTCATCGCAAATCAGGTGTGTAAACGAACACCCTCTAGTAGTCTAAATCCGCAAAAGCTAAAAAGTCGAAATGCTGAAATTCTGGCATTTCGTAGGCTTGCAAGCGTGCGAACGCTCATGAGTCGGTGGGCAATAGTAAGATCTGTAATCGAAATCGGTATAATTGGTGAGTACGCGATTTCGTGCGCTTCAGTAATTTGGGCCTCGATGGGCTAAAATTGGGCTGAATGGGCTTACAGGCCCATTCGGGTGAAAACTAGCAGTAAGTGGGTTCTGGTAATTCGTAAGTTAAAACTATTAAACCAGACATAGAATTAGGGCTAAACGGGCCAAAATAACAAAATGACACTGTAGCGCCCATTAGGGGTTTTAGGGCCCAATAACTCTAAACTGCTAAAATGGGCTAGATAAGCTACTGAGATGAAAATGAGATTGTTAATAACTGGAAAGTGCATAAAACCCTAAAAATTGAAAAAATTACTAAAATACCCTTATGGGTGGAAAATTACTATTTTACCCCTAGGTGTAAAATGACCGTTATACCCCTAGGGCTAAATATGACTGAAATGCATGCTTTATTGTTTCTGTTCACTGTATGCCATGACATGTTTAAATTGTTGCATGGGACTGGGTTATTGATGGAGGAAGTGCAAGTGGCATTGCCACGTTACTGAAAACGGGCTTTGCCTCGGTTTACTGAAAGGGGCTTTGCCTTGTATTATTGAAAGGGGCTTTGCATCGTATTACTGAAAGGGGCTTTGCCTCGTTATACTGTTAGTGGCTTGGCCACATTATCTGAGCAGCTATGCTGCGACTGTGTAGTGTAGTGGCTGGGTGGGTCGAGTTGTTTCCCCACATGGAGTGTATGGCTGGTACGGGTGGAGTGTAGCGGCTGGATTTGGGCTGGGTTTGGGCATACATGCATTAATACTGATCTGTTACTAGGCCTATGGGCCGTATTGATTACTGAATAGGGCTTCGGCCTAGTTATTAGTGAGACTGGATAGGGCTTAGGCCCAGTAAGCTTGAGATGATTTGGGCTCTGGATGGGCTTTCTTTCCACACTGAGTTTTTAAACTCACCCCTTTTCTTCCATCCATGCTGGTGAGCCCTAGACTAGTGGACTTGGAGCTGGAAGCGATTCAAAGTGGCCACAGGGATTGCCTTTAATGGTTTAATTAAATCTTTTCATTTTCATACTTATTTTAGATTATTTCTCATTTTGGTTTGGGGTTGTAATAAGGCCGCTTTAAGTATTTTAAATTTTGGGGTTTAAATCCTTTATTTATAATTGATTCCAAATGGATAGACTAAGGTTGCGCGAGTTTCTTAAAATTAATCAACGTTTTCAAAACTAAGCACACGTATCAAATGAGTAACAAATGTTAAACTGAGATCTTATAATAAGAGTGCCTTTAAAATCTAGTAGTGGATAAGACGTACTCAACTAAACCTAGATTTTCCTTCTAAAAGTTTTACAACAGTTTTGCAAAACTCACCTTAAACATAGTAACTAGGAAACATGGTTAGTCCGTCATTGATGTGACACACCAAACTTGGCCGTAACGTCTGGGCTGGGTTTGGAGTATTACATTTAGTGGTATCAAAGCCCAGTTGCAACAAATTAGCTATGGATCGGGTCCAAAAATGTGTCCAAAAATTTCAAATCAAGGCCCAAGAAGGGTATTTTGAAATAGGTTTTGGAAATTTTTTTTAAAACCTTTTTAAACTTATTTTTCTCATGGTATACACGTCTAAGGTTTTATTCTCAAAAGTTAAAGTTTCCTGGGCTTTCCAAAATCTAGTTACTGAAGAAGTAGCACACTGAATCCCCGACACCAAGTCTATAAGTGTTATTCCTTATATTATACTGTACTGAGACATTACTGCAGATTGATACTGTAGATAGGGTAGTACTGAAAACTGTAAGACTGAGACTGTAGGGAAACTAAACCCTAGGAGACTGAGATTGTAGCTAGGCTACGTTTTCACTAAAACAACTCTGAAACTCTATCTATACATAAGAAATTTTATAATAAACAACTGAAATATTAAACTAATGTCATCAAATTTGTAACCAGATAAGACAATATGAGTACGAGGGCTGCTCGTGGATGAGGCCATGGACGTGGTCGAGGTAGTGTGCAAGCCAGATCTTCATCTTCACGACATATGCCAACTGAGGAGGCATGAGCGCATCCAACGACTGAGACTAGATCGTATGATCGGGCTGCAAGGGACGACGCTCTGTCCCAGGCCATGTTAAGGGTTTTAAAGAGGGTCGCTGGGGCGAGCACTGGAACTGTGAATAGAGGATCTATTTCGGAGTGACTCCAGGCCAACGGAGTAGAGGTTTTTAGGGGCATATCTGGAGTAGCCCCAAATGTGGCTGAGTATTGGCTGGAAGCTACAGAATGGATTATGGACGACCTGGATTGCTCCGTGGAGTAAAAGCTAAAGGAGCGATGTCTCTGCTGCAAGACGAGGCATACCAGTGGTGGATCATTGTGAAGGAGTGTACCCAAGCTGAGCGGGTAACCTAGGAACTGTTTTAGACGGCTTTCAAGGGAAAGTACATCAAAGCAAGCTATGTGAATGCTCGTAGGAAAGAATTTCTGAATCTAACTCAGAGCAATAAGTCTGTAGCTAAATGTGAGGCGAAATTTCTGAGGTTGAGCTGGTATGCTATCGGTATAGTTGCTGCTAAGTACGAACGTAGCATTTGTTTTGAGGATGGTCTCAGGGATGAACTAAGGGTGCTGATAGCTCTGCAGAGGGAGCGTGGTTTTGCTACATTGGTGGAAAAGGCTAAGATAGCCGAAGAGGTGAAGCAAACTGAATGGTAGAACTGTGAGAAGGACCAAAACCGATTTAGGAGGGATTCTGGACCCTCTGGTGCTGCAAACCAAAATGCCAAGAGAGCTAGAGTGGAGGAATCGGTTAGAGTAGTTCCGGTGAATATAGTTAGACCACAGGCTTGTGGGGACTATGGTAGAGTGCATTTGGGAGAATGTTGGAAGCGTACTGGGGCATGTCTCTGATGTGGGTCCAAATAACATAGGAGCAAGAACTATCCTCGGAGGCCAGCTCAGACTCAAGTTGCTAAACAGAGGGTTGCTCAACCAGTGCGAGGTAGACCACTACTACTGAGAGGCCGTGGTCAAGGTAGGGGTGGTAATGGAAATGGTCGTGGACGTGGAGCACCTGGCAAGGGTACTGGTGATGCTGAAGCTCGCCAGCCAGCATTGGTTTATGCTATTCAACGCAGAGAGGATGGTGATGCACTAGACGTCATAACTGGTACGTTTTTTATTTCTAGCGTGCCATACACTGCTTTCATTGATGTGGGTTCAACCAATTCGTATGTTGCATGTGACATTTCTAGGTTGTTGAGTGTGCACTCTAGGAAACTGTGAGTGGGGTAACTGTAATAAGTCCACTCGGTCACTCAGTTAGAGTAGACAAACTCTTTAGGGAGGTGACTTTAGAGACTCAAGGTAGGATTTTTGTTGGAGACTTAATGGAGTTACCATTCGGAGAGTTCGATCTTATTTTGGGGATGGACTGGCTTACTAGGCATAAGCCGACTCTGGATTATGCGGCCAAGAGGATGGTGTTAAGGACTACCGAGGATGAGTAGGTAATGGTTATTAGAGAGTGAAGGGACTACTTTTCCGATGTTGTTTCGGCCTTAAGGGCTAAGAAGCTAATTCGCAAGGGTTGCAAGGCATACTTGGCTTTTATAAGCCAGACGGGGACTGAGAAGGTGACTGTGGGGACAGTTAGAACAGTTAAGGAATTTCAAGATGTCTTTCCTGAGGAGCTTTCTAGATTACCTCCAAACTGAGAAGTCAAATTTGGAATCGACTTGCTGCCTGGAACGGCTCCAGTATCTATCACACCGTATAGGATGGCACCGAAGGAGTTAGTGGAACTGAAAGCCCAAATCCAAGAGTTGTTAGATAGAGATTTCATTAGACCGAGTGTGTCTCTATGGGGAGCACCAGTACTGTTTGTAAAGAAGAAGGATGGGATGATGTAGATGTGCATCGATTATCGCCAGTTGAACAAACTGACGATAAAGAACAAGTACCCTCTGCCTAGGATCGATGATCTGTGTGACTAGCTTAGAGAAGCTTCGGTATTTTCCAAGATTAATTTTCGGTCTAGATATCACTAGTTAAGGGTCAAGGAAGTGGACATCCATAAGACAGCATTCAGAACTCGGTATGGTCATTACGAGTTTCTAGTTATGCCATTTGGATTGACGAATGAACCTGTGGTTTTCATGGATTTGATGAATTGAGTATTCCAACCGTACCTAGATCGATTCATAGTCGTTTTTATAGACGATATTCTAGTATATTCAGAAACTGAGGAGAGGCATGATGAGCATCTCTGCATTGTTCTGCAAGTGTTGATAGAGAAGCAATTTTATGAAAAATTCAGTAAGTGTGAATTTTGGTTGTGAGAAGTGACTTTCCTAGGTCATGTTTTCTCTGCCGAGGGGATTAGGGTGGATCCTCAGAAAATTGAGGCAGTTCTAGAATGGAAGCCACTGAGGTCAGTATTAGAAATTTGGAGTTTTCTGGGCCTGGCAGGGTATTATAGAAGATTTGTAGAAGGATTCTCTCTGATTTTTGCACCATCAACGAAATTGTTAAGGAATGGAGTATCATTTGTATGGACTAAGAAACAGCAAGAAGCTTTCGACAAGTTGAAAAAAGTTTTGACTGAGGCGCCAGTGTTGATTCAGCCGGAGTCTGGGAAGGATTTCACTATGTACAGCGATGCGTCGCATGTGGGACAAGGCTATGTACTGATGCAAGAGGGTAAGGTGGTCGCTTATGCTTCGCGACAACTTAAGTCTCACGAACCGAATTACCCTACGCATGATTTAGAGTTAGCAGCGGTGATCTTTACGTTAAAAATCTGGAGACACTACCTGTATGGAGAAAAGTGTATTATATACACAGATCATAAGAGTCTCAAGTATTTGTTAACTCAGAAGGAATTGAATCTTAGGCAACGAAGATAGATAGAGTTGCTTAAAGACTACGACTGTTCGATTGAGTATCACCCAGGCAAGGCAAATGTGGTGGCTGATGCACTGAGGGCTATGGCTAAGTTGAGAGCGATGTTTGCTTGTTTGAGTCTATATGATGATGGAAGCTTGTTAGCAGAGTTGCAAGTGAGACCAACTTGGACTGAGCAGATTAAAGAGAAGCAGTTAGAGGATGATTCATTGGTTCCTCAGTTTCAGCAAGCTAAGAATAAGGAGAATTCAGATTTTGGACTGAATACTGATGGAGTTTTGTGCTTTCGTGTAAGAGTTTGCATTTTGAAGGACTCTAACTTGAGGCAGTTAATCTTGAAAGAGGCCCATAGTGGACCTTGTACCATGCATCTTAGAGGGAATAAGCTGTATTGAGACTTGCGAGAGGTGTACTGGTGGCCTGGACTTAAGCGAGAGGTGACTAAATTTGTGGGAAAATGTCTGATGTGCCTGCAAGTAAAGGCTGAGCATCAACTGCCTTTTGGACTGTTGCAGCCAGTGAAAATTCCACTTTGGAAGTGGGAGAGAGTAACCATGGATTTTGTGAGCGGGCTACCTTTGGCACCCTCTAAGAAGGACTCTGTATGGGTAGTTGTGGATAGGTTAATGAAATCTGCTCTTTTCATACCTGTCCGAACTGATTACTCACTTCAGAAGTTGGCCAAACTATATGTGGCGGAGATAGTACGACTACATGGGGTGCCAGTTTTGATTATTTCTGATCGGGATCCTAGGTTTACATCTCGATTCTGGAAAAAGTTGCATAAGGCGTTGGGTACATGATTGGATTTTGGCACTTCTTTCCATCCTCAGACAGATGGACAGTCAGAAAGGGTTATTCAGGTTCTGGAGGACATGTTAAGGGGTTGTGTCATCAACTTTCGTGGTAGTTGGGAGGACTGCTTGCCAATGGTGGAATTTGCATACAGCAACAGTTATCAGGCAGGTAATCAGATGGCTCCATATGAGGCACTTTATGGGCGAAGGTGTTGTACGCCTATGTGTTGGACGGAATTGGGAGAACGACAAGTTTTTGGACCAGAGTTAGTGGCAGATACTGAGAAAAGGTTAAGTTGATCAGATATCGGTTAAAGGAGGCATCTGATAGGCAAAAGTCGTATGCTAATCTGAAGCGTAAGGAAACCGAGTTCTCTGTAGGAGATATGGTATTTTTGAAGGTCTCGCCTTGGAAGAAGATCTTGAGGCTTGGCAAAAAGGGCAACTTGAGTTCGCGATTTATTGGGCCTTATTGGGTTCTTAAACGGGTAGGGCCAGTAGCGTATCAGCTAGAGTTACCACCGGAGTTAGACTGTATTCATGACGTGTAACACCCCTGTCCCGGAACTGTCGTCGGAATAGGACGGGGCGTTACTAGAAGGTCAGAAAATAGATCAGAATAGAACCATCATAGAATACATCAGAATTCAGAACCAAGAGTACCTTATAAGGCTTAATAGACCTCATTATGCATTAGATAGGGTTCAGGACTAAACCGATCACATACAAAAGTAAAACTAAAATCAGAAAATCTTTCACATTTTTAGTCCTAGCACACGCCCGTGTGGCTTGGCCGTGTGGTACACATGGCCGTGCCTCCTACTCGTGGTTGAAATTAACTAACCCCCCACGGTCACCAAACACGCCCGTGGGTCTAGCCCGTGGGCAACACTGATCATATTGGCACGGAATGATCACACGCCCTTGCCTTATGCCCGTGCATGAAACTAACCAAAATGCTACAATGCAGGGGACACACGGTTGGAGTACACGCCCGTCTCTCCTGGCCGTGTGGCACAATATAGGCTTGGTTTAAGCCAATTTGCCACCCCTTCTTAGGGTCATTCAACAAGCAGATAAGAACAACAATTTTACCGCAATTACTAACCAAATCAAACTCCAATCATATGTCATTATAGCTACCTCAACATCATTTAATCACAAGTACAAATGCATGATAAACACTTCCAAATTTCATACCATTATCAACATTATGCACACATGTAAAACTTATGCTTAAAACTTACCACTTCTTCATATTAGTATGTTCCAAAATGACCAAAACAATTTAGGCCATATAATCATTACAAACTTGACCAACTTGGCATCATAAGCTATAGGCCCAAGTTAATCACCACATACCATTCCATCCAATTCACAAGCATTATAAATCATCACATTTAAGCTTAAAACACAAACACTCTAGCCTATACATGCCATAATTCAAATATTTACAAATCCAAAAGTACCAAAAACAAGTTCGATAGTGTGTGACGATCCTAGACTTGTCCTGAGCCCTCGTAGCTACGATATCTGTAAAACAGTTGAAAACACAAACAGAATAAGCTACCAAGAGCTTAGTAAGTCAAATAAAACAATTTAACTATTAAGTCACATAATGTACCAAACATAAGCAAATAAACCTAGCCATTTCCAAACTAGTTCATAAAACAAACCATCATCTACTTCTCGTATATATATATACTTCATTCCCATAATTTAACACATACTTCTCACATGACCGATCACAGAACACAAGTCTCTATTCTTGGAAATATAGTACTATACAAGCGTACCTGAATCAGATACATAAGGTAAGCATGTACTTGTTTAACAGACTTTCTCTTCAATCGTTCAGCAACGTACAGAGTTCAGACAGGCCTTATACAATGCCAACATCCCAGACGTGGTCTTACATGTTATTCAAAGTCGATGCCACTGTCCCGGATAGGGTCTTAAACGAACCATAAGTGATGCCAGTGTCTCAGACACGGTCTTATACACTATCTCAAATCAATGCCTTCGTCCCAGACGAGGTCTTACATGATATCGTCTTAACATTTCTCAACCAAATACGATTTTAAATTTCTCAATCAGGCTCTCAAGGCCGTCCAATGCAGTTTATAGTTCAAGTAATATTATACAGTTAATATAACATATATTTGTATATTGACTTACCTCGTACGGAGTTAACGGATATGAGTCGACTAGTCGACGATTTTGGACTTCCCTCGATCTAAGTTAGTTTTTCTTTGTTCTTGATCTAAATCAATTCAAATTCAACCATTCAATTATTTATTTCATTCAATTTAATCCATAAATACACAATTAGGGAAATTTTCATTTTAGCCCACACATTTACATATTTTGATACTTTGGTCCCTAATTCATAAAAACATCAAATATGCACAATTTCATTTCAATATGGCCTAGCTGAATCTTCATATCTCTCATATAAGCCCATATAACATATTTGTTTCACAATTTAGTCCCCCCAAAGTCTCATTTTTACAAATTAGTCCATATAGCTTAATTTCACCAAAATTTCATGGTAAAATATATTTATTCACTCCTATCCATCATAATTCAACTAAATTCATCACAAAGCTTCAAAAATCAACAATGACACTATTCATCAACTTTATCAAAAACAAAAATTGAGACATGGGCATGAAAGATTTCGAAGCAATGATTACAAAAATGTAGAAATTATCAAAAATTGATCAAAACTCGTACCTTAATCACTAATTCAAAGTGCCGAAATTGAGAAAGCATGAACTCTTCTTCTTTCTTCTATTCTCGGCAAAAACAAAGTGGAAATGGCCATGTTTTTGTTTCATTTATTTTAGTATAAAACATATAATATCAAATTTCCAATTTTAACCTCCACTAAACATTAATAAAAACATATGTAATAAGGTCATTTATGACCACTCATGCTTCAAATGGGTAAATTGCCATATAAGGCCATCACATTGAAAAGCCAAATTCAATTGGCACTTTTCACATATGGAATGCTATCTTTACCCTCAATGCAATTTAACCCCTTTTTATAATTAAGCACAGAAACAGTCAAATTAAACCACAGAAATTTATCAGATGTTAATTCTTATCGAACTGAAACAAAAAAATAATATCAAAAATATTTTCAAACTCGGATATATGGTCCCGAAACCACTTCTGACTAGGGTATAAACCGGGCTGTTACAACTCTCCCCCTTTAGGGATTTTCGTCCCCAAAAATCTTACCGTTAAACAGATTCAAATATTGATTTCTCACAGCATCCACAGGCTCCCAAGTAGCTTCTTCGACCCCGTGTCGTTGCCACAAAATTTTAACTAATGGAATTCTTTTGTTTTGCAATACTTTAATCTCACGAGATAGAATACGGATTGGCTTTTCATATTACGTCATATCAGACTGTAATTCAATCTCAGAAGGGGTTAACACGTGAGACAGATCAGACCTGTATCGCTTAAGCATAGATACGTGAAACACGTTATGTATCTTTTCTAGTTCAGATGGCAATCTCAATTTATACGCAACCGGTCTAATGCGTTCAATGATCTCATAAAGTCCGATAAACCTCAGACGCAATTTACTCTTTCTACCGAATCAGAACAAATTCTTCCACGGAGATAATTTCAAAAACACTCTATCATTGATTTCAAATTCAATATCTTTTCGCTTTAGATCAGCATAAGATTTCTAGCGGTCAAAAGCTGCTTTTAGACTATCTCGGATTACTTTCACTTTCTATTCAGTTTCTTGTATTAGATCAATACCATAATTCTTACTTTCACTGAGCACAGACCAATATAACGGAGTTCTACACTTTCTACCGTATAAGGCTTCGTACGGAGCCATTTTAATGCTCGATTGAAAGCTATTGTTGTATGCGAATTCAATCAAGGGTAAATACTGGTCCCACGTACCTTCGAATTTAGAGTACAACATCTTAGCATATCTTCGAGTATCTGAATAACTCGCTCAGATTGGCCATCCCTTTGAGGATGAAAAGCATTACTAAAATGTAGTTTTGTACCCAAAGCGTCTTGCAACTTCTTCCAGAATCGTGAAGTAAACCTTGGGTCTCTATCAGATACAATAGACAGTAGTACCCCGTGCAATCTTACAATATCAGAAATGTAAAGCTCAGCTAGCTTATCAAGTGAGAAGTCAGATCATACCGGAACGAAATGGGCTGACTTTGTCAATCTATCAATCACCACCCAAATCGAATCTTTCTTTCTCGGAGTCAGAGGCAATCCCGAAACAAAATCCATAGTTACACGGTCCCATTTCCATTCAGAAGTCATGATTGGTTGTAGCAAACTAGACGGTACCTGATGTTCAACTTTAACTTGTTGATAGATCAAACACTTCATAACGAAGTCAGAAATATCTCTTTTCATTCCCAGCCACCAATACAATTGTTTCAAATCGTTATACATTTTCGTGCTTCCCAGATGAACAGACAACTTACTACTGTGAGCTTCATTCAGAATCGTCCAAATTAATTCTGGATTTCTTGGAACACAAAGTCTACTTTTGAATCTCAAACAATTACTATCATCTATTCGGAACTCAGAATTAAAATCAGAATCACACTGAGCTTGTTTCTCTATCAACTCATTGTCAAACTTTTGACCCTCGTAGATCTGTTGTATAAACGAAGATTTTTTTTTCAATTCAGCCAACACTGAACCATTATCAAATTTATCAACATTAGCACTTAAAGCATATAATGCAGATAATGATTTTCGACTTAAAACATCAGCTACCACATTCGCCTTACCCAGATGATAATCGATAACCAGTTCATAGTCTTTTAACAGTTCTAACCATCTTCTTTGTCACAGATTCAAATCTTTCTGAGTCATCAGATATTTCAGACTTTTTTGATCCGAGAACATATGGCATTTCTCGCCAAACAGATAGTGACGCCAAATTTTTAGTGCAAAAACAATCATAGCCAATTCCAAATCATGGGTCGGGTAGTTCTTCTCGTGCGGTTTTAACTGTCTAAAAGCATATGCAATAACCTTGCCTTCTTGCATTAAAACGTAGCCTAATCCATTCAATGAAGCATCACTATACACAACAAATTCTTTTCTTGATTCAGGTTGTACGAGTACTGGAGCTTTAGTTAGCAGAGTTTTCAATCGATCAAAACTTTCTTGACACTTTTCAGACCACTCAAAACTTGCACTTTTCTGAAGTAATCGAGTCATAGGGGTTGCTATCACAGAGAAATCTTTTACGAAACGACGATAATAACCAGCTAGTCCCAGAAAACTACAGACTTTAGAAACATTTTTTGGAGGTTTCCAATCCACAATAGCTAAGATTTTACTTGGATCTACTAGTATACCAGATGCAGATACAATATGGCCAAAAAACTAACTTCATGTAACCAGAATTCACATTTGCTGAATTTTGCATAAAGCTGTTTGTCACGTAGAATCTGAAGCACAATTCTCAGATGTTTCTCATGTTCACTCTCATTCCGTGAATAAATCAAAATGTCATCAATGAAAACAACAACAAATTGATCTAAATATGGTTTGAAGATTCTGTTCATCAGATCCATAAATATAGCAGGAGCATTCGTTAATCCGAAAGGCATAACTAAAAACTCATAATGCCCATACCTTGTTCTAAAGGCTGTCTTCGAAATGTCAGAATCTTTCACACGCAATTTATAATAACTTGATCTTAGATCTATTTTTGAAAATACAGAAGCATCTTTCAATTGATCAAACAAATCATCAATTCGAGGCAGAGGGTATCTATTCTTCACAGTCACTTTATTAAGCTGATGGTAGTCAATACACATTCTCATCGTGCCATCTTTCTTTTTCACAAACAGGACAAGAGAACCCCACGGTGACAAACTCGGTGTAGCAAACCCTCGATCAGTTAATTCTTGTAACTGGGTCTTTAATTCTTTCAATTCTGTAGGTGCCATCCTATACGGAGATATCAAGATTGGACTAGTTCCAGGAACTAGCTCAATGCTAAACTCGACTTCACGAATCGGAGGTAAACCCGGAAGTTCTTCAGAGAATACATCAGAAAATTCACAAACAACAGGCACAGATTCAATTTTCCTTTTAGTCACTTTGGAATCTATTACATATGCTAAGTAGGCTTCACAACCTTTTTTTACATATTTCTGAGCTTTCAATGCGGATATCATAGCCAGTAAACCATTCATATCACTAGATTCAACTCGAATAATCTCATCATTCTTGCATCTTAAATCGATAACTTTTCGCTTATAGTTTTCAACCGCATCATGCAACGTTAACCAGTCCATTCCCAGAATTACATCAAATTCATTAAAAGGCAGAAGTATTAAATCAGCCAGAAAACGATATCATGAATCATTAACGGACAGTTTCTGCAGACTTTATTAACTAGGACACTTTTACCTAAGGGGTTCGATACTTTCACTACGAATTCATTAGACTATACTGGCAAAGTCTTACTATATGCTAAATTCATACAGATATAGGAATGCGTTGATCCAGGATCAATCAAAGCAATTACAGAGGTATCATATAAAGTAAAAGTACCAGTGATCACATCTGGAGATGAAGCTTCCCCTTGAGCTCGGATTACATAGGCTCTGACGGGTGCACGAATCTCAGATTGAACAGTAGAATCTCTGTTGGTTCTTTGACCACCACTCACATTACTCGGGTTTCGGGAAGGTATACCACGAGTCGAAACATTACTCGGTTTTGCACTTCGTACCATTTCTTGATCAGTAGATTCAGGGCAGTCTCTCACAAAGTAATCTAATGATCCATATCGAAAACATGCTCTGTCATTCAGTCTACAATTTCCCGGATGCCTTTTTCCACACTCAGGTCTATCAGATCGAATGTAACCCACACTGGCAACAGAAGTAGCAGAGTTTCTGAAGATTGATCGCGATCTATCACGATTTTGATTCGAATGTCCCAGATTAACTTTTGATCTACCATAATCATCTCGGAACTTTTTCGACGTAGTCTGAATTGATTTACCAGAAGATCTCTTTCAAGCTTCTCTAGTCTCAAAATCAACTTTCTTCTTTTCTCTAATCAGTTCTTTAGCTTTGCAAGCTCTTTCTACCAATACCACAAACTCATTCAGATCAAGTATACCCACCAAAAGCTTTATATCTTCATTTAAGGCTTCTACAAACCTTTCGCACATAGTAGTCTCTGTTGCAACATATTCTCGAGCATACTGACTTAGTCGAACAAATTCTCGTTCATATTCAATAACAAACTTATTTCCTTGCTTTAAGTCTAGAAATTCCATTCGTTTCTGATCAATGAACAGTTGACTTATATTTTTATTTCGAAATTCAGATTGGAAGAAATCCCAAGTAACCCGTTCACTCGGAACCACAGAAATTAGAGTCTTCCACCAGCGATACGCTGAGTCTCTTAACAAAGAAACAACACACTTCAGACACTCATCAGGAGTACATGATAACTCATCGAATACTCTCACATTATTCTCAAGCCAGAACTCTACTCGTTCCGCATCATCATCTGTTGTGGCCTTGAACTCCTCAGCCCCAAACTTACGAATTTTATCTACTGGAGGTTTATTAAGTTGGTGTGGCTCATTTACAGGTAGTACATTCAGAGTTTACGGGGGTAGAGGTTGTTGAGCAGCCGAATTCGTACGAACGAATTCCAAAAACCACTCGCTCATCATGTGAATGAAGGCTCTCTTTGCCTCTCCACTATGATCACTAACAATTGGTACGGATTCAGCATGCATTGTCCCTTGAGCGAGAGCAGGCGCATTACTTTCGACATCGTCAACTACGGCTCTTTCGGGATCCATTGCTATAAGAAAAACACATTTAATAGTCAGGATTTCATCACACTATCCCCTATCCCGTAACCGTCGCCGGAATAGGACGGGGCATTACCGGAAGGTCAGAAAATAGATCAGAATAGAACCATCATAGAATACATCAGAATTTAGAACCAAGAGTCCCTTATAAGGCTTAATAGACCTCATTATGCATTAGATAGGGTTCGAGACTAAACCGATCACATATAAAAGTAAAACTAAATTCAGAAAATCTTTCACATTTTTAATCCAGGCACACGCCCGTGTGGCTTGGCCGTGTGGTACAAGGGCCGTGCCTCCTACCCGTGATCGAAACTGACTAACTTCCCACGGTCACCAGACACGCCCGTGTGTCTAGCCTGTGGGCAACACTGATCATATTGGCACGGCATGATCACACGCCTGTGCCTTATGCCCGTGCATGAAACTGACCAAAATGCTACAATGCAAGGGACACACAGTTGGGGTACATGCCCGTGTCTCCTGGCCATGTAGCACAATATAGGTTTGGTTTAAGCGAATTTGCCACCCCTTTTTAGGGTCATTCAACAAGCATATAAGAACAACAATTTTACCGAAATTACTAACCAAATCAAACTCAAATCATACCTCATTATAGCTACCTCAACATCATTTAATCACAAGTACAAATGCATGATAAACACTTCCAAATTTCATACCATTATCAACATTATGCATACATGTAAAAATTATGCTTAAAACTTACCACTTCCTCATATTAGTATGTTCCAAAATGACCAAAACAATTTAGGCCATATGATCATTACAAACTTGACCAACTTGGCATCATAAGCTATAGGCCCAAGTTAATCACCACATACCATTCCATCCAATTCACAAGCATTATAAATCATCACATTCAAGCTTAAAACACAAACACTCTAGCCTATACATGCCATAATTCAAATATTTACAAATCCAAAAGTACCAAAAATAAGTTCGATAGTGTGTGACGATCCTAGACTTGTCCCGAGCCCTCGTAGCTACGATATCTGTAAAACAGTTGAAAACACAAATAGAATAAGCTACCAAGAGCTTAATAGGTCAAATACAACAATTTAACTATTAAGTCACATAATGTACCAAACATAAGCAAATAAACCTAGCCATTTCCAAACTAGTTCATAAAACAAACCATCATCCACTTCTCGTATATATATAAACTTCATTCCCACAATTTAACACATACTTCTCACATGACTGATCACAGAACACAAGTCTCTATTCTCGGAAATATAGTACGTATAAGCGTACCTAAATCAGACACATAAGGTAAGCATATATTCGTTCAACAGACTTTCTCTTCAATCGTTCAAAAACGTACAGAGTTCAGACAGGCCTTACACAATTCCGATGTCCCAGACGTGGTCTTACATGTTATTCAAAGTCGATGCCATTGTCCCGGACAGGGTCTTACACAAAACATAACTGATGCCAGTGTCCCAGACACGGTCTTATACACTATTTCAAATCAATGCCTTCGTCCCGGACGAGGTCTTACATGATATCGTCTTAACATTTCGCAACCAAATACAATTCTAAATTTCTCAATCAGGCTCTCAAGGCCGTCCAATGCAGTTTATAGTTCAAGTAATATTATACAGTTAATATAACACATATTTGTATATTGACTTACCTCGTACGGAGTTAACAGATATGAGTCGACTATTCGACGATTTTGGACTTCCCTCGATCTAAGTCCGTTTTTCTTTATTCTTGATCTAAATTAATTCAAATTCAACCATTCAATTATTTATTTCATTCAATTTAATCCATAAATACACAATTAGGGAAATTTGCATTTTAGCCCACACATTTACACATTTTGATACTTTGGTCCCTAATTCATAAAAACATCAAATATGCATAATTTCATTTCAAAATGGCCTAGCCGAATCTTCATAGCTCTCATATAAGCCCATATAGCATATTTGTTTCATAATTTAGTCCTCCCAAAGTCTCATTTTTACAAATTAGTCCATATAGCTTAACTTAACCAAAATTTCATGGTAAAATATATTTATTCACTCCTATCCATAATAATTCAACTAAATTCATCACAAAGCTTCAAAAATCAACAATGACACTATTCATCAACTTCATCAAAAACAAAAATTGAGACATGGGCATGAAAGATTTCAAAGCAACGATTACAAAAACGTAGAAATTATCAAAAACTGATCAAAACTCGTACCTTAATCACTAATCCAAGGTGCCGAAATTGAGACAGCATGAACTCTTCTTCTTTCTTCTGTTTTCGGCAAAAATAAAGTGGAAATGGCCATGTTTTTGTTTCATTTATTTTAGTATAAAACATATAATATCAAATTTCCAATTTTAACCTCCATTAAACATTAATAAAAACATATGTAATAAGGTCATTTATGACCACTCATGCTTCAAATGGGTAAATTGCCACAAAAGGCCATCACATTAGAAAGCCACATTCAATTGGCACCTTTCACATATGGAATGCTATCTTTACCTTTAATGCAATTTAACCCTATTTTATAATTAAGCACAGAAACAATCAAATTAAACCATAGAAATTTATCAGATGCTAATTCATATCGAACAGAAATAGAAAAAGAATATCAAAAAATATTTTCAGACTCAGATATGTATAAACCGGGCTGTTACATGACTTCTTTCATGTGTCCATGCTAAGAAGGTATCGATCAGATCCTTCGCATGTTATACCAGTGGAAGGGATTGAGGTAAAGGCTGACTTGACTTTTGAAGAGGAGCCTGTGCAAATACTAGATTGAGAGGTCAAAGTTTTGAAGAGGAAGTCAGTTCTGTTGGTGAAGGTGCTTTGGCGCAATCATGGTAGAGAAGAGGTTACTTGGGAGCCAGAAGAGCGTCAATAATACCCTCACCTATTTGGATCAAGTAAATTTCGAGGCCAAAATTTCTTTAAGGGGGTAGAGTTGTAACGCTTGATTTTTGGGATTTTTTTTGGGTTTTTGCAATTTTTGTGAAATTTTGAAATTTTGTTGTTAAAGTATGGAATTTATGTTTTAAGTGTGTTAGTGGGCCTTTAGAAGGCCCAAGCCTAAGAAAAACCTGACAAAGATATCAAATTTTGGATTTAAAGTGAAGGGGACTTGGTTAAGTGGGCTTTTAAGAAAAAATGGGAGTAAAATAAGACTCAAGTAAGCCCTTGGTAAAGTGGCAATGTGGCGCCACTTAAGTGCCTAAAAAAAGTGGCGTGTGCACAGGTGTGCAAGGGCCAGAGTTTAAGTCACAAGGTAAGCATTGTGTGTTTTAATTATTTTTGTGCATGTGCTAGACATGTGATGGAATTCAAGTGGAACTCTGTTAGGAAGAGTTTGAGTTGCTCAGGAGATAGGATCAAGTTGGATAAGGGTGAGAGATTTTAGGAATTTCAATTTGAAGCAATAAGTGGCTGGCCAAGGGACTATGAAGTAGCATAATCGGCTAAGGGTTGGCCGAATCCTTTTGGGGTCTTTCTTGAAGTCCTAATTCGGCAACTTGGGTAGGTGTGTGTGCTGATTTGTGTAGGGGGATTGAGCTCTCCAGTTTGGCACTTAGGGGCTGTCTTGTGTGGCCGAATAGGTAAGGTGCCCTTAGGTTTCTTTCTTTCCTTTTTTTTCCTAAAAACCGAAACCTAGACTCCTACCTTCTCCTTGTGTCGAATTGTCCTTAACAAAACCCTCTCCTCCCTTCTTTCATCTCTTTTCTTTTCTCCTTTTCTTCTCAAACTGAAAGAACCTCTTCTCCCCACTCATCTCTTCTTCTTTTTTCTTTTCTTCAAAACCAAATCTACCATTCTGCTTCTCTTCTCTCTGCTTTTGTTCTACTTCTATTCCTCTTTTCAAACCGAAACTAGTGTGGCCGAATTCTTTATTGGCCAAATCTTCACTTTTCTTCTTCTTCTATTTACTTCTCAAACCGAATAGACATACTCTAAGATAGATCCAAAAGTTGAAATAGTTAGATTCTTTCTCTACTCGTGCTTTAGGTTCAAACCTACGTCAGATCTAGATTAGAATAGGATTAGGAGCATTCGTGACTGGTAGATCTTCGGTAAGTACTCAGATCTCTTCTTTCTATGCGTTATTTTTGGATTTAAGAAAAGCCGAAAGCCCCTAAACTCTTTAGGGAGACTGTCGACTATAGTAAAGAATATTGCTGGTTCTTTTAATCAGTTTTATGTGTATTTGTTGTGAAAAGGACGATCTAGCAAGGAGCGTAGGAAGCTTGGACCATTGGAACGATTAGATCTAGATCTAGTCCCTATGTTTGACAAATGTAGGTGTTCTAGGGCTTAAAGGTTATTGGCCAGTTATGGTAAGCAAGATTGCATTAGTTATCGTTAATTCGTCAGTCTAATTTGTTAAGTGACCGATTGTAGGATACTCGTGGGAGATCTCGTTAGCGTTCGTCGCAAATCAGGTGTGTAAACGAACACCCTCTAATAGTCTAAATCGGCAAAAGCTGAAAAGCTAAAATGCTAAAATTCTGGCATTTCGTAGGCTTGCGAGCGTTCGAGTGCTCATGAGTTAGTGGGCAATAGTAAGACCTGTAACCAAAATCAGTATAATTAGTGAGTGCAAGATTTCATGCACTTCGGTAATTTTGGCCTCGATGGGCTGAAATTGGGCCCAATGGGCTTACGTGCCAATTCGGGTGAAAACTAACGATAAGTGGATTCTGGTAATTTGTATGTTAAAACTATTAAACCGGACATAGAATTAGGGCTAAACGGGCCAAAATAGCAAAATGATACTGTAGGGCCCATTAGGGGTTTTAGGGCCCAATAACTCTAAACTACTAAAATGGGCTAGATAAGCTACTGAGGTGAAAATAAGACTGTTAATAACTGGAAAGTGCATAAAACCCTAAAAACTGATAAAATTACTGAAATACCTTTATGGGTAGAAAATTACTATTTTACCTTTAGGTGCAAAATAATCGTTATACCGCTAGGGCTAAATTTGACTAAAATGCATGCTTTACTGTTTCTGTTCGCTGTATGCCATGACATGTTTAAACTATTGCATGGGACTGGGTTATTGATGGAGGAAGTGCAAGTGGAATTGCCATGTTACTAAAAAGGGGCTTTGCCTCGGTTTACAGAAAGGGGCTTTGCCTCGATATACTGTTAGTGGCTTGGGCACATTATCTGAGCAGCTATGCTGTGACAATGGAGTGTAGTGGCTGGGTGGGTCGAGTTGTTTCCCTTCATGGAATGTATGGCTGGTACGGTTGGAGTGTAGCGGCTGGATTTAGGCTGGGTTTGGGCATACATGCATTAATACTGATCTGGTACTGTAATGGGCTTATGGGCTGCACTGATTACTAAATAGGGCTTCGGTCCAGTTATTACTGAGACTGGATAGGGCTTAGGCCCAGTAAGCTTGAGCTGATTTGGGCTTTGGATGGGCTTTCTTTGCACACTGAGTTTCCAAACTCACCCCTTTTCTTCCATCCATGCAAGTGAGCCCTAGACTGGTGAACTTTAATAGTTCAATTAAATCTTTTCATTTTCGTACTTATTTTAGATTATTGCTCATTTTGGTTTGGGGTTGTAATAAGTCCGCTTTAACTATTTTAAGTTTTGGGTTTTAAATCCTTTATTTATAATTGGTTCCAAATGGATAGACTAAGGCTGCGTGAGTTTCTTACAATTAATCAATGTTTTCAAAACTAAGCACACGTATCAAACGAGTAACAAATGTTAAACCGAGATCTTATAATAAGAATACCTTTAAAATCTGGTAGTGGACAGGACGTACTCAACTAAACCTAGATTTTCCTTCTAAAAGTTTTACAATGGTTTTGCAAAACTCACCCTAATCGTAGTAACTGGAAACATGGTTAGTCCGTCATTGATGTGACACACCAGAATTGGCCGTAACATCTGGCCAGGTTTGGGGTGTTACACCTGGACATTAGCATGTAGACCTTATAATTAATTGAGGATAAAAGGTGTCACAAAAAAATCTGATGGTCCAGTGGGTTAAGGCGTGTGGTAATTGCTGGAGGTTTGATGTTCAAGTCATGGCAAGGTAAAAAGAGTATTTATTTTGCTCTCTTGTCATGTGAGAAGCAGAAGTCGACTAAAACTCTGCAAGGTGGAATTTGAATGGGTCATGAGAAGTTGGTAGATAAAATCAAGGAAAGGATTATGGAGGGATTTTAGGAGGAAAACGGAGAGTTTGAGTTGTAGAAGGCTGGTGCCGAATTTGCTAAGGGTATTGAGAGTGTTCGGTTTTGGTCATTGTGGCTTTGGGGAGAGTTTTCTTTTGTTGATTTGTTTTAGACTTCTAGTGCCAAAATCAATCTTGGTCATTTGGGGTATTTCATTTTTGCTGTTTTTGCTCTCTTCTTGAGTTCTTTTTGGTTTTCATTCTGCCAAAACCCCTGTTGGTTGAGTGCCAAAATTTTGCGTAACACCCCTTACCCGAGACCTTGCCTGAGTCGAGCATAAGGCATTACCAAACTTCTGTTACTAGTTCTGGGCATCAAAATTTACTTTTAAAATTAATTCACTCACATTCAACCAATATATCTGTAACACCCCTCACCCGTATTCAACGCCGGAACAGGGTTCGAGGTGCTAACGGACTTAAACTCAACCAATCATGTAAAATCGGGCCGTAAAATTTTTTTGATCAATTTAAACTTTTCACTTTACACACATACTGTCCCCTAAATGGCTTACGAGGCCCAAAACATACATTCAAGGTGGTCCGAGACCAAATCGGGGACACTCAAGCACTCAAGAAGCTATTTTTAAAAAAATTGCTAACAATCATGCTATGAATCACATCACAAGAGATAATAACATACAGGCATAAGATTAATTATATAGGTCCATAACATTATTAGCCGATATAGGCCAATTTATAAGAATACATACTACCTTAACCACAAGCCAATGCCTTTGGGTAAATCATAATATTACCTACTCAACTTTACAACCCTATACATGCCATAGACTCGGAAACACTTGGATTTACTTACGCCGATAGTGTGAACTCGACAGTGTGATAATATCTCTGACGGCCTCCAACCCGAGCTAACCTGGTAACCTTAGGGAATATAGGAAAGAAAGGGGGAGTAAGCTTTACGATTAGTAAGTTCATATGAAAACAATAAGCAAATCGTTAACAAGTTTTATCAATGTTTACAACATAATCACAAGTTCACTACAAGCTGTCTTCCTGAGCAATAGTCACTAAATTATTTATATCTAGAGCTATGAAACTCCAAATCAAGTTCTGTTAATTTTCCTTGAAACTAGACTCATTAAAATTTTTACCATAAAATTTCCAGAATTTTTGGCTTTTCCAATTAATATAGTTTATTCCAAAAAGTTACCCCTGATTCACTATCTGACAGTTCTGACCCTTCTATACTAAAGTTCAATTATCTCATAGCTCAGTACTCGTATAATGTTCTTATCTATTTTTTCTTGAAAATAGACTCATTAATTATTCTAAGAATATAAATTACAACTCATGGATATTTTTGTACAATTTATAATGATTTTCTCAAAACAGAATAGGGGATTTCGGAGTAATTCTGACTCTATCTCACCCAAATACAAATATCTCATTATAGGCAATTCTTTTGCTTTCACGGTTTCTTTTATGTGAAACTAGATTCATTAGGATTTAATTCCATATTTTATTTAGCCTATAACTCATCTCCCACTATTTTTAGTGTATTTTCAAAATTTTACCACTGCAGTAACCCAAAGCTGTCCAGGCTAAATTTACTCATTTATAGTTATTGCTTACTAAATCAATACCATATCATTTCATTCATCATGGTAAGAATACATAGCTATGCAACATAAACATAGACCGATAATTTCAATGTCATCAAGAATCAAGACTTATTCCAAATCATGTTGTTCTCATAATATTCACCAAATACTATATGTACATCATAGATTGTCACATATCATTAAACAATTAGCTTACTCTTTGTGTACAACCCACATACCAATCATAAATATACTTAGCAGTAACATTCTCAGAATACCATACCATTTTCAGTTCGCCTGTACGATCACTTCATCACAATACAGTCAATTTAATCCCATTGAGCAATTTTGGAATATGAATAGATATACAGAGGTTAGCACATAGTTCCGTACAAACATGGCAGAGCCATGAAGTAGCCAAAGCTACTAATAGTAGGGTAGCTGTGTAACACCCCAAACCCAGTCTAGACGTTATGACCAGATCTGGTGTGTCACATGATCCTACAACTAAACTTATGATCTTTTTGCTTGTTATGACTTAGATGATATTTTACTAAAACGGCGAGTTTGAGAGAAACCAATTTGTTAATCCTTAACTTATCCATGTTTTAAACTTGTTGCGTTTGAAAATGTTGCCAATATCTTTAAAACCCGCGTAGCCTATAACTAGCAGTTTCGATAAAATATGGATTAAAAAGATAAACCATAAAGGGAAATTAAATAGCGGCCTTATTACAATTAAAACCCAAAAATAAAATAAGTCAATACTTAAAATTAAACGAAAACCGAATTTGCAGAGATTGTGGCCACTCCGAATCTCTCCCAGCTCCAAGCCCACTATGGTTGAGGGTTACCTGCAGAGATGAAATTAAAGGGGGGTGGGTTTGACAACTCAGTGTATAACATAATCTCAACCATAGGCCAAAACAGATCAAGCCTCAGAACCAGATTAATTGGGCCTTGCCCATTACAGAAATCAGGTTAAGCCCATAGGCCCATAACAGATACAGATCAGAAATAATATGTAGACAGAAACCCAACCCAAATCCATCCATAACACCCCCGTACCAACCTTACACCATGTGGGGAGACTACTCGACCCACCCAACCGCTACACACCACAGATATTTGCAGCGAGGCTGCCAGATATAATTTGCAGCGAGGCTGCCAGATATTGTGACGAGGTCACCAGATACAGATATTGTGGCGAGGCCACCAGAACAGATATATATACGTGGCGAGGTCACCAGATTGCAGCAAGGCTGCCAGATAATAATGTGACAAAGTCACTAGATTGTAGCGAGGCTGCTAGATAATAATGTGACAAAGTCACCAGATTGCAGCGAGGCTGCCAGAACGCTTCCTCCATCATAAACCCATACCCCATGCAACAGATATATACATACTAGCATGCAACAAATAGCATCTCATGCATCAGATATGCTCACATTAAATGGTAACTCATGCAGATACATGAAATCATACATTTCATACAGAATTGACCCTAGGGGTATAATAGTTTTTTAACACCTAGGGGTATTTTGGTAATTTTTCCTACCTAAGGGTATTATAGTCCTTTTTCATATTTTCAGAGATTTTATGCATGTTCAATTGGTTATCAGTCCATAGATATCCACAGAAGTCCATTTTAAGCTTAACTTCCACTTTTGCCCTTTTTAGCCTAAAACCCCTAATAGGCCTTACTAAGTCCATTATCATCTCAAGCCCGTTAAGTCTAGTTTTTAGGTCTAGCTTACCAACTTAAGCATTTTATCATTAACCACGTTGCCAGAAAGCCTATAATAGTCACTTTATTGATTTGGGCCCGGAAGCCCATTGGGCCCATCTTGGCCCATTGTAGCCCAACTTACCGAAATGTTCAGAATTGCACCTTCTGCAATTCCTCCAGCACCGAACTCATAGTTAAGCCCAATGGAGTAAATGGTTACTCTCGACTATCAAACGAGTGCGTTTTCGGTCATTTACACCAGATGTCGGTAACGTTACGCCCTTTTCGGCTTTTACCACTTTAGTCTAACAGTTGGGATTAGTTACACACTTGTTACTTGTTGAAACAATTGGTGAAACCCACGTATGAAACCTATCATTAATCACCTTAGTGTTAGTTTAATGACCAAAGACCATTAAGCAAAAATCCCTTACCCATAATCGACTATCATGACCCAAAACATTGAAATCTTACCCCTCTTTGCCGATTACAGACTAAATCCCGATGTCCAATTGCTCAGTCTCCGAAGTCCTTTGAAGCACGTCCCTTTTTCCCTCTCTAGCGCATATAAATAGAAGAAAAGGTCATAAGACCTCTTAGTCCAAACGATAGCCTCCCCCCCTTAGAGGGTTTTCGGCTTTCACTTCAAAACAAAATCTACTAGCAAGGGAGGTTCCCGAATACTTACCACTGAATTAATCGGTTCAAGAAGTGCCTCTAGATGCCCCCCTTAGTCACGATCTAAGTAAAAGAAAGGAAGAGTTGAGAGTACAGAGGATTTGGCTAAGCACAATAAGGGTTTCAGCTTATGGAAAGGTTTAGAAGAAAGGAAAAAAATGGGAGTGGTCGACTTGGCAAAGAACAATCGGCTGCAAAGGGTTCGGCTTCTTTTTGCAATTGTCGACAGGGGCTTAGAGAAGAGACAAGGGAGAATGATTTAGCTAAAGAAGGAGATAACGGTGGAGGTTCGTTAAGGGGAGAAGAAGAAGAATGAAGAAAAGAGGTGAAAAGGGAGTGTTTCGGTCAAAATGAGTGTGCAGCACAGGAGGTTTTAGGGCTGATGGAATTCGGCTCCTAAAGCAGTAAATGAAGAACAGAGTGACAAAAACCTATTGCTAATTGACAAAAGAAAGGGGGTTTTACTAACCTAAAGAAATCGGCTAAAAACACCTAAAGAGAACCTTTAGGAAATCGGCATACTAAGCCCCTAATTGCCGAAATCACCAACACCAAACTCCCTAGCCGAATGGCACTTGCAGAGTCCCCAAACCGGCCACCTCTTTTGAAATTCAAAAGCTCCTCAAATCCCTCCTTGATTTGCGCATTGACCGATTCAAATTCCTTCCATGCAGAGTTTAACTTTGCTTCGAATTCTTACCTGTTCAAGTTCAAAAAATAAAACACCACCTTTGCAACCTCTGGAGCTTGAACCCTTGACCTCTAAGCTCACTTAGGCGCCACTTTTTAAGGAGCTTAGTGGCGCCTCCCTTGCCACTTTACCAGGACTTGTTTTGTGTCTTATTTCACAATTATTTTCTTATAACACCTATCTTCAAGAGTCCCCTATCTCCTAAGTAAAAAATACAAAATTTTACCGAGCTTCCAACCAACACATGGGCCTTCCTTAGGCCCATTACCATGCTCCAAACTTGCATTACACAACCAAATACTAGAGTTTAAACATTTTATCAGATAAAGAGCAATCTAAGAAAAACCCGAAAATTAGGGCGTTACAACTCTATCCTCCTTAAAGAAATTTCGTCCTCGAAATTTACCTTATCCAAACAAATGGGGATATTGCTGACGTATTGCCTCCTCTGGTTCCCAAGTGTCTTCCTCTCTGCCATGATTACGCCAAAGTACCTTTACCAATGGGACTGATTTTCTTCTTAGAACCTTTACGTCTCGATCAAGAATCTGCACAGGCTCTTCCTCGAAAGTCAAATCAGGCTGTACTTCTATTTCTGCAACCGGTAGAATATGGGTAGGGTCAGAACGATATCATCTTAGCATAGATACGTGAAACACATCATGGATTCTATTTAACTCTGGAGGTAATTCCAACTGATACGCCACCGGGCCTATTCGCTTAAGAACCCGATAAGGCCCAATAAACCGCGGACTTAGCTTGCCTTTCTTCCCGAATCTTAGTATCTTCTTCCAATGCGAAACTTTCAAGAAGACCATGTCACCTTCTGAATACTCAATCTCCTTACGCTTCAAATCCGCGTAAGACTTCTATCGATCAGATGCCTCTCTTAATCGATCCCTTATTATCTTGACCTTCTCTTCAGTCTCTGCTACCAACTCAGGTCCAAGAACTTGTCGCTCGCCCAATTCAGTCCAACAACTAGGTGAACGACACTTACGCCCATACATTGCCTCATAAGGTGCCATACGGATACTAGCCTGATAACTGTTATTATACGCAAACTCTGCCAACGGTAAATAATCCTCCTAACTGCCTTGAAAATCGATAACACATCCCCTCAACATATCTTTCAGAATCTGAATAACCCTTTCTGACTGACCATCAGTCTGAGGATGAAAAGCCGTCCTAAAGTTCAGTCGCGTTCCCAACGCCTCATGCAACTTTTGCCAGAACCGAGATGTGAATCTAGGATCTCGATCAGAGATAATAGACACTGGCACCCCATGCAGTCGCACAATCTCTGCCACATACAACTTGGCTAACTTCTGAAGCGAATAATTAGTATGTACAGGGATGAAATGAGCAGATTTAGTCAACCTGTCCACAATCACCCAAATCGAGTCCTTCTTTGACGGCGTTAAGGGCAATCCACTTACAAAATCCATGGTCACCCTTTCCCACTTCCAGAGTGGTACCTTCACTAGTTGCAGAAGTCCAGAAGGTAACTGAAGTTCCGCTTTCACTTGCTGACAAGTCAGACATTTCTCCACAAATTCTGTTACCTCTTGCTTCAGCCCAGGCCACCAATACAACTCCTTTAGGTCATGATACATCTTATTACCTCCAGGATGCATAGCACACAGTCCTTTATGAGCTTCATTCAGAATTGCTTGCGTCAACTTGGAATCCTTAGGAATACAGATTCTACCATGGAAACATAGAACTCCCTCACTGTTAAGTCCAAACTCAGAAGTACTCCCATCCTTAACCTGCTGAAATCGAGAGACCAGAGACTTATCCTTTGACTGCTTTTCCTTAATCTTATCCACCCAGGTCGGTCTTACTTGCAACTCTGCTAATAGACTCCCGTCATCATACAGACTCAAAGGTGCAAACATCGCTCGCAGATCAGATACAGTTCTACGACTTAGGGCATCAGCCACCACATTAGCTTTGCCTGGATGATACTCAATCGCACAATCATAATCCTTAAGCAACTCAATCCATCTCCGTTGCCTAAGATTCAGCTCCTTCTGAGTCAACAAGTACTTAAGACTCTTATGGTCTGTGTATATAATACACCTTTCTCCATACAGATAATGTCGCCAGATCTTAAGTGCGAAGATTACTGCTGCCAACTCCAGATCATGGGTAGGGTAGTTCACTTCATGAGGTTTAAGCTGTCGCGGTGCATAAGCAACCACTTTACCCTCTTGCATCAACACACAGCCCAACCCAACATGTGATGCATCACTGTACACGGTAAAATCTTTTCCAAACTCTGGTTGAATCAGTACAGGTGCCTCAGTCAGAACCTTCTTTAGTTTCTCAAAAGCTTCTTGCTGCTGCTCGGTCCAAATAAATGGCACTCCTTTCCTTACGGGTTTTGTCAATGGCGCTGCCATCACAGAAAATCCTTCTACAAACCTTCTATAGTATCCAGCTAAACCTAGAAAACTTTAGATTTCTGCCACTGACCTCAGTGGTTTCCACTCCAGAATTGCTTCAATCTTTCGAGGGTCTACCTTAATCCCCTCAGCAGATACAACATGACCCAAGAAGGTTACCTCCTTCAAAAAGAACTCACACTTACTGAATTTCGCATAAAGCTCCTTTTCCCTTAACACTTGCAGCACGATACGGAGATGCTCATCATGTTTCTCCTCAGATTCAGAATAAACCAGAATATCGTCGATAAAGACGACCACGAATCGATCCAAGTATGGCTGGAACACTCGATTCATCAGGTCCATAAATGCTGCAGGTGCATTGGTCAGCCCAAATGGCATAACCAAGAATTCATAGTGACCATAGCGAGTTCTGAATGCTGTCTTGTGTATATCCACCTCTTTTACCCTTAACTGATGGTACCCAGATTGAAGGTCAATCTTAGAGAATACTGAAGCTCCTCTAAGCTAGTCGAATAGATCATCGATTCTTGGCAACGGGTTCTTATTCTTAATCGTCAGTTTGTTCAACTGCCGATAATCGATGCACATTCGCATTGACCCATCCTTCTTCTTTACGAATAGCATTGGTGCTCCCCACGGAGACACACTTGGCCTAATGAAACCTCTATCTAACAGCTCTTGAATCTGTGCTTTCAACTCCACCAACTCCTTTGGTGCCATCCTATAGGGTGCAATGGACACCGGTGCCGTACCAGGCAACAAGTCGATCCCAAACTCAACTTCTCGATTCGGAGGTAGCCTTGGAAGCTCTCCTGGAAACACATCTTGAAAATCCTTAACGGTTCTAACTTTGTCCACAGTTAGTTCCTCAGTTTCTGCTTGACTTATGAATGCCAAATAAGCCTCACATCCTTTTCGAATCCACTTCTCTGCTCTTAATGCCGACATCACATTTGACAAATAATCTCTTCGTTCTCCTATCAACATAATTTCCTCATCTTCTGCAGTCTTTAGCCTCATTCGCTTTACAGCACAATCCAAAGTAGCCCTATGCTTTACAAGCCAATCCATTCCCAAGATGAGATCAAATTCTCCGAAAGGTAGCTCCATCAAGTCTCCAAAAAAGATTTTTCCTTGAGTCTCTATAGGTAGGTCTCTATACAGTTTGTCTACCCTAACCGAGTGACCCAACGGACTTAATACAGATACCCCACTCACTGTCTCCTCAGAACGCACTCCCAGCGACCCAGACATGGCACATGCAACATAAGAATGGGTAGATCCAACATCTATCAACGCAGTGTATGGCATACTAGAAATCAAAAACGTACCGGTTATGACGTCAGGAGCATCACCCTCCTCTCGGCGACGAGCTGCATAAACTAGCGCTGGCTGACGAGCCTCAGCGAAACCAGCACCCCTGCCAGGTGCTCCTCGTCCTCGACCATTACCATTTCCACCTCTACCTTGTCCACGACCCCTCGGAGCTGGTGGTCCACCCCTCACTGGTTGGACAACCCTTTGAGCCATAACTTGTCCTTGATCTGGTTCTTCGGGACAGTCCTTAATCCTATGCTCCATCGACCCACATCAAAAATAGGCTCCAGAACGTTTCTGACACTCGCCCATATGTATCTTACCACAACTCCTACAACCCTGCGGTCTGACAGCATTCATTGGCACCGCTCGCACTGGTTCTACCACTCTTGCTCTCTTAACATTTCTATTAGCCCCACCTGATGATCTAGAATCCCTTCGGAAGCGGTTTCTATCCTTTTCGCGATTCTGTCTCTCGGTACGCTTTACTTCCTCAGCTATCTTAGCTTTCTCAACCAAAGTAGCAAAGTTACGCTCTCTCTGCGGAGCAATCAGTACCCTTAGTTCATCTCTCAGACCATCCTCAAAACGTACGCTACGCTCATACTCAGTGGCAAATATCCCCGAAGCATATCGGCTCAGCTTCAGAAATTCAGCCTCGTACTCAGATACTATCCTACTTCCCTGAACCAGATTCAAGAATTTTTTCATGCGGGCGTCCACATAGCTAGCCCCAACATATTTTCCTTTAAAGGCTTTCTTAAACAGCTCCCACGTTACCTCACCATCGGAAGTTCCATCTCTTACCGTGAGCCACCACTGATAAGCTTCATCTCTAAGCAATGACACGGCTCCTTTCAGCTTCTGCTCCATAGAGCAATCCAGATCGTCCATGATTCGCTCTGTGGCCTCCAGCCAATATTCAGCCACATTTGGGGCTACACCAGACACACCCCTAAAGAACTCTGGCCCATTAGCTCAGAGTCGCTCAGAAATGGATCCCCAAAATCCATTACCGGTACTTGCCCCAGCAACCCTATCCAGAACTCGAAGCATCGCTTGCGATAGGGCGTCGTCCCCAACACCTCGATCATGGGACTCCACCTCTGTTACCGGTGGTATCGGTATATCAGCTACTAGCGCATGACCCGAAGATGAAGTTTCAGCTCGTGCACTACCTCAGCCACGTCCACGGCCCCTACCACGAGCTACTCGCGTACTCATTTCGTATTTTCTATTTTAGAAATTTTATGAGTCAGATTAATATTTCAGTGTTTATTACAGATGTCTTATGAATAAGTAGCATTTCAGAGGTTATCTTCTTCCGCGGTAGCCCAGCTACAGTCTCAGTCCAACTATCAGAGTCTCTATAGTTTCAGTAATACCCTAGCTAAAGTATCATAATAGAGCCTTAGTCAGGCATATAATCAGAATTTTAGAATTAATCAGAAAAGTTCAGAAAACTTACAGGCTTGGGCCGGAGATTCGGTGTGCCACTCTTCCGAAAGATTTCATAGGAAAACTTAATTTATTCTAAAAAAAATGAATCATTTTTGGTACGAAAGAAGTTCATCAAAACTAGTTCCAAGTAATTTGGAAAAAATTGTAAAAACATGATTTTCCAAAAATCTTTATTTTGATTGTTTGAAAACTTCCATTTTTAGACCCGATCCACAGCCGAGTTCTTGCAACCTGGCTCTGATACCACTAAATGTAACACCCCAAACCCGATCTAGACGTTATGACCAGATCTGGTGTGTCACATGATCCTACAAATAAACTTATGATCTTTTTGCTTGTTATGACTTAGATGATATTTTACTAAAACGGCGAGTTTGAGAGAAACCAATTTGTTAATCCTTAACTTATCCATGTTTTAAACTTGTTGCGTTTGAAAACGTTGCCAAAATCTTTAAAACCCGCGTAGCCTATAACTAGCAGTTTTGATAAAATATGGATTAAAAAGATAAACAATAAAAGGAAATTAAATAGCGGCCTTATTACAATTAAAACCCAAAAATAAAATAATTCAATACTTAAAATTAAACGAAAACCGAATTTGCAGAGATTGTGACCACTCCGAATCTCTCCCAGCTCCAAGCCCACTATGGTTGAGGGTTACCTGCAGAGATGAAATTAAAGGGGGGTGAGTTTGACAACTCAGTGTATAACATAATCTCAACCATAGGCCAAAACAGATCAAGCCTCAGAACCAGATTAATTGGGCCTTGCCCATTACAGAAATCAGGTTAAGCCCATAGGCCCATAACAGATACAGATCAGAAATAATATGCAGACAGAAACCCAACCCAAATCCATCCATAACACCCCCGTACCAACCTTACACCATGTGGGGAGACTACTCGACCCACCCAACCGCTACACACCACAGATATTTGCAGCGAGGCTGCCAGATATAATTTGCAGCGAGGCTGCCAGATATTGTGACGAGGTCACCAGATACAGATATTGTGGCGAAGCCACCAGAACAGATATATATACGTGGCGAGGCCACCAGATTGCAGCGAGGCTGCCAGATAATAATGTGACAAAGTCACCAGATTGCAGCGAGGCTGCCAGAACGCTTCCTCCATCATAAACCCATACCCCATGCAACAGATATATACATACTAGCATGCAACAAATAGCATCTCATGCATCAGATATGCTCACATTAAATGGTAACTCATGCAGATACATGAAATCATACATTTCATACAGAATTGACCCTAGGTGTATAATAGTCTTTTTACACCTAGGGGTATTTTGGTAATTTTTCCTACCTAAGGGTATTATAGTCCTTTTTCATATTTTCAGAGATTTTATGCATGTTCAATTGGTTATCAGTCCATAGATATCCACAGAAGTCCATTTTAAGCTTAACTTCCACTTTTGCCCTTTTTAGCCTAAAACCCCTAATGGGCCTTACTAAGTCCATTATCATCTCAAGCCCGTTAAGTCTAGTTTTTAGGTCTAGCTTACCAACTTAAGCATGTTATCATTGACCACATCGCCAGAAAGCCTATAATAGTCACTTTATCGATTTGGGCTCGGAAGCCCATTGGGCCCATCTTGGGCCATTGTAGCCCAACTTACCGAAACGTTCAGAATCGCACCTTTTGCAATTCCTCTAGCACCGAACTCATAGTTAAGCCCAATGGAGTAAATGGTTACTCTCGACTATCAAACGAGTGCGTTTTCGGTCATTTACACCAGATGTCGATAACGTTACGCCCTTTTCGGCTTTTACCACTTTAGTCTAACAGTTGGGATTAGTTACACACCTGTTACTTGTTGAAACAATTGGCGAAACCCACGTATGAAACCTATCATTAATCACCTTAGTGTTAGTTTAATGACCAACGACCATTAAGCAAAAATCCCTTACCCATAATCGACTATCATGACCCAAAACATTGAAATCTTACCCCTCTTTGCCGATTACAGGCTAAATACCGATGTCCAATTGCTCAGTCTCCGAAGTCCTTTGAAGCATGTCCCTTTTTCCTTCTCTAGCGCATATAAACAGAAGAAAAGGTCATAAGACCTCTTAGTCCAAACGATAGCCTCCCCCTTAGAGGGTTTTCGGCTTTCACTTCAAAACAAAATCTACTAGCAAGGGAGGTTCCCGAATACTTACCACTGAATTAATCGGTTCAAGAAGTGCCTCTAGATGCCCCCCCTTAGTCACGATCTAAGTAAAAGAAAGGAAGAGTTGAGAGTACAAAGGATTCGGCTAAGCACAATAAGGGTTTCAGATTATGGAAAGGTTTAGAAGAAAGGAAAAAAATGGGAGTGGTCGACTTGGCAAAGAACAATCGGCTGCAAAGGGTTCGGCTTCTTTTTGCAATTGTCGACAGGGGCTTAGAGAAGAGACAAGGGAGAATGATTTAGCTAAAGAAGGAGATAACGGTGGAGGTTCGTTTTATGGTATGAGTGGAGAAGAAGAAGAATGAAGAAAAGAGGTGAAAAGGGAGTGTTTCGGTCAAAATGAGTGTACAGCACAGGAGGTTTTAGGGGTGATGGAATTTGGCTCCTAAAGCAGTAAATGAAGAACAGAGTGACAAAAACCTATTGCTAATTGACAAAAGAAAGGGGGTTTTACTAATCTAAAGAAATCGGCTAAAAACACCTAAAGAGAACCTTTAGGAAATCGGCATACTAAGCCCCTAATTGCCGAAATCACCAACACCAAACTCCCTAGCAGAATGGCACTTGCAGAGTCCCTAAACCGGCCACCTCTTTTGAAATTCAAAAGCTCCTCAAATCCCTCCTTGATTTGCTCATTGACCGATTCAAATTCCTTCCATGCAGAGTTTAAGTTTGCTTCGAATTCTTACCTGTTCAAGCTCAAAAAATAAAACACCACCTTTGCAACCTCTGGAGCTTGAACCCTTGACCTCTAAGCTCACTTAGGCGCCACTTTTTAAGGAGCTTAGTGGCGCCTCCCTTGCCACTTTACCAGGACTTGTTTTGTGTCTTATTTCACAATTATTTTCTTATAACACCTATCTTCAAGAGTCCCCTATCTCCTAAGTCAAAAATACAAAATTTTACCGAGCTTCCAACCAAAACATGGGCCTTCCTTAGGCCCATTACCACGCTCCAAACTTGCATTACGCAACTAAATACTAGAGTTTAAACATTTTATCAGATAAAGAGCAATCTAAGAAAAACCCGAAAATTAGGGCGTTACAAGCTGAAACTACAATTAGTGCATAAATACATTATACATACCTGGACAACTTAATTTATTGAACGAATTCAATTGTCTTTTTAGCAGAAAGCTTCACAGTCTTAGACTTTTATTATCTCACCGGCACAAAGCCTGCTAGGTAATAACTTGAATTTGTCACCGGCACAAAGCCTGCTAGACTTTTAAGTTTGATATTCATTAACCGGCTTTACGCCTGCTAGGCTCGAAGCCCGTTAATAATAATCACCAGCTTAAAGCTTGCTAGGCCAAAGGCTCGAATAATACAGTATTGTAGTCAATCCACAACGTTTCGAACATATCAAATCATATACTTCCAGTTTCCACATAGCACAAACACATTAACCAAAGCTTAGCATCATTCGATCATAAACACATAATATTAATATTATTTAATTTCATAACTTGCCAACCTGGCCTTAACACATAGCAAAGTATAAGCTTACGCTCAACCGAATACTCAAGTTCCATTTAGCATATATATTTACTTATGCCATAAATGGCCAAAAGTTATACCATATATTCATCTATTCATAACTTAATTTCATGAGGTACAACTTACTCGGTCACATTTGGATACATAACCATCATTCAAACACATTTTATATACTTTAATTGCATAATAAAACACATACATACTTTATTACGAGCTAACAAAATTTTAGCTCATGTTTAACTTTTCCATGTATATTAACTCACGTAATAACACATCAATCCAAAGTCTCATAATAATGTCTGGGCATATTGCTCGCTAAGTACCAATTTGATTCAAATACAATGGCACAATGCCTGCTAGGCTTAAAGCTCGAAACTCATCACCAGCACAAGGCCTGCTAGGCTCATAGCCCGAAAATGATCTCCAGCTTGAAACTTGCTAGGCTAATTGCCAGATCATAACTTATAAATTACAATCGAGATCTCGCTCACATTTAAACATCTATTCCCAATTCTCATATCATACGAATGTATTACAAGAGCTTAATATCATTCAAACATGATACTAATCAATATCTTATTACTTCTCATACATTGCCATTTGGCCTTAACATGTATTAACATCTCACCTCACATTATATATTTACTAATTGACTATATAACATATCATCTATCTTTATTCACCATCACATTCGGAATTGTTGTAACACCTCAAACCCGGCCTAGACGTTATGGCCAAATTTGACGTGTCACATGGACTTACAACTGAGTGTGTGCTCTTTGTTAAAGGTGACTAAAGTGATTTTTGTAAAAACAATGGTTTAGCAAAAAGTCAGTTTATTAAGTCTTTCAGTTAGCCATTTGTTACGTTTGTTTGTGTTTTGAAAACATTCATTAAATTTGATTAAAAACCCGCACGTTCTATAACTAACAGTTTTGATAAAGTATAAATAAAACCAGTAAATAAAGCCACAAAAGAAAAAGAAATTTAAAGAGCGGTCTTATTACAACTTAAAACCCAAAATAGTAAAATAAGATATTTAAAATAACCTAACCAAAAATGAAAATCAAATTTGCAGATGATGTGGCCACTCCGAATCTCTCATAGCTCCAAGCCCACTATGGTCGGGGATTACCTGCATAGATGAAAATAAATGGTGAGTTTGGTAACCTCAGTGTGTAACATAACCCAACCATAGCCCAAAACAGATCAAGCCTCAGAGTCAGATTTATTTGGGCCTTGGCCCAGTATAGAAATCAGAATGAAGCCCATAGGCCCATAACAGATACAGAACAGATATATCATGTATGCAGAGAACCCAGCCCAAATCCATCCACATACACCCACCCATCCGCTACATACCATAGAATTTGCAGCGAGGCTGCCAGATATTGTGACAGAGTCACCAGATACAGATATTATGGCGAAGCCACCAGAACAGATATATGTGGCGAGGCCACCAGAATAGATATATATGTGGCGAGGCCACCAGAACGCTTCCTCCATCAATATAACCCATAACCTATGCAACAGATATACATGTCGTGGCATACATCATACAGAATCAGAATATCATGCATCTCAGATAAAATTAACCCTAGGGGTAAAACGGTCATTTTTGCACCTAGGGGTATAATGGTAATTTTCTATACTTAGGGGTATTTTAGTAATTTATCAGTTCTTTAGGGTTTTCACACATATTACAGTCACTTCTATTCCATTTATCGTCACAGTAGTCTATTTTAACTTAGCTTAATAGTTTTGGCAACTAGGCCCAAAACCCCTGATGGGCCCTACGGTGTCTATCGGTATCTTAAGCCCATTTAATCCAAGTTTTACAATTAGATTACAGATTTTAACCGTATTATTTCCTACAGTCTGATAGAACACCTTTTAATGAATTACCCATATGGGCTCGAAAGCCCATTAGGCCCATATTTGGCCCGTCGAGGCCCAACTTACCAAAACACATAGAATTGCACTCTCTGCAATCCTACCATCTACGCTTTTAGATCCAACCATCAAAAAGTAATCGCATACTCACAGATCCTCACAATGCCGACCTTTCAGTCACTTTCGGTCACTTTTCGATCACCTTTTTGGTCATTACGGCCTTTGCCGATCTAGTCTATAGGAAGGGTATGGTACACACCTGATAACTGTCGAAGCGTTGACAAGATCCACACACGTAAAGCCTACAATCTGATTACTAATATGTCAGATTACATATCAACACAAACCAAGCACTAAACTCCTTACCCCAATCAACCAACATAGCCTAAGTCCCTAAAGTTCTTACCTTTCTGCCGAATATGGACTAGTCATTGATGTCCAACCGTGTTAGCCTTCAAAATCCTTAGTTGCACAACCCCTTGATCACACTAGTGCATACAAAACAAGAGAAAGAGGCCAACAGGCCCTTAGTCCAAAACGTTAGACTCCCCTAAGCTTCTTGCCTTATAACATGGATAACTAATGAAAGAAAATCTCGAAATACTTACCCATCTAACCCCAATCCATGGTAGTTCCACTTGTAACCACGAGAAGAGATAAATGTTAACTACTATTCAGCTTTAACACCATAGGTATGAAGGTTTTCGGTTCTTGAAAGAAAAAGATGATATTCGGCTCCATAAGGTATTCAGTTGACTTGATTTTTGAGAAAGATTGACAAAGAAAAGGAAGAAAAGAAGTAGAAGAGAAATATGAGTAGGGTAGATTCAGCTAAAAAGAAATCGACCATGAGAACACAAAGTTTTAGGATTTGGTTTCAATGGTTTTGGTCAATAAGGGAAATCGGCAATGGGAGGTTTTGCTTTCTGCTTCTGTGACTATCTAAGCAAGAACAATATGAAGAGGGAGAGATACGGATGACAGAAGAAGAAGATGGGAGAAAAGAAAAGAGGAGAAGAGCTTAGAGAAGAAGGGAAGTAGGCAATCGGTTTTGACAGAGGAAAACGGCACAGGGAGGTATTTTGGGAGACCTATGCTCGGCTTCTAGCAAAATGGAAAGAAAAAGAATTAACCCTAAGGCACTTTACCTTATTCGGCTAAACAAAAGAAAACCAAAACGAAAACCCAAGGAGATCAAAAGAGAATTCGGTACAACTACCCCTAAAGCCGAAATTGCAAAATCCCCAAACCCCCTAGCTGATTTGCTTTACTAAAGACCCTTGGCTGGCCAACTCTTGCTCCTTAAGAGTCCAACATTCGGCCAACACCAAGTCCCCTGATCAGCTCCTACTTTTCCTCCCCTTATCACTCCTCAACTTACTCCTTTGACACATTCAAACTCTTTCTGACAGAGTTTTACCTGAAGTCCAATACTTAACCTTCCGGTGCACAAAAATAAAACACCTTAATTAACTTACTTTGTGACTTGAACCTACGCTCCCCCTAACTCCCACACACCACTTTAATAACTCCTTAGTGGCGTCACCTAGCCACTCTGCCAAGGGCCCTTTTGTGATCCATTTTGCTTACTTTAATCTCGAAAGCCCTCTTCACCAAAACCCCATTCTCTTTAAAATTAAAATTCACTAGATCCGTTAGGTTTCAACCTAAGCTTGGGCCTTCTAGAGGCCCACTACCATACTAGAATTTAATTTACACAGTCAAAACACAAAAATTTAAGAATTAACCAAAAATCATAGAAACCCCGAAAAGTCACAAAAATTAGGGCGTTACAATTGTACACATATAAAATGTAACACCCCTAACCCGTATCCGTCGCCGGAGCAGGGTTACAAGGCATTACCACACATCACAGACGAATTACACTTAAATTCCACACATTAATAATAATTATTTGCAATTGAGCTTATAACAATTATTAGACAATCGATATTTGTCACTATGGACATGATATTCGAAATTTATAAACTTTTCAGCTTATAGAATCAATTATGAGTTTAACAACAATTTAATCAAACATATGACATTTAGCAAATAGTGACCTTATTCTTATGGCCAATGGCCGAATGTACTAACTTGATAGCAAACATATTTACTACAACATATCATCTTAATTTACTATATAGCAATCTATCCAATGTTCTAGTATATCTATTCACAAAACATATTATACGTTGGTCACCATTGAAAGCTTATAACTAATTCATTCAACCCTATATGGTAGCATGATATTTAACTTACTTCACCTTTTAAGCACATTTACCAAAATAACAAGCCATATGTATATAAGTATATACCAGAACCGAATATGACACCCAACCAAAACATTTTTTTGTTTTTAAACATCATGCCATTCATGGTACTTTACCAAACAAAATGAATAAGCCATTTTCGCATGGCTTTAATATATACAAACACAAAATATGACTTGTTTCAAAAAGAAGAGTTAAGCCTATACATGCCATCTTTCAAAACTATAGACTTTTAACGGTACCAGAAAGAGTGACGATAGTGTGGATGACTTTGAGCTTGAATCCCCGGGCCCGTAGCTTTCAAACGAGATCTATAAAACAGAGTAACGAAGACACTCGAAGTAAGCTAATTAGCTTAGTAAGTCTTAAGTAAAAATAACAGCATAACTTAATTAAACATATGAATCACATAATCGCATCGTCATATAACACAAAGTCATTCATTAATTCAACACAATAGAGCTAATTCAAGGCATCGTATCAACATTTAATGCCACAAGGCTGGATATGCATAATCACTTACATACACTAATATCAAATCATTCGATTAACTTCAAATTCATGTAGACATAAACATTTCAAGTTCTCAATGCCAACCTTAATTCACCCGAATTAAGCTCTAATATAATACCATCTCCATATTTAAACATTCTTTCTTTATTCGTAACCACATACATAGTTAATATACTTCCATGGATAATTTCACATGAACCAAATGTTCACAAATGAACATATTCAAAATCCAATTCGAATCATTCACACATAAATAGATAAGTATCACAGACCTGGGCCACTTAATACGTAATACGAATTCAATTTGTCATCTTAACATAGGATCTCATTGTCATATACTTTCATTAAATTCACCGGCACTTGGCCTGCTAGCTATAAAACCCGAGTTTCGTCACTGGCTCAAAGCCTGCTCGATTTTTTAAGTCTGAATTCAATTCACCGGCATTATGCCTACTAGGCTTAAGGCCCGATCTCATTTCACCGGCATTACACCTGCTAGGCTCAGGGCCCGATATCATTTCACCGGCATTACGCCTGCTAGGCTCAAAGCCTGAATATCACATTATAAAAATCATTTCACATGTTCTTTCATACTTTCACAGGTTATGCTTCAACTTCACATATGGCCGAACATATACATTTGTACAAAAGCATTACATTCGAATTCCATACCTCAATTACATTCGGTAATCACACATAAATAATAATATCATTTTCTTAGCTATATTCATTTAATCGCTAATCATATAAAATCAAGTTTAACACTTAAGAACTTACCTCGGATATTTTCAAATAGTTATGAATCGGCTATTCAACTACTTTAGCTTTCCCTTTGTCCAAATTTGGCTCTCTATGCTCTTAAGCTTAATCAAACAAATTAAAACTAGTTTAATCACCTCGCCAACTCATTATAAGCAACAAGGATAAATTCTCAATGAAACACATGCATATAGCCAAATACACATCTAACCTTTAGTGCACATATAAAATTCACACTTAAATAAATTTTTACAAATCTCATTAGGCCGAATACCATTATAGGTCATCTTTAACCTTTCCATAATCACCAATTTGAACCATTTCTCACAACAAGTCATATTCGGCATCCCTTTAAAAAAATTTAGCTAACCTCTTTAATAATCAAAATACCATTAATTTCATACATACAAAACATACGGTATTTTCATTTCCATCTAACATATATTTTCCCAATAATCAACTATAGCCGAATAATATTTAAGCTTAAAAATTTTATAAATAATATTTTTGAATTTTATACAAAATTCCCACCTTGGCCGAATTCACATGGTTACATCTATACACATATCACATTTCATTAAGCCTACATTCCCATTTTAAATACCATATAGCCGAATGTCATTTAGTACATTAACACATGACTAAAATTTAATTATATCATTCATTTGACCAAAAACATAGCAACCATGATTAATCAATCAACAAGTCATGATCGACAACACTCAAACTAGCCATGGCCGAATACAACTTCACCAACAATTTCATTTCTCTCTAATAACCTACTTATGCCGCATATTCCCCTAAGTCACTATAGGCCCTTTTTTTTTCTTGATCAATTTCACATATACACAATTTAAATATTTCATTCATCACATAATATACAAGCATTTACTCACATAATCATTTAAGTTCACATTCGGCAATTGTTCATACATATACTAAAATTTAGCATTCGATTCCCACACTTAGCAAGCTCAAATTTCATCTTCCTACCACAACTAAACAAGCTCATCTATACAAACAAAATCATTTTCCATTTTAAAGCTTCAAAACACCAAAAAGACTCCATAGTCGAATGCTCATATCTCAACCAAATTCAAAGTTTAACAAGCTTAACCTCATTTAACAACTATTTGCTCATCAAAACATTTAATACATCATCCATGAAATACAAAACATCAATAGCCAAATGTGCCATCACAAAACACTCATGGCCGAATGTGTCATCTTCATCAATTAACAAAATTTTTTACCATGGGCTAGCTTCAATGCTTGAAGACCATTCAAAATGTACAAAGATTTTTAGAGAAAAGCATCAAACATACCTTAATTAATCCATCTCCATGGCCGAACCCCTAAGCAAATTTTCTTTTCTTCTTTTACAAATGTTTCGGCAAAATGGACGAAAGAATGGATGAAAACTTTGTTTTTATCACCCTTTTACTTTTTATTAATTCATATTTCATATTATAAAACCATTAAATTTTATACCACTAATATAAAAGACATATAATGCTAAACATCTAACATCATTGCCGTCCACTATATTAATAGTGGTCCATTTGACATGCAAGTCCTCCATAATGTTAACCATATACAATTCGGCCACTTCAATTTTTACCTATTACATTTTCATGGTTTATCAAATGAGTCCCTTTTAATAATTCCACATCTAAATGACAAAATTAAAACACAATATTTTTACACATGCAATTTCATATATAATAAACATAAAATATAACATTTAATTATTTTTCTGACTCAGTTTTGTAGTTCTGAAACCACTTTTTCGATTAGGGTCAAATTAGGGCTGTCACAACTCTCCCTACTTTAAGGATTTTTGTCCCCGAAAATCTTACCGGCAAATAGGTTAGGGTAACGTTCTTTCATTGCATCTTTAAGTTCCCAAGTCGCTTCCTTAACCCTGTGTCTGAACCACAACACTTTCACTAACGAGATTTTCTTATTCCGCAATTCTTTCACTTCGTGAGCTAGAATACTAACCGATTCTTCCTCGTAACTCAAATTAGACTGAATCTCAATTTCTGACGGGCTAATCACATGTGAGGGATCAGATCTATATCGACGTAGCATTGAAACATGAAAGACATCGTGAATCTTTTCAAGCTCAAGTGGCAATATTAATCTGTACGCAACCGGCCCAATTCGTTCTGAAATCTCATACGGTCCGATAAATCACGGACTCAATTTGCCTTTCCGGCCGAATCTGAGCACCTTTCTCCACGGTGAAACTTTAAGAAACACTTTGTCTCCGACTTGATACTCTATATCTTATCTTTTCAAATCTGAATACGATTTCTGACGATCTGATGCTGCTTTAAGACTATCACGGATCACTTTTAGTTTATGTTCCGCCTCTTTAATCAAATCAACTTCGTAAATCTTATTCTCACTGAGCTCGGTCCAAAACTACGGTGTACGACATTTGTGACCGTACAAAGCCTCGTAAGGTGTCATCTTGATGCTCGATTGAAAACTATTAGTGTATACGAATTCAATCAAAGGCAAGAATCGTTCCCATGAACCACTAAACTCAAGGATGCAACATCTTAACATATCCTCGAGTATCTAAATTACTCGCTTAGATTGACCATCTGTCTGAGGATGGAAAGCAGAGCTAAAATGCAACTTGGTACCCAACGCTTCTTGCAATTTCTTCCAAAATCGTGAGGTAAATCTCGGATCTCTGTCAGAAACAATAGAAGTAAGCACCCCGTGCAATCTTACAATTCGAGCAACATACAATTCGGCTAACTTATCAAGCGAATAATTCATACGAACAGAGATAAAATGAGCCGACTTTGTTAATCTATCAACCACAACCCAAATCACATCTTTCTTGCTCGGTGACAATGGCAACCCGGACACAAAATCTATCGTAACACGATCCTATTTCCACTCTGGTATCATAATCGGCTGAAGTAATCCCGAAGGCACTTGATGTTCCGCTTTCACTTGTTGGCATATTAAACACTTCGAAACAAAGTTAGAAATGTCTCGTTTCATACCGTGCCACCAATATTGACGTTTCAGATCATTATACATTTTCATACTACTAGGATGAACCGACATTCGGCTACTATGAGCTTCATTCAAGATCATCAAAATAATCTCTGAATTTCTCTGGACACACAATCGATTTCTGAATCTCAAGCAATCATTATCATCAATCCGAAACTTTGAATCCTCATTTGAATCACATTGAATCCGTTTAGCGATCAAATCATCATCTACTTTTTGAGCTTCACGGATTTGTTGCATCAACATTGGTTCTACTTTTAATTCCGCTACTAACGCATCATTAACGTACATAGCCAAATGTACATTCATTGCTCGTAGAGTAAATAGAGATTTTTGACTTAGAGCATTCGCGACTACATTGGCCTTTCCCGGATGATAATCAATGACAAGCTCGTAATCTTTCAATAATTCAAGCCACCGTCGCTGTCTCAAATTCAAGTCTTTCTGAGTAATCAAGTATTTGAGGCTTTTATGATCGGAATAAACATGACATTTCTCTCTGAACAAGTAATGACGCCAAATTTTCAAAGCGAAAACGATGGCAGCTAACTCGAGATCATGTGTTGGATAGTTTTTCTCGTGAGGCTTTAACTATCTCGAGGCATAAGCAACAACTCTACCTTCTTGCATCAAAACACAACCCAAACCGTTCAAAGAGGCATCACTATAGATCACAAATTCTTTACCGGATTTTGGTTGAACTAACACGGGAGCTTCGGTCAAAAGAGCTTTCAACTGATCAAAACTTTTCTGACACTTTTTTGACCACTCAAATTAGACATCTTTCTGAAGCAACTTTGTTAACGGTGTTGATATCATTGAGAAACCTTTCACAAACCGTCTATAATACCCGGCAAGTCCCAAAAAGCTCTAAACTTCCGAAACATTCCTCGGAGGCTTCCAATCTAGTATAGCTAAAATTTTGCTCAGATCAACCTGGATACCCGATGTAGATACAACATGCCCCAAAAAGCTAACCTCACGTAACCAAAACTCGCATTTACTGAACTTGGCATATAGTTGTTTGTCTCGCAAAATTTGCAACACCAATCTCAAGTGTTCGACATGCTTAGTTTCATCGCGTGAATAAATCAGAATGTCATCAATAAACACGACCATAAACCGATCCAAATACTGTCTGAAAATTTGATTCATTAAATCCATGAAAATTGCAGGGGCATTAGTGAGCCCAAACGGCATCACTAAGAACACGTAATGTCCGTACCTCATTCTGAAAGCAGTTTTAGGCATATCGGAGTCTCTAACTCGCAACTGATAATAGCCGGATCTCAAATCTATCTTCGAAAATACTGAGGCTCCCTTTAGTTGATTGAATAAATCATCGATTCGCGGCAACGGGTATTTATTCTTTATCGTGACTTTATTATGCTGACGATAATCGATGCACATCCGCATAGTTCTGTCTTTCTTTTTCACAAACAATACTGGTGCACCCCAAGGAGAGAAACTCGATCGAGCGAAACCTCTATCTGACAATTCTTGCAACTGAGATTTCAATTCTTTTAATTCGGTCGGTGCCATACGATACGGAGTTATCGAAATTGGAGTTGTTCCAGAAACTAACTCTATACCAAACTCTACTTCACGAACAGGTGGCAACCCAGGTAATTCTTCGGGAGATACATCTGGATATTCACAAACCACAGGTACGGTCTCGAGCTTTCCTTCTGATACTTTACTATCCAATACATATGCAAGATAAGCTTCACATCCCCTTTTCACATATTTCTGAGCTAACATCGAAGATATCACTGGCGGT